>JAVSCE010009311.1:0-731536 GCA_032199065.1 Smutsia gigantea
TTCTCATCTTCTTAAAGTTGTGGGTTAATGTTTTCATTGGTTTTGGAAAATTCTCCTCTCTTATTTCTTCAGATATTTCTGCTGTATTATATTGCCTCATTGTGGGACTCTAATTTCACAAAGATCATTGGACATCATGACTTGTATCTTTGATCTCTATTTTGTTTTTCTTTATTTCTGTCTTGCTTCAATTTGGGTAGTATACATGGACATGTCTTTGCTGTTTTGTCTGCCATTAAGCCTGTCCAATCACTTCTTAATTTTAGATTATATTTTTTACCTCAGGATTGTCCATTTGGATTTTAAAATTCTGTTTCTTCATTGAAATTCTGCACCTCTGATTTGTTCATTTTTTCAGTTTTCTTTAACATGTAGCATGTATACAGTAGTTATTTTAAAATCCTTATCTGTTAATTTTAACATTTGGATCATTTATGGGCCTGCTTTTATTAATGCTATTTCCTTTTGATTATAGGCCACATTTTCTATTATTTTGTCTGTTCTATAATTTTTATTTTTCAATAGATATTGTTTATAAAAATATCGTAAAAATTTAACTGATATTTTCTCCAAAAGAAGGCATATCTTTTTTATTTCAGGGTGCTAGGGTTGAGGGGCTAATTACTTTGAGCTAAAAAAAAGTTAATAAAAGCAACAATCAACAAATGGGACTACATCAAATTTAAAAGCACAGCAAAAGAAAAGAATATCAACAAAATTAAAAGGCAAACTACAGAATGGGAGAAAAGTTTTGCAAATCATATATAGGATAAGTGATTAATATCCAAAATATAGAAGGAACTGCTAACAATACAACTTAATAACAAAAATCAAACAATCTGATTTAAAAATGGGCAAGAGAACTACACAGACATTTTGCTAAAGAAGACATCAAACTGGCCAACAGACACATGAAAAATATGCTCAACAACACTAATTATCACTAATTTCAATGAAAATCAAAGCCACAATGACCTGGCTATCATCAGGAAGACCAGAGTTAAGAAGTGTTGGCAAGGATACAGAGAAAAGGGAAACTTGTACACTGCTGGTGGGAATATAAATTGGTTCAGCCACTATGGAGAACAATATGGAGGTTCCTCAAACGATAAAAAAATAGATCTACCATATGATGCAGCACCTGCACTTCTGGGTATATTCACAAAGGAAATTAGGATATCACAGAGATAAACGCACCCATGTTTACTGCAGCATTATTCACAGCAGCCAAGTTGTGGCAACCACCTAAGTGCCTGTCAATGGGTGGATGGGTAAAGCTGAAGTGACACACACACACACTGGAATATTATGATGCCACAAGAAAAAAAGAAATCCTACCATTTGTGACAACATGGATGGGCCTTGAGGACATTATGTTAAGTGAGATAAATCAGACAGAAAAAGACAAGTACTGTGAGATATCATGTATATGTGGAACCTAAAAAAAGAGAGAAAAATGGTGGTTACCAGGGCTAGGAGTTAGGGGGATAAGAGAGATGTTTTAGGGCACAGTCTTGTAACTAGTAGCAAATAAGTCCTAGAGATCTAATGACCAGTGTAGTGACTAGAGACAACAGTATTGTATTATAATGAGCAAACTTGCTAAGAGACTAGATCTTAATTATCCTAATCATAACAAAGAAATGATAATCATGTGACGTGATAGAGATTACTATTGCTATAATGGCAATCATATTAAATATAAAAATGTATCAAATCAACATATCATACACCTTTCATTTACACAATGCTGTATGTCAAAGATATTTCAATAAAAAAAAAGTAAAATTAAAGAAATGTTGAACTGGATCTGGGATGGGTTGTAGTAGTTTGCTTTAGTTTACTTTTGGTTCCAAATGCCTTGAGGGTGAAAGCTCATTCTTTGTTGGTATCTAAGAACTATAAGACTACAGAGAAGTCTTTCTAACTTTCCATCCATTACTCAATCCTCCTACTCCACTACCTATTCACTAAAATGCTGTTAGAGAGACCCAACAGTTGAAAAGAACCAGCTCTGTATTATACCTCTGAATGTCACACTAGCCCACAAGGTCATAGAAAACTCCATTGGATTCTGTATTTCAGCAGAATCTTTCAGCTTGTGTAGCCCTAAACTCTCCCTGTCTGTATCCAGAGTTGACAAATGACCCCAAAATAGGAAATGGCCACTCATCTCTGCTCACCTAGGAAGAACTTTTCCTCTCTGGTATTTCATCCTTTTTTATACTATTTTTTATCCACAGCTTTTTGATATCTTAAAAAAATATGATTGCTTAGTTTATGTCCTTTTCTAGCTGTTATGATGAAAGTATTGTCTATTATGACCTTCTTTCTCCTATACAGAAACAGAACTCCTCGCGTTTCTTTTTTTTTTCATTTTTTTAATATAATTTATTTTATTATCATTAATTTACAATTACATGTGCAATATTACGATTATTAAACTACCCCTTCATCAGGTCCCCCCCACCAACCCCATTACAGTCACTGTCCATCAGCGTAGTGAGATGCTATAGAATCACTACTTGTCTTCTCTGAGTTGTACTGCCCTCCCCGTGCCCCCCCAACATTACATCTGCTAATCGTAATGCCCCTTTTTCCCTCTTATCCCTCCCTTCCCGCCCATTTTCCCCAGTCCCTTTCCCTTTGGTAACTATTAGTCCGTTCTTGGGTTCTGTGAGTCTGCTGCTGCTTTGTTCCTTCAGTTTTTTTCTTTGTTCTTATACTCCACATATGAGTGAAATCATTTGATACTTGTCTTTTTCGGCTTGGCTTATTTCACTGAGCATAATACCCTCTAGCTCCATCCATGTTGTTGCAAATGGTAGGATTTGTTTTCTTCTTATGGCTGAATAATATTCCATTGTGTATATGTACCACATCTTCTTTATCCATTCATCTACTGATGGACACTTAGGTTGCTTCCATTTCTTGGCTATTGTAAATAGTGCTGCAATAAACATAGGGGTGCATCTGTCCTTTTCAAATTGGGCTGCTGCATTCTTAGGGTAAATTCCTAGGAGTGGAATTCCTGGGTCAAATGGTATTTCTATTTTGAGTTTTTTGAGGAACCTCCATACTGCTTTCCACAATGGTTGAACTAATTTGCATTCCCACCAGCAGTGTAGGAGGGTTCCCTTTTCTCCACATCCTCGCCAACATTTGTTGTTGTTTGTGTTTTGGATGTTGGCCATCCTCACTGGTGTGAGGTGATATCTCATTGTGGTTTTAATCTGCATTTCTCTGATGATTAGTGATGTGGAGCATCTTTTCATGTGCCTGTTGGCCATCTGAATTTCTTCTTTGGAGAAGTGTCTATTCATGTCCTCTGCCCATTTCTTAATTGGATTATTTGCTTTTTGTTTGTTAAGGTGCATGAGTTCTTTATATATTTTGGATGTCAACCCCTTATCAGATACGTCATTTATGAATATATTCTCCCATACTGTAGGATGTCTTTTTGTTCTACTGATGGTGTCCTTTGCTGTACAGAAGCTTTTCAGCTTGATATAGTCCCACTTGTTCATTTTTGCTTTTGTTTCCCTTGCCCGGGGAGATATGTTCATGAAGAAGTTGCTCATGTTTATGTCCAAGAGATTTTTGCCTATGTTTTTTTCTAAGAGTTTTATGGTTTCATGACTTACATTCAGGTCTTTGATCCACCTTGAGTTTACCTTTGTGTATGGGGCTAGACAGTAGTCCAGTTTCATTCTCTTACATGTAGTTGTCCAGTTTTTCCAACACCAGCTGCTGAAGAGGCTGTCATCTCCCCATTGTATATCCAAGGCACTTTTATCAAATATTAATTGACTGTATATGTTTGGGTTAATGTTTGATTTTCTATTCTGTTCCACTGGTCTGTGGGTCTGTTTTTGTGCCAATACCAAATTGTCTTGATTACTGTGGCTTTGTAGTAGAGCTTGAAGTCAGGAGTGTAATTCCCCTGTTTTATTCCTCCTTCTCACGATTGATTTGGCTATTCGGGGTCTTTTGTGGTTCCATATGAATTTTAGAATTATTTGTTCCAGTTCATTGAAGAAAGCTGTTGGTAGTTTGATAGGGATTGCATTGAATCTGTAGATTGCTTTAGGTAGTACAGCCATTTTGACAATATTTATTCTTCCTAGCCAAGAGCATGAGATGCATTTCCATTTGTTAGTGTCCTCTTTAATTTCTCTTAGGAGTGTCTTGTAGTTTTCAGAGTATAGGTCTTTCACTTCCTTCGTTAGGTTTATTCCTAGGTCTTTTATTCTTTTTGATGCAATTGTGAATGGAATTGTTTTTCTGATTTCTCTTTCTGTTAGTTTGTTAGTGTATAGGAAAGCAACAGATTTCTGTGTGTTAATTTGTATCCTGCAACTTTGCTGAATTCAGATATTAGTTCTAGTAGTTTTGGAGTGGAGTCTTTAGGGTTTTTTGTGTACAGTATCATGTCATCTGCAAATAGTGACAATTTGACTTCTTCTTTACCAATCTGGATGCCTTGTATGTCTTTGTTTTGTCTGATTGCTGTGGCTAGGACCTCCAGTACTATGTTGAATAACAGTGGAGAGAGCGGGCATCCTTGTCTTGTTCCCGATCTTAGATGAAAAGCTTTCAGCGTCTCGCCGTTAAGTATGATGTTAACTGTGGGTTTGTCATATATAGCCTTTATGATGTTGAGGTACTTGCTGTCTATACCCATTTTGTTGAGAGTTTTAATCAGGAATGGATGCTGAATTTTGTCAAATGCTTTTTCAGCATCTATGGAGATGATCATGTGGTTTTTGTTCTTCTTTTTGTTGATGTGTGGATGATGTTGATGGATTTTTGAATGTTGTACCATCCTTGCATCCCTGGGATGAATCCCACTTGATCATGGTATGATCTCTGATGGATTTTTTAATCGCGTTTACAATATTTGTTGAGATTTAGTTTGATGTTCAGGATATTATCTGTAATTTTTATGAGGGTCTGTCAGTTTTTTGGTATTAGAGTGATGCTGGCTTCATAGAATGAGTTTGGAAGTATTCCCTCCTCTTCTATTTTTTGGAAAACTTTAAGGAGAATCGGTGTTATTTCTTCTCTATATGTCTGGTAGAATTCAGAGGTGAATCCGTCAGGCCCAGGGGCTTTGTTCTTGGGTAGTTTTTTGATTACCAATTCGATTTCGTCACTGGTGATTGGTCTGTTTAGTTTTTCTGTTTCTTGCTTGGTCAGTCTTGGAAGGTTGTATTTTTCTAAGAAGTTGTCCATTTCTTCTATGTTTTCCAGCTTGTTAGCATATAGATTCTCATAATATTCTCTTATGATTCTTTGTATTTCTGTGGGGTCCGTCGTGATTTTTCCTTTCTCATTTCTGATTGTGTTTATGTGTGTAGATTCTCTTTTTCTCTTAATGAGTCTGGCTAGGGGTTTATCTATTTTGTTTATTTTTTCAAAGAACCAGCTCTTGGTTTCATTGATTTTTTCTATTGTTTTATTCTTCTCAATTTTATTTATTTCTTCTCTATCTTTATTATGTCCCTCCTTCTGGTGACTTTGGGCCTCATTTGTTCTTCTTTTTCCAATTTCAGTAATTGTGTCTTTAGACTATTCATTTGGGAATGTTCTTCCTTCTTTAAATAGGCCTGGATTGCAATATACTTTCCTCTTAGAACTGCCTTTGCTGCGTCCCACAGAAGTTGTGGCTTTGTGTTGTTGTTGTCATTAGTCTCCATATATTCTTTGATTTCTGTTTTGATTTGGTCGTTAACCCATTGATTAATTAGGAGAGTGTTGTTAAGTCTCCATGTATTTGTGAGCCTTTTTGATTTCTTTCTAAAATTTATTTCTAGTTTTATACCTTGGTGATCTGAGAAGTTGGTTGGTAGGATTTCAATATTTTTGAAATTACTGAGGTTCTTTTTGTGGCCTAGTATGTGGTCTATTCTGGAAAATGTTCCATGTGCACTTGAGAAGAATGTGTATCCTGTTGCTTTTGGGTGTAGAGTTCTGTAGATGTCTGTTAGGTCCATCTGTTCTAGTGTGTTGTTCAGTGCCTCTGTGTCTTTACTTATTTTCTGTCTGGTTGATCTGTCCTCTGGAGTGAGTGGTGTGTTGAAGTCTCCTAAGATGAATGCATTGCTGTCTATTTCCTCCTTCAACTCTGCTAGTATTTGTCTCACATATGCTGGCGCTCCTGTGTTGGGTGCATATATATTTATAATGGTTATATCTTCTTGTTGGACTGACCCCTTTATCATTATGTAATGTCCTTCTTTATCTTTTGCTACTTTCTTCGTTTTGAAGTCTATTTTGTCTGATACAAGTACTGCAACACCTGCTTTTTTCTCTTTGTTGTTTGCATGAAATATCGTTTTCCATCCCTTCACTTTTAGTCTGTGTATATCTTTGGATTTGAGGTGAGTTTCTTGTAGGCAGCATATAGATGGGTCTTGCTTTTTTATCCATTCTGTTACTCTGTGTCTTTTGATTGGTGCATTCAGTCCATTTACATTTAGGGTGATTATTGATAGATATGTACTTATTGCCATTGCTGGCTTTAGATTCGTGGTTACCAAGGGTTCAAGGGTTGCTTCTTTACTATCTAACAATCTAACTTAACTTTCTTGTTAAGTTATTGTAAACACAGTCTGATGTTTCTTTCTTTCTCTCCCTTCTTATTCCTCCTCCTCCATTCTTTCTATAATAGGTGTTTTATTCTTTGCCTTTAGTTAGTATTTGGATGGTCTGCTTTCTTTGCTATGATTTTTTTTTCTCTAGTGACATCTTTTTAGCCTTAGGTGTGCTTCCATCTAGAGCAGTCCATTTAAGATATCCTGTAGTGGTGGTTTATGAGAGGCAAACTCTCTTAACTTTCGTTTATCTGGAAATTGTTTAATCCCTCCATCATATTTAAATGATAATCGTGCTGGATACAATATTCTTGGTTCGAGGCCCTTCTGTTTCATAACGTTAAATATATCATGCCATTCTCTTCTGGCCTGTAAGGTTTCTGTTGAGAAGTCTGATGATAGTCTGATGGGTTTTCCTTTGTAGGTGATCTTTTTTCTCTCTCTAGCTGCCTTTAATACCCTGTCTTTATCTTTGATCTTTGCCATCTTAATTATTATGTGTCTTGGTGTTGTCTTCCTTGGGTCCCTTGTGTTGGGAGATCTATGAGCTTCGGTGGACTGCGAGACTACTTCCTTCCCCAGCGAGGGAAAGTTTTCAGCAATTATTTCTTCAAAGACACTTTCTATCCCTTTTTCTCTCTCTTCTTCCTCTGGTACTCCTATAATGCGAATATTGTTCCGTTTGGATTGGTCACACAGTTCTCTTAATATTCTTTCATTCCTAGAAATCCTTTTATCTCTCTCTGCCTCAGGTGCTCTGTACTCCTGTTCTCTGTTTTCTATTCCATTAACAGTCTCTCGCATCTCATCCATTCTGCTGTTAAGCCCGTCGATCGCTTGTCTGATTTCTGTATTGTCTTTCCTCAGTTCCCTCACTTCCTCCCTCAGCTCTTGCACATTTCTCTGTAGGTCCATCAGCATGGTTATGACTTTTATTCTGAATTCTTTTTCAGGGAGGCTGTGCATTTCCATCCCTTCAGACTCCCTCTCTGGGGTTGTCTGGTTGATTTTGGTCTGAACCATATTCCTCTGTCTTTTCATGGCTGTATAATTGGTCACTGATAGTTGCCACGTATGTCAGCTGGGCTCTTTAAGACCGCCTCTTGGGGTGCCGAGTCCTCTCGGGTGTAACTGCACGCTGTGCGCTTTCTGTGTATTCTCGTCTCTCTTCTAGGAATAGATGTATTTTCTGTGTTTTCGCAGATAAATATAGTGTTGGGAGGAGATTTCTGCCGCCCTGCTCACACCGCCATCCTCCCGGAAGTCCTCTCGAGTTTCTTTTTAACTGTCTTGTGCTCCTGTCCTTGGAATTCATTGTAGGAATTTTATTTAACCAGAACTTTATAACATGAATCTTTTAGTATTTTAATAGCTAAACTTTCTTATACTGAGATGAAGAGTAACATATTTTATAAATTTCCATTGCACAGCGAGATTTCTAGTTTCTTCAAAAACCTTTTTTTTAAATGACACTGAAATATAAATCAGAAATATGTAAATAAAGATGTTATTTTTATGCGATGAATAAATACCCAATGAAGCCATTGTTCATACCTCTTAAGTATAGGGCTTATCCTGTTGTTTTGGTTTGCTGAACATCTGCTTGGATATATATTTTTATAACTTTTTCCTTTGTTTTCAAAGTGACTTTAGGAGAGTGTAAGAGAAGGTATTAGGCTTGTAGAATGAAAACTTTTCATAAAGTTCTAAAGGTATTCTTGTGCAATAGTTAACATTTTGAAAGAGTTTCTTTAAATTGTGCCCATTAACCAAATATTAACATTAGATTGTTCTAAATGAAACAACTAAGCCAATCATCAGTTTTCTGTCTGAGGTTTAGTATTATTTTGCACTAATCAATAATAGAAATGATTGATGAAATTGTGGCATGGAAAATTAGAGTGACATTTTAGAAATGCTTAAGTGTTCAACGGGCTAATTTATTGAAGTATTGTGCTCTAAGACTTGATTAGTGTGCTAGAACATAGGATACATTTGTTTATGATAGTTAATGCATAATAGATTTTGGCTATGTATTATTTATATTGTGAGATTTTAGTGAAAAATTCTTCAGGAGACCTTGCCATGATCCTTTCTCTTTGATTTGAGCAATTTTCATTAAATAGTTTCAGAAATGTACACTGTCTTATGAAGATTACTGAACTTGAAAAAAATGCTAAAGCCCATTAGTAATTACAATTTTAATTAAATATTTTTTTAAGGAGGAAGATATTTTGGATCTTCTGGAACAATGTGAAATTGATGATGAGAAGCTGATGGGCAAAACTACCAAGCCTCGAGGTCCAAAGGTGCAGTACCTCTCCCTTCTTAGTACTGAAGTGTATACTACTGTGTGAAGTTGATTTTCCCTTTATATTTCTCACTGTCAGAGTGACTGATGCCATTTTCAAGGAACTGTATGGACCATGGGTTCAGTGCAGATAGAGTTGGGAAGACGATGTTATCTTACACTCAGGAGAAGTTTATTTTGTTCTGTTTCTCTAATTTTCTGATTCTTCCTTAATGCAGTGGAAGCCCTGTGAGTCAGGGTCAGGAGGAACCTAGAACCAGTACCCTTATTCTATACTTAGTGTTAAGTTTTCCTCATATCCCTAGATGTATAGTTACCAGGGACATGTAGCTTTATAGATAAGGCAAATCATGGCTCTAGAGATCTTAATGGCAAATCTGTCTTGAGCTGACCCAGCGACATTGAAATTGCCTTGGAATAGGTAGTTTCTAGAAATAAATAGAAAGCTGTCATACAGGCAAAAATGGGCAGGTGTTTGCTTTACTCTCATCTCTGTGATGATGATACCCATATGTTCTTTGTTTATGTCAAAGTCCTGGCACCCAGCACAGAAACTTCCAGCACCTAGCGTGGTGTTTGCACTTAGTAGGTTTTCAGAAACCATTAGTTAAAGGTGCTGAATGTGTCCACCAGGACCTCATTAGTGGAAGAGCAGAGAGCCAGCCAAAAACCAGGGTATATTGTAGCAAATACTACAATAAAAACAGTGGAAAGTGCTACAGCAACATAGAGAAGAAAGGGATTGGTAAACTATGGATGGTTTCACAAAGGAAATGCCATTTGGGTCTTGAAAAGTGAGAGGTGCTTTAAACAATTAAGAGGGATGGAATGGCATTTGGGGTAGAGGAAACATAAAAGGCAAAGACATGGAGATGTGACATTGCACAGGATGTTGGAGAAACAGCAAAGAATTTGGTATGACTCAAGTGGGAGATTTATGGAGAGTAAAGTGAGTGGTACAAGATGAACCTGGTGAAAGACATGTATCTGGTCGAGCCCAGAGCCCTTGGATGTCAGGCACTGTTCTTCTGAAGTATGTGCTCTGTATTGAAGAATTGTGGAAGATATTGTTGATAATTCCTTTTGAACAAATATATTTTGGAGTATCTGTAAAAATAAATACCTTCATGCATCATTGCTTCACTTTGGAAACATTGTGCAGTTTTTAAGCTTTGTATATTGATGATTGCAATTCAGCAAACCAGGTATGAGAAAAGTGGGGAGCCCCAAATGCAAGTCAGAATGGCTAATGCAAAGCCTTGAGACAGCCTTTTACTGTCTTATATTTTCCTTTGCTTCATCAAATAAAGCTTACCATCTAAGTAAAACTAACTTCCTGGAAGGCAGAATTCACACTGTGTATTTTTTTCAAGCCCTCTTATTCCAGGTAAGTAGCAGGAACTAATATATATGTATTATAATGAAACAAATTGGTTTGTTCCTATAGTTATTAACACTAGCAATATTTCAAAGTGGTTGAAAGCTGCACAATTAAGAGAAATAATAACTTTTCACTTATTTGGAATCTAAGAAATATTAATTAGTTACATAAATAATAAATACAATGTAAAGTATTAGCATTGTTCTGTTTCTTTAGCTGAGTGGTAGTTGTGTGGGTATTGGTTTTGTTATTCTTTTTGCCATTTATGTATTTTCTTATATGTGACCCAGTTCGTAATACAATTTGACACAAAAATCAGTAATGTGGTTTGTGTCATAACTCAATGCCAGTTTACAAATTCCATTTTGTATCTATGGCACTGTTTAGAGTTTATGCTGCTGTGATTTCTTATTAATTATTGCCTGAACAGTATATTGACCAAAAACCCCAAATGCATGTATGACACAAAGGTTCAGCCATCCTTTTATCCAGGGATTCTTCAGAGGATCAAATAACTCGTTATGCAGGCAAGCTCCTTAAGAAACCATTGGCTTACGTGAAGCAAGGCCCTACTAGCAAGCCCGGTCATGACAGTTTCTTCAGGGCATGCCAGACTCCTGAAGAAACATCCTCCTTCTAGAATTCGTATGCCCCAAGACCGTCAAAATGTTTGACGATTGTGTTACTTATAAATGTTTTAATGCATATCTCTTTGGACATTGTTAGTGCTCGGTAAATCCTAGACTCTCAAGAGGAGAACATACTTTTAAACACAAGTTGGTACCTGAGTGTATTAAACTACTTTCCTGCTTTAGTTATTTCTCATCTTTTGCAAAAGTGATAACTTTAAAAAGATTATGCTTTGGCTTTCTGTGTATTCCAGGCACATCAAGAAATTCTATTTCTTTCTTCACCTTTCATCCTACACGGTTACACCCTATTTCAGTGAAATCCCGTGGTAACCAAGGAGTTCATTATGGTGTATGCTAACATTAAACATTTTTTTAAAATTTAACAGAGAAAAGGAAACTAGTATACAAATGCAGGAACCTTTCCCACCAGGAGTAAGAGACGTATGGTCTGTGTAATAAATAGTTTCTTAAAATGACTAAGTTACAACACTTGCTTGTTGTTGGTTGTGCACATTCTGAAGTGAAGCCGTCCCACTTCCCTTACCTTTTATCCTTTCAGCCGGCATCATTGGAAACATACCGATTGGGAGGCTTGAAGACAAATGATTGTAATGGGGACAATGAGACATAAGAGTGTGGCAATTTGCACCTTGACAGATTTACCCTTCTTCATGGCACCTATCCTCGGAAAAGCTCATGATATGCTGATTTTTACATTTTGTCACTTTTTAAGTAGCTCAGGCGATACAAAGCAATGTCGCACTCTTATGTCAGAGTTAGGGCCTCCCAGAAAAGACACGAGTTGTTCATAACCAATTTGGAGAGTGCATAATTAGCTAAAAAATTGTTACATGTAAAAATGTCCATAATGAATTAGACATGTCAGGAATACCTTGTTTCTTTTCGCATGTTATCTGAATGGTTAGGCTCACAGGCTCTGTTTTAAGTTGTGGCTTTTACTTATAGTGTTTTATCTTACTTTCAGGTTTTATCTTACAGTAGTTTATCTGGCTGCTACTTTCTTATTTTTTTCTCCTCTCTTGTTCTTCCTTGCACTCCTCTCTTTCTCTCATGTGCATGCACATGCATGTGCACACACACACACACACATGCATGCATTTATTGACTGACCCTACATTAGTGATATAACAGAGAATCATCTCTGAGTTTTGATGAGAAGTGAGTATCTCTGTATGGAATGAAGAAAAGTTGATCATGTTTCTGATTTTTATATTTTTATCTCAAGTACTTTTCCTTTATTATGTTATTCTTTGTGGATGCTTTGGTCCTTTATTTGAATCAGGCAGAGATGGCATTTTCCTCATCATGACTGAACTATAGCATTTAAGAGTGACTATTTTGCAGAAACAGAACATTAGGGAACAGAGTGGGAGGCTCATGGATGTACTGTAGCAATTCAGGAGATTTTCAGGTTTTAGTGAAAAGCAGCAAGCCTAAGTGGGAGACTAAAAACAGTAACTGATCATGTTAGTAAGCCTTTCCTTTGAATTCCAACAAAATAGCACACTTCCTTCCATTTTAGCCTCTGTTGTCCATGCCCGAGAGCACCGAGGAAATGAAGAGGTGGAAGGTGTGCAGCAGCGACAGCAGCTGTGACGAGAGCAGCAGCAGTTCAGAATCAGATGATGAAAAGGAAGAAAACCAACGTAAGGAAAGAGAAAAGCAAGTCACATGTAATCTTAGACAGTCCAGCCACTGCAAATTAACTCAACAGTCCAGTAAGTTAATTTCTTCTAGTTGAGTTCTTATATGAAGAATTATGGAACTGAAATTATTGAGCTCAATAAAAGGATCTTGGGCCCATGAACACTTGTTGTGTGTGAGGCGACCTGGACTCCGTTCTCCTTCCTCCCCTCAGCAGACCTGGGCGCGTCCTGCAGTCTCTTGCAGGTCTGCAGGTAGAAAAGGGAAAGGTTGAATTGAGGATCTCAATCGTCCATTCTTATGTGTTTCATACTTCCTGTTAACTCACATTTTGCTTGGGTTTTATAAAATGTGTCTGTGGCTGATCTACTGTTTGCTTTCTTGTTTAAGCCAATATACTCTCACTCCATCCCCCACTTTCCCTACCTCTCTGTGACTCATTTTGTTTTATATTCTCGCCTTTTAAAAAAAAATATGTACTCTCTAGGCATTTGACTTGAACATATCTGTGGGGCACATAATTGTGAAATATTTAAAGTTTTGTTCCCACTCATTTTCATCACCGGTAAGCACTTCAGTCTGGACTTTGGTGCATGGAATCATTCCGGAGAGTAACCAACCAGCTTCTCTGTCGCCTTCCTTTCCGGCTCCATTTTTTCTTTCTGCCTTTTCACATTTTCTCTCTCTTCCATTCTCCTGCCTTTCATTCCTCCTCTGGTCCCAAATGCCCACTGCTGTGTCCTTGATTCTTCTGTCCCTGAGTGTCTGGCGTGGTGTTGCTGTGTGTCTGGGTGCAGCTGGGCACCCTTCCTGAGGACGCCTGCATGCAGGCTTTTCCTGGCCCCTGTCTCTCCCAACTGCACCTTGTCCTCCGTTGTTCTAGGGCTCCACTAAAGGGACCGGTTCAGTCATGCAGTAAACGCAATTATGAGCCTTTGTTGATCTCCAGAAATGGTTTAATATGGTAGTTCCTGGTAATGTGTGTAATTTTAAACCTGGCCATCCACATTTGTGGCAAAACGCATGAGAAATGCAGAGTAGGTTCTTAATGGTTTTTCTTTTACTTCCAGGTTATTCCATAAAGATACATGCTAAGAATGTTCCTGTCTTTGAGGGCTTATGTGTTTGGAGAAGAAATAATGTGTTTTGCTCCATTTCATTTGTTTATTTACTCATTTAAGATACATTTATTAAGCACTTGATCCATAGTTTGTAAGCTGTTTTATCAATTACTTCCTTTTTTTCTTAAAGAGACCTTAGGTATTTACTTGTGTAAATAGGCTCTGTTTCTGTTTTGAAAGCTGACATTGTCCTGCCCCGATTTCAGCAGTTTTTAAACCCCTCTCCTATTGGCTAATGTGTGAATCCTTAAGAGCATGAACTGACGGAGGATAAGGGTAGCGTTGGGAAAAAATTCTAAGGTTCCTAAAGCTCCGAGATTGTTCCTTGTTCTCAGACCAATAGGTCAATAAATTGAGATGAGACAAATAGTGTATTCAAAATGTTTTGGAGTATAAACTTACATTTTAAAGCTAGCCTAATTCAATAACATATCTTTTTCCTTATTACATTTTATTTTTACAGTTATTAGGAATCGCACAAAGGTTCCCATTTTCTTTCTATTCTCTATCTTACATGAAGGAATATCATAGTCACAAACCCTCCTTGAGTTTTCTCTCCCAAGGGATGCTGATGACTGAGGACAAAATCCAGATTATGTGTGACTTTACGAAATTCAAATTGGGTATAGCTCCAAAGGTTATATTTTGGCTTGATATGAGGTAGTCATATACAAAACTACATGAAATATTTTTCTCACGTAATTTGTGTATGCAGTATACAAACTTTTTTTCCTTAATCTACCTTAATATCAGCATGGCTTGCTACTTGCTTATTCTGTCTGCATTTCCTGTGTATGCAGGGGGAAAACGGGAATCTGTGGGGATTCAAGAGAAAGGGTGTTTTCTGTCTGCGCCTGTGGTTAGGTTTGCCTGTGTGAAGCATCACCATCTCAAAGACCATAGAGCCAAGAGATCCGCAGTTGCGCCCCTTCTGGGTGTTTTCTTAGTAGGGGATTGCCCAGTGGTGTGTTCCCCACACAGCCCTTCTGTAGAAGCACTGTCCTTTCAAAACATGGTGTGACTTTCAGGTGCAGAGGAAGTTAATAGTTGTAACAAATAGAAGGTTTTTTTTTTAACATCATTTATACCTTGAATGAGTATACTTTTTTTTTACTCTCCAGAGCCAAATGAGTAGGTTTAAGTTTATCATCTATTCAAAATATTCTTTAGAAATACATCCCTAAATATAAGGTTTATGTTCACTGCCTTTATAAAGGTTTAAGTTTTTTGAACAGCTGATAAAGAGAAATATTTGGGTATTCAACCCGCCTTCATGTGAGCTTCATTAAATTATTTAATTGATGAGGATTGATATATTCCCTAAGCAGAGAGAGAATATAGAGCAGAGGATATATAAAATGCAGAAACTAAACAATGATACAGATGTTGATAATGTTGAATAATATTCTATTTCCCTGTGTCAGGAGTCAAAATGTCCCTGTGTCAGGAACAGTCGGTTCTCTCCTTTAAATGTTCTCAGTATGTATTGGAGAACATATTGTCTAGTTTTTCCTAGTTGTTCTGATAGAAACCCTTTAGATCCAGACATTTTTTTCTTCACCTAATTCTTTTACTATGGGATTTAAATCTAGTTTTTTAAGTTATTTTTTCTTGTGAATAAGACAACTATCGGTCTAGTACTATTCTTATAATAGCCAATTATATATTTAAACTCCATTAGGATAATCTCTTTATGTTTATCTTCTGTTTTATTATTAACTTTTTTCATGGACCCTAACTTATATATAACACCCATTGATCCTGGCCATTCTTTAGACTTCTTGCCATCCTTACCTATGAATCTTGATGTAAAATGCACTATTTCTAACCTATACAAAGATTCTAATAAATGACCAGTCTAATGCAAAGAAAGTAGATGGCATCATGGTATTATAGAAAGAGGGAGGATGCTGGCATTAGATTTAAGGTCAGGATTTAAACCTGAACTTGGCCACTTTCTTGTTGTGTCACCTTGAGGAAGTTCTTGCTGTGAGCCTCCGGGTGATGGAGATTCCTACTTCAGTGGGTTTCTGGGAGGATTAAGATAAAAGTGTAGCATCCAGCATATGCCTGTCTTGCAGAAGGTGCTCCATAAACATTTCTTTTCCTTTCTCTTTTTTTTTGTGTCATGTTTCAAGCACAGAACATTAAAGTACTATTTTAGTATTATTCTCATGGTAGTCATTCTTTATACATGGCAAGGGTCCTGCACCATGCTCACTGTTTAAACTGAAGCATTAACTCCAGACTCATATTCTCATGGTGCTGTCAATGCTTTCATATTTATTGCCACCCCGCCACCTTGTGGTCTAATTGTCAGTTTATACAGACCCGATACCGTGGGAAACTTCTGCTAACTCTGCTACGATTCTATCCCTCTTCTCCAACATTGATAGGCTCTATGAGGCGTTCAGTCAGTTGCCCTCGGTCCATCTCTTCTCAGTCACCTTCTGTTGTGGACAGCCGCCCCTTTTCTGCTCAACAAATGGTATCAGCATCCCGGCCACCTTCAGGGTCTCGGTCACATTCTTTAAACCGTGTTTCCTCCTACATGAGATATTTGCCTCACAGTAATGATGGCACCTCTACTAACTCTCAGATGGTAAGTCATCTCCTTCGCTCCTCTGACATTACAGGAAGTGCTATACTCAGGATTTAGGTAGCGAAGGGATCAGCCAGGAGGAGGACAGATTGAACCTCTGAGCCTTTCAATAATGTAACTCGTGGTCTCCTGGCGCTTGAATTATTAATCCACCTTAGCCTATAATTTAGTATGGACTCTCATAAGGCAGACATCACTGTATTACAGAATTATATATGAGGATGGACACTGAGAATAGCATTTTATTTTCCATTTGCTGATTGAATTCTATAATTTTGTTGAAAATCATCTGAGTAAAAACATGATTTTGCAGTGTATTGTGCAGTATGTCTGTAAATTTAGGGATATTTGTTTTATGGAAAATTTTCCTTGATGGGACTATTGATTAATAGGTTAGAAAAATAAGACTGTTGATAAATTCTTAGAACATTGAAATGCAACCTTGTTTATAATGTTTTCTATATATTAATTTATAGTATTTCCTCATTAGCATGAGTCGTAGAGACTCAGTATTGAAAAATTGAGTGAATTTATTTTGCAACCAGGCTTACCCATAGGCCAGTACTTTATTTAAATTGTTTATTTAGTGTGGATGATGTTTCCAAAGGGAAAATTCTGGAAAATGAAAGTAAATAATTCGCTTAGTACAACCCATGATTTTTTTTCTAATCAAGAATTGCCTGGGTACAGATAGTAAATGAAACTGACTAGGAAGTCTTTTTTAAATACTTGTATTTTTATTTTAGCATTTTGAGCTAAATAAAATACAACTGTGTAAAAGTGTGAAAGACATGCTTGGGAAATCATATCCACTTAATCCTAAGAATAAACATTTTTTTCTTCCTTTTTCATTTTCTTTTTAAATTGAAAGTCCATCGTTTTTACCTAGAAATATCTTTCAGATTATAGTGGCACAATGAAATAAGACCCCCTCCAAATATCTGTATTCTTTCAAATTTAAGAGTGAGTCTTTGCGGCAACTGAGAACAAAAGAACAAGAAGATGATCTAACAAGTGAGACCTTATTTGTTCTCAAGGACATGAAAATCCGGTTTCCAGGAAAATCAGATGCAGAGTCATTACTTCTGATAGAAGATGTGAGTATTTGATGTATAGGAAATTCCAAGGAGCTCATACCTTTTTATTCTTATTAAAATTTATTCCCCAATAACGTTATTCCCAATGACATAGCAAACTTAGTTGATGTTCTGTTCAACCTGCACAAGCTTTAGAAAATACAGGGGTTATTTTAATTGTTATGATTCAATGAGCAGTGAGACCGCATTTATGATCAGCAAAGCAAAATACCTTTTAGTGTATATACTGTCTTAGTGATGCAGCTGCTTCAAGTGAGAATAATTACTATTAAATAAGTATTGTTCTTAATGATTAAAGAAATAGCAATTTAGGACTGCTTCTATAAAGATTTAGAAAGATCTGTGGTATGAGATATAATGAAAAAAAAGTGGGGCCCGGGGCATAAAATGTCAAAAATACTTAAATGTGACACCTTGAATGATTTCAGTCAAATTTTGAAGTGGCTTATGTTGTGTTTTATTGTTATACACACATTTGCACCACCCAGTAGAACATTCTAAAATGGCAAACAGCCCTAAAATTTGTATTAAAATCAATGACTTACTGTAATTTAGAAAGAACATTCAAGTTATTCAAATATTTTTGGTTAAAAGCATTTCTTTGCTCATAATTCTATTTCTCCAATCAAACATCCTTTTCAAATAGTCATTTCTGTATAAATCCTCAGTAATAAAAGTTTTCTGTTTTTTTTCCCCAGAGGAGAAGGCACCATCTAGTGGTCAGTTGTAGGATAACAACCAGTTTTTCACTTTTTAGCATTTCTTTAGCCCTGTCTCTGGAGGGCAGCTGTCTAGAAAGAAAAAGAAATAAATAATAGCAAAAGAATTCTTTAGTTTAAAAAAATCAATAATGGCAATTTATATTTTGTAATCATGACGTAGTTATAACCCAAATTCCCAAATATTTTGCATGGTGTTGTTACGTATTTTTTAAAAAGTGAAAATTGTATCTTGCGTGCAAATGAGCTGCTATGTGTTACATCAGAGGAAAAGGAAGAAAAGTGAGCATTAGTATTAGTTGTAAAGCATTATGCTAGATGTGTTTTTATTGACATATATTATCTTATTCAGTCAAGTTCTTTTCTAGTAAAGCCAATGTCTTTATACTATTTTATTTATATTTCTTAGAGAGATATTAGTTATTATATACCACCTTTTTGAATCAGGTATAAGAAAAACTAGAGAAAGGAATTAATATTTGTGGTTATATGATTTTTCTATAAAGAATGTATATAGGGTTACATAATTAATAAAATATAATTCATAATTATATGACATTAGATCATTTACTGTTTGTTCACTATATGCAGAAAATACCCTAATCTGCTTGTTATATATATATTACTAGAATATATATTCAGAAATTTGCCTATTTGCACAAAAACAAAGGAGCAATAGAACACTAAGTACATATGTTATCTTTTAATGTATTATTCATTGTTGTGTTATTATGTGTGATGTGATAAATACAGCTCTTAGATTAATACGTGGAAAATCCATGTCTTGGGCTTCTTTCCAAACCTCATGTGCCTGAAGACAGACGAGTTTCATTCATGAGAAATTGTGTGCTTTTTACAGCAAGAGGAGTTTGGACTCAGATAGCTTCTTTAGCTTTTGTTAGAAATCTTTACACATGTCTTTTAATGAAAGTAGGCAGTCTTTATTGTAAGTAATATTGTAGTGTTTTCATTTCACAAATTAATAAAATTCATATCAACCCACTTATTTTTTGTTACTTCTGAGGAAAATTCTAGATTCAATTTCTTAATGTTTCTCCCCCAAAACAGATCGTTGATAACTGGAAGTATCATAAAACAAAAGTGGCTTCATATTGGCTCATAAAATTGGACTCTGTAAAACAACGAAAAGTGAGTAATGCCCTGACACAAGTTTGCCCTTTGGATTATGTATTAAGTTAGGATCATTAATTCATAATCAACGTACATATGTATCATTTGTTTACTCATTTGTTCAACAAATATTTATTGCATATGCTCTATGTTTCAGGCATTATTTTAGGTTATGAGGATAAATAAGTGAATTAAAAAAAACCCATGGTCTCATAGAGCTACTTAAGGTATTTGATAAACAAATATAATAGAATATAAGGTAATATTTGAGTATTAGGAAGAAAAATAAATCAGGATTAAAAAAACAGAAGGTAACATAAGCAAGGACCTAAATGAAATGAGAATAATACTACGCAGATATCTGCAGGTACACTGTGATAGGCAGGGGAAGAGCAGCTCAAGGCCCTGAGGGAGAAGTTAGCTTGATGTGTGCATGAAGGGTGGAAGGTGCTGTTTTATTTTCTTATTTATAGGATAGTTGGTTGGTGGTGATCGAGAGGGAGCAGTGTGGTGGTAGAGCTGAAGTTGGATAGATAGGCAGGGCTCATGTCAACTTCATAGGCCATGGGAAGACTTGGGGTTTTATTCCAAGTGATTGGGAAGCTATTGGAAGAATCAAACATAGTCTGTTTTATAATTTAAAAGGATCATGAGAGCTACTTGTGGGGAATAGAATTGGGGGGGTGGAATGTGGCAGAATAGAAGTAGAGACCAGCTAGAACGGTTTTAGATGAATCAAGGCAAGAGCTCATGGCTGCTTAGCTAGGGTGAACACTAAGTGGGTGTGGATGCTGGGGAAAGGGCAGGGATGTGTTGTTACTGTTGTTTGGTTTTGCTTTGATTTTGGTTCTGGACATGCTGCAACACTAGTTGGGGAGAGATACCCTATTTTAGTAGCTTTAGTGAAGTTGTTGTAAAGATATCATTTCCTCTCTAGGATTTATTGCTAATAAACTGAAAGTTGGTACTGATAAAATTATGACTTTTAAATTATATACTTTCATCTGAGTAAATTAACTGTCACTGATGTGCATTGACACATTTAAAAAATAATTATTTAAGTGTTCCGTCTATGCCATGTACTGGGCTGCTGTTGAGGGAGGGGATAGCAAAGTTGGTAACAGAGGTGGATTGAGACATACTGTAAGACCTGAATACGTATTTGCCAGGTCACTGACTGTGGCCTTGATTAATTAAAATATGGACCTTTTATTAGAATTGGAACCCTGGATTTCCTCAAGTCCATGTACTTTTTGTAATCTAGAAGATAGAAGAGTGTAGTTAAGTTGCTAATTAGAACAGAATACAGTAGTAAAGTTCACTGGGGAATCAAGAGTTGGACCTGTATTTTTGACTGCATGGGGAGTCATTGCCCCATCCCTCAGCTGTTCAGTGATCAGTTATAGATAGTCCAGAAACAGATAAAGTGTTAGTAAGATATGGGTACATGATAAATGTGACATTTCAAATCAGTGGAGGAAAGATAATTTTTTCTCCTAAATGATACTGAAACAATTGCCTATTTGTAAGAAAACTAAGCTGGAACCTTGTTTCTCACCATATACAAAAAAAAATTTCAGGAATACTATAATTTTTATATGTAAAAAAACAAAAGATTGAAAGTTTAAGAAG
This sequence comes from Smutsia gigantea, assembly GCA_032199065.1. Taxonomy (NCBI): domain Eukaryota; kingdom Metazoa; phylum Chordata; class Mammalia; order Pholidota; family Manidae; genus Smutsia; species Smutsia gigantea. Next base: position 20,888 of record JAVSCE010009311.1, read on the forward strand.
AGTATGTTTGTAATCTCAGAATGGTGAAACAACTTCTTAAGAAAGACCTAAAACTCAGAAGTCCTAAAGGAAAAGATGACAGGTTTGAGTACGTGAAAACTTAACTGATGGTAAAAGATGTCTTAAACCATGAGGAGACAGGAGTGGTGAGAGGAGTGGTGGGCAGGGTGGCTGAGGAAGACATGTGCTGGCAGCCAGCCCATAAAACACAAAGTAAGGCCAGGAAGGCAACACCTCCTGCAAGTCACTCAGCAAAAAATACTACCCTGTAAATATTAATAAATAAGGTGGCAAAGTGTATAAAAAGGCCATGGGAAGGCAATTTATGGATCTTCCAATAGCCAATTAACATGTAAATAGATCCTTGGCTTCACTAATGATGAAGGAAAAGAAAGTAAAAACCATCAGATAGGCAAAAATTAGTAAGACAGTAATATCTAGTGATGGAAAATAGAGTGGATAAAAGGACTTTTTTTTTTCATCATAGATTACCATTTATTGGGAGCTTCATTTATGGTAAGCACTATGTCAAGAGATGTACATGAATTACTTCATTTTTGGATAAAAAGACTTTTACTTTCCTATTAGAGGAAAAATATATTGGTCAACAATTTAGAAAGGTAGTTTCTGTTATCTACCAAAATTGCAAATGTTCATAACCTTATAACTCAGCAAAACCACTTCCAGCATTATATCCTTCAGAATAACGGTCTGAATGTATAAGTGATTTATGTGTATGAGCATTTGCTGCAGTGTTACTTGCAAAAGTAGAACATTTGAAGCAGCCTAAATGTCTGTTAATAGATTAAATAAACTATTCTGTTGCATCAAATTGAATAATATTCTAGAATCATAGATCTCAACCTGAGATACAGCACAAGATTATGACTCATGGCATATGAAACAAACATACCTTAGTAAAATTAGCCAAACTTTACTAATCATGAGTGAAGGATGAATGAACTGTCACCACGTGCATGGTCGCTGGGAGGCCCTGAGCCCATTGGCTCTAAGGCATCCTTTTTCACACACTCAGAGGCATTCTGAGTTCAGTGGTAAGTGCCACTATGTGTGGTTGACATTAGCACAGAGGGAGCTTTCCAAATTTCGGTGGCCTTCATTTTTATTCTCCATTAGTTACCCATGTAGTCTTTATGACTAACTTCCATTCTCTTGCCAAATGAGATAAAAATGCCAGGTTTATTTACAAGAGTCTTGTCCCGTAGAACTTCCTACAGTCGTGGAAGTGTTCCATATCTGTGATGTCTAATATCGCGGTCACTAGCCACATATGGCCTCTGAGTGGGCACTTGAAATGCGGTGTTGCAACTGAAGAACTGAACTTGTAGTTTTAATTAACTTAAATTTAAATATCCAAATATGTCTGGCTATTGCATTTGATAGTGTGGATCTAAACAGCAGGGTAGGCTTCTAAATATGTTCTTAGATAAGAACTTTCTCCATTATCTTCCTGCTGAGAAATTCCATTAGGGAGTCTGCAGAAATGTCCAGTAAGGTCAGCATTGCCTCAGGCATCTCCAAGAGGGAGTGCCGCTGCCACCTTTTCCCCTTCCATATAACATTCTAAAAAGACATCAAGATAGTAAATTAAACAAACAAGTAATAGAATAATTGGTATTGTCTCCTCTTAAATGACCTATGGTGTGTGTACTGTCTTAAACATATGTATCTAGCATTAAAATTTTTAAAGAACTAGGTACCAAATTGTTAAGATGATTTCTTTCTGGAGGGTAGACTTACTGAGCCAGGAAAAGGTAAGTGATGACATTTTTCCTTTTGTATTGTATATATATTTTTTTAATTTAAAAATGGAATAATGACAGGAGACACAAGCATTTCTGTGAAGCTGGTCTGGATCCCCCACAACCAGATATGCTCTTTCACGTTCTAAGTCCTCAGGGCGCTCTGTGCTCTGTCGTGCTGATCTTTCTTGAGAGGCTTCTGTGTTCATCTCCTACAGGTGGCATCTTACTTTGCGGTCACCTGGAGGTGATGTAGGAATGCTCTGTAAACATTCATTAAGTTGACTCAGTTCTAGACTCATTTAAGAACTCTGTCAACAACAAGCTCGCTTCTTTCTTTACTAGTGATTTGTGTTTGTTTGAACAACAACAAATTGAAACAATGCTATTCTGTTTTTTTATGTGTGATTTAAGAAAGTCTGATAAACAGTGTATGCGATGATCAAATGATTTATGTAAATAGTAATAATATTTGTGAATTGGGACAAAAGAGTTATTTCATGTTTTAGGGTTATGTTCAGTTTGGTTTATTCATTTTGAGTAAAAATAAGTACTTGCTTATAAATTTGCTAGCAAGTACTATGGCATACTTATATATGCCAATATTTCTATTTCCCTGTATTGATTTACTTGGAGAATATTTGGAGTGAGTTAACTTTGTGTCAACTCATTTGAGAACCTCTAGTTCTCAGATGTACATTACAGCTCTGTATTTACCACATATGATTATGTGAGGGTGTGGAGGCTTTAATGTGAGAAGACATGATTTTTATTACAATTTATGTACCTAGTTACCCTTTCTTTGAGTTCCTTTGTTGCTTCCTCCATTGTGGCATAAATCAAAAGTACTATATTGCCTTTGTGCTTGTAAAAAGTAATAAGATATCCCATCTCCAATACAAAGCTTGTTAAAGTCCTGTAGTTTGCTCTACCTAGGCAGTTACAGTTATACTTGTACATAGGTAATTTAAAAGACAATTCTATTTTGGCAGAAGAATTCATAGCTTGAAGTTTGACTCAGAACAGTAAGGGCTTATCTTAAGTAGAGCAAGTTTGTCTTGCAAAGTTGCCCACTTTCATTGAGGCCCTGAAAGGTGGCTGAGGGGTGCCAGGCCTATATTCCCTATGATGAGAAGGGGAAGCCCAGGATTTACATATGAGCAACTTAGTAGTAGCATTTTTTTCTTGCTATTGTCATGATCACTGTGTTTCCTTTTCTTTCCACAACAGTTTTGCTCTTTAAGAGACTTTTTCCAGAACAGACTCTCATTTCTCAGGTACACAGTGAAAGGTGGGGTGCTGCTGGGAAGAGAAGCAGAGGGCAGCTTTCAGCAGCACTGTTTTCGTGAAGACATTCTGCCCCTTATCATGAGAGCTCTTGCCCATGAGTCATTACTTGAATAATAAGGAAACAAATTTTTGTAAAATTTTCAGTTTGGTGGAGGTAAAATTAACCCTACCAAATGTATCAGTGCTTTCACCTATGCTCACAAACAGAAACATAACAAATGTAGCATGAATACAAGTCAGCCAGCCAGCCAGTGTGGAGGTCTTGAGTTCTCATGTAAACAAGGACTTTTTTGTTGGGATTTTTTTTTCACATTTAGTCCACCTAATCAATAGCATTAGAATTAATTAAGCGCAATACTTAAAATTCACCCCAGATAGGAAAAGTATGGGGATAAATCGTGGAAATAATCATTGGAGCAAGCTTAAATACGTTATTTATTTACAATTTGTTTATTTATATACAGTTAACCCTTGAACAGTAAGGGTTTGAACTGTGTGGGTCCACTCTTATGCACAGGTTTTTCTCACTAAGTATATTGGAAAATGTTTTGGAGGTTTGTGACAATTTGGAAATAGCATTTCATTTTCTCTAGCTTGCTTTATTGTAAGAATACACTAGATAATATAAAATTGCATAATACATAATACACTACATAATAACATACAAAATGTGTGTTAATTGACTGCTCATGTTATCAGTAAGACTTCTGATCAACAGTAGGGTATTAGTAATCAAGCTTTTGAGAGTCAAAGTTATGTATACATAGATTTTTGACTGTGCTGGGTGGGGGTCAGCTCCCCTACCCCTGTTGTTCAAGAATCAACAGCATATTATATATAAATATTTATAATATATAAGTAAATATATATACATATATTCTTTTTCTTCATCTCTTCCCTCTATTTAGAATGAAATCAGAGGTAAAGTGGGATAAGAGAATGAGTGAAATATTTTTCTTTCGACAGGAGAGCCAATATAATAATGAGTTGAAAAGTGCATTGAAAAAATTGTTTTTAAGTTTTATATGTTAATATAAACTAAAGGGGCAGTTTAGGTAGTGGAAAGAGGTACTGGGCTTGTAGTCACATGGACTTGGCTTCAATACTGCCTGCTCTTTACTCGGGGCAGGAGCTCCTCAAAACTTCTCTGGGATTTGTAACATTAAGTATGGGAGAGTTCTTGTGAGGAGCTGAGATTGGTGCCCTAGTCTTAGGACATGTAAAATGCAGGCTGATTATTTTTCCTACTAAGGCTCATGTCAGGCTGTTCCTCAGTGGATTTTATTTTACAGCATTCCCCCCTTATCCACAGGGGGTATGATTCAAGACTGCCAGTGGATGCCTGAAACTGTGGATAGTACCAAACCCTATGAATACTACATTTTCCTGTACAAATATACCTATGATGAGGTTTAATTTATAAATTAGGTACAGTAGGAGATTAACAGTAACTAATCATAAAATAGAACAATTATAGCAATATACTGTAATAAAGGTTATGTGAATGGGGTCTGTATATCTGATTGTGCTGTACTCACCCTTCTTCTTGTGATGATATGAGATGATAAAATGAGATGAAGTGAGGTGAATGACGTAGGCACTGTGGCCGCATTAGGCTACTATTGACCTTCTGACGACATGTCAGAAGGCAGATCATCTGCTTCCAGACCATGGTTAACTGAAACTGTGGGTAACTGAAACTATGGAAAGTGAGACTTCAGATAAGCAGGAACTATTGTACTAGGATTTCTTCACATGTAAAATTATTTTATGTAGAACATGGAGAAATGAGATATAAAATAGTGTCTGTTGCGTTATAACATACTAACCATTTATTTGACTATTTGAAATTTGTGCTATTGCTTTATAAAGCTAGAAATTGGGTGCTTTATAAAGCATCCAATTAAGAAAGATGAAGGGGGAGAGGGAGTTTGAGTAGATAGGAAGAACCTTCAGACTGTATGGAAGACAGGAGGGCTGTGGAGTCAGGAACTCAGACTTTAGTGAAATTCTGAGAAAGCTCTGTCAGGCTGATGGGGAACCCAGAACAAAGGTTGACATTTAAAGAGATTGTGCTGGGAAGAAATAGCCCTTTTCTGGTGTCCCAACTATGCTCAATTCTTGACTGGGAGCAATTGGGGAAGAGTGTAAGCTTGGCTTGAATGTTGAAGTGGATCCTGAAGGGAGAGGCTGTCAGGTAATCACATTCTTTTAAGCAAGTTGATTCAAATGACATGTGTCCGTGGCTGCCACAAAGGCTGTTTGTGATACAGTTTAATTTAACAAACATTTGTTGGTTGCCAATTTTAACTGTACAAGAATTATGCTAGGCACTAATGGGGATTTGAAAGGTGTTTATTCATTTGTTTATTTGCTTATTCAAACAACAGTTAATTCAAACAATTAATATTCAAAATTAATTGATAGTCTACCATGTCCCAAACATTATTCTAGGTATGGAATACATAAGAATCTCATTTAAATCTCTTAATTCCATTTAGAGACCATTGTTGAAATACGTATGTCACTTCTTCGGTTCCAGGATCAAAGCATTCACTGGCTGCTCATTAGAATGTTGTAGAACTCGAAGATTAGAATGCCGCACACACAAACTCTTCCACATGCCTCATTTCAAAATTTCCTTAATGGCTGTAAACTTTAAAGGTCAAGGATTTAGGAATTAAATACTGAAAAGAATTCTCACCAGGTGAAAATGGAAACAGCTAATCTTATTTAATATCATGTTGTGGTAACTCCACAGTTGCATAATTCATCTTTCTGCCAAGAATCAGCTGCTTATATGGTTTGTAAGGAAAATATATGAAGTATGAAAATATTGCAGTTCTGGTGGGCTGTGAAGAATGCCAAGTTTGCTGAAAAGCTTATCCTCTGATGTGATACCCAGGAATAAACTAAGACTGGAGGATGAAGAGAAATAAGTAGTGAAATTAAGGTTGAACTATATTTGTATTTATTTTAGGGTTTTCCAAGATCCTTATTTAGCAAGTATTTCTTCTCTAAATCGCAACTTCTTTTTCATACCTACTGTAAATTCTTCTGCATGCATTTTGATGTTATTATTTTCCATCTCTTTTTCATTTGGGCTGACATGATGCTGTACAGAGCTGTTCATTTTGCATCAGCATAGATGCCTTTACCTTATAGCCATGGCTGCAGCATGCATCATTAGTACAACATGTACTCATTTTAATGTTATTTCTAAATCTCTCTCACCTCATGCCATTATTTTAATTTAGGACCAACTGTTCATCCATATTGAGCAGTTTGTCACTCAACATCTGTATGTTCTTGCAAAATATGAATTTGTGTGCTTTATGCCTTCCAATGTGCTATATTTCATATGCAAAAGACAAATATTTTCATTTTATTAATGTTTTCATTGATTGACTCTCCCACTTACTAATTTTTTTCCTTGGAGAGCTTAATGTTGGATCAAGATGTTTTTAAAAGTCAGTGTCAGGTTTCGGGACTTCTGGGAAGATGGCGGTGTGAGCAGGGCGGCAGAAATCTCCTCCCAACATTATATTTATCTAGGAAAATACAGCAAATACAACTATTCCTAAAAGAGAGACCAGAATACAGAGGAAAGCACACAGCATGCAGCCACACCCGAGAGGACTTGGCACCCTGCGAGGCGGGTAAGATACAGAGCCGCGACTCGGCGGCACCCGAGCACTCACCCATCCCGGCGCCCCGGCGTGAGGAGAGGATCCAGAGCCAGGAGGGAGTGGAAGAACAGGCCTGCAATATAACCAGCCCCGGTGATCTGTGCCAGGAGCACTGACACACATCGCGTGGTACATCGGACATTGGAGAGGCAGAAGGTGCAGGTTTTGAGCCAGAACGCACCGGGACTGTGCAGCCAGCACCCCGGGACAAGAGAAAAGTGCGTGCGGTTTGTAGCCGTCTGGGAGAGGCGGGGGGCCCAGCGAGGGAACACCTCGCCCCGGCACGCTCAGCCCAGCGGGCTGGAAGTCCTGAGGAACTTCGGACCCCTTGGCTGGTGACTGAGAAAAGGTAGCCACACTAAAACTTTACACAGGGAACAACAGCCTCCCATTCATTCCCACCCCGGCCAGAGCTACAAAGAGCAGCGCGGCCCTGGCTGTGGAATAGTGGAGCAACAGTGACACCTACAGCATCCTTACAGAATCCACTCCAGGTGGGCGTGTTTTTTTCCCTTTCCTTTTTCTTTCTTTTCTGTCTTCTTTCTCTCTTTTCTTTCTCTTCCTTCTTTTTTTGCTTGTTTTTTTTTTTAAGTCTTAAAGAGCCCAACTGACATACGTGGCACCTACCAGGGACCACTCCTATCAACATGAAAAGACAGAGGAATATGGTTCAGCCCAAGCTCACCCAGACCCAGACAACTCCTGAGAGGGAACCTGAAGGGATGGAAATGCAGAATCTTCCTGAAAAAGAATTCAGAATAAAAGTCATAACCATGCTGATGGATCTACAGAAAATATGCAAGAGCTAAGGGAGGAAGTGAGGGAAGTCAGGAAAGACAATGCAGAAATGAGACAAGCCATCGACAGGCTCAGCAGCAGACTGGACGAGATGCAAGAGACTGTTAATGCAATGGAAATCAGAGAACAGGAACACAGAGCAGCTGAGGCAGAGAGAGATAAAGGGATCACTAGGAATGAAGGAATAGTAAGAGAATTCTGTGACCAATCCAAATGGAACAATATTCGCATTATAGGAGTACCAGAGGAAGAAGAGACAGAAAAAGGGATAGAAAGTGTCTTTGAAGAAATAATTGCTGAAAACGTCCCCATGCTGGGGAAGGAAATAGTCTCGCAGTCCATGGAAGCCCACAGATCTCCTAACACAAGGGACCCCAGGAAGACAACACCAAGACATAATAATTAAAATGACAAAGATCAAAGGTAAGGACAGAGTATTAAAGGCAGCTAGAGAAAGAAAAAAAGATCACCTTCAAAGGAAAACCCATCAGACTAACAGCAGACTTCTCAACAGAAACCTTACAGGCCAGAAGAGAATGGCATGATATATTTAATGCAGTGAAACAGAAGGGCCTCGAACAAGAATACTGTATCCATCACGATTATCATTTAAATATGATGGAGGGATTAAACAATTTCCAGACAAGCAAAAGCTAAGAGAATTTGCCTCCCATAAACCACCTCTACAGGACATCTTAAAGGAACTGCTCTAGAGGGAAGCACTACTAAGGCTAAAAAGCTGTCACCAGACAAAATAAAATCATAGCAAAGAAAGCAGACCATCCAAATACTAACTAAAGGGAAAGAATAAAACACCTAGTATATAAAGAATGGAGGAGGAGGAATAAGAAGGAAGAGAAATAAAGAAACATCAGACTGTGTTTACAATAACTTAACAAGAAAGTTAAGTTAGATTGTTAGATAGTTAAGAAGCAACCCCTGAATCTTTGATAACCACGAATCTAAAGCCAGCAATGGCAATAAGTACATATCTATCGTTAATCACCCTAAATGTAAATGGACTGAATGCACCAATCAAAAGACACAGAGTAACAGAATGGATAAAAAAGCAAGACCCATCTATATGCTGCCTACAAGAAACTCACCTCAAACTCAAAGATATCCCCAGACTAAAAGTGAAGGGATGGAAAAGGATATTTCATGCAAACAACAAGGAGAAAAAAGCAGGTGTTGCAGTACTTGTATCAGACAAAATAGACTTCAAAACGAAGAAAATAGCAAGAGATAAAGAAGGATATTACATAATGATAAAGGGGTCAATCCAACAAGAAGATATAACCATTATAAATATATATGCACCCAACACAGGAGCGCCGGCATATGTGAAAGAAATACTACCAGAATTAAAGGACGAAATAGAAAGCAATGCAGTCATTTTAGGAGACTTCAACACACCACTCACTCCAAAGACAGATCAACCAGACAGAGAATAAGTAAAGACACAGAGGCACTGAACAACACACTAGAACAGATGGACCTAACAGACATCTACAGAACTCTGCACCCAAAAGCAACAGGATACACATACTTCTCAAGTGCACATGGAACATTTTCCAGAATAGACCACATAGTAGGCCACAAAAAGAACCTCAGTAAATTCGAAAATATTGAAATTCTACCAACCAATTTCTCAGATCCTAAATGTATTAAAATGGAATTAAATTTTAGAAAGAAAACAAAAAGGCTCACAAATACATGGAGACTTAACAACATTCGCCTAATTAACCAATGGGTTAATGACCAAATCAAAACAGAAATCAAAGAGTATATGGAGACAAATAACAACAACAACACAAAGCCACAACTTCTGTGGGACACAGCAAAGGCACTTCTAAGAGGAAAGTACATTGCAATCCAGGCCTATCTAAAGAAAGAACAACATTCCCAAATGAATAGTCTAAAGACACAATTACTGAAATTGGAAAAAGAAGAACAAATGAGGCCCAAAGTCACCAGAAGGAGGGACATAATAAAGATCAGAGAATAAATAAATAAAATTGAGAAGAATAAAACAATAGAAAAAATCAATAAAACCAAGAGCTGGTTCTTTGAAAAAATAAACAAAATAGATAAACCCCTAGCCAGACTCATTAAGAGGAAAAGAGAATCTACACACATAAACACAATCAGAAATGAGAAAGGAAAATCACGACGGACCTCACAGAAATACAAAGAATCATAAGACAATATTATGAGAATCTATATGCTAACAAGCTGGAAAACCTACAAGAAATGGACAACTTCTTAGAAAAATACAACCTTCCAAGACTGACCAAGCAAGAAACAGAAAAACTAAACAGACCAATCACCAGCAACAAAATTGAAGCGGTAATCAAAAAACTACCCAAGAACAAAACCCCCGGACCAGATGGATTCACCTCTGAATTCTACCAGACATATACAGAAGAAATAACACCCATTCTCCTTAAAGTTTTCCAAAAAATAGAAGAGGAGGGAATACTTCCAAATTCATTCTATGAAGCCAGCATCACTCTAATACCAAAACCTGGTAAAGACCTCACCAAAAAAGAAACTACAGACTAATATCCCTGATGAACGTGGATGCAAAAATACTCAGCAAAATATTAGCAAAACGAATTCAAAAATACATCAAAAGGATCATACACCATGATCAAGTGGGATTCATCCCAAGGGTGCAAGGATGGTACAACATTCGAAAATCCATCAACATCATCCACCACATCAACAAAAAGAAGAACAAAAACCACATGATCATCTCCATAGATGCTGAAAAAGCATTTGACAAAATTCAGCATCCATTCCTGTTTAAAACTCTCAACAAAATGGGTATAGAGGGCAAGTACCTCAACATCATAAAGGCCATATATGACAAACCCACAGCTAACATCATACTTAATGGCGAGAAGCTGAAAGCTTTTCATCTAAGATCGGAAACAAGACAGGGATGCCCACTCTCTCCACTGTTACTCAACATAGTACTGGAGGTCCTAGCCATGGCAATCAGACAAAACAAAGACATACAAGGCATCGAGATTGGTAAAGAAGAAGTCAAATTGTCACTATTTGCAGATGACATGATATTGTACATAAAAAACCCTAAAGACTCCATTCCAAAACTACTACACCTAATATCTGAATTCAGCAAAGTTGCAGGATACAAAATTAATACACAGAAATCTGTTGCTTTCCTATACACTACTGAAGAACTAACAGAAAGAGAAATCAGAAAAACAATTCCATTCACAATTGCATCAAAAAGATTAAAATACCTAGGAGTAAACCTAAGGAAGGAAGTGAAAGACCTGTACTCTGAAAACTACAAGACACTCCTAAGAGAAATTAAAGAGGACACTAACAAATGGAAATGCATCCCATGCTCTTGGCTAGGAAGAATAAATATTGTCAAAATGGCTATACTACCTAAAGCAATATACAGATTCAATGCAATCTCGATCAAAATACCAACAGCATTCTTCAATGAACTGGAACAAATAATTCTAAAATTCATACGGAACCACAAAAGACCCTGAATAGCCAAAGCAATCCTGAGAAGGAGAAATAAAACAGGGGGAATTACGCTCCCTGACTTCAAGCTCTACTACAAAGCCACAGTAATCAAGACAATTTGGTATTGGCACAAAAACAGACCCACAGACCAGTGGAATAGAATTGAAAATCCAAACATCAACCCAAACATATACGGTCAATTAATATTTGATAAGAGAGCCTTGGATATACATTGGGGAGATGACAGCCTCTTCAACCCCTGTTGTTGGAAAAACTGGACAGCTACATGTACGAGAATGAAACTGGACTACTGTCTAACCCCATGCACAAAGGTAAACTCAGGGTGGATCAAAGACCTGAATGTAAGTCATGAAACCATAAAACTCTTAGAAAAAAATATAGGCAAAATCTCTTGGACATAAACATGAGCGACTTCTTCATGAGCATATCTCCCCGGGCAAGGGAAACAAAAGCAAAAATGAACAAGTGGGACTATATGAAGCTGAAAAGCTTCTGTACAGCAAAGGACACCATCAGTAGAACAAAAAGACATCCTACAGTATGGGAGAATATATTCATAAATGATGTATCGGATAAGGGGTTGACATCCAAAATATATAAAGAACTCACACATCTCAACAAACAAAAAGCAAATAATCCAATTAAGAAATGGGTAGAGGACATGAATAAACACTTCTCCAAAGAAGAAATTCAAATGGCCAATAGGCACATGAAAAGATGCTCCACATCGCTAATCATCAGAGAAATGCAGATTAAAACCACAATGAGATATCACCTCACACCAGTGAGGATGGCCAACATCCAAAACACAAACAACAACAAATGTTGGCGAGGATGTGGAGAAAAGGGCACCCTCCTACACTGCTCGTGGGACTGCAAATTAGTTCAACCATTGTGGAAAGCAGTATGGAGGTTCCTCAAAAAACTCAAAATAGAAATACCATTTGACCCAGGAATCCCACTCCTAGGAATTTACCCTAAGAATGCAGCAGTCCAGTTTGAAAAAGACAGATGCACCCCTATGTTTATCACAGCACTATTTACAATAGCCAAGAAAATGGAAGCAACCTAAGTGTCCATCAGTAGATGAATGGATAAAGAAGAGGTGGTACATATACACAATGGAATATTATTCAGCCATAAGAAGAAAACAAATCCTACCATTTGCAACAACATGGATGGAGCTAGAGGGTATTATGCTCAGTGTAATAAGCCAAGCCGAAAAAGAGAAGTACCAAATGATTTCACTCATATGTGAAGTATAAGAACAAAGAAAAAACTGAAGGAACAAAACAGCAGCAGACTCACAGAACCCAAGAACGGACTAATAGTTACCAAAGGGAAAGGGACTGGGGAAGATGGGTGGGAAGGGAGGGATAAGAGGGAAAAAGGGGCATTATGATTAGCAGATGTAATGTTGGGGGGGCACGGGGAGGGCTGTACAACTCAGAGAACACAGGTAGTGACTCTGTAGCATCTCACTATGCTGATGGACAGTGACTGTAATGGGGTTGGTGGGGGGACCTGATGAAGGGGGTAGTGTAATCACCATAGTATTGCACATGTAATTGTAGATTAATGATATCAAAATAAACTTGAAAAAATAAAAAATAAAAAAATAAATCAGTGGTGTTTCCAAACAAACAAACAAAAAAAAGTCAGTGTCAGGAAATGGATACCTATATTCCATAAGTCAGCTTCACTTGAATCCATAGATAAACACAAAGGGCACCTTGCTGACCTTTTTGTTTCTGTGTTTTACAAATTATTTATCTTCCATCCGTTTTCCTAAACCACCCAGAAATCTGAAATAGCATTACAAACAGCACTGGCAGTGATTTACCTCATCCCAGTCTGATTTCTTGCCTGCCTGCTCTCTGCCTTTCTAAAATGGGGTTTTTGCCAAATGTGCAGGCATTGTCTCCCCATCTACACAGCATTTTAAGCAATGGTAGTCCCTACTCCTTGGCCTTGAGAGGTGTTGGAGGGCCTGGGTCTTGGGTAAATTACTTATCTGCTCTGTGCTTGAGTTCTTATCCATAAAATGAGATCCCACATGCTTTCAAAACCAAACATTTTCATGACTATTAGGCAGCAAAACCTCACCTGCCTGAACTTACTGGGTGAGAAATGATGACCTGACAGGAAGTTATGCGTTATTTATGTCTGTCTCTTGGTTTGAATATTCACATGTTTTCCTACAGAAATTGTAATGTGCATAATTATGGAACGAGCCTCACAATTTTTGGCAAGTGGCTATGAACCAGCTGTATCTACTTCATGCTTTTGTTTTGGGGATTCAATGAGTTACTATATGTAAAAGTGCTTAGAACAGTGTTTGGTCCATAGTAAGCCCTCAAAAAGTGTAGCTCTGATTTTACCTTCTCTGCATAGGTTTCACTTTGTTGCAAGGAACAGTTGCAATAAGACAACTCCTGAGTGCTAGACCTGACTTGAGCCTTGGGGACCTGATGAGTTTTTACCAAGATGGGCATAATTCCTCCCTTTATGTAGGTAACAGTTTCTTTAACTAAATAGGAAATTAAAATAAAGTGAGATAATTATTAATAGGGGAAGACCTGGGCATTGAAGGATTGTACAATAGTTTAATGGCAGGTTAAGGTCTCCCTGAAGTTCAGTAGGTGAACAGATAGGAAAAGATGGTTTCAATCAGAGAAAAGAGCTTATGTGAAAGCTCTGAGGAAAGAGGAGGGATTTGGGTCTTTTTCCCTCTGTTTGCATGCCCTCATCTCCAAACTTCAGGTTTCTCTAACCCACTGCTCTCCCCAGGACCTGCCTCTCTGGGGATGCCCCTTTAAAAATGGAGGCAAAGAGGAGAGGAGAATGTATGTTTCCCATGGAGTGTTCTGGAAAAGGAGGAGGACCTCGCCAGGTTGCCTAGACCATGCTAGTCTCCTCAGTCTAGGAAATCACTCCGCAGGCCTAGATGCTTGGTGGGGCACGAGAGGCCTGGAGATTTATTCATCTCCATGTTGGAGGAAATATTAGGAGTGGAGCAGAAGCATTCCCCACTCTTAATCCTTGGTTGCTTCATGAGTTGCTGTGTTTAGTCCTGTGTGGACTAGGGTATTATATAATCATGCTTTTTAAATTCCCTCTGAGTTAAGGATAGAGCATCTACAGAGCCGTGGCCAGCAGAGTCTCCTCTAGTTAACATGCCTGGCGCAGCGCCTAGTCTAGATCAGGCAGCTGATACTGTCGCCCTTAGGTTCTTATGCATCCTGTGCATTTTGCCCTAAAATGCATTCAGAAAGCAGTGAATGACTAACCCATACTGTCAAATGCTTTTTCACTTTGAAGTTGAAGAATTACTTAATAATAAAATATGAAATTAAGGCAATGTTAAGATTCCCAGTATTGTTAATGTGGTTTAATTTCATTTATTATATACAACTCATACATATTCTTGAGAGCAGTTTATGGGTTATCTTAGTTATTTTTTTTATTCTTCCTGCATTGTGACTTTTGGCCTGTTATTGCTCATTAATACATAGGAAGTAGAAAGGAATATTGAGAGGTGAAATGTTTTAAATTTATCATTTACTTCTAGTGTTGATTTATATATCACATCAGTCATGAGTACTGCCCTCTACACTAAAAAATATAGAGTTAAACTAATAGTTTACATGAAAATTGTAAAAACAAATGGTATGGATTAATTCCTAATATGCATATTATATCAGTATTACTGTGAATAATTCACTTTCAAGATTTTAAAACTTCCTTAGCATTATTGTCTGTAATAATGAGCTTTTCTGGGACAATTTCTTCAACAAGGTACTTTACTACAGATTTCCTTATCTCTTCTCAGTCTCCTTTCCTTCATCTGACACACCCCTGATCTGCTGTAGGATTTGCAATACTCCACGCATTTCACAGTGAAAGAAGATGGAATAGGAAGGGACAGTGTGACACTGCTCATACAATTCATTGTGAGAAGCTGTAGTTGTTATTCTTCAGTAAATAACATGTTGTTTTGAAATTTTCTCATCAAATTGATTTTTAAACAGCTGTTTATTTTAAATATGCCTTAATCAGAGATAACTAAGATCATTTCTTAATATATGACCATTATCTGGTTGCAGCTCTTTGCAGGTTTGTGCCTCTTGAGATAAGTCATACCTTCACTCAGACATTATGTTGGCAAGTCCCTTTCTTTTCAACTCTTGCTCTCATATTTATAGGTAGTTCCTTTAATTAGGTAAATAAAAAGTGAAAAATCATCTTTGGTGAACTGAAATTAGAGTAACTATATTTGTAGGTGTTTGCTTTTATTTCTTCACAGCTTCATTGGAAATACCTGCCTTGTATAAGTATTAAGTACGTGTGAATTAGACAAGGTAGCTTTTTGGGGTTTACAAATTTTTTAGGACCTCAAGGATTTCAGTTGTCCAGAATTAGATTCTCTGTAGTCCTCTTTTCATGATACTTTAGTGTTTTGAAGGCTGTTATACCATTTATGAACTCAACAACAAAAATAAAAGCTAGGATTTTGGCAATAACCTATTACCTAACCCAGTGACTCCCATCCACCCACTGGCTCCCCATGTCTCAGGCAGCCGTTTTCTTGAATTCAGGATGTACCAGTCTCTTGCTTTTTTTTCTTCATATATTCTTACTACATTTATGTCTTTTCCTCAAAAGTATTTTCAAAATTTAGTAGCTCTCAGTTCTACTAAAATGTTTCATACTGTATGTAATCTCTGGTATTAATTATTTTTTAACTTACCATTATATTATTAAGATGTTCTGTATTGTGTGTGTCTTTGTATTTCACTTATTTTGATTTCTGTATGATAGTCCATAGGAATAAGTATATTACTGCTTATTTATTCATTCTCCCATTGATGGAGAGTTAGGTTGTTTCCAGGTGTTTATAATTGTGAACGGTGTCTGAATGTTCTTGTATATGTCTCTTGTTTTTAACCTATGAGAGAGCTTCTGTTAGGAATAAAATTGCTGGGTCATAGGGCATATACATTTTCAATTTAAGGAGATAATGTCAGGCTATTTTCCAGAGTCCCCTGCACCAATTTGTACTCCTACCACCAATGTTTAAGAGAACCTCTAGACTCCTGTCTCTTCAGTACTTGGTATTGTCAGACTTCTAATATTTGTCATTTAAATGGACATGAAATGATATCTTATTATAGTCTTAATTTCTCTTTATGTTTATGGGCATAATTATTTCTTCTTTTGTGAAGTTCCTGTTTATGTATTTTTGCCCATTTTTAAATTAAGTTGTTGGTGTTTACATTAACAATTTGTTAGACATTCATCAGACATTCCTGATACTAATTTTGTGTTGGACATGTTTTGAGTATATTTCCCAGTTTGTAACTTGATCTTGTATATTTTTTAAGGTATCTTTTGATGTCCAGAAGTTCTTAATTTTAACATAATCAAGTCTATTAATCTTTTATAGTCCATACTTTTTTGTGATTTAGGTAATCTTTTTCTAACTCCAAATCTAAAAGATACTTACCAGCATTTTCCATGGAGATGTTTAATGGTTTATTTTCTTAAACGTAAGACCTTAATCCCCTTAGTTGATTTTATTGAGGAAAGTGAGAATTCAACTTCTTTTGTTTTTCATAAAGATTAGTATTTTAAGATATCCATTTACTGATTTAATTTTAATTTTGTTTTAAGTTGACACTTTTCTGATGTTCCCCCTATGTCCAATATCAAAGTTTCATAAATGCATCAACCTATTCATGGACTTCTTATTCTGTGCCGCTGTTCAGTGAGTGTGTGTGTGTGTGCGTGTGTGTGTGTGCATGCACGCATATTCATCTTTGAATTTTAGATACACCTAGATTTTGAAATACTTTGGTTTGCCCATCAGGTTTTGGACATAGTAAAAACAGGTATTCGTACAGTTCTTCCACGTATCTGGAAAGTACCTGATGTCGAGGAAGTAAATTTATATCGAATTTTCAATCGGGTTTTTAATCGTTTACTCTGGAGTCACGGCCAAGGACTGTGGAACTGTTTCTGTGATTCAGGGTAAGTTCTAAGTTATCTTTTATTATTGTCATTTTTAATATTTTACTATTTAGCTATAGGTGTTGCCCAATAAAATGGTTGAATTTCTTTAATGACCTCTTAAAATATGGATGTTTTACTACATGTAATTTTTAGCACTCAACTATAATTTATAGCAGTTAAGTTGATGTAGGTGAGATAATGAATATGAACACAAACACCTAACTAATGTGTATTTGGTAGAGAGAAGGTAATCCGAATTAATGAGAAATCTCAATTACAGATCAATATCCTTAAGGTTCTGCTATCGTCTTTATGTAGCAGACTTCCCAAATCATTGGCTACACACCCTCGCCTCTCCAGAATTTCAGTCCTGCCAAAGCTGTTGTGACTGTCACTTTAGCCTCCAGATATCTAAAATCAAACATTCCATGTCTCCCTTTTATTCAGAAAGGGCTCCCTCTCTGGACTTCCCTTAATCCCATCGTTATTCCCCAATCATATGTCAGTGGCTTCTGCATCTTCCTTCTCCTTCACTGTCTTTATTCAGTCATTTGCTAAGTCCCATTAGCTTTTCTGTCACATTCCCACTGTGGCTACTCTAAATTGTATTTCATTGTTCTTAACAATTTTGAAGTATTTACTACTATAATACACAGATAAGAAACTTAAAAATGAATCACTTAGCACAAGACTACTTATAATGTGCCAGACATTGTTCTAAGCAGTGTACAAGTATTAAGGGATTTAATCCTCATACCATCACTTTGAAGCAGGTTCTATAATTATTTCCATTTTATAGACCAGGAAACAGGCATAGACACATGCTAAGGACCTAGTGCAACTGAGATTTGAACTTAGGGAGCCCGGCCCCAGAGTTCCTGCTCACAACCCATAATCTCTGCTGTTTCTATTAGACAAAATAAGACATATATGCAAAACTAATGATTACAAAAGTGTCAAAGATGAGGTATTACAGGATTTCAGATAAGAGGAGCCTTTTTGGTAAAAGGGCTGGGTGAAATTAATAGATATTTAGTCATTTTTGCTTCCAATTTTTTGTGTCCCTTTTCCAGCCTACTGTCAGGGTCATTTCCTATAATCTGTAGTGATTTCCTTCATTTATCATTAAAGTTTAGACTTCTTACCTAGAGATGCAAGACTCTAATATGCTGGTTCTTTCTTAAGTCTTCAGTCTTCTATCTCATCCTCTCCTACATGAACTCACTCCAAAAAAAAAATCACAATTTTTCAAATATTTAAAAAATTTGTTCTTTCTTCCTCTGAACTTGATGTCATTGGTGGTATCTATTGCTACTAGTAATGATAATAAGAATAAGTAACATTCATGGAAGTCTTACTAAAAGCCTGGTACTGTTTCACCTATTAAATACTCTTATAATTACCACTTCAATATTTTGAGTAAGCTGTTATTATTTTCACTGTATAGTGAGAAGAATTGAAGCATAAAGAGAGTATGTAACTTGCCCAAGTTCTCATAGCGACCATGTGAACTTAAGATTTAAACTCAAGTTGCCTGAGTCGAGAGCCCAAACTCTTAACTCTGCTTTTCTGACTCCCCTCAAAGCAGCACTGCCAATGGCAGCCAAGCCTGCTTTACTGCAAGTCCCATAGCATTAGTCAAATTAGCTCATTGTATCTGGGCAGGTGGAGCAAGAGGAACAAGACTATAGCATGGAGTTCACTTTGGCCTCCATTCTCCACCCATTTCCGTAAGAACTTGGTGGTTTGTAGAGGTGAGTTTAATACCAAATTTTACTTTGCAGCCTTACAATGGGTTTCTTAGGCTTCCTCAATTTAATTAAGTCACATAGTTGTGTGTGTTTGATTCTCAATTTGGACCCAGAATAGTTCTACTTAGCCTTCGAGTGACTTTCATGTGTAGTCAGTGTATAATCCTTTAGCCTTTGACCTAGCAACCTAGTAGTCAAGGTAAAAGTCTACTGTTAGCTCAGTTCTAAAGGAATGATTTTAATAAAAGATGCAGCTGTCTTTCACAGTTAGGTATAAAATCTGGGAAAAATATAATCCAAAATAACACTCTGGGCCACTTTGTTTCCTTCCTCTGCCTGTCAGCACCTCAAAAATGAAACAAATTAACCATTCACAGTCCATAACCAGAAACATCAAAGAATACTGTAGATCTTTGTGGTAGGTTTCCCTAGAGTTGGCTCAGGGGTTTTACTGATGCAGTGGATAGGAAGCACCTTCATCTCTCTTTCTTACTTTCAGGCTGCTGTAGCCCATGCTCATCGACCCTTTTTATCACGTGCAGCCCCCTGGGAGTGTTTGGATGCCCCGCATTCTGAATATGTTCTCTCCAGGGAATAGCCTTTAGAATTCTATGGCTAAAATTCTGTCGGGGATGGGCAAGTCTAGGTGCTGCGGGACTCACACTCAGGCCTGATAGTTCAGGAAAGGTGGACAAGGAAAGGAACATTTCAGCCGAGATTTGCAGGAAGAGGAAGAATAAGAGTTTGCCAGGTAAAGCAAAGAGGAGGAAGCAGAGGGTAGTATGGAAGAAGGAAGGCATTGTTTGGAAAAGCCCTCCCCTCAATGTAAACTCTCCACTGCTATGTCAACCCCAAAGAAGAAAATCTAGTGTGGATCCTTTAGCCAAGAGTATTTTCCCATGGCAGTTTGTCGTAGAAAAGGTGTTTTTTTAGAATCTTAGGGCAAGAAATTTTAAGAACTATTCCAAGGCAGCAGTCTACTTCTAGACTGAATTATATGCCTAGTTGAAAATGATTATCCAGTTGGTATAATCCAAATTCTTTTTACATTTTCCTTTCTCCTTTCTGCTACCTAACTTTGGGTCACTCAGTCATCCATTAGAACTTTTATGAGAGAAGGAGAAAGAAATGAATCAGTTTTACTTTTTAGATAGCTGCTTATTAAATGTTTTAATGAGAAAGGAGGTGAAAATTACCAGATTACTGGATAATATGAGGCTTCTCAAGTCTGGATTTCATTAGTAACTCCTCTTTGTTGCAAGAAGTATTCAGTATACTGTATCTCATTGTTACAATGCTAAAAAAAATGTGATTTAAAGTTGTTTCTTTTCCTATTTCTCTGAGGATTAGGGAATGCCAGAAATTTTTAACCATTTAATATTTCTTCGGGAATTCATGGCTTTTGGCCTTCTCATTTCCTTGGAATTTAGGTTCAGAAATCAGGCAGATAAGACCCTGAATTCTGTGACAAAGCCATTTTTAATTATTTCTACATCCTTTCACCTTCTTAAATATTTTTTGTGTTAGTATTGAAAATTGAGATACTGTAGTGTTATAAAGACATTTACTCAGCTATGCCAGGTGGTGGGTAGGAGGCAGGGGACACAGTTCTAAAAAACTCCATTTGAAGAATAGGTTTACTTTGTGTGGAGGCACCATTAGCCTAGGTACAAGTCCTACTCATTTCCTTCCTTCTTTATGAGGGGTTCTGGGTGCTGACTGTGAAATATGGATTAATAGAGTAGAATGTGGTCTTTGGCCAGTTGTTATGAACATTCACACCAAAAATAGTGAACATCTTTGATTCATATGTTTATGTTTAAATATTTAAGGAGGAATTAGAGAATGAGAAGTCAAAGCTGCTCATATTATAACTAGCATGTCATTCAGAATGTTACCTCAAGTTAGTGTTATAGGAGAAGCTCTTCCACTGTTCTTCCATTTTATTTGTTCTTTCTTACCTGCCAAGTCAGGAAAAGAAAAATTACTATGATATGGGAAACCTAATAGTGGATCTACTCATATGGCTCCAAAGGATCAAAGTAAAAATATATCCAAATTGAGAGGGGAGGGTGGTGATAGAGAGAGACTTGTAAAAATACTCAGAATCCCATTGGAGAGAAAAGATATGTGCTAGGCAGACAGAACACAGGGTTTTATTTGTGTGTGTATTTACATCTCTATGAAATTTTTATTTTTCTAGGCCCAGACATGTAGGGCCTGCCAGATTAAGACATATTAATTATAAGCATATTCTCTAATTAACATTCTCCAGTATTTTTCTTGGTGAAATTAGGTAAATTGGTTATATCTATCTATCTCAACATAGATATATATAAACATTTATGTATCATACTAGTTTTTCTTATATTTGGGAATAAATTAAGATATAGAGTTAATTTAACTTGCATATTATTGTTTCTTGAATAAAAATGACTTTTACTCCTTTTTCAATAATAAAAACAGTATTATATTTAGTCCTGAACATCTCAGAACATAGAAGAAAATTTATTCCTTTAAATCTATTCATTTGAATCTTATTCCCTTTAAGAAAATCTGTCATTCACTGTTAACATGCTTTCTTTTTGGGACCATGTTTCTCCTGAAAATAAACAGTAGCCTTTCTACTGAAAAATACCTTTTTCTGAGTTTCTAAAGCATTTTTTGAAAAATTCCAAAGATATCAAATATCTACACAAGATTGAAATGGAGTCTTTGAATTTCCCATTGGGAAGTACATTTCTTCAGAAAAATATTTTCCTTAACATTTTTTTTTCCTTCTGAAAATCTACTCTTTTTTCTCTCTGAGGGTTGAAAGAATTGGTTTATGTAAAATGACACTTGAACCATTACAAAGTCTCAAACCAAACTTTCCTCTTGAGGCTTGAAAAGAGATTCATTTACACTAAGGAAATAAGTCTCTCTCTCTCTCTCTCTCTCTCTCTCTCTCTCTCTCTCTCTCTCTCTCTCTCTCTCTCTCTCTCTCTCGGTGCTGGTGGTTGGGTGATGATGTATTTCCTGGTTTGAGCCATGATAGTAAACTTAGGAATTGTAAATATATATGTGCGCATGTGTGTGTGTGCGGACACACACACACACACACACACAGTCTACCAAGAAAGTGCACGCTACTGCTTGCTTTGGAATACGCTGAGTGCACTGGCAGGAGGACGCTAACTCTTGGACTACAGTAGGTCAGGACTTACTGAGGTAACGACTTCTAAAATACAAAAACTGTGCTCTAGGAATATGAACATCATTACATCTGGAAGTATTTAGAAAGGGGTGGTCATAATCAAGGGATTAAACTAGATTCTTCTAATGCAGAGAGGTCACAAGTTAAGTCACAGCAACTTAATTCTTTGTGGGATCATTATTAATGTAAAGGTATAAATATAACTTCCTAGAAAACCTTAATTCCTAGGATACCTAACCTTTGAGAAATTAGCTCAGTATTTTATAACTACTTTAATATAGAGTAACTCAGTATTTTATAAATACTTCAATATAGAGTAACTCAGTTTTTTAAAAGGTGGTGGGAAATCATCCTGTTAGCTACCCACAGTTGGCATCAATAAAATTTTTAAACAAATAGTATGTGAATTCTATACTGTTGAGTTTTTTTGACATAGAGTTTAATTCCTGAATTTGTACTTATGCCTCTCAACCATCTGTAGTCACTGTAAAAATATGAAGCCATTTCTATTTTTCTTAATTGGTTTGTTGCTAGGTAAGTGATATAGCTGGTTGCCATTTTTAACATCCATGTGAGGTTATGTCTGTTTCCATGTCAACAGATCTTCTTGGGAGAGTATTTTCAGTAAAAGCCCGGAGGTGGTGACTCCTTTGCAGCTCCAGTGTTGCCAGCGCCTGGTCGAGCTCTGTAAACAGTGCCTGCTAGTGGTTTACAAATACGCAGCTGACACAAGAGGACCGCTCTCAGGCATTGGCACTGATTGGGGTAATTCCAGGTATTTGTTTACATTCCCTAGGTCCTGGGAGTCTTATGTAAAGTAATGCCACAATGCAGTTTGAAATTGAAAGTCTCTCTTTGTTTATGTGGCTAGAGAAAAAGTTAAGACTGAAAATTCATACACGCTGTTATCTACAAAATACTTTTAATGTGCACAGTCTTTGCCTTTAAAGGACTGAACAAGGACAGCAATCACAAACTGGAAGGTGACAGAAATAACCTACATGGAAATGAAATTTATTGGCATATGTGCTTTTGCTTTCAAAAGCCAAATAAGAGCATCCAAAAATGGTAATAATTTAATGTTTTTTTTCCCCAATA
The DNA here is from genome assembly GCA_032199065.1 of Smutsia gigantea. NCBI lineage: Eukaryota > Metazoa > Chordata > Mammalia > Pholidota > Manidae > Smutsia > Smutsia gigantea. The sequence continues at coordinate 44,016 of JAVSCE010009311.1, forward strand.
AGGATATTTCAACACTTATCCTTGACCCTAATATAGTTGAGAAGATGTCTTTGGTTTAGTTTTTCTTGTTCATTTTGCCTCCATTATTCCTTTCATGACCAAACAAATCTGTGGGAGGTGAGTTTTAAGTTTTATTTAAAATTTGAAGTTTTAGAAATATTGTCCAGTTAAAATAGGTAGCTTTCTAAAACATGAAAAATAATTTTTTTAAGCTGCAAAAATACAGAGTAAACAAGAAATACTCTTTGGCACTTCTCAACACAATTGTAGTTTCCATTAGAATTAAAGATGAACATGTGACTTTATTTTTAGTATGTGTAAGTTGTAGTACTTCTCAGCATAGAAGAGTAAACTGTGACTTTGAAAAACGATTTGATAGTCAAAAGATGGTAGGATTCAACTAACAGTTGCATAGATAATGAGGAAAATGGAATCACCATAACTTGTATTTTCTTTTGAAACACCTAGAAATTGGTCTGTTTATTGAAAAGATCAGAGGGAGTATAATAAAGCTGATTTTACAAAACTGACCTGCAATACAGAATGGCTTAGACTGTTTTTCGCAGAAAGTATTGAGATGTGTTTTTAATCTTTGTCTTGGATTCTGTCATTATGCTGTTGCAGTACTTTTAACCTATTTGAACTCTCCCCACTGCAAACAGAAGCTGACTGACTGACTACAGCAATGGTAGAGGAAAAGTTAGCCATTAAAGTATGTGAATACCAGAGCTATATTCTGCCATTTTAGTGGTTTGAAACAAATTATTGAGATAAAACATATTATTTTCATTAATATCTCCATATGATTTAAAAAGATGACCATCATGTAAAACATGACAACATATAAATGAAGAAACTTCTCTTTCAGAAGTGATAGCCTGGGAGCCTGATTAGGAAAACCTTAAATTCCGGTTTTGGGTGGATGTTTTCAAACTTTTTAATAATTTTATAATTACAGATTCCAGATTTTATAACGCATTTTCTGTTGACAGATTCTGTAACTTTTGTGGTAGGCACAGTAGGGTGAGTATTCCAGGTTACTTTAGAGGAGGGCATTACACCTTATAGTTGTTCAGGCCTTTTTATTTTCTTCCCCTTTTGGTAGTCAGAAGAGATTCCTGACTCTGGAATCGGAAGTCCTGGACTCCTAGTAAGTGCTCAGTGTGACCCCAGTATAGTGATTATAAGCACTTTTTGGTGGGTGGGGGGGTCATTAAACACACTCTTCATTCCTGCCCAAGTTCAGAACCATTTGAGAAAGAAATATGAGTCAGACAGATCATCATCATAATGTAGCTTTGTTATGGAGAAAAGGCTATATTGAGGGGCAGGGTGTAGACGTGAGCCAAGTGAATTTTCTTATATCAAATTCCAGCATTAAATGTACCCATGCAGTCAGAAGCAGAGCTCGGATCAACCCAAACCTTGCACTAGCAATGCCTTTGAGATGCAGCTCCATTAATACTGGCAGTAGAGTGAGTAAGAAAATGTCCTTTCTGCAGATAGGCTGATTCAGAGAGAAGGCTGAACCAGGCAGGCAGGCTTGTTTCCCTCTTTTAAACACACAAATCAGAAAACATACTTCTGGCAAGAGGCCAGAAAGCTTGCACTGATGGGATTTCTTCTACATGGTAACACAAGGAAGAGAGAGAAATGAACTTGGCCTCCTAATATCTTGCTATTAGAACCAAAGCCAATGTCACATTAATTTAAAAACATGGAAAAAGTGGCCATATCTTCTTTCCCTTGTAGATTAGGAACCTTTAGCATTTTAATTCATATGTAGAAATCACTTAATTTGATGGTTATTAATAGGTTTTGTTTATGAAGTATAGCTAATAAAGTATAAATATAAATAAATATCTAATATAAGTAAATATATAATTTAATATAAATATGCTTAATATAAATATTAAGGTATGTATGCCTAAATACTTTATGAGGAGGTATGTATTTGTCTAATTTATCTGTGAAATTAAAAGAAAAGAAAATAGAGCTAACATTTGTCAGGTTTATGGGCCATGTTTATCTTGACCAAAGATCTGCAGATTATTTTGTAAGAGGCTTTAAAGTATATATGGCTTATTCCACCTACTGCATGGAAGAGAGTGGACTTCAATCTTGTAGTCTTAGAAAAATAATAATTTAATAAGCACACCAAGTGCAAAGTGATTTGTCAGCGGTGGACTCCTAACCAAGCAAATAGAACTGATATATAAACCCAGATGGTCATATATATGTTTTCCAAAATGCTGTTGCTCTTGGGCCAGCTCAATATTTCACTGTAACTAGACTTACTTAGAAAGCTTTGGGATCTCCAAATATTTTTTAACCTCAACATCTTTTGTTTCTACCTTCCATATAAGCTCATTTCATAAGGGGTTCCATGGCTAAACCACAGAATTAGAACTTCTTCCTTTGGTAGTAAAGCACTAGGTATTTGGACAAATCCTCCCTCTGATGACAACTAGAAAAGCTGGACAAAATATGGAAACATTTGCTTGAAGATGTCAGAGAATTGAACAGATACTTGGTAGTACAGAGCAGTGCTTTTGAGACACTCATGGGCCTAAGGGGAAGAGTAGGCATTAGGGACCTGCCCGGGAGGGGGGTCTTGGTAAACACCCAGATTCCTAGGAGTAACAATGTTCCAGATGTTTTGCAAAACAAAAGTTGAGAGAATTACAAGGAAAACAGAGAAATCTGCAATCACAGAAGGAAATTTTAATACATATTTCTAAAAAAAGATACAGAACATTTAGCAATATGATTAATAGACTTAACTGTCATATACAGAAGTGAACTCAATAACCTCAGAATACAATACACCAAGAACACCAGGAACTTTTACAAAAGTCAACCATATAGTGCAATATAAAACATATTTCAACAAATTTCAGAAAATTGAAATCAGAGTATTTTTTTGACCACATACCATTAAGCTAGAAAACAATTAACAAAATATAACCAGAAAATCCATACTTGGGAAAGATAAAAAATACACTTTTTTATGATATGGCCACTTTTTCCATGTTTTTAAATTAATGTGACATTGGCTTTGGGGTTCTAATAGCAAGATATTAGGAGAACAAGTTCATTTCTCTCTCTTCCTTATGTTATCATGTAGAAGAAATCCCATTAGTGTAAAAAATACAAAGAAGAAATCATAATGGATATAAATGTTTTGAGCTGAATGTTAGAAAATATTACAAAAAAACTTTCAGTACATAGTTAAATCATTGTTATAGGGATATTTATGGATTTAAATAAACATATTAAAAAATGAGGAAAGGCAAAAATTAGATGATCTAAGCAACCATCCTGAAAAGTGACAAAATAACATTAAACCCAAAGAATACAGAAAAGTGAAATAATAGAAATGAGAGCAGAAGTAATAATTAATGAAACAAACAGGATAAAGATCAAGATGGCAAAAAGTATGTTTTTGAAAAGACTAAAAAATTTGTTAGCTGGTGAGACTTACCAAGAATGTGAAAGATAGAAATAATATCAAGAACAAAAATAGATCTTATAAGCATTGAAAATGTTATAAGAAAATATGAACAATTTCATGCTGCTAATTTAGATTATGTCAATACATTCCTGGAAAAACACATATTACCTAAAGTGACACAAGAAGATATAGAAAGTCCTAAATAGTCTAAACTATTGAAGAAACTGAATGAATAATTAAAAGCCCTCCTACAAAGATAACTCTAGATTCACAGTTCTCCACTATCCAATTCTATTAAACTCACTCAGAGAACAGAAAAGGAGGGTACATTTTCCTACTTGTTTTATAAGGTGGTACCTTTGATACTAAAATCTGACCAGGATATTATGGAAAATGGTAATGAGAGTTCAATCTCACTCCTGAAAGTACATGCAAAAGTCTTAAGTAAAATATTGGTAAAATGCACCCAGGAAATTTAAATAGGATAATGTATTGTGACCAATTCTGTTTATTGCATCAATTTAAGGGTGCAGTAACATGAACAAGTGATTAATGTAATTTTCATAAAAGATAATTTCAAAAGATACAGATAAAATCACTTCGTAGAATTCAGTATACCTTCATGCTTTTAAAAAGTGCCTAGAAACAAAAGGGAAATTCCTTGATCTAATAATTAACTACAAGAAAACTTGCAACAAATATACCTAATGGTGAAATGTTGGAGGTTTTCCCTTTGAGTTGAGGAATAAGACAAAATTGCTTGTTACTACTTCTTCTAATTAGCATTGTACTGGAGGCCCTAGCTGGTTCAGTGAGTCAAGCAAAAGAAATAAAAGGCACTAGATTTGAGAGAAAGAACTAAAACTCATTACTAATAGATATAACTATATTCATAGAAATATAAATCTATAAGAAATTATTTAAGTAAATTTAACAATTTTGATGAAATCAAGGTCAAGAAAATCAATTGTACTTTTTTCTATATCAACAATAAACACCTAGGATATGAAATTTTAGATATGATATTTCTCAATAGCTCCCTACTCTGTGAACCAAGCATGGGAGAAACTACTGGACTTTTCACAGATGAGAAAACTGAGGCCTGAAGAGGTTAAATGGCTTATCTAAATCCACATTGCTAGCATATGGCAGAGGTGGGACTTGAAACTAGGGCTCCTCCCCACCAAAAAAAGCAATGTTAAAGCCACAGGACAATGCAAACCCACTAGGATGGCTATTATTTAAAAAATGCAAAAATAGTAAGTGTCACTGAGGATTTCAGTAAGTTGGAACCTTTGTGCATTGCTGGTTTAGAATGTGAAGTGGTGCAGTCATGGTGTAAAGCAGTTTGGACTTCCCTCAAAAAGTAAAATATTGAACCACCATGTGACCCAACAACTCCACTCCTAGGTATATACCCAAAAGAACTGAAAACATGATTCAAACAGATATTTATACACCAGTGTTCATAGCAACATCATTCACAATAGCAAAAAGGAGGAAACAGGGTGAATGGATAAACAATGTAGTTTATACATACAGTGGAATATTATTAAGCCTGGATAAAAAGGAATGAAACTTTGATACATTCTGCCACAGGACTGAACCTTGAAAGCATGCTAAGTTAGCTAAGTGAGGCTCAGAAAGGCAAGCACAGTATGATTTCACTTATATGAAGTATCTAGAATAGACAAATTCATAGACAGAAAGTAGAATAGAGGTTACAAGGGCCTGGGGAGAGGAGGACATGGGGATTTAGTGTTTAATGGGTTCAGTGTTTCTTTTTTGGGATGATGAAAAAGTTCTGAGCTTGATCGTGGTGAAGGTTACACAACCATTGTGAATGTATTTAATGCACTGAATCATACACCTAAAAATATGACAATACTAGTTTCATGTTATATATATTTTACCATAGAAAAAAATTAAAAAACCCAGGAGAGTGTGCTGAACTTTATTTATCTGGTGTGCCCCAAACAATGAATCTGAGTTTTTTCTTGGTGTATCAGGGGTCCTGACCTGGTCTCACTCTGGGAATATCTCAGAAGGTGGGTATAGCTTAAGTTTTCAAGGCTAATTTCCTACCAGTCTTGAGATTTTTCATGTTCTAGAGATCCTCCATGGTTAGAGATAAGTTGATACATGACAGACTAATTCTACATCAAGTAGGAATTAGACAAATGCATGTTTTATGTCTATATATGGATATATGAAGATGTGCACCCCTCGCCTCAGAAGTGAGGAGTGAGGGTATGTTTATGGAGCAGTAGGGTGCTCTGAGGTACTTCTCCCTGATACAAACTGGCTACATGTTAGCTATTTTTGTACCTCAAGAGCAAGCTGAAACAAAAATAAAGCTGTAAACTTTGTACATTTTTTGGTGCTTTAACACAAACTCTTTAGATATAGTCTATAAATCCACTTCCTTCTAAAAAAAAGTGAAATCACATTATTTAACTTGATTGCAAAGAACATTTCAGAAACAATCTTTGAGGTTCAGCTGGTGTGGGATCTCCCAGGAGATATTTTTGGAGAGATTAAGGCAAATAACCTGTTGTGTTTCCCTGTAATGCTTTAAAAAAATCCCACAGCACTTGCTTAAGGAAGCAAATGTGGTATCTTCCAATGTGATTGCATATGCTTTTTTTTTTTTAGTTCATACAGAACCTTTCTTTCTTTTCAGTCTTAAAGTTTCATTTAGCTTTTTCTGCTTCTATTAAAAAGTTTAGGTTGATAGATATATATCTTTCTACTTTCTAGATTTTTATACTTCATGTTTCTGAAAAAATGAGTAAGATTATTGTATTTATTAGTTTTAAAATTGGGATTCATATAGAGAAATGACAATATAGTATTGTTGCTAAGAACTCTGATTCTGTAGACCACATGGATTTGAATCCTAGCTTTACCATTCACGAGCTGTGCGACTTTGAGCAAGGCAGCTGACCCCCTAGGCTTTGATGTGTCATCCATCAAATGGAGCCTACGGTAATAGTTACCTTATAGAATTGTTATGAGAACTAACAAGGTAATATTTAAAGCAATTAGAATAGTGCTTTACACATAGAAACCCCTATTCAAGTTTTAAATAGTGTTAAATAAAATAGTATAATTTAACTGTAATTCTGTATTTTTTTTAATTTGTGAAATGGAGATCTTTAACTCAAAAGGATATGTGAAGGCTACTGTAATGTCAGTATTAACTATTCCTTGGAATTCTTCAACAGAAAGTTGGTAGCAGTTAATGTGTACTAGGATAATTATCAGTGTAATCAGAATGTATATTCAATAGAAAATATAATTCTCTCAACTAATACAAAATAGTGGGTTTTGATCAAATACCTTATTTTCTTTTGCACCTTTACCCTAAATAGGAAGGGTAGCCTTTTCATGGCAGAAGATATCAGATTAATCATTATGACTCCATCAGCCCTTGACATAATAATTAATCAATATAAATTACCCAAGTGATGTTAAGAAAATAATTTATATAATCTGTGATGTGAGAAATCAATTGTTGTTATTCATCACCCACTATGCAATTTTGATTTAATTTGGTTTGTTGTATATTATTTTATTGCTCTGTTAACTTAATGATTTGAACAATTATTTATACTTTGTGATATTAGGTAATAGATTTAGAGTATATTATGATAAAATGATGTTTATGAATATTATGGGGAATTCTGCCATTTTAATCTGAATGCTGTATACAGTTTGATCATAATGAATTCATATTCTACAAAATCCATATAATGCAACTCTACATGTAATTTTCCATTGACACAGAGATATGATAGGTTCAACATTAGTTAATATAGAATAGGTAGCTAATGCTACCCTTGCCCCTCAATTCCTTCATATATCCAAAGAAGTATGATACTTTTCCTGGAAGATTCTATTATCAAGTGAAGAAAGTAAATGATTTGATGCCCTACCATTGTTTATTTTGCAAGACAGCTACTAATTTCAAATCTTCTGTTGTTACTCCTCTCTTGGAAATTCCTCACTGATATCTTTGTCCTGATTTAACAGCATATCCTCATCATTACCAGGACTTACACTGTAACAGTGATGTTTATTTGCATTTGCCCATGTGCATTTACTTGATGATTTCTCTCTAGACATATAGATTGTACTGGCCTAATGCCAATCAAAGTTTCCCCAGAGGAAGACATATTTACAGGTGCACACTCTTCCTTGCCATTCCTCATTCCCAAATCTATGAACACTAAACAAACAAACAATTTATTGGCAAATGTTACTGAACTGACGTGAAGTTATTTGTAGTCTTTATCGAATTTATTGTGAGAATTCCTAACTTCACTACAGAAATACTAATGGTTTGTTTACAGGGTACTACCCCAAGGCCCTGATGGAGATGTTATATATAGTATACATGCTATATTGTCCAAAAATCTGGAAAATTCATGTATTCTGAAATACATTTGGCTTCAAGGGTTGCATGTGACCTGTAATCATGATTGTTTTTGGTGTTCTGTAATCATAAGCACCGTATGATCTATGAATATGAAGTTTATAATCTAGTCATGAATGTTAATCTTTAGCTTTTTTTCAGCTTACCTATAGTCATAGTATATCTGTGAAATATTATTAAATTATAATCAATGGTTCTAACATCCTTGGAACAAATAATTATTGGTAATATGACTAGCCAAATTCTCATATTACATGTTTTTAAGAAATATTTGGCTGGCTCCACACAATATTTATGGAGATTAATCTGAATTCCAAATTAACATGAGCCACATAAAGTTTCCTAGCATGTGAGTATTGTGCAGTGGCTCTTTCTGGGAGGTCTTGGGATACTAAGATTATATATTGCATCTATATTCAGTTCTTTGGTTGAGACTTTATAACCCTCTCCTCCACCCCTCAATCTGAGAGAGGAAATCTTTTAATGTGGATTACACTGTTGTTATATTATCATTGTTCATATAACATCCACAAATTACTAACCACATAGCAGTTCAGTGAGAGATGTTAATACTAAGTTGTTTGTGACAGTCTAATTTCTAAACTGTCATTTTTAGGTATTTACTACCAGGAAGTACACAATTCTTCATGAGAACACCAACATACAACTTGAAATACAGTTCACCTGGAATGACTCGCTCCAGTGTTTTGTTTACATCTCGATATGGCCATTTGTGAAGGAGAAGGGAAGATCGCCACGGGTTATGCATAATAGCAATTCATTTTTTTCCCCCATTTTAAACATGCAAAGAAAGTGCCCATTAAGTGCTGTTTTATGTATATATGAATAATATATGTGTGAAAATATGTACACACATTCACCCAAATAACATATATATTTATTATAATATATGAAAGAAGAATTAGCAGAAAACTGGTATAAGACTTAACCTTTCTGGAAATGTAATAAACCATGTTAAAATTGTTTACACAAATATGTGAATGTCTAGACTTCGCTGGGTTTATAATACCTTCCTACTAGAAATGTTATTTTTGCTGCAGAGTATATAAAACAATTGATCTTGAAGATCCCATTACAGTGTTAAAATATTTTCTAGATAACACATCTTTTGACTTGAAAAAACAATAATAGTATGATAGCTTATTAATTCTCTTAGATATAGTGGCCATTTAAAGTAAAAAAATTTAGAAGCCTGGTGTTGCTTAATGATAGGCTTAAGTATATAACGGGTTTATCATTAATGTAGCACACTGTAAAGTACTATGAAAATAACCCAATTCTCCGATTTTATCCCTCTATGTGGAAATACAGTTACTTGTGATAATGTACATTTTCAGTAAGGATCTAGTAAAGATCATATTGTGATTTAAAATGGAAGACAATCCAGTGGGTTTAAAAATAAACAAAACATAAACTAGCTTTTATTTTTACTTTTCTTCAGGAACAGAAAATGATGATAAGGACAAAACCTTTGCATATGATTTTTGTATCTCATACCACTCATTTTTATTTGGAAAATATATCTGATGGGTACACATGGTTAAATTCATTTTCTTCTGTCCTCCAGAAGTATAATAGTTGACATTTCAAAATCATTCTGGTGTTACAGGACAATGTATCACACTTATTTTCTAAGTCTCTCAATGTTAGGATCAACTTACACTGCAAAGTCTAATACAGAGTTTCACACTGCACCATAGACAATAATCTACATTATTGCAAGTAGAAGATTCTGATTACTAGATATTATTAGTCGTGGATATACCCTTGAGAATTTTAAAAAATCAAAATAGAGTTAAGAAGTTTTCTTGTTGCCCCCAGTTATTATGCTTCCTTTTCTTGCATACAGTTAAAAAAAAATGAATGAACCTTCAGTTTTCCGCAAAAATAAAAACAGCATCATCACTGATGTGGAATTCCTTAGAAATCACAATATTCACCTTTTAGAAGTTTGTTTAAACTTCTCCCAACAATTTTATTTTCTCCCAGATGCTAATTATTTGCAAAATTCATGAATGTTTTATCTCCTTTCAGTTATTTTAAAAGCTATTTCCAGGAAATCAAGAACTGGCCCCAAAGCAGGAGGAGAGCTGAGAGAGGCCAACTGGCCTGGTTTAAATCACAAGCTGCATAATTGAGAATCCAAAATTGTAAGTTAGATACATTTTGCTTTTAAAGCCACGTTCTGAACCTGTGATAGGCTGACATAAGTCCTTCACTAAATTATTGCTAGCTACTTGATTCTTTATGACTACCTAACATCCATATTTGAAAAGATATTTTTCCTTTCTAGATGCATCCTAAAGAATTTGTTACTATCTTTGTTGAAAAGAGGATAAGGATGTCATGATGAAGGAAGTTACAGTGAACTCTGTTTATGAGTCCATTTTGTGAATTCTTAAATATGTTGTAGATTTCTTATATTAAGTAATACAAAAATTGAGATATGATGAAATCATTATAAGAATGAACAGCAAGTCACCCTTTTCGTGGAGTATTTTTAGTCATTTTTTCTTTTAAATTCATGATTTGTTTTAATGAGACACAATTTCAAGTGTCTGGTATATGATAATCAGCCCAATTTGTTGGCCACTCACTTGCATTAGTTTAAACCAAAATGGTTATTTATATTGCTAGAATGGGTGCCTTGAAACTTCTGTCCTTAGTTTTATGAGAGTGAAATTTTTATTTAAAACAAAAAAGAAGAATGTAGAACATGAGGATGAACTTGCTCCTCCTAGAAAAAAGAAACACAGAAAAAATTAAAAACCAAGAGTAAATTTAAATGTATGAAACTACCCAACTAATTGATGAACAAATTTCATTTTTCTAGCTACTTAAGTCTGGCTTTTTTTTGAGCACTAGAATTTTATTGCCCATGTTTGCCTCTTTTTTACTGATCTAGTTTGATGTGGTGAAGTTGTGAATAAAAGCCATGTGCTCATTATTTATACATACCACCTGGTCTGCTGTGGACTGTGGTTGCTGAGGTGCTTATTCCCTAATGAGAAACTGAGAAGAGAAGGCACAGTAATAAACTGGAAGTCTCTGGAGGCCATAGAAATAGTTTAGGGGTATAAAATATTCCTTAGTTTTTATTATAAATATTTTATTCATAGGGTTAGAACATATCAGCATAAATGATAGTACGGGTCTGACTTTCTCTTTTAGGAGAGAAAATAACTTCATCTGAAAAACTCCAGAAGCTGTTCAATTTTACCAGGAGTTTTTAATAGGGAATTTGGTTACTTACGATGAAAGCGTATTTTCATTCTGTTATAAAAAAACATATCCCTATTCATTCTGTAAATCTAAGATTGGAATGCTTTCCAGAACTGTATATAATTGGAATGCTTTCCAGAACTGAATAAAAAGCAAACTTTTAATCTTAGAACATGGTAGGAGATTATAGATTAGTTTTCACTTTAATGATCTAGCATTGTTAGTAGTTACTATTTGCTTTATGTAATCCTTTGAAGGAACTACTGTGATTCATATTATGATTTTTTTACTAGCAACAAATTTTATTTTACTAGCATTTCATTTACCTTGCATGAATAAAAATGAAGTTATATCAGGACCAAATACGAGTGGCAATGGTAACCTCTGTCAGATGTAAAGATCTATACAGATTTTTTCATATATCCAAATTAGGTCTAAATACACATAAATTTTCTACTAATTCCTCTTTCCTAAAACTAAAATGAACCAAACTGAAAAAAAAAACCCTCAACCTTCCTTTCATTTATATATACACTCAGCTAGATGATTGTGGCTTCTAGACATCAAGAAAAAGAATTTTATTCTAATTCTCTTTTTAATTTGGAAAGTGTATGATTACAGAATTTTGTTATCTAACTCAAATTTTTGTATTTTAATATAAATTAATGCAAATGCTGTCTTCTTTAACATGTCAAAGTCATTCTGTTTAAAAACTCTGTAAACCCATTACTTGACCTTTTCAAAAGCACCAAAAAATTAATAGTTGCATAAAGTCTTTTATTTTCTGTTTTCTGTAAAGCACTGATTTATCCTTAAATGTATATTCTTTAAAAAATAATAGCAAATACCTGGAGACTAGTGACAGAAAATGCCTTTTCTGTTCTGTAATGCTAATTTACATTTGAGTCTTAGTTTACTTGGTTCTCAGGATTAAACAATAAAACGTGTAACTACAATTAATTGTGTTGCTGTGGCTTGATGGTTTTGAAAATTTGATTTCCTTTTAAATTGAGAAATCTAAGTTTTTAAGGACTGGATTAGCTATGTAAATATTTTTGGCTAATGTTATAAATAAATTTAAAATCTGGAAACATATTAATGATCAAAATTTTATTCCTTACACTACTTTTTATTTTATTTTTCTTCTTATTTTTTAACTCTAAGTTCTCTTTAAAATTTTGACCTTTGTATGGACAAAGTCAAGAAGAGAGAAATCCTGCCTTTTAAATATTAATTTTCCTTGCATATTATGGTGGTGTATTTCTGCCTCAGTAACAATAAAACTTAACTAAAATGTGTTATTGGATCAAATTCAGTTTGTCTGCTAAGATTTTTAAGAATCAGGTTGCATTCTCTATGCCTAAAAAGCATTAATTGTCTGGATCCATATGAACCAAGATACATAGCTACAAATAAAAGTTCTGCAACCAAAAAGTGATATATTAAAGCTTACTACTTGAGATCGCTGTCCTTTTCTGGTGTTTTTTTGCCTTGTCATAAATGAGTGTATACTATATTGAAGGAAAATTATTTAGGTAACACATTCTGTACTAATCGGGCTATATTATCTGAGAAGAGCTACATAAAAATTTTATTTTATCCCCACCTACTAACTTGAAAACTGTTAGTAAAATCATCATTTAATAGACAAATATTTTCTCAATTAGTAAGTCTCAGAAGACTTACCTTATAAAAGTAATCAGATAATGCTGATACTTCTCTTTCAAAGGCTAACAATGACAGTTCTTGGTCCTGAGCTGGTCAGTTCATACAAATACTGTACATGCTACAACATCAAGTATTAGTAGATTTGCTTAAGATTCTGGGTTTGAATATCAGCTTGAAAGCAATGCATTTCTACCATGAATCATGACCCAAATTATCCCCACATGCTTGACTCCCTGTATATGAATGCAGATGTTGTTACAGAAATTACGCTTGAAATGTCAACACAATGTGCAATTAGTATCGCATTGTCATGCTTCAGCATGTGATTTCTGTCTGGTGAAGTTATTTCAATTACTCAGATATGTTACTGTAATAAAAAAAGTGTTTAACATAAGAAAACTACAATATGTCATCAAATGGTTATTTCTCTTTTACACACACGTATGCACGCACACACAATTTTTAGTAGTAGAAGAGATTGGCCCTCAATTAAGCTTTCAGGGTGATGAAATATATTTTCCCAGTAATTTTCTTCTGCTGTGTAGACAGCAGTACCTCTTTGGGGATAACTTTACCTGCTATTAAAGCCAGGTTGAGTCAACAAAATTGGTGTCAATTCCTTAGTAAGCTGGAAGGCAGGCTGTTCTAAAATTTAGAAATGACACTGACCTCTTTCTTTCTAGCATCATTAATTATAACAACAGTGTTACTACCCTGAGTCGAATTATGTCAGCATCTCAGTATGAAGTAATTTTTTTCAGAAATTTATAATTTTATCTTTGTTAAAACATCCTGCTAAGCCTCAGTAAAAAGTACCCTAATCTTATTGCCATTCATATCATGTCCTTTACATATAAAATAATTAGAATAATTTTCCTTTAAAGAAAGGAGGAACTTTGGATAAAAATCCTATCATGTGATAAGAACCTTAGTGCTTATATGCCTTACTTTCTGGAATTGCCTAACAAGTAGTATAAATGTTGACTTCTAAATGTGTATTTAAAAAATTAATTATTATTTTCATAAAGTTAAAATATTCTATAAAGCCTTTAAAAGTTGAACTTTTAATTTTTTTCAGTGACACATAAAGATGAGACCTATGTGGGTAGTCTCTTATCTTCCTATCAAATAATTTGTAAGATGTATTTGTATATATACATTTATCTATATATATCTAATTTCATTCAATTAAAAGTCTTTTTAAGTTATAAAATACATCATCCTGAAATAATTTCAAATGCTGGGAAATGTCATATAGTGCCTTAAAATTAATATTTAACTGTTTTGTAGAGAGTAAGATAATAGATCTTTAATTTGAAGTTATCTTTTAATGATTTTTCATGTACATGTAGAATATGGTGACAATACCTGTCACCATGGTCAGGTAAGTTTGGAAAACAGGTGTAAATACTGGAATGTGTTCATTTACTTCCAGGACCTCTCAGAGTCTTTAGCATCCTAAGATGCTTTGAGAGACTCCAGCCAGGGACTAGAACATCTACGAGTTACTAAACTAATGTCATCATTGTACCTTTTATCAAAATACATTTCCCAGGATTAGTCTTCTGACTACCAAAGTTTGGAAAACACCAAACTAAACCAATTCTTTCACCAATTTATCAGGTTTTTATTTAATCTTTTATCAAATATGCACTGGTGATATGAACACTGGCAAATCTAGTGCAAGAATTTACTTGCACTTGTTGCCTAGACTTTGGTCATTTCCAGAGGAATATTTGAACCAGGGTTTCAACAGGAATGGCTTAGTCCAGGAAGGATGGCCATAAGATAGCCTTAATGGTAAACATGAGTTATATTAGATATTTGCAACATAATTGTGATATGCAATGTAATGGAACATGCTTAAGAATGTTATCAGAATGTGGTCCAAGCTTTTTTGAAAAGATATTATTGTTTATTGGGTCTAACATGATAAAATTTGTCTTTAATGAGAGTCTAAGACCACCCATCAGCAGACAGAAGCTTTGTATACCACAATATATCTAGGACTTGCTGGCCATCAGTTAAGTATCTTCTTACACACAAAAAAATGGTCTGTTTGTGGACAAAACATTTCCTTCAAAGCTGAAATTTATTAAAATTTTGTTGTATTATTTGTAAGAGACAAAATTCATTGAGCCAATTTTTTAAAGTTTTCCTTAAGCAGTTACACTTTGAAAACCTTAAGAAGTTTTGTAACACTTAGTTCTGTTTTGTTGAATGTGAAATATTGCCAAATTAATTCCCCTCTTTAAAATTATATTAAGTATACTACCTTTCAGTATATTTAGGGAACTATGTACTAAGTGGTACTATAATGGCCTAAACTGATTGTATATAGTTATCAAAAATACTGAAATTTTGGCTTAGAAAGTAGTGTCTGGACTTGTACAGAAATGACACCATTTTTATAACTTTATAACAAGACAGCCTATATACAGTATAAATACCATATCATATTTAATACAGTAATAGAAATCTACTGTTTGAATAACCAAGTTTCAGATCTCGTCCTAAGAACTGGTTCAAGCAGATATACTGTGAGTACTAAATTGACATTGTTGTGACAAAAACCTTCAAGGATAATAAGAAAACTATATAAATTTAATGAAGCTCTTCTCTATTACAGATATGCTGTTGCTGGTATTAGAATAAGGCAACTTATATCTGCATGATTATAGTATATCTGATTTAGGGGAGGAATATATAGCATAGCCTATGTGAAAAACCTTGAGTATATAAACCTTCAGACAATCTAGGAAAATACCATATCAGTGTATTACCTCATTTTCATTAAAATGATGAAAATGTGAATTCAGAAAATCACTTAGTCCTTAGGCTAAAAATAGGTAGATCATCAAAACCTGATACTGTTTTAGCTCAAATTGGTATTTGTTCAGTAAATGTTCTACATCATAACATAAAAAGTACAAAGGAGAACTCAAATTTGGAGAAGAAATTGAAGGGATTAAAAAAAAAAGTTTAACTAGTTCTATTGTTTTTTACTCTTCCCAAACTGAAGTAATAGACTTGAAACATTTACTACAAATAAAGAATAACCAGATTCCTTAGAAATTACCTGGATTTTGCATTCTGACCTTAATTCCTCAGTGGAAGATTCCTTAAATTTACTTTTGAATTTTTTTCTGTTTCCAAGTTTCTACATCTCATCTTGTTCAGTTCCACTTTTCGCACATGAAGCTCTCACAATAAGAATACTAAATAATCTTTGCCTATTTTGGTTATGTAAACCAAAACATTGAGTTCTTATCATAAATGTATGGAAAGAGCATAGGCAGATTCCACTACTGCATTTTTATTTACAGTTTTGCATTAGTATTTGTTAGCATTTGGCCCATAGTCATAGAATCCTTTCTCTGAGCAGCAGGTAAACAGTTCCAACTTCTCTAAATTCTGTGGCTACTCAGAATCTCTTAAGAATGTATGTCCAGGTAAGCCATGAGAAGCACTTCTATACCTGAAATGTCCTGTTGATCTTGCTTCTTCCTACACATGGTAGAAATTTCCATGTTTGCAGATCTGACCTTGGTACTTAAGTATTAGATGGGGGAATTACAGATTTCTGAAAGATCCCACAGTCGTATAATATCTTGCCAAGCAACCCGAAGTCTTCAGGAAAATAAAACGAAGCTCCTTACAAAGATTGGAATCCCTACTTAGCTTATTATCCCTTGTGTATTTCATTGTTTAATTTTCTTCTGTAATAAAAAATATGCTGGAATAGGAAGCAATGAACTATGTGGATGGGACAGAGTCTTTGCTTCCCAAAAATAAATACCAGCTTTGTCTGTATGAGACTTTTGGTTTGTTACCAGGAGATAATCATGCTCAAGCATCCAATAAAAACCTTTTGTGTACCCATTAAATTCAGTCTCAACATCACAAAGTAGGTTAAAAGTTACTTACACAGTCAGGAATTTTAGACAAAACAAAACCCGAATCCCTAGATTTTGTTATTCTGCATAAAGTAAGACGTAGGTTAAAAGGGTGGCCTCAGATCCCAGATAACCTGGGTTTCGATGACTCTGACCCTCAGTGTTCTCTTGGTAGTGTAGGGGTTGCAGGCATTCACTGGGATATTCTATGTAAGACTGAGCCTGGCATGTACCTCCCAATAGGTATTTGTTGTTGTTTTTATTTCCCCATGACCCACCATCCACCATCTGCAGAGAAATACAATTCTGTCGGTCTGTTTTAGGATTGGGAGCTCCCAAAGCCAGTATGGAGTCCTGGGGCATGCTCTGCATTCTCCCATCACACATTTTCTGGCCTTGTTCTCTAGCTGGTTCTTCCTCTTTGGACAAGGAGGAAGCTTTGCACAAGGGACAATGTGGTAGTTCAGTTCCCCAGCAGTTCCTCTAGTCGTTGAGATCTCTGAATAGACATTGAATAGAAGAGGCAACTGAGCAGTCTGCAAGGTCCAGTCTTAAGTGTTTGTTCTTAGGAAGTATGAAGTATGGACATGACAGAATTACTAGGCACATGCCTTTTCTGAAACAAGAAGGCATAGAAAAAAATCATAATAAATGAAAGCTTTTATTGGCTACTTCCGGCTTTGCTCAACAGGGCTTGATGAATGTTGTTAGCACCACAAACACCACCAGGCCTGCTACCTGCCAGGCACTCCTGAACTGTGCTCTTGGAAATAAAGAGCTCACGTTCTGGGTGGGGAGACACCTAATCACTACTAGATCACACGGATGCAAACAAGTGGTACAGTGGCGATCCAAGGGGCTTGAGGGGTACGGGAGAAATCATGGATATCCTGGGGGAGAACTGGAACAGGGTCACAAGGGAGCAGCTGAGCTGGGTCTTGACTGGGGAGCAAGATTTCAACAGTGAAGAAGAGGGTCCCAGATACAGGGAAAGTCAGAGGAGAGAGGGCCTACCTCGCTCAGGGAAGAGGGCAGCTCGGTGTGGCTCAACGCCGCATTGGGGTGTTGAGTGAACAGAGAGAGGCAGGTCGTGGCCAGATCACAAAAGCCTTAGATGCCATGCTTAGGAGTGTGGATTTTTACCCTTTACACAGGGAATTAATGGACTTTTAAAAAATCAGTTTGTGAGGAAGTGGGGTGTGTGTTTTATGGATTTGGCTACCTTAGCTTTGTAGGGGGAGGAAGACTAGGCTTGGTAGCCAGAAAGTGTTCAGAGCACTTGACTGGAGTTCAGGCAGGTTAGAGTGAGGGCCTAAATTTACACAGGGTGAAAATAATCCAGGTTTAAAAGACATTTCTGGGGAAGAACCTTCGGACTTTTAGACACATTTTTTAATGAGGAATGAATGAGAAAAGTCAAGGAATTGTCTAAAGATTCTTTTCATTGTTGAGAAAAACTGTATTTGGTATAAAAAATGATTGCTTAATATGCAGGCCAAAGTTCCTTTTGAGCCTGCTTTCCTTGGCTCTGGCATGTAATTTCATTTAGACAAACATGTATTGAGTGTCAAGCTGTGTGTCAGGAAGTATGCTAGATACCAGAGAAACAAACTGTTAATAAAATAACATCCTTACTTTCCACGAGCTCACATTTTAGTACAGAAACAAGTCATCTAAACATGGAATAAGAGGTATATATAAAATTCTGTAAAATGTTCTATTACTGAACACAGAACACCTCTATATAATGTGAATGCCTAGCTTGGTCCCCGATGAAATGGCCCTTATAGGCATCAGGTATAATAACTTGTTTAACAGAAAGAAGAAGTGATGTTTAATATTGTAGACTACGTAGTAGATAGAGGCAAAAAACAGCTCAAGATAAACTTTCTTTTGAGAAAGGACTCCTGGATTTTCTACAGTTTTATCTTCAATCTAAAGGATGAGAGGTGTGTTATGTAGTTGCTAAGAGACAGGACTCAGGAGCTAGACTGCCAGGATTTGAATCCCAACATCACTGCTTGGCAAATGGTCTGACCTTGAGTAAGTTTCTTAATACCCTGTTTCTCATTTTCCTTTTCAGCCATATGGCATAATAATAGTAGTACCAAGAGGGTGGTTATGAAGATTGATTAGTGTATTTCTGAAGTTGTCGATGAGATGAAATGTTATTTTCATTCCAGAGGTCAGGTTTTTATTTTTATTAAATAAATACCTTATTGATTTGGTACAGTTCTTAAAAAGTTATTTTTATTATATGATATCACCACAGATTCTGATGATATGTTGTAGTTAAAACTGATTCTCATATATCTTCAACTTAATGACTTGTAACACCAAAAATTGCATTTGCATTGATTGTTCTTTGCAGTGTGATAATTCTCTCTTTCTATGTTACCAATATGATGATCTTCCTGTCTGTCAATAATATTAGAAACAATCTTACATCACTAGCTATCCCTCCCTTCTGAGGTTTTAACAATAAAGAGACAACTCTTGCTGCTTTAATGATTGTATTTTCTCTAACATCTTCTTGTCTAAAATACGCTATTTTATTGGTTTTCATTATGAAGAAATACATGGAAAGATTAATATAAATGGCACCATTTCTGCCCTTGATGTCTGGTAGTGTTTATCAATTACTCAGCTGTGCTGTCACTGTCAGTGACATTGTTGGAGCTATTTACTGAACTATTGCTCAATTAGTCTCTTTCCATTATTTATATGTAATCATTAAATAATTAATGCTATATTTTCAATAAAATAGTCACCTTGAGATATAACATCTTCAAGTGGTCCTGGGGCATAGCAGAACTGGAATAATGATCAATCAGCCCTTCCCTTGATTATCCCCCCGGCACAGCAAAGGCACCTAATGCTGGCCCAGGCATTAGGAGTTCATTGCTGTGCCTTTGATATGTGGGAGCTGCAGAAGACTGTGATCCTTTAGATGTTAAGTTTTCATGTCTTGTGGATAAGAGGTCCTGCTCCAAGATTTTAAACTCCTCAAGAGTTGTTTCATGAGGTTATTTCCCTAAACTTATTGTAAGTCTTGCAAGGGAAAGGAAGGCTGGAAAGTCCCAGGGTCTTGCTTTCCAGTGAGCTCACGAGGGGCTTGGCCATGGAACATCATTTTCAAGTGTTAGTCTAACAAACCTTTGCTTACATCTTTCATGTCTTCAGTCATGCCACTGAACATCCATTTTATTCAGTCTCATATTTAAAATAACAAAATCATTCAAAACATTCACTGTGGTTGAGTGTGGTATTCTGATGACATTTCCTACAGGTCACTCAGCTCTATTTGACGACCACGGACAAGTGGTTAGAACTATGACTGAAGTGCATCTCTAATTGACTCTTGATTCGGAGGAGAGAAAATGAGGAAGTGTTCATCTTGAGCAGTATCTATTCTGACAATAAAATGCTATATATTGTTTGATTTATAAATGGATTAAGGAGAGGGGGAAAAGATACTCTTGTTTCAAGATAGGAAAAGATGCCCTTTTGTTTCAAGATACTACACTAAATTTCACAGTATCACTTATACAATGTTTAGTATGTAATGACTTCCCTCAAGAAGTCTTTTATGTAGTGGTTATAATTCACTGCAATTAGGATAACTTGCTAATTATATATCAATTGTCATTGATCAAAGGGAAAGGTCTTTTTGATATGCTCTTTGGCATTTCTAATGGTGTGCTAGTAAATGTTTAACAACCACACACACACACACACACACACACACACACACAAAACCCTGATTTATAGTGTTTCCAATTTCTGTAGTGTAAATACTTCCACAATGACCAATTTCAACTTTTGTAATTATGTCACTGAACTTAATTAGCTCTTGCAAGCTGGCACCAATTGGCTCTAGCAAACCACTTGTTCTGGTTTTAAAATTGGTAATCACTCAGTTTTTTTTTTAACATTTGGATTTCTGCTAATATTTATGTCTATCCAGTAAATTTTCTTTTCAAATGGATCAGTTTATTTCTGCAGATATGGTAGACCACTTAGGAGACTGCATATATTTTCACCTTCTTTCAGTGAATCAGGTTTTCAAAGCTGAATTTCTTATATAGTTAGTACCCTCCTACTCATTTTCTTTGGTACTTTGTTTATTACAAAATGAAATTTCCTGGGAGCCCATACATGAAAACATTTGAGTGTGTGCTCTGATTTTTAATTCACATCAATTTAGAAACTCAAAATTATTTAAAGTAGTTCTAGCTGTTCTAAGGTTAGCAATTAGCACTTTAATTTGCGCAAATGGCACTGAATGCTGTATCAAAACAGACTTTCTCTTAACAAGAAAGCCTTAAAAAAAGTTTACAAAATCAGTGGCATTCAATTTGAACAGTACTACTTTTTCACCAAGAGAGAGCGACATAAGCACACTTTACAAAAACATTTCCGAGGCCATTTTATGTTGTAGGAGGTAGCCCTGTGGCATGCTTTATTTAGGAACCTATTACTTTACCTGCCTCTGAACTTGATGGATGAGGTGTGGTGATTAGTTAGGGTTTTGGTAGTAGATGCTGCATTCCACAGAGATCATATTTTTGTCTTCCGGTATTTCCTGGGTGCAATGTGTTCATTGGGATTTCACTTATTGTCCATGTTTGTGAGTTTCTGAACATTGACATTGCTTTTCCTGTCAGAATGGGCTTTAAACGGATACATTTTCTTCATCTGGTATAATGAGGTTAAGGAAAACTGCAGGAATGTTAAATGTATGAGTGGTGGATTTTTAATTTTTATATTGTTTGGAAATAAGGTGTATACTACCCAACTTTAAGAGAACTGTTATGTCTGGAAATTTCTTTAGGAAGATTTTAGTACTATTAAATGTAATGGCAACTCTGACTAGAAAAAACTAAAACCTGACCATAGAAATGGAGGTGTGGAGATTTCACAAATAAGTTTTTCACTTTCAAATAATTAATTTTGATTAACTTTAATTAGAATGTTTGCTGGGTTTTGTGACTTTGCTTTACCTTAATTATTTTAAGGACAATATTGCCTCTAAAGGTTTTGGTATTTCAGTAAAACAGTGTCTTTAGGTTGCAGTAACTAAATATTAAACTTATATTGCTTCCATATAACAGCAGGTATACCTGCAAAACATATCAGTTAAAACTCGATAAGGCTGAATCTTAAAAGAGCCAGTGACAAATGATTTATTATACTTATTAAATTCATGTTTTATGGATCTTGAGATACTTGTCAACCACTGGGGGGTCATTTACCACCGCGAGGGCAAAATAAGAAAAAAAAACAAGGTGTGGCTACAAATAAATGTATTAGTCCCATGCTTTTAGGGAAGTTATTTCCATGTGATTTTAAATTCAGAAAAAAAAATTAAAATACGTCTAAAGCATTTATTTTTAAAAGACTATTTTTTAGAATTCTTTAAGGAAGAACTTGTGGATTCAAAAAAAAAAAGAAAATTTGCGTGGTTGTGTAGCTTACTGTGAGGAATGTTAACAGGCATATGTTAGCAATGTTAATACCTCAAGGAGGCCTTGCCCTGTGTCATGATAACCTTGAGGTCTGGTAGTGCCCTTGTCTTTTCATTCCTAGTTTTGAAAAAAAAATTTTTATATCTAAGACCCTGCATCTAATTCTATACTTGACATAGTTAACTCAGAATATAACACATTTCCTGTTTTCAGTGAGCCACCTACTTTTTTAAAAAGCATCCATAGATCAGATATGTGGGTGTGTGCACATGCACACATATATCCTTGTATATAGAATATATACATGTATCCTTACAATGCAAAAATCCCAATTTTAAAATTGTAATTTAAGATTATTTTACACATTTAAAACAATTTCACTTCAGGATTTCTTTGCACAGAAAGTTGCCCTAAAAAAAATAAAAAATAAAAATTAAATGAATGAAAGCTTGACTTACAGATTTAAAGAACCATCAATCAATCAAACAGGTATTTACCAAGCACATGCTATGTTCCTGGCATTCTTGTAGTATTAGAGACCCAGTTGGTAAAATATCTCTGTCAGAGGAAGAACATTCCACTGAAGGTCAAAGGTCCTTGAACAGTGTACGATGCCGTGTGTAAGGAACAGAGGAAGGCCAGTGCTGGCCTGTGATAAGTCAGGAAGGTGGTACACATGTGGATGGAGAGGAGGGAGCTTTTAGCTTGGGCCTTTCTAGGCCATGGTGTGGAGTCTGGATTTTAAATTCAGTGGAAAGCCACTGGAAGGTTTTAAACAGAGGACTAATGTGCTATAATACCTTTTAAGAAAGAGAACTCTTACTCCTATGTGGAAAATAGATTGTAGGGTGGCAAGGGTAAATATAAGATCAGGTGGCAGCCTATTCATGCATCCACATAAGAGATGGTGGTAGCTTTGATTATTGTGGGAAAGAGGAGATGAAGAAAACTAGAGAGATTCAGGATATATTTGGGAGATATAGCGGATGAGACTTGCTGGTGTTAGTGGTTAATAAAGGGAAAGAATCAAGGATGTTTCAAAATTTTTTTACTTGAACATCTGTGTGTATGATGGTGCCATTTATTGACATGGGGAAGAATATGTTTGTGCAGGACAGAAGGGAGTATAGAATTCTGTTCGGGTCATGTTAACGGTGATACCAAGTGGAGATATTGGGAAAACAGTTGTATATAAAAATAGCTATTTTTATCATCTCCATTTGTGGATGAGAGAATTAAGTCATGGGGATGTTAAGCAACTAACCCAAGATCACCTAGCCTGGCTTAGTCAGTGGGGCTGGAGTTAGAATCCAGGAAGCCTGGCTCCTGAGTCCACACTGTTAGTCACTTCTCTGTCATTTTGGTATACAGGGTCAGAGATATTCAAAACTGAAGTCGAATGAATTCACTTTGGAGTTAGAGAGTACAAAGCTGCGCAGCCGCACCTGGGTTCTCTTGGCAATAGAGGTGGTGAGGGAGAGGAGAAAGGCTGAAAAAGAGCAGCCGCTGGGGTCAAAGGAACACCTGGGATATGGTGGGTCAGAGGATCCCAGAGGAGAATGGTGGGTCAGAGGATCCCAGAGGAGAAATTATTTCAAGGAGATGAAAGCTGCATAGATTTTGAGTAAGATGAGAAGGGAGGTGGATTGGTCAAAATGAGGCTGTTTGTGACCATCATGAACGCAGTTTCAGTGGAGCAATGGGAAAGGAAGCCCGTTTGAAGTAGGGTGAACATTTTATGGGAAGCACAAGTACCAGCATGGGATTAAGAGGTATCTTGCATTGCTATATATGTGTAATGTGGACAGTGAATTGCATTCTGTTCTGAGGCAATAGTGTGGTGCGTGTAGACTCGAGTCTGACGGATCTGAGTATCAATTCTAAATCTAATACTTGTTCTACCTTTTATATAACTTTCTGAGCCTCTTTGTTTATAACATTTGCTTCATGCAATTCTTGGGAGAAGCTCTGCTCTGAACTCCCTGCTTTTTCTTTTGTAAAATGCTATTCCCTTTGCCTAAAATCTGCCCAAATCTCCACCTGCCTCTAACATTCCCATTGATAACTGCATCAGTCCTTATGTTAAGGCTTAGGTGAATTTCTGAAGTTGCATTAAAACTTTTTTGTGATTATTTACATATTTTTCCTCCTATTAAATTGTTACTAATTAATTAAACCAAGTTTCCTGTCTTTCAAACACCTGTCAGATTGTGTGTCACATGAAGTGGTTCATAAAGCATATGCATTCCAAAATTTCAATTCAACTGAATTACCTTAGTCTCACTGACTGCGTTGAGCATGAAGTCAGTAAGGACTACTGTGGTGAGAGGAGAGGGCAGGAACGTTTCAGCCAAACAGATACTCTAGGTAGCAGTGCGAGTGGCGCCATCAATTTTCAGTTTAAACTCCAAATGCAGACATGTGACAAAAGAGCTTTAAAATTTCTCTTATCACACAACATAGAAGGCAGCTGTCAGAACAAAGGATTGGAGGTCCCCACAGAGAGAACTCAGACTTGTGCAGCATTAGAGAGACAGGGAGCTGCAGCGATCTACAGCCGGCTGTAGCTGGGTGTTCATAAAGTGGATTGGAGGGAGGCGACATTTTCAGGAGAAACCAGATAGTAATATATTTGCTCAGTACTTTGAGCTAAGACTAAGGCTAAGGGTTAATAATAAAGAATCCCAAACAAGAATGAATAAAATGAATAGTTGGACTGGTTGTAGGATGTTGGAGTTTCATAAAATACAATGCAATGAGTATACTTGTAAAACCGATTTCATTTTGTACTGGGGAGTTAATTACATAGGGGCAGGAAATAAAGTAAAAGGGTGACTGAGTGAGATTCATTTATGTTATTTTCTAGGTATTACAGAATTTTTCTTTATGTTTATAATTTGCACATTTCCTAATTTTTTTAAAGGGTATTTATTATTGTTCCAAAATTAATCACTTTATCCTTGTCCGCACATTATGAACATAAAAATCAGGTCAAACCTAATGATAATCTTAGAATGAGACTTTTGCTATCAGACAATGAGTAGAAATGAGAAATGAGTATAATCATCCCTTTTTTATTTATGGGTTTTTATTCTTACCATTGCATTTCATAGGAATCTGTTTTAGGATAAAATCTAAAGATATATTTATATTTTTGAATACCTTGAAATTATCATCTCAGAAGATAATTTGTTTTTCTGTCAAGTTCTACTGACATATAAAGGGAGAAAAGCACATAAAGACTACATAAGTAGTAAAGAAAAATTTAAAGTATAAAAATTAAGGTTTAAGATCAGGGAACATATAAATCTAACAAATCTAACAAATAAAATATACTTTCACTTAACTCACTCAGGAAGAGAGAAGATATATGAAGAAGTTTGAGGTGGAGGGAGTGAGAGAACCAGAAAAACAGTCTTCTGGCATTCATGTGGGGAGCTACAAAGGGGGGCAAAGTGGATCAGATTTTCCCTCAAACACAGCGGCACAAATATGAATGCAAAGTTGGACATGCACACCCCATTTATCTAGATAAATTGAATAGAAAAGGAGAACATCATATAAATACACTAAATAAAAGAGATTATGAACTCCCTAAAGGCAAGGCTTGTTTCTCATTTATCTTTGTATCTTCAGCTCCTAACACACCAATGTTCTTAGTAAATGTTAAAATGTTGAAAAAACAGAGAAAACAATTTTTTATTGAGTAATAGCTCCTTTTGCAGCCTACAAAGGTACTTTGTAACTATAGGCATGAATAGAATATATATACTGTAGTCATCCCTCTGAGGACTGTAAGAAAATAAATATTGAAGGTTTTCTACCTATGTGTTAGCCTATTGATACGGAAAGCAATAGCAGGAAGGAGTTAGGACTTGGAATTGTTGAGGTCAGCATTGACAGGGTCTGAAATGGCAAATACAAATACATTTCAAAAGACTGTCTGGAAAATTTCCCTAAGGCTGAATGAAATACTTGTTTGTGAATATCTAGATAAATGTGGGCTGCACTAGAGTTGTTTTTCTATGACCTGGCAAATTGTAGGTATTTTATTTTGAAAACTGAATATTACTAAACTCAATGTATAGCATCTTTAAATACTTGTGTTCATCTGACTTTGTCATTCCTCATAACCAGGCCACTTCTACATATCCTTCTTATTTTTGGCTTTCTTTTGTATGATAAGGCAAGGAACCTTTTTGACGTAACTTATGGTTTCTAGAAAAGAATAAAGCATTCTTGTTATCCTGCTCTTAATATATGAGTCCAAGGAAAAAATTGTTATTAAGCCCAGCCATCCAGGAGAACCCATTTTCTCACGTGTTCAAGTTGATAAAGGGGTTACAATAGCTGATGTAAATGACTTACAGGATGTAGGAAGAAAACTTATCTTGCCTTATTCTTTTTCCAATTTGGCAGGTGTTATTTTGTTTTTTTTTTTTATGCTTGTCTCCTGGATAAGCCTTGGGTTATTGTTTTAAGGTGTGTTTGACCTTATCCTGAGAGAAGCAATGTGTAAGAGTGGTGTTTTGGCATGGAGGGTACCTGGGGCCTTGGGGGAAAGTAATCACTCAGTGTAATCCATGTGTAGAGCCTGGGGGCTGGTGACCTCTCCTAAGACTCCAGGGCACTCTGCTGGGGACTTTCAAGTGTCCTGAGCCACTAAAGGGCCAGGGGAAGGAGATGGATTATCCACAAAGGATGATTCAAGCGAAGCTGAACATATAGGCATGGTCACCAGGTCCTGACAGACTGCAGTGGAGAGTCAGTTATTGGATGGGGTTGGAAAGGACACAGTTGGTGGAATTGCTCAGCACACGTGATGGGTGGTGGTCCACCGGAGGCTCCTAGAATAGACATGAAACAATGAGGAAGCTAGTTCCCTATGTCTTTCTGGTGCTGGGAAAATACAGCTTTTGCTTTGGCAAAGGCTGGGCAGTTTCTGTGAGCACTGCTTTTTCTTCTAGGCTCAGAACCCCACCCTGGCCTCACTGCCTCTCCTAGCCACGTTGTTCATTATTGTCATGCCTCTCCCAGTCTTTCAAAGCTGTATACCCTGGGGTGCAGTAACCTGGCTTTCTTTTGGTCTTTCTAATTAGTCATTTATGGCAGAAACTTTATTTGCCGAGCTCCTTCACTGTTTTGCCTTTTAATCCCTTTCCAACTCCCCAAACCATGATTTTTTAATTAAAAAAAAAAACTTCCTTTTTTGCAAAATAACCTGTTTCTTGCAAGGAGAAACTTTAGCTTTCACACTTTTGTTTCTGCTATCAGTTTCACAAATCTACTTTAAAATTTAAAAACTGAGCATTGACTGTTTCTTTTCTTTTTCTCTTTTCATTTCTGGTTTAACAAGGCTGATGTCCTGGAGACAAAAAAGGCTATTAATTATTGAGTGATGGGTTCATCCAGATTTTATGGGGCCCATAGAGCCACCTCTGCAGAGAAAAGGCACAGCATTAAGACATCCTCTGCTCCCATCACCTGGTGTCAGGAAAAACATGTTATTTTTCTGTAGCAAGTGCTTGAAGTAACCAGGCTCCAGCTGCTTTGATGGGACCATCGTGTGTGTGTGTGTGTGTGCGCATGTGTGAATCATAAGAAGTTAGGTGCGGAGTGCCCACATTATTGAGATAGGGGCTCTGAAGTCCCACAGATGCAGCCTGCAAAAAAGCTAACGTATGAACATTCAGGTGGCATGTAAGTCAGAAATAGCCCACACAGAGCTATAAGCGTGAAGATGTTCTCTCCCTTTCTCTAGGCACTCCTTCCCCTGCTCTGACTTCAGAAAATCCAGAAGTAGTTGGTGGGAGAGAGAGAGGGAGAGGAAAAGAACAGACCAGGCCCAGATTCTCCTCTCCAGGAGCATGGACTCATGTTGGACCCGAGCCCATGTCAGGGTAGAGGAGAAGCTTTGAATGAGATGTAAGATTAAAGTCTTAAATATAATAGAACATTTTACTACCTGGAAGTGAGTCATGATTACTGAAATGAGACTGATTTTTTTGTTGCTGTTGAAAATGACTGGAAAGCTATGAGAACTGTCTAAAATGTCATTAAGGTATGGGAAAGGGGAATGTGACATGTAGAAAGGCAATGGGAGGAGGAAAATAGAGCTGCTTCCTGTTTGTACTCAGACATTCATCCTTTTCAATAAACTGGTTGCACATCTATTGATCCTATGCAACCATACAGTGACTGATAGTGGCCCACACTGCATTTCAATCGCATGAGAGCTGAGAGCCAGAGAAGCCTGGGCAGAGCGCGGAAAGGTTCCGTTTCGCAGCCTACGAGAGGGATGATGAGCTGACCTGCATGTCTAATGTGTCTAGGCCTGGAATCCAGACCTCTTTCCTTGTTCTCAAGCCACATGCTGAATTTGTCAACATTCTTCTTTAACCTCTTTCTCATCCTTTGTTTTCTGATTTATTTTGGCCAGATCATCTTCACCATCATCTATTCTTGCCTTTGCCTGGACACCTCTTGTAGCTTTACCATTAATATTTAACAGGAAACAAGCCTAGGCAGTAGGTTCCCTCATCAACAGTTTGACTTTCTGCTGTTTCAGTCAGCTACGGTCAAGTGTGGGCTGGAAGCAGATGATCCTCTTTCTGAGGATTATCAGAAGGTTAACAGTAGCTTAACTACATTGAAATGCCTACGTCAGTCCCCTCACTTCATCTCAACACATAGGCATTTTATCATCTCACATCATCACAAGAATGGTGACTACAGCACAATAAGATACTTAGACCACACTCACATAACTTCTTTACAGTATATGTTATAACTGTTCTATTTTATTACTATTGTTAATCTTTGTGCCTAACTTAATTAAACTTTGTCATGGGTATATGTATGGGAAAACATATATAGGGTTTGGTACTATGTACATCTAAAGTATACATAGGATGTGGTACTGTGCATGGTTCAGGCACCTCCTGGGGGCTTTAGGACGTATCCGCGGCAAACTAGGGGAGATGACTATGTATCTACTTCTGCAACACCCCTCGAAGTGCCCCTGGTTTATTTACAAGTACTATTTTGTTTATATACATATGCACAATATTCATGAGTTTATTCACAGATGTTGGAGGGCTCAGCGCTAATGATGAAGCACACAGCTGGACAAGAGTTTAGAGTAATGGACTTGTAAGCCATTGTAGCAGTGTCTTGAGTGTGATAGTGGGGATATATGGTCACGTGCTGCGGAAGGCTGCTGGAGGGAATAGCTACCTGCCTAGCAGAATGAAGAAGACTTGTCAGGGGAGGGACATTTGAACTGGTCCTGTAAGGATGGATTACAGAGAAGTGAAAAGCAAAGGGGAAAAACAATAAGCCTGCAAGAAGCCATCAAGCAGAGGAAGACTATTTGCAAAGGCCGAGAAACAGTGAAAACTCCACCAGTTTCTGACATCTGGAGTTAGGGAGTGCGGTGGGAAGTGACAAGAGATGGGGCTGAAGAGACACATTTTAGTATTTCAGATGATTTTTTTAGAATAAATTCCCAGGAACAAAATGCTAAATGCCATTAATATTTTTGCTGGGGTAGAAGGGGCACGTAGAGCATTCCAACAGAGGCCGGATGGGCTTTAGGAAATGTTGGGAGTGTGTGTGCACGTGTGTGTTCATGCGAGCGTTTGTGCTGGAAGTAGGTAAAGCAGGAAAGGTGGGTTAGGACAAGTTTTAACTAGCCTAGTATACACCACATCCTTTAAAAATGTATAGGTAGCCATAATATAGCCATAAGTGGTTTTGAAGTAGGGCAGTGAGGAGCGTACACACATTTTAGAAACATGATTCTAGCAGTAATGAAATGAGGCAGGAGACGGTTGCAATTCTCCGGGTGAGGACCTGAAGTAGAGCAGTGGGAGTGGGTAGGAAATGAACAAACAACCTGAATGAGAGAAGATTTAAAGTAGCCAGTCGTTCCACTAGCCACTGGCTGAGTTTCTGAATCACCTGTGGACAATCATAGCCACACAGATTCAAAGGCTGTACCCCAGACCACCTCAGTCAGAATCTCTTAAGTCTGATGATTAAGAAAATTTGTGAACTAGTCTGTTCTTGCTTCTCTCCTACTTCCTTTTACAGACACCTATGATCTAGTCTCATCATTCAGGCTGTCGTAGTAACTATGAACTACTACCAGCCACCATTTGGCTCACCTACAAATAGCTTCTTTGCCATTTTATATGTGTCTCTCACTACCTTCTCCTGGAATGTTCTGCTTCC
Organism: Smutsia gigantea; assembly: GCA_032199065.1. Lineage (NCBI taxonomy): Eukaryota > Metazoa > Chordata > Mammalia > Pholidota > Manidae > Smutsia > Smutsia gigantea. Next base: position 74,418 of record JAVSCE010009311.1, read on the forward strand.
TACTTTGCTGTTTGCCCAATTCCTACATGTCCTTGGAGGGCCACCCCAATAGAAATCTGTCACATAAAGCATTTCCACATCCCTCCTCCTCCTTACAGGATGCTGACTGCCTTCCCCAGCAGATTAGATGATCATTCTCTACAGAACTGGAACTTTCCTCAAGCTCCGGAAAAATTTACCTACAATTCACTATGGAACCATGACCTTCTACCTTGTGATATAGTCATATGTGAATGTACCTTATTTCTTCTGTCAGGCTGTGGACTCTGCCATAGGAAAGGAATTATTTCTGGCATATAGTAGGTGCTTAACAGATAATAAGTGAATATTGCTAATCTTTACCAACTCAATATTAAAGAATGGGGGAAGATACAACTTTAAAAGATACAAAACAAAGTCTCTTGATTAAATCTTCTGGTTTGATCAATATATTTGTGCAGTTTTACACAAATGAGGAATATATTTTCTAATATTAAGGTTAAATATGTCAGTGCTCTTCATTCCTTTATTTTAAATGGGATTAATGCTCCTTCAAAGGAAAACTGTAATCTTTCGATAGTAAGGCTCATAAAATGACTCCCAGAATTCTGCCCTAAATAGGAGGGAATATCTCAGGAAATCAGACATTATACGTAACAGTACCCATGTTATTGTGCCATATTAGAGCTCTCCAGGGAGCACATATTAGTCAGCTCTGCTGTTTTCCAGTGAGCACCTTAATTTTTTTCTCTGTATACTAAGTTTCCTATTTAGAGTTTATTGGAATGCTAAATTATTTCAGCAGTTTACAAGCAACATGGATGAATGGACATGTAGTATTTCATTTTTGTTTCATTATGCTTTAGATTTGGGGTCTCCAGTTTTGTAAGCGATAGCTACTATATCTCAGTCCATCTTTACACACATCCATGCTGGAATGTGGCCTCCTTCTCCTCCCGTATGAAACAGTGTCAATCATGATGTAACTATTTTTAAGATACATCCTTTGTCTACAGAAAATAACCCATAAGCATCTGTTATGTAATAATGTATAGATTGTAGAAAAACACAAGAGAATTGGTCTTGGCTTTTAAAAAAAACAAACAAACAGAAACTTTTGGTATATTTTCAGGTGGGGAGATGTAGAAGGTGCTCTCGTTCCTCCAGACTCTGAGTCACCCTCACTGCTCCTGTCACGCTCTGGGTGACTGAGATGTTTGGCATCATCTTCCTGTACCTCAGTCTCTTCATTGGTAAATGAGTCCTAGAGTTGATAGCATTTTGTGAGGGACAACAAATAAAAATGCTTGAAAGTGCTTTGCAAGCCTATAGTACCTTGTAAATGCTTAATAATAATAATATACAGTAGGACATCCTCCCTTGAAAACAGCAGGAGCATTTCCTTACATAATAACCTGACAGATGGGTTATGGTATTTAATCCCCTTAAACCCCCAAAGCTCTTTGATAGTGGATGCTGTAAAAGGCCAGATTAGAGCACATGCTGCTCTTTTATTGAGCCCTTTCTTTCAGTATCTATGTCACATTCAACTGCTGCCTTCTCCAAGTACATTACATGTTAACCTACTACCTGCAGGAACAATTAGAAGCAAAGATAGAGACTAAAGGACAGCACCCTCCAGCTGGAAAAATTAGTTAATGCTTGTTGTCCCCAGGATTAAAAACCCACTTTGGCCTTCACATGTGGCTTTTATCAAAGGTTCCTGCCCTTCTAATTCCTGGCTATTAATCTCAAGCTGTGGGTATCTGTTGATGTTGAACACAGGCTGTGTGTGTGTGTGTGTGTGTGTGTGTGTGTGTGTGTGTGTGTATGATAGAGAGAGAGAGAGAGAGAGAGAGAGAGAGAGATAGCCCTGAATGTGGGGAGAACAGAGTATTAGTGATATTAATTCTGAACCAGTGAGGCTTGCAGAAATCACGGGCAGCTTAGGATATTTGCAGCACTTTTAATTTGTTCAAAATAAGGAAAGGGTGATTAGCAGTTACTCTACTGGGCCCTTAATTCAGCTCTTGAACCTGGATTGGTCCAAGAAGATTTTTACATTTCCCCTTTATGCTGTGCTTGCCTTTTGAGAATAGCTATTAAAGTTATCAGTTTCTAAAACCTTCTGTCACAATCCCTTAACCTAAATTCATCATCCTTCCTTAGTTATAAAGTCTGCTTTCTTTGCATGCTGGGGGCAGTATAAATTGTTGTGCGATACCCATGGAGTGTAATCTGTGTAATCAAAGAAAAAGGAACAGCAACAGTAGGTTTAAAAAAATTTTTTTTTCTTTTTTTGATGAGTATATGCAAGTACTGCAGTAAACATTTAAGTAGGCTATCCCTTTTAAGTTGGGCTGTTTAAAGAAGCCAAGATGGTTGTTTAAAGATGTTTCTGAAGAGCCCTCCACTTATACGCTGGCTGCTCCCCATCTCACCTTCTCAAGAACGTCACTTCTGCATTGGTGTCCTTTCCTTTTGCATCTGTGTCCTTTTCTTCTGCATCTTCATATACTCCCTCTTTACTGAATCATGGGACTAAAATGCTGAAATATCACTCAACTTTAAAATACAACCCTAACTTGAACCCATAGTTTTTTTTATGTTCCATTTTTCCATTTCTCTTTATAGCAGAACTTCCCAAAAGAATAAAAGAATTATTATTACATTCAATCTCCACTTTCTCATTTCCTGTTCTCTCTCTCATCCTCTCTCCTTTTCTGTCTTTCTCTCATTGAGAGGTGTCTGTGTGTGTGTGTGTATCTATACCTATCATCTATCTGTATCTATCTATCATCTCTCTCTCTCTCTAACTCTTTATCTATATAAATATTCCCCAACCCCTAGGCAGTCATTATTCTGATTTTTCATGCCTAGACTTATTCTGCCTGTTTCTGGATTTTGTATAAATAGGATAATACAATATGAGTTCAGTTTTTTTTTGCTCAACGTATTTTTGAGATTCATCCAATTGTTGCTTATATCAATAATCCACTCTTTTTGTTATTGCTGCATGATAATTCATTGTATGAATATGCCATGATTTTTGTTGTTGTTTTAATTCTATTCTCATGTTGATGGATATTTGTGTTGTTTTCATTTTTTGGCTATTATAAAACAACTATGAACATTCTTATGCAAGTATTTTTGATGGCATATGCATTTTTCTCTTGGGTAAATATCTAGGAGAGTAACTGCTAGGTAACAGGGGAGATGTACGTTTAACTGTAAAAGAAAATGCTCATTTTTGAAAATGGTTGGAGCATTTTTACACTCCTGCCAGCAGGGTATGAGAATTCCAGTTGCTGCAAATCCTTACCAACATATGATACTGTGTTTTAATTTTAGCTATTCTAGTGATTTAGAGATTTAGCTTTTACATTTAAGTCTGTTATCCATCTCAGATTAAATTTTGTATATTGAGTGAAATAGGGGTTGAAGTTCATTAATTTTTCCATAAGGATGTCCTATTGTTTCCGTGTCATTTGTTGAAAGGATTTTCCCTTTCCCATTGAATCATCTTGATATTCTAGTCAAAAATCTCTTGATATTATAAATATACTGACACAGTTTTTCCATAGTTTTTTAGTCTATCATAATACTACATACATATCATGTAATTACTGTAACTTTATATTTAACTCTGGAAATCAAATAATGTTATCAATTCAGCTTTATTTTGCTTTGTTTGGCTGTTTTAAGTCCCATATATTATCATATGAATTTGAGAATATATATATGTGTGTGTGTGTATATATATATATATATATATATATACACACACACACATATACCAATTTTTGCAAAATTCTTTTGAGGTTTTGATTGGGATTACATTGCATATATACACCAATTTGGGTAAAATTAACATCTTAGTATTAGTGAGTCTTCTACTCTATGAACATGGTTTATCTTTTTCCATTTAATTTATTTAGCATTTCTTTAATATTTCTCAGAATGATTTGAATTTTCAATATACATCTTGCATATTTTTGATTAAATGTATTGCTAAGTATTGTACATTTTCTGGTTCTTTTTAAATGGAGCTTTACTTTCCAATTTATTGCTGCTAAAATTCAGAAATACAGCTGCTTTTGTTTATTACCTTGAAAACCTAATTCCACTTGTGGTACATTCTTCACCCTTCACCTTTGTGCCTGGGCTGAGAGCACCTGGAATTCTTTCCTTCCCACAGAATATGGCTCCTTAATTTCTGGTGTTTAGTTCATTTGTGGTTCTTTTGATTGGTTTTATAACACTCTGATTTTGTAGTTTATCTGATCCGTGCTGTTTTGGTTGGTTCAGTCAGAGTGATGTTCTCTTGCAACTTCTTTTTTTCGATTTGTTAACTAATGTTTATTGCAGTATTTTAACTTTCTTTTCTATTATTAAAATGTCTTCAGGAAAAATAACTTTGGTAGCAATAATTCAAAACTCATGAATCCTCAGCCCCCATTTTTTCAATCTATTTTTTTTTAAGTTCATCAAGTACACATCACAGTGGTTCAGCAGTCCCCCTCCCCTCCCCCCCTTCCCACTCCTGCCCCCTTGGTGACCACTAGTCCCTTCTCAGGGTCTGTGAGTCCAATGCTGTTTTGTTCCTTCTGTTTTGCTTTGTTTTTATATTCCACAGATAAGTGAAATCATATGGTATTTGGCTTTCTCTGCCTGGCTTGTTTCACTGAGCATAATACCCTCTAGCTCCGTCCATGTTGTTGCAAATGGCAGGATTTTTTTTCTTTTTATCACTGAATAATATTCCATTGTGTATATGTACCACCTCTTCTTTATCCACTCATCTACTGATGGACAGGTTGCTTCCATAGCTTAGCTACTTCAAACAGTGCGGTAATAAACCTAGGGGTGCACTCTTGCAACTTTCTGTATCTAAACTAGAAGTGGAATGGCCCTGAATATAGGTCCGATGCCTGTGAGATCTGGAGAAATGCCCCGCCCACTAATTCGGGTTTTCTGCCTTGGTTCTTGTTCTGCCCACTAGAATGTCAGTTATTTTTATTTTTTCCAACAACCATCTGTTGTTTTTGTTAACTTTCTCTACTGTTTGTTTTCTATTTCTTTGATATTTCTTACTTATTATTCCCTTCCCTCTACTTACCTTGGTTTTCATTTGCACATCTTTTCTAGCTTTTTAAGGAAGAAGTTTAGATCACTACTTCTATACCTTTTTTTCCTTCCTAACATATGTATTTAAACCTATGAATTTCCCTGTAGCACTGCTTTAGTTGTGCTTTAGTTGTGACAGAAATTTTGATATGTTGTATTTTTGTTGCCTTTTAATTAAATATTCAATTAAAGTCTGTTTTAATTACTGTTTGCTTAATTTAAAAATATTTTGGCATTTTGTAGATCTCTTTTTGTATCTGATTTCTGAATTAGTTCTGTTGTGCTTAGCATAATCTATAAAATTTTAGTCGGCAGCTATTAACTATTTTTAAAATAAATGTGAATTAGGTTAACTTTGGTTTTCAAATATTCATCATCCTGACAGATATTTTTGTCTAGTTGTTCCATCAATTACTTAAAGAAGCTAATAAAAGAACCAATGACAATTGTGAATTTGTCCATTTATCATTTTAGTTCAGTCAGTTTTTGCTTCATGTATTTTGAAGTTCATTAAGATTGTTATATGTGTTTTGAAAGACAAGTTCAGCAGAGTGAAAGGGAGCTAAAGTGGGAAAAATGTTTTCAAATGAAATATCTGATAAAGGACTAATAAAGAACTCCTACAACTCAACAACAAAATACAAACAACACAATTAAAAAATGGGCAAAAGAATAAGTATTTCTCCAAAGAAATTACAGATGGCCCAAAAGCACATGTAAAGATATTCAACATCACTCACTTTTAGAAAAATGTGAGTCAAAACCACACTGTGATACTAACTCACATTCATTAGGACAGCTGTTACTTAAAAACAAAAGGAAAATAATAAGTGTTGATAAAGATGTGAAGAAATTAGAACTCTTGTGTGTTGCTGGTTGGAATGTAAAATAGTTCAACCACTGTGGAAAACAGTATGTATTTTTTTTTCAAAAAAGTAAACATAGAATTACCATGTGACCCAGCACTTCCATTTCTGGGTATATATCCAAAAAGCTGAAAGCAGGAAATTGAACAGATAGTTGTACAGCTATGTTCATAGCAGCATTATTTACAATACCCAAAAAGTGGAAACAACTCAAACGTCCATTGACAGATGAATGGATAAACAAAATGTGTTATATATACACAATGAAATGGTATTCAGCCTTAAAAAGGAATAAGATTCTGATGCATGCTATACAATGTGAATGATATCTGAGGACTTTTTGCTAAGCCAAACACAAAGGGAAAAATATTGTATGATTTCACATATATGAGATACCCAGAGTGGTCAGTTTCACAGAAACAGCAAGTAGAATAGTGCTTGCCATGGAGGGGTAGCAGTGGGGAGGAAATTATTGTTTAATGGATGTAGAGTTTTAGTTTGGGAAGATGAAGTTCTGGAGTGGAACGGTGGTCATGCTTGCCCGACAATGTAAATGTACTTAAAACCACTGAACTACACACGTGAAAGTGGTTAAACGGTATATTTTATGTTATACGTATTGTACCACAACAAAAAAAGTGATTTTTATCTTTCTTATGACATTACCTTTTTAATGTTATAGAATGTCCCTCATTATTCCTGGTAATACTTCTTATCTTGAAGTCTCTTTTGTCTGACATTAATACAGCCATACGAAGTTTCTAATGGTTAGAGATTAAATGAAAAATCTTTTGCCATCTCCTATTACTTTTTTTTTAGACTCCAAGTTTTTTTATTCTGAGAATTTTCCCCCTGTATTTTTTTTATTTTGGTATCATTAATATACAATCACATGAGCAACATTGTGGTTACTAGACTCCCCCCATTATTAAGTCCCCCCACATACCCCATTACAGTCACTGTCCACCAGTGTACTAAGATGCTATAGAGTCACTACTTGTCTTCTCTGTGCTGTACTGCCTTCCCCGTGCCCCGCCCTAGGTCATGTGTGCTAATCATAATGCCCTTTATTCCCTTTGTCCCTCCCTTCCCACCCACCCTCCCCAGTCCCTTTCCCTTTGGCAACTATTAGTCTATTCTTGGGTCATCTCCTATTACTTTTGATCTTTCTGAATATTTATGTTTAAAGATTCTTATAGATAGCTGCTTCTTATTGTTAGCATATAGTCAGGCCTTGTTTTTTTAACCAGACTAACAAACACTGATTTCTAATTGGTTTAGAACATATGTAATTAATGTAATTGTTGATACGGTTGGATTACATCTTACAACTTGTTATTTGTTTTCTACTTTTCCCATCTGTTTGCTTTTCTTTTTCTTTTTCCAGTATTCTTTTTCTGTTTTCCAGTATTCCATTTTATTTCCCCACTTGGCTCACTCTACTTCATCTACTGAAGTGAACAAGCCAAGCAGTCCCACCTCAAGGATTTGCCTTTATTATTCCCTCGGCCTATTAAATTCTCCTCCTAAATATCCTTACTGTTTCCTCCTTCACTTTCATGCTACTGAAATGTGACCTTGAGAGGCCTTCCACCCTTATTCGTTATTCCTCTTACACTGACTTATTTTTCATCATAACACTTTTCACCACCTGACAGCATGTTTACAATTATTTGCTGGTTTTCTTTCTCTTCAGACTAGAATGTAGGCTCCAAAGAATAGACCTTTGTCCTTGTTTTGTTCATGAATGTATCAGCACTTGGAAAGTATCTGGCAAGTAGAAGGCTCCCAGAAGTATTTTTGGAATAAATGAATTAAAAGGATATGTACAAAAGAAGACACGCAATCACAGTAATTAAGAGAGAGTGGGCTAGACTTATAACAATAGTGTCAACCAGATTAGAACACAAAATAGTGAAGTTTAATTTAATTGTTAAAGACTGATGGTGCAATATTGAAAGAATAAAAAAACCTCTAGAACTCCTCAACTGTTTTGCTTCTGTGTTATCTGTCAAAAAAACTAATCTTCAACCTAAACATGATAGAACTGAAATTATACGGGGAAAACAGAGCCAAGGAGACAGAGATTATAAGAAAACCTAGGTATTCCAAATGATGTTGAGTTTCCTAGTACAAATGATGATACTCTAAATGTCATTGTTCCCATGACCATGGGACATGCTAGGCACATAGATGCTGGATGAATGGGAGTTAAGTAAACTACGAAGAATACATAAAAATTTGCAGAAGAGCTACTCCTATCCATGGTACAGCCAGACAGGCATGCAAGGCAACTAAATATAAGAGAGGGTAGCAAATTCTGATTCTACCTAGGACTGATGAGGTTAAGAAGCCCTTTGGGGTGGCAGACAGGGCATGACAGTAGTGTGTAACTGGTAGACCATATTGCTGTATAAAGTCAGCAACAGGAATATCAGAGCAGGATCCAGTCTCTGGCTAGCAATAAAGAAAAGTTCGGTGCCCCAAGCCGAGGGATTAGTGTCAGGTCTCAGTTCCAGTTAAAAACAGACATATACTAGCACGTAGTCCAACATATGTTGGTAATGTCAGAATAAATGTCAGAGCTCCTTTAGATATTCATGGCACAAAATTTATTATAGGATCACAGAGTATGAGAGCTATAGACATAATTTACTGGTTGTGAGGAATAGGAATTTGCTATTATCACTTCAGAGTCTATTCAAAGTTGATCCTTTCTGTAACTAGATGTTATTTCTGGCACATCTGAGGCAGAGAACTTCTTGAGGAATTGTATAGGTATCAGAAGACTAGAAACAGTAAATGCAATTTTGATTTTTCAAAAATGGGAAAAGAGTGAATTCACCAAACTGCAGATTTATTCATTCAACCTACCAACCAACTGACTTTTATTGAGGGCTTACTGGATGCCAGGCACTTTTGTAGGGCTCTCAGGACACAAGGTAATTATGATTCCCTACTGACATGGAGATTTCAATGTATTAAACCCAAAGATAAAGTCTAGAAATTAATGTCAATTCCAGGAAAAATTATAAGACAGCTATTTAATGTATGGACAGATATAAAAACAAAACATGTCGATCTAATCCTTTCTTTGCCAAAACAATTTTATGGGAAGACCTTGGAAATGTATTGTTTAATTTTGACTTTCAGTAGCTGTGTCATGATAAACTTGTATTGAGGAGACAAAAACACTGTATGGAAGTAAAATTAGGTAGTGTCATAATAAGTTGGGCAACTAAGTCCAAATATTTCTGATGACTCAATATTAATCTGATAGCAAGTTTGTAATATTTCTGTCTTCAAACCTGTCTGTATAACATTCTCTTTTCTTAAAAATATGGAAGGTATGATTTTCAAATTTGCTTCTAAGATGAAGCTGGGAAGAATATCAAATATTTGATAGATGGAGACACCAAGAGATGAATTAGGAGACCCATCCTCCACATTTCACTGGCCTCCATCAGAAGTTTTCTTAGTCTGGTGTAACATGTTCAGCAAATGCTTATTTAAGAACTCATCTCCAAGCAGATTCTTGCTGTGCTTCAAAGACTCTCCTGTGAGAAATTCTGCACCCACCTACATTTGGAGGACAAAATAATAGTATGTATAAAGATATTGACAAGCAGAAGGCATATCTAAGAGACAAGTTTTTATTAGTTAACTGTCAGGTCATGCTTATGGGTTCAAGTAAAATCTAAACAAAGTACAGTTATACAGAATTAGGGAAGGAGTAGGAGACTAGCTTGGCAACAATGTTCATTTTAAAAAATGATTTGGAAAGCTTCGTCAATGGGCCAGATGAGATAGGGCCACCCACATGCTAATGTGATCTTATTTGCAAAAATGAAATTATACTATTATATTCTCTGTAACTCTTTTTATTTGCTTTGAAATGATATATCCAATTTGGTTGTGCTAATTCTTTTATTTAGGTTACTGGCAATTCCTACATCATATAGGCCTCAGATCCCAACCATTTAAATAAACTTTGTACTTCTTTCTTGGTCTTGAAAAGAGTAACTTTATTTCCATTTTTTAGAATCCTCAGAGATTTATTTCTGGGGATTTTTATTTTATTTATTAATTTCACATCTATACCTGAACTTCCCAAGTCAACTAAGCTCAGGGGTTTTGTCTTCATTTTGGCAATGGCAACAATCTCAGCATCTTGACTACCACATAATCCTCAAAGGTCTAGCCCATACCTGATAACGAAGACAAGACTTTTTCTGGTGCATCCAGTTGACATCTGACTTTTAGCTGAAGTATACTAAGGACAAAATTAAAAGTTAGTCAAAAGAATGAGGGGAAAAGACTGGGAGAAAATACAAATGTCACCTCTGATAAAGGACTGTTAGCCAAAATATATAAAGAACTCTTAAAATTCAACAATTAGAAAACAAGCAACTGGATTAAAAAATGGGTCAAAGACCTTAACAGATGACTGTCATATTCAGATAACAAATAAACATGAAAAGATGTTCCACATCATATGTCATCAGGGAAATTAAAATTAAAATAACAATGAGATAATACTGCATACCTATTAGAATGGCCAAAATCTGGAACACTGATAACACCAAATGCTGAAGAGACTGTGGAGCAACAGCAACTCTCACTGATAGCTGGTGGGATTGGAAAATGGTATGGCCACTTTAGAATAATTTGGTAGTTAATTACAAAATAAAATATATTCTTACCATATGATCCATGAAATCATGCTCCTTGGTATTTACCCAAAGTACCTGAAAAGTTATATCCACACAGAAACCTGTACATGGATGTTTATAGCAGCTTTTTCATAACTACCAAAACTTGAAGCAACCGATATGTCCTTCAGTAGGTGAATGGATAAACTGTACTATATCCAGATATGGAATATTATTCAATGCTAAAAAGAAATGAACTATCAAACTATTAAAGGACTTGAAGGAACCTAAAATGCATATTCCAAGTGAAATAGAGTCTACATACTGTACAATTAAAACTCTATGACATTCTGGAAAAGCCAAACTATGGAGACAGTAAAAAAATCAGTGGTTGTGGGAACTGGGGTGGGGGGAAGGATTAATAGGTGGAGGACGAAGGATCTTTAGGGCAGGAAATGACTCCATGCGATACTATAATTATGGATACATATTGTTATGCATTTGTCTAGATACATAGAATATACAACAGCCAGAGTGAACCTTAATGTAAACTATAGAGTTTGAGTGATTAGGCTATGTTGATGTAGGTTCATCAGCTGTAACAAATGTACAATGAATTATGTTGGTAATGGGAGAGGCTATGCATGTGTGGAAACAGGGATATATGAGAAATCTTTGTAACTTCCTTTCAATTTTCCTATTACCCTAAAAATTCTCTAAAAAATGAAGTCTTTGAAAATATGAAAAAAATAATTCAAAGTTGCCTACAGTATAAAAAGTTTATCAAATCTATGTGTCATTATTCAGGGATATTCCTAGACAGAGTTAAATTCACCGGTATTTGGGGTGATGTGTTGTATTGAACATGATACAATGAATAAATAGAATTGCAATTTCTTTAAATTCAGACTAGGTCAGCTTGATTGTTTTTTCTCTTGCAGGGTGTTTGCCTAGAAAGCCAGATATGCTAGATAGACCCAGTTTCACTAATGACTTTTCCCCATTACCTAATTGGCCTGTAATTGGCCTGCTGTTTATTAGACGATGAAAAACCTGAGATAGTCTAAAGGTGTGAATTTTACATAAGAACTATCATGCTTACTGACTCTGGGCCCTTCTTACATAATTAGAGGTTTTCAATTTTAACAAAACAATGAAAGTGTTAGAATATAAAGAATTAATTTACAAATGATTAGTTTCTTAGATATAGAGGATTTAGCTATATGTTTAGGCCAATGTCCAAATAACATCTACTTGAGATGCTAAAACTATGAATTTTAATTTTTAGCAACACAAAATATTCAGGTATGTCAACACATGGATACTGGTTTAATCCAATAAGAAATTCACTGTAAAGTGGAAAAAATATGGGATACTGTTGACAGTATGTCAAATAAGAGGTCAAATTGCAAAGTTCAGTTCAAGAGAGAGCCGAGTTAGAATCTTATCTTTGTCCCTTATTTATTAGTTATGTGATCTTGGACAAGCTGCTTTATTACATCTCCAAGTTTCATTTCCGTTGTCCATAAAATGGGGATAAAAAATAATACTGCTATTATATTTTGTAGCAATAGAATGGCACTGACACGGTCTTAAGACTGTGACATTGCTCCTTGGAATAGAAGCATTTTTGCTGCCTCATTTGATACCCTCTACTAAGGTGTTTACTGGGTGTAACAAGATGTCAGATTGAACTGTTTCTGTGCCTCAGATATATAGCTAAATCCCTTAAACTGAGAATAGTATAGGCCTTACATTCTAACAACAGCCTCCAAATAACCTTGAAGAACCTACTTAAGAGGTGGTCAGATTAGCTCACTACCATCTTCTGCATTTTGTAAGGGAGACAGGAGAATAATCACAAAAGTTGTCAGTTTAGTGCACAGTGTGTTCTTGGAGCACCACCTACCCCCACCCACCTAACCAAGGGAGGGACATCCAAGAGCCTCTTGGATTTGTAAGGAGAACTGAAAAAAAAGGGAGACTGGTTTATTGTCTACAGGCAGACATCTGCATATGAAGTGAACATGCTGATTTGAATAAAGGAAAAAGGAATTGGTGAGAGATAGCAATGAAATACTGCCAGGAAGGGAAGGAATGGAAATATTGCCTACAGTCACAGTACTGTTTGGCCCAGTAGGCTTCTGTGAGTTTCTCTTGGCCATTTAGGACTCTGTAGGAACTAGCTGGGCTTGACCCCTCTGGCCAGGATGCTGGCCAAGTGCTGGACGAGAGACCACCAGGAGCAAGGAGGCTGTGCAGAGTCATGGCAGGGGCAGGTAAAGAGACAAGGTGGGCATAAATCATGTCGAAGAGCATCACCCTACAGGAAAGTAGGCAGCAGGGACTGACCTTGCAGTGCTCGGATTGGTCAGGGTACCACTTACACTTGCTTTCTATGGATTCATATCTGCAACCACGAAAGGGTCACCATTATGGTATACAACAATCATCTCTGGTTTAGCGACCACCAGTAAAGTCACTGGAACGCTCGTTCCCCTAAATCATTCCTATTAATGAAAGAACTGTCCTGTGGTCTCTTACCAAGTCCTTTGATACCACTGATCTCATGCCTCACTTTGCTGTTTCTGCTCCGACGCTCTTAGCAGCAGCTACATTGTGCTGAGGTATCTGTAGTGTTATCATTTGAGACCTTCAAGTGGCTTAGTTCCAGTTGTTCAGTTCTGCTGTAGTGGTCTCCTCATGGAAATGGAAAGATACTATCTTCTCTCTTTGCTTCGGGTGGCTTGGCTCTTCCATGTGCTTTAGTATTGATTTTAAGCATGTTCCTTTGAAGGTAATATGAGGGTCACCAGACTGACAGATACTCAGCCATTCACTCACTGTGACCCCACTCCCTACCCCCACAACCATATCTCTGGGTCAAGTGTTACACATCCACCTTCTGTTCTTAGGAAGGCTTGTTTTCTCCATCAGACCATCAGCATCGTCTCCCCCATTCCCTTATGTTGCCTACCCAGGCGCACTGCTTGGTGCCTGTGGGAAGCCTTGCTTCTGGACAGTTTAGGAATCTTAGCCCTGGAAGCCAAGTATCAATTTCAGTATTTCTAAGGCTTTTCTGACTCCTGGGATCTTGCAAATAAGACCTGGCTGGCCTTCCTTGCCAACCTCAGGGACAAGCAAAATCCATTGGGTTTTGCAGTATATATTCTGTTTAAAAGTGGGTTTTGGCACCCCCTCATAGAGTAAATAATTTTTACAGGTGATGCTAATGGGGAAAAAGATATGAAGAAGAGTGGGTATAGTTATGGCATTTCAAAAACATTCTCTCAGTTTATTTCTCTGATGAATGAATTCTTCATAATCCAGCTTTACCATGGTGGCAAATCTCAAGGCTTTGCTTTCTAACTGCTTTCAGAAATGCCGATAGCTACAGGTGATTGCTGACAACCATACGCATAATTTGGCAGTATAATAAATACAGAATTTAATAAAAGGGAATAGGTCAAACAAAAATTTTTGACAAGAATAGGAAAATGGAGCATTTAAGAGGATTTGTTTTCAAGCTGTTATTTGGGAGATTTAAATAAATCCTCTTAAGTGCTTTAATTTTTGAGCCCTAAGTGTGCCTTAGTTTTAAGATTTTTTTTTTTTTAACTAGGTAAATAGGAGTGTGAGGGAAGACCTTTCCATTGCTGGATATGATGAAGTCTCCTTTCTCAGGTTCAGGAAAGGCTATGCCACGAGACCTGTGAAAGATGCTTTCACTCTAATTATACTACTTATAAAGCTATCTCCAGTTCTTAGGGCTTTTAAAGATGATGATAGTATTTTCAGGGTTCAACCATTTTGAGATCAAAGTCCACATTGTGGGTCAGGCTAATTTGGGCAGATATTTCCGTGCTTAATAATCAAAGATGCACTCCTCAACTATAAATTTCAGTATTTTGTCACAGAAACCCCAAGAGTATATTTGTCAATAATGGAATATCTCGATTAATTGAGGCTTTGTGATGACGTCTGGTTCCGAGGACCTAGTCCCCCCAGGTAGGTATGGATTATCCTTTGGAAGACCTCCAGGCATAGAGGTTCCAGAACCTTCTTTAGTTATTCTCATCTAAATGTCCTAAGCATGTGAGGGTTTCTTTTCCTAATTTAATTTTTTTCCTCCTAGTGAAAATAAGGAACAGCTGGTCCATACCTATATAAAATTCCTTTATTCATAATAGTCTTACCCCTTCCTTACTCTGATTAAAAAATGAAATCCCAATTTCTTTAATTAAAATACTCCTTAAATTAATTAAGAATGAAATCCCAGTTCCTTATATACTCTGTAAAAATTGCTACTTATTGAAACCATGGGAACACGTTGTTTTGAAAAATGTCATTTGCCAGTAAATAAAGTTTAGGTTTCTTTGTGACAAATGTTTATTGAGCAGAGCAGTTTTCTACAAGAGGACTGCCTTCATGGAAATATAGGTAGCTAGATAGGAACCTTGCAGCAGTTTTCCAGAAGTCTTGTTTTTCACAGTGGCTTCAGAAAGCCTAGATGACACCGATCCACACAGTCGTCCCCAGGTGCCCAGATTTACCTAACAACATACAAGGTATGGCCATGGCCATTTTACTTCTGTTTTGAACTGATCAGTCCCAATGTGTGAGCATTCATTTAAATGACAGCAAAGTACTGAAAGACAAATTAGGAGAGCAGTAAAATCCTAACATTCCCAAATGATCACATATTTTAATAGCTTCATATTTGCTTTATGTATGAATGAAGTTTTTATCAGTCAAATTTTGGTTTATAATAACTAGATGTTCACAGCTGTGCAAACTGCTTTTCCTCATACTTCTCAATTTATGACCATTCAATGAGAAGAATGTTATTTCATATCTAGAGATGTTTTAATAAAAGCTTTCAGCGTTCAAGTCCTTTCTTCAAATGTTTAACAGATGACAGTGTATCATACTTGATTCTTGAAGACAACTTGCTTTAAGCAGTATGAAAAACATGAACTTAATATAAAACAGTAATGTATATTTCTCAGCCAGAGGCTGAAGACAGAAAAAAATTGCAGCCATGTAAATGGTGGACTCAGGTCCTTTTACTGAAATTTCCTATGTCTAACAATGCAGTGAAAGCATCGGTGTAACTTATGGAGTGGTTCTTACGTGATGATCATGGTGCTAAGCTCTTCATGGTATTTTACAACCCTAAGAAAGAGTTATTACCTTCTCTGCTTACATGATTTGTCCAATGTCATTCACTTAATAAGTGTTTGAGCTAAGAGTGAACATAAGCTATCTGATGGCCCTTCATTTTTCACTAGAGAAACCTATCAGTTATTCACTCCTTGAGGTCCTTAAAGGTTTTCCATTTCAAAACCCCAACGTCGTACGCAAGCAGTTTAAAAGGTTGTTGAGCTCAGCCATCCTGAATGTCAAGACCTTGTTGTTCCTGCTGGGAGATGTAGTCTGGTCAACAGTATTCCAGAGACATGTATTTGTTTCAGCAATTGTATTTCTCCATTAGCAGAACTCAGAGAACAATACTTTAAGCTGTTTTTTTTTAGTAGCTTGTAAGGAGACTGATTTTTCACTTAATAAAAAAAAAATGTTAAGCCTTTACCTAATTTGTGTGAAATTGTCCACACCCAGTCCATCTTGTGTTGACCTTTGCTCATTAATTTCATTTCTCTCATGCCAGAAGGACTGCTGCTTGATAGAACAGCCAAATTGGAGTGATGACATATAAGCACCCCGTATAACTCCAATCTGTTCAATGACTTGTGGATAGGGGTGCTTTAAATATATTGCTTCTCTGAAGATTTTGACCATTTCTCCTCTTCTTTTCCTATTTGATTTTTGTGTGTGTGTGATCAAAAAGCACTTAAATCCTATGATTCACATCAAATGTAACTTAGGTTTAGAACCATCTTTAGCAATGGTTTGCTATCCAGAAAGTTCTGGTTCTCTCTAAATAATGTAATCAAAACAGGTCAGTGAGGAGTTATTTTATAATATCCATCAGTCTTATTGCTAGAGACTCTATATTAGAAACTATCCTCATTACTTATGGAATTTTAGGATTTCAAAATCCAGTATATTGCACAATCAGGGTTACCTCTAATTTATATCAGTATTGAATTAAAATTAAGTTAAACCCCCTATTTTTTTTCCTAAATCTTGAAGTTCATTTTACAAATATCATTATTGTGGTAGTTGTTAAAAATGTAAATTTTTTAACAATTAAGAACCGTAACTTTGAGGAGGAATTAAATGTTTGATCAACTTAAACTAATTTCTCTTTAAACTATCAGTCTCATTTACAGATTGGACATTTTCAACTGCAGCTATAAACGTAACATATTCAATTTTCTTTTTGAGCACTTTAGGTACTTGACCAGGCAAGTTTGTCTCTAATGAGCGAAACTGTCTTAAGAATTTAAATAAGTCACTTCAGACTAATAAATTATTTAACTTATAAATATAGTAAATCTAGTTCTCTTAAACATTCTACTTACAAACTTAGTAAAAAAAAATCTCATGCCCTCAACCTGAAATCATATGCCGAATTCTAACTCATTACAAATACTTTTAATACTGAATATACACAGATGGTCCCAATGATTAAAACCTATTCTTGAATTTGACACAAAATATTAATACTTCATCATCTTTATAATTAATACTAAACCATCCTGGATTGGGAAAGACACTCAGTAAGGGAATAGTTTTTTTCATCTCAGATGTGGAATCCAAGGCTTCTCATGTCCAGAATTATTCTTTTTATTTCAAATATGGATACTAGAAGCAATGAGTAGTTGCTCTGAAACAAGGACTTCAAGCCACATCCTTCAGGTGAGGTTTGTTTTGCAACCCCTATCTCCTGGGTTCAAGATACATTTTTACCTAATTGCTTCACCTGATTTGGTTATATGACAGTCTGTAACACCCCCAACCAGGATATAACTAACAGCCAACACTTTCCTTTTTATTTTCTAAATTTCCTGATTAACTTCTGGATCATTTTCATATTCTTCACGCCTCTCTGGGCCACAGAACTTATGGATACTTAAATGATGTCTAATTGGATTCTGCGTATTTCTCAAACTTGTCTGATTCTACATATAACCATAAATACATTCTAAAGATAGATACATTTTTGGGGAAAATATATTATAAATTGGAAACTAATTTTAGTTAAGTCTTGATCAAAGATGAATGGAAAAGATCATAGAATACTCCTTTACTCTTTCTGTGTTTTGATTAATAAATTAGCTTTCTTTTTCAATTAGTTTGTGTCAACTTTAAAAAGTAGATATCTTCCAAGAGGCTTTTTCAGATATACCAAAAACATAAGCAACAAGAAAAAGTAGGTAAATTAGACTTCATCAAAATTAAAAATTCTTGTGCATCAAAGGACATTGTCAAGAATGTGAAAATGCAACATGCAGAATGGAAGAAAATATTTGCAAATCATATATCTGATAACAGCCTGATATCTAGAATATATAAAAACAACTTATAGCTCCACAGTCAAAAGACAAAAATCCAATTGAAAAATGGGCAAAGGACTTTAATTGACATTCCTCTAAAGACAATATACAATAATATTGTACACTCAACATCATTAACATTAGAGAAATACAAATCAAAAACCATAATGAGTCACCACTTTACACCCACTAGGATTGCTGCAATTAAAAAAAATACAGAAAATAGCAATTGTTGATAAGGATATGGAGAAATTGGAACACTTGAGCAGTGCTTGTAAGCCTGTAAAATGGTTCAGTCACTGTGGAAAACAGCTTGGCATTTCCTTCAAAAGTTAAATATAGATTACCACATGACTTAGTAATTCTACTCCTAGATATATACTTAAAAGATTGAAAAAAGATATTCACACAAAATTTTGTATGTGAATGTTCATAGCAGCACCATTCACATTAACCAAAAGATGCAAACAACCCAAAAGGCCATCTATTGATGAATGGAAAAACAGACTGTGGTATATCCACACAATAGAACATTATACACTCATGAAGAGGAATAAAGTACTGATCCAAGCTACAACATGGATGAACCTCGAAAGCATTATGCCAAAGTGAAAGAAGTCAGACACAAGAGGTCACATATGGTATGATCCCATTTATATGATATATCCAGAATAGATAAATCCATGGGAATGGTAAACAGGTGGTTGATTCTGAAGGACTCAGAGGAAGTAGGGGGTGGGAAGGGCCCACTTAATGGCTATAAGGTTTCCTTTGGGGCTATGAAAATTTTGGAAGTAGGTAGAGGTGATGTTTGTGCAACATTTTGGATGTATCAAATGCCACTCACTTGTACATATTAAAGTGATTAATTCTGTTATGTGAATTTTACCTCAATTTAAAAAATTTACAAAAATAAGACACTTTTTCAACAAAGACTCAAAGTCTCATTTTTTTTCCCCACTAAGAATGATATGAGAATTGGATTATTACCTTCATTCTTTCTCATAACTTTTCCAGTGAAATTTTGCCATAAATGTGGAAGATTTCTCATCTGTATAAGGCATGAACAGTTCCATAGAAACAATATGCTCCCAGCTTTATAAGGGCAAAGTGGCCCTGACTCCCTCTTACAAATGAGATGATTGACAATGATGACATCAATTATGACTTCTCCTTCTCATTTGGGTCACCAAAAAGCCAGCCTTCTCTATTCTTAATAGAAATTTTACTAAGCACCAATACACAAAATTACTCAGTACTAAGATCAGTAACATTTTCAAAATATTTGAAAATGGCAGAATTTCCAGAATCTCCTGCCTGGCCTTAGTCCATTTACATATCAGTAGGTGTTCACTGCTGTAGCCTCCCACAGCCTCCAGGGCAAGGGGTGGAGAGAAAATGGCTATTGTCTCCTTCCCTCCATTTCTGGTATGTAATTGGTCTGACATCTGCCAGCCACCGAGGACCAGCTCATGGAGCTCCTCCCAGAAGGGGCCGTGGGAAGTAGAGAGCGTGCCAGGGTGGCATAGTGCAAGCCTCAGAGGGGCGAGATGGACGGTGCTGAGCCTGGCTAGTGACTGTAAGGAATAAAAGCCTTTCTCCCAACATATTCTTTCCCTTGATTTATTTCAGTTTCATTGCTTTCATAAGGGTGGGGGGGGGGACTTTCCCCCAAGTAACCTTTCCCCCTTTTTTTGCTTTATTATCTGTAAATTATCTTTTACAAATGAAATGGCTCAATTCTTGTGGTACCATACTCTAGAAACACTTACACAAAAACTCACAACATATTTAATCCTCAGAACAAGATAATGTAATAGGTAATATTATCCCCATTTTATAAGGTGGAGATTGAGGGACAGAGAGATGAAGGGAATTAGTCAAGTTAACTGAGCCAGTAAGTGGTGGAGCTAGTATCAAATCTAGTCTCACTCCAAGCCCAGGGTTTTAAATTGATGCTTTTCTATCCTACCTCTTCTAGAATCAGTTTATCAAACCTTTCATGTTCTAGGTGAAGGAAGATAGGGCAAGGGAAGTTTGTGCTCACCAAGTACCCATGTATTTTTCTACTTTCTCCAGCCTTCTTTGCTGTTAAGGTCGTATGACTAATTCTGATTACTAACTGTGAGTAGAAGTGGTGTCACTTCTAATCCAGAGCAGATAAGAGAAAGGGTGAGTTGTCCATGGTCTTTCTTGTCTTTTGCAAGGCTGGAAAGGAAGAACTTTGAGATGATGGAGATGCAAAATGAAAGCAGGCTGCATCCCTGAGTCACTGATGGAGGAAATATTTTCCTCCAGCCCCACCACAGAAAAAAGGCTACCAGATCCACATCTGACTTTTACGTAAGTAAGAAATAAACCTTTATTTATGTTAAGCAATTTGTTATCTAAGCATATCCTCAGCTCTTCTGAGAAACTCAAGACTATCATTTGATAGATGCCATAAACTCTTGATTCATGGGACAGGATTTTTCCAAGGGCCTCTGATGTCTCCTTCATGAGTGTTATGCGTTGAATTGTATCTCCTTCCCAAATTCATGTTGAAGTCCTAAGCCCAAGTACCCCAGAACGTGACCTTATTTGGAACAGGGTCATTTCAGATGTAATTAGTTAAGATGAGGTCATTAGTGTGAGCTCTACTCCCATATGACTGGTGTCGTTGTAAAAAAGAGATATTTGGATGCAGAGACACCCACACAGGAAGAAAGCCATGCAAAGATGAAATCAGGGATCCACCAGCCAAGGAACACCTAAGATTGCCAGCATCACCAGAAGCTAGAGGAGAGGCCCAGATCAGACTCTCTCTCACCACTGTCAGAAGAAGATGGTCTTGATGGCACCTTCATCTCAGACTTCTACCCTCCAGAACTATGAGACAACAAATTTCTGTTGTTTTAAGCCATGCAGTCTGTGGCACTTTTTTATGGCAGCTCAGCAAACATGCAATGACCCATGTATGCGTATGTAGGAGGACATTGTGATGCCCTCAGCCCCGCACGGACTGACCAGCATTTGAGCTCTCCACACACTCGGTGGTAATTCTCCACCAACTCCATTAAGAACTATGAACGTGTTAAGAATCCCTTGGGGTGCTTGATATAAAACTCAGATGAAGTAATGATTCCTTTATTTTAAAAGAAAATCCCTTCATAAACAAACATGATCTGGAAAGGATCTGGAAAGAAAATGTTCAGTGATACAACAAATACATGGTATGGACAGAGGTTGCAGTCAAACCAGACAATTTTAAGGTCTGAAATTGAAATTTCTCACTAATAAATTCTTTACCCCATGATAAAGGGGAGCCGTGAGCAGGAGAGCTCGGCAACCCCTGGGAGCTTGTTCAGACACTGACAGCAAACTCAATCTTCCTGGACCAGGCAGAGGTCGAGTCCAAAATGGAATGCTTCTTTTTTTTTTCTTTTTGCCTGTGGATTTTAGCTACTCCCCTGCCTGTCTGTGCTACTCTCTCTGCATTGTAAGTGGGATTCCAGGGGCTGGGTAGAAAAGAAGGATGCATGCCTCCCTCACGTTGGCAACATGAGCTCACAAAAGTAACAAACCTTCTCAAATTCCAGTCTCAGAAAGGAACTATTCTGGTGCAAACAGCATACTTGTGACAGGTCCATACCATACAGGAAAAGCCCTGCCTTATAGATCTGCACTTCAAAATTGCCTTAAGAACATTTTTTTCTTTGAGCAAAAGCCGTAAAGATGGTTAACAAATCACCCCCAGATAACCCCAAGTGATATGTCTTGAATCTGAACTGAGCCATCCAGGCTTGTGTGCAATTTACAATCTTTGTTATTTTCCTCTCACATACCTTGAGTAGAAACAGATTAACCACTATGAATCATGGTTGGTCCTGCTATTTATTTACTTAGATAGTTTTTAGTTCTTAAACAGAATTTGTAAAAGTGGCTTGCTTTACCTGTCTGCTCCTTCCGTTCTCTGGCTATGCATTTTTTGCATACCTTCCAGCAAGGTTTGTTTAATGAGAGTTGTAAGTAAATAAGATATTGATTGCCAGGGGGATATTATGAACCAACAGCCAAACCAAGCAGGGACTCTCAGGGAGCATAATGAGCTGTAATTCTTGGCTGGAATCGTACACGAAAGGGAAATCACTTGAACAGGACTTCAGTTCCCACTCCAGGAAGTACAAGGCTGTCATGCTTGTTTCCCTGCTGTGTGCTTCCTTGTGCTAAAGCGGGGAAATCCAAGAAATGGGAACAGTTGCCTCTGTGGCAGGACACTGGGTCTCATATCAGGAAATATCGGTCAAAATAGAAGTCATCACCCTTCAGTCAATCAATAATCATTTAATAGCACACCTGTTCAATTCAATTCAGTTATTTGTTTGAGCTGTCAGTATGTGCAACACGGTAATAGGTACTGTAGAGATGTAAACTGGAGCAAATAGAGTCCTGACCTCTGGAAGTTCATAAAGAAGAAGGAAAAATTGGAATGCAGGTAACTGATACAAGGCATATGGTGATGAGCATTCTAATCCAATTCAATTTCATTAAACAAATGTTTATCCAGTTCCTACAAGGACCATGGAAAGACATAAAAAAATCTGGTATGTTTGTTTGGGTTGACCTCAGGGAGTAGGTGGGGTTTTAGCAAGGCCTGAAGGTTCGGTCTTTGGCTCATCCAGATGGCATTCCAAGGTGGAAAGGGTGTGCAGAAGCCACCAAGCTGGAAAGCGCAGGACGCTGAAGGAGCCAGAGGAGGCGAGGAGGACAGAACCCACGATGCTTGCCTTAAAGGGCGTCCGGAGGAGTAGTCTGTGTCCTGGAGGAGATGGAGGAGTATCTCTTTGCTCTGGAATGGTAGCCGGCAGTTTATGTAATTTGAGGGGACTGGTTTAAGAAAAAGAATACAAAATTATGAATGTAAAATTGTGTATATAAATTAAAAAATGTAAATGAGAAAAAAAATCACACAAAATTACTGGATCCTTGAAGATTCTGGTCTATATCCTCTGAGATTTCTGTAGGCTTTTTACCAGAAGTGTCCACATAGAAATGGCTACAATTGCAACCTGGCTTCGTGCCCTCTGCCCCGCAACACTCCATGACTCCCAGCATGTGCCACGTTTCCACGGGGCCTGTCCTAGCAAAGATCTCGGAGGGAGAGCCTCTTTTGTGTCACACTAAATCCACCTGGGCAGAAGTCTCCAAGTTCTGCTGATTCCTTATGAGTAAAAGGTTTGAGCACGTGCCCTAACTGTGGCAAAGGGAAGGAAATGCCGTGATTTGTCTCTGTAGATCGGGGACTTACCCCTGTGGGTAACAGAGGATATGTGTGATTAGTAGCATCTTCCCCTCACCCGGAAACACATGGTTAGAATAAGGAAGCACCAGTTTCTCAAAAGAACAGAAGTGGGTGCAAGTTCACACTACCCAAATAATATTTAAGGAGACAACCATGGTAAGGTTGTAATTAAGAGACTAGAAAAGGGAGAACGTTTAAGTATGAGGTTTAGTTAGAAAACTATAGCCCTGGTCTGAAATGATAACGTCTTGAATGAAGCTATTGACTGTGGGGGTAGAAAATGATCAGCTTTTGAGTACCCTTATGAAGAGATTAAGAAAACCTGCACCTTACAGCTTGTACTACCATTAGTTCATCTATTAACAGCTCGACAAATAGCCAAGTGCCAGCCACTCTTTAAATACAGGTTCAGCAGTTTTGAGTTTTATTTCATATCCATTCAGTGACCTCAAAGTGAGCCACAGACACTGGCTGCGACTGGTTCCGAACCTCATAAACATGTGCCCACTCTCCAATTCTCGTAATAGAGGTTCTTTGCTTTTTTTCTTTCTTTCAATGGGGTCACCACATATATTGTCCCTGCATACTGAAGTGGCAGAAAACTAGTGCCTTGATTATTTAAAATGATCTCCTAGGACAATCTTGGTCTCTCTTTGCAATGGTAACATTATTATTTCTTGAATACTAGTCTCTGGCCTCCTTATAAGTAATAGTCAGGTCAGCTTCCATATGTAATGGCTCCCACTCAGGCCATAAAGCTTTGATATACGTAAACAAGTCGTTCACCAAAAGTTAGCAGTAAACAACTGGCCTATAAAGATTTCTAAGAGGCAAGAGAACACCCACTCTGTTGCTATAATTATTTCTTCTCTCCTCATCGTGACCCTTGAGGAATATAGTTAAAAAGCAGAAATACCACCTTTCTATTTTTCTCCATCTGTTTATTTTGCACAGTAAATTGCCAGCTCTGTGTCTGACATGGGAGGTAAACACTGCTGCGCTGCTTCTCTGTAACTCCTGAGAGTGCAGCAAAGCATAGACCCTTTAATTCCAACATAATCAAGAATTTACTTCCCACAAACTACATTTCATCTTTTTCCTTCTCACGTAGCTGTTGGTGTTTGGAGTAGTTTTAAGTTGTTTGAGAATGTGCTTGCATCAACAAAATCAGCAATTTATTTCTGCACACAGTGTAAAGAAAGAGAAATGGAAATTCCAGCGAGGTTAACAGGAAACCTACCTGTGGCAGAGTTGTTCTTCTGGCCTGTGACATTATTACTTAAAGTATGTTTTAATTAGGCATCAGATTTATAACAACAGATGTCCTTATCTTAAACGTGGCAGGCCAAGGGACTAGGATTCTAGCACCATTTTGCATATCTCAAACCCTGTACAACTGAAGGAAAACAGAACTTTTCTCGGTACCTGAGGCCAATATCATTTAGGCAGTTGTGCCTCTGAATGGCGCTGAGTAGGGCAGGCTTCCTCCTTGGGGGAATTGAGGAAATGGAATAATTGATTGTGTTCTGAGTAGTTATGCACTCAGAGATTGTTGAGATGCTAATTAATTCACACATCTGCAACCATCAGTTCAGTTTTATTCAACAGATATTTATTTAGGTTTTTACCCTCTGTACCAGATATTATGTTATGCGCTGAGTGCCCAAAGCTCAGTAAAGTATGGTCTTATTCCTTTCTCAGTGGAAATTCTGTTGAAGGAGAAAGAATCTTTTACAGGTGATTGTAATGCAGTGTGGTAACTCAGTGACAGCCAAGTGCATTACACAGGGTGGCTTCGGATAAGGGGCACCTGACCCAACCTGCAAGGGTGGGCAAGGGTCAGGAAGGGTTTCCTGGACAAGGGGCCACTGGAACTGAATCTCTGAAAGGCAACAATGAAGGCAAAGCCTGGGAAGCATGAAACAGCAGGGAGGAACAACAAGAGCTGGAATTTCTAGTGACTAAAGAGCAAGATAAAGAGTGGAAGAGATTAGGGTAGAAAAGCAGGCAGGGACCAATCCTGGAGATGCTTGTATGCCGTCCTGAAGATGTGAGGTTTGACCCTCTGGGTAGTGGTTGGGCGTGGAATATTAAAAGTTATGAAGTGAGTGACTAATATGGCTTAATTTGGGTTTAGCCACATTGGTGAAATGGATTTGAAAAGGCAAGGCTGGAGGTAGAGGATAAGGGACATGGCAGTCGTCCAGGAGCAAGGTAATGAGGATGTGGGGAAGGGCAGGAGGAGAGAGGACAGGGGACATAGCAGTAGTCCAGGAGCGAGGTGATGAGGACATGGGGGAGGGCAGCAGGAGAGAGGACAGAGGGACAGGCAGATATAGGAAATGTTTTGGAGTTGAAGCTCCGGAGGGTCCAGACTGGGGATGGAGATGTAGGAATCAACACTTGTTGGCTATGGTTGAGGCCAGATTAATCCTTATTAGCATATTCACGTGGAGTGTGTGAAGTAAGAACAATGAGAAGCTAAACTCAGTGTTTGGGGGACATACAACTTCTGTGAGTGGACAGAGGAAAAAAATGCCAATGAAGGAGACCAGGTAGGGAGGAAAAATGAGAATCAGCAAAGTGCGGCATGACGGAAGTCAGGTGAGCAGAGGCCTCCACATGTTGTAACAACGATGCTGAATCTTCACATCCAGCATTCAGCTAGGAGTAATTAATTAATTCAACAAATATTCACCAAGTACCAATTATGTTTAATGTATGTGGTAGTTTACACTATTTTGCACTTTTAACTTTCCTAAGATCAACTTGCAAACAACTAACAAAATGCAAACCACAAAACAGGTTTGTTGGGTTCCACTCGGTCAAGTATTTCTCTGCTGGTTTGTTTTGGTCCCATCATTGTTTCTGGTTTATCTTCACATCTGACTCTAAGATTTTGTATGCAGTTCAGAGAGGCAGAGACTTCCCTCTGAGCATGGCATTCAAGAGCGCAATGGCAGAGATGTTGAGTGATGGTGAAATAAACGCAGTAGAATGAGAAAAGCATTTGTTCTTTCATTTCTCAAAGTAAGCAGGCTGGAACATGCAGGATGAGATTGTCTCACTGTCTAACAACAGAGTTTGCTCTTCATTAAAGAGTTTTCCTTTCTCTCTCCTCTCTGTGCTTTCAGTCTCCATAAGAGTCGGTGTAACTGTGTCCTTGTTTTCCCACACTGTTATGTGCAAACATACACTGAACACTTGCTAAGTACCTGACGTGGAACACTGAAACCCAGCTTGGGCCGAGTCCCCTGTCAGACTAGTGAATCGAGCTTCTTTAAATCATCTCCTAATATGGCAGGAAAGAAATGGACCATACAGAAGTAGTTAGGGATGCTCTATTGTTTAAATAGTTGGCTTTTGTCCCTTGGCATGTCCAAGCCACACCTTAGTAAAAGAATCATCACCGATCTGTTGAGCAATGAGACCAGTCATTCTTTAGTCAACAGATTTTTGCTAAGCAACTTGTCAGGCTTCACACTGGGAGCTGAGGTAACAGAGATGGATTAGCTTTACTTACGGCCTCTGAATTATTCATAGTCTATTAAAATAATTCATATATCAGAGTTCTCTGTAAACTCTTAGAAAGTTCTTTCCCTTTGCCACCTGGCCCTTTAGATTTCGTACATCCCAATATGCAGATAACAGCAAGAAGGCAAGATGGCTCCCACGAAAACTGCCGCATCTGCTGTCAGTGGCTGTTGATCTCTGCTGTGACTTGCTTGTTTTGGCAACTGATTTCAGCTCCCTTCAGATTTCCACTTCTTGCCCAGTTCTTGGCTCTGTTCTCTGCGTTGGAGGGCCCTAAACTGTCATGTATGAGACATTCTCTGCTTCTGTCTTGGCCTAGCAGGACCCTCCTCTGGGAGAAGTGAGTGGGAAGATTCATCTTTCTGTATAAACATTAACATCAGCAATTGTGTGTCAAATCCCAATATAATCACTGAATTGAGCGCTTGAAATTTCATGATGACCAATATCTTATTAATTAGTAAAAGACATGTTTAATGTAATATTCTCAGCAATATGTCCTTTTCTCCTTCTAGCTAAATGTTTATGTACATGGATTTGTTTTTATCGTTAAAAATCTTGTAATTACATTCTCTTCATACTCTCAAAATACCATTTGGCTTAAAGAACTGATGTTTTCTCTGGTAACTTCCACATGGCATCTGCTCAAACTACCCTTCAAACTACTGCATTAATTTGCTAAATGTTTATCTCTTTGCACTTGCCTTGTGGAAGCCGATTTTTACTAGTTCCCTTTCCCCTGCATGAGCAAAACCTCAGCTTGTTCGTCTGGCAGCATCACTGTTTTCCACTTGGCTATATGGTGCAGTGGTTATGAGCATGGGCTTTCAGAGGCCATCAGGTCTGGGTTTGAGTTTCAGTCCTCAGACTCTCTAGGCATGTGGTCTTGAACAATTTACTTCAGTTCTCTGTGCTATATCTTCCATCTGTAAAATGGGTAAACTGATGTTAGACCATCTTACAGGGTTATTGTAAAGTGAGTAGCCCAGTGTCTGGTCTAGAATAACTGCTTAATAAAATCTTCTTTTCCTTGTTATTCTTACAATGTTCTTGGCATTGAAATCAGGCAGACTTGTTCTATCATTGGACAAGCCAGTTGCCTTTCCTCATTTGTTAAATGGAAATACCAGTACCTTAGAACACTGACCTGCTCTTACAAAGACTGAGGTAAAATATGAGAAAAATAAATCTGCAATGGTACCTGGTGTGATAGAGTGATAAATATTGCTTATCAAACCTTGTCATGGATTTCTGTCATGACTCAATCCCTACACTTTAAGTATCCTTCCTTATAATCAGTCTCTTGCCCAACCTGTAATTATATTCAACATCACAGAAAGTCTTAGTATATATAAAAAAAGATCTTCTTGATTGGTGTTACATGCTATTTACTTATCATAGAACCATTTTTTAGGTATTTCTCCTTAGATACACATGTAAATGTTTTGATAGAGAATATTTTATCTCTAGGTACCCTTGAAATTGTCTCTAGTTCATGCTATACCAGTTTGCCCACCTTGAAGTGCTCTGGGAGGGTGCCAGTGCATGCATGTATTCATTCGCTCACTCAACAATATGTGCTTTAGGCGTTTGGAACGATTAATAAACAAACAGAAAAAACATGTCTTTCTTTATGAAACTTATGTTCCAGTGGGGAAAGGCAGACAATAAACAATAAACAATCATAATTGTAAATCGTATGGAACATTAGCAGCTACACTGATACGTTTTACAGAGAAAAGAAGGAACAAGGAAGATTATGGGGACCAAAAGTCTGGAGTGGAGCTGCAATTTCAAATAGGGTAGTTGGAAGTGACCTCACTGAAAGATGACATTCTAGATATAAATTACTCAGAAATATATATATATATATATATTTTGAGCATCAAGCAGTGCAAGCTTTATTCAGTGGCCAAGGAATGGTGAGGCCGGAGCGTGGCTCGCAAATCAGCTTCTCAGCTCATGAGAGCTGGGAAGTCATCCATATAGGGAGTCTTTAAGAAGGCTGGGCATCAAAAGGAAGGGGAGTATATGGGCGGAGAACTTCTTGGAATCTGTTTACCGCCTTCTTTTTGTCCTCTTATGGTGTCTTCTGGTTGCCCTGGTGATTGTCAACTTTCATGGCTGGTGGGAGTGTTGTTTATTTATTTATTTATTTACTTATTTATTTTTTATTAAGGTAATATTGATATACACTCTTATGAAGGTTTCACATGAAAAAACGATGTGGTTACTACATTTACCCATATTATCAAGTCCCCACCCACACCCCAATGCAGTCACTGTCCATCAGTGTAGTAAGATGCCACAGAGTCAGTTTGCCTTCTCTGTGTTACACTGTTTTCCCCGTGATCCCCCACACCATGTGCATTAAACATAATACCCCTCAATCCCCTTCTCCCTCCCTCCCCACCCGCCCTCCCACATCCTCCCCTTTGGTAACCACTAGTTCCTTCTTGGAGTCTGTGAGTCTGCTGCTATTTTGTTCCTTCAGTTTTACTTAGTTGTAATACTCCACAAATGAGGGAAATAATTTGGCACTTGTCTTTCTCTGCCTGGCTTATTTCACTAAGCATAATCCAGCTCCATCCATGTTGTTGCAAATGGTAGGATTTGTTTCTTTCTTATGGCTGAATAGTATTCCATTGTGTATATGTACCATCACTTCTTTATCCATTCATCTACTGATGGACACTTAGGTTGCTTCCATATGTTGGCTATTGTAGTGCTGTGATAAACATAGGGGTGCATATGTCTTTGAATCTGAGAAGTTGTATTCTTTGGGTAAATCCCAAGGAATGGGATTCCCAGGTCAAATGGTATTTGTATTTTTAGTTTTTTGAGGAACCTCCATATTGCTTTCCACAATGGTTGAACTAGCTTACATTCCCACCAGCAGTGTGGGAGGGTTCCCCTTTCTCCACATTTGTTGTTCTTAGTCTTTTTCAATGCTGACCATCCTTACTGGTGTAGGTGATATCTCATTGTGGTTTTAATTTGCATTTCCCTGATGATTAGTGATGTGGAGCATCTTTTCATGTGTCTGTTGGCCATCTGAATTTCTTCTTTGGAGAATTGTCTCTTCATATCCTCTGCCCATTTTTTAATCGGATTATTTGATTTTTGGGTGTTCAGGTGTGTGAGTTCTTTATATATTTTGGATGTTAACGCCTTGTCAGATATGTCATTTACAAATATATTCTCCCATACTGTAGGATGCCTTTTTGTTCTGTTGATGGTGTCCTTTGCTGTACAGAAGCTTTTTAGTTTGATGTAGTCCCATGTGTTCATTTTTGCTTTTGTTTCCTTTGCTCAAGGAGATGCATTCAGGAAGAAGTTGCTCATGTTTATATTCAGGAGACTTTTGCCTATGTTGTCTTCTAAGAGTTTTATGGTTTCATGACTTACATTCAGGTGTTTCATCAATTTCGAGTTTACTTTTGTGTATGGGGCAGAAATAATTTGAAGATCTTACTGTAATTCTTCTAACTTAATAAAACTTCAACACTTCTAACTTAATCACCTCACATTTTCTCAAGCCCTGCTCCGCCTTTGTCTCACGTGGGTAATCCTTGCCTCCTTAGAGTCTCCTTGTCTCCAACCCTGGATCTTTGTAACTGACAGTCCCACATCGCTATGAAATGATATTCCAAAACTTTAGACTGAATTGTGCAATCTTCTTCCTCAAAGGATCTGGTAGCTTTTTATTGTTTTCAAGGTTAAGTCCACGCTCCTTGGCAGGACCGTTATGGCCCTTAGGTGCCCCCCCCCAACCTTCTCCTGTGCCGTGCCCCTCTTTAGGGCTTTACTTCATGCACCGTGGTTCCTATTCTTTACACCTCTTTGCCTTTGCCATCATTCTCATCAGAAGTACTCTGTCCACATTTTTAGGCTTATTAAAAATTGTATTCAACCTTCAAATTCCAGCCCTAATGCTCTCTCCTCTGTGGAGCCTTCTTGGCCTTCCAAGTGAAGTTAATTGTTCTCTGCACTTCTCCATTTCCTATGCCCTGAATGCCATATGGTTAGTGGATTAGATGGCTGCCTTCTCTTGAAATTGTCAATTCTTTCTTTACAGAAGATGGTTCTTACATATGATAGAAACTTCTCTGAGTTTAGAGCACTGCTTGGCCCATAGGAGTGGGAGACAATCTGTTAACTTGAATTAATCAAACTGGACAAGTCACCTTACTACTTTGAGTCTCAGTTTCATCATTTTACGATGGGTTAATGATGCATTTCATTAAGGAGATTATACGAGATAAGTTCTCATTATTTGATTGCCTCTTGTAGTGGTTGGCATAGCATGCCTTCAGTAAATATTCTGTCAATTTAACTTTGTTTACTAGATTGTCTTTTAACAATAATGGGGATCCATTATCCATCTTCTTACTTTCTTTTCATTGCATATAGTTTCATAAGTGTCACCAATCTTCCTTTCTTGATTTCCAGAGGAAAGCACTCCTTCAGTTTTCTTTTTCTAAATGACGTTAGTATGTTCTTTCTCTTTTTTTAATTAATAAATTTTATTTTTTAGAGCAGTTTCACATCCCAGAAAAATTGAGTGGGAAGTACAGAGAGTTTTCATATACCTACACATGCACGGCTCCCACTATCAACATCCTGCACGGAGTGATTTTATCTGTTAGGATGAGTGAACCTACTCTGACACATCATTTGCCCAAAGTCCATAGTTTACATTAGGGTTCACTCCCGGAGTCAGGCATTCTGTGGGTTTGGACAAATGTGTAATGACATGTACCCATTATTATAACATAGTACATAATAGTTTCCCTGCACTAAAAATTCTCTGTGCTCTGTCTGGTCATCCCTCTCTCCCCATTAACCCTTGGAAAACACCATAATTTTGTACTGTCTCCATAATTCTGCCATTTCCAGAATGTCATATAGTTGGAATAATACAGTATGTTTCTTTCACTTAGCAGTGTGTGTTTAAGACTCCTCCATATCTTTTCCCAGCTTGATAACTCATTTCTTTAGAGAATAATACATTTTTTTAAAAATGCCATCTTGACCTGGTTTTGAGGGCATGATTAGAGACAAGTCAGTTCCCTTTGCTGAGCAGGTGATTAAGTCCACACCCAATCACCTCCCTTATTGGGCTTTCATACTCAGGGCCAGGTACCAGACAACCAACGACAGCCCCTATGTCCCAGAGACAGCTGAAATTATTCAAAGAAGTAGTATTTATTAAAACAAAATTTTGGAGGATATTGACTACTAGAACCACTATTACCATTTATCAGATGTTAATCAATCAATTAAATATTTATTAGGCACTTAATATTTCTCTAGACACTGTGGAAGGTAACAAGAAAGTAAAAGGCACAGTTGCTGATTTCAAGAGATTCACAGCCTATTTTGGGAGATCATTTATATTAAAATGTGCTACTGGCTTTGTGGTACTGGGTATTAGCGCAATAGAAATTCACAGGGCTGGAGTCCTTAAGACTAGAATCACTGAGAAAAGATTCATGGAATGGATGATGTGAGGGCAGGCCTAGTCCTAGAAGGCGGGTAACTCATGGACAGTCAGAGAATAATGAGGGTAAAGCACCAGGTAGAGCGCCTTGTTGCTGAGGGTGCCTCGATTAGCACAAGCACTTGCTGTGTTTATTACGAGGCGAGCTCCTCCAGAGGGCAAAGCAGAGAGTTCCTACTAAATGGATGCTATGAAAGGGCCAATAATACCCCTAATACCCTATCCCTTTATAAAAATATCACTCCTATTAGTATAGACTGAATATTTGTTTTCTCCCAAATTCATGTGTTGAAATCGTAACTCCCAATGCAATGGTATTAGGAGGTGGGGCCTTTGGGTGGTCAGTGAGTCATGAGGGTGTAGGTTTCATGAATGGGATTAGTGCCCTTATAAAGGAACCCCAGAGGGCTCCCATTCTCCTTCTGCCATGCAAGAAGACAGCAAGAAGGTGGCCATATATGAGCCAGGAAGGACACTCTCACAGACACAGCATCTGCTGTCCCCTTAACCTCAGACTTACGAGCCTCCAGAATTGAAAAATAAATTTCTGATGTTTATATGCCAGCCAGTCTATGGTGGTTCTGTTATAGCGGCCTAAATGGATTTAAACACTTATGATCTATTTATCCCTTCTATACCATTTAGCTATTTATTCATTTGGCTCTCTAAAACATTTCATCTTTAGAGACATTAAAATGCATATATGGATGAAGAAATGGTTATAACTTAAGACTCATCCATTCTTTTATGTAAGCTTTCATTGATTTATTCAACAAATAAATATATATATATTTATATTATATATATATATATACAGGGTCCCTAATCTATGACAAGCATGCTGGGTCATGGGTATAAAAGAGGAGTAGGCTGTAACCCCTGTCCCAAGTAACTCAGGGCTTGTGAGAAAGGCAAATATGCACACCTGATACAATGTGATTCATGACATTTTATGCATAAGAAGAGAATGTTGAGGATAACGGAGGCTGTGGAGTAATATGAAGAAGGGTATGGGAGTTGGCCATGTAGACAAAAAAGACAGCTTCATTTTCCTTTCTTACTCTTTCTTATTTACTTCCCCCCTGAATAATTCTCCACCATGCCTTTTGGGAGGACTGAGCTCAGTAGGTGTGTTTGTTTGGTCAGTGGCAGGGAGCCCCTGTGGTCCTGCCAGCCACAGGGAGGAAAGTACCCATGCAGGTGCATCCCAGCCCCAGCTGGGATGTTGGAGCCTAAGTGAGGGGAGCAGGCCTGCACGCAGAGGGTCCCGGTGCAGGAGTCAGAGCTCAGGCTCACAGGAGGGTGTGAAGCCCAGAAGGCAGCGGTAGTGGCTAGAGATTGATCAAATAAGTAAATGTATTCAGAAAAACATGAGGCAGATTTTTCACTGCTGAAGGGAATTCCACATATGTAAATGAGAAAACAAGAATGGACACTGTAGTGTTATATGAGGACTGGAGGTTTCAGTGTGAACTTGTGATTTACAATATGTAGAGAGAGATACAGGAATGAATATAGGAGTAGGTGTTATTTTTTTTGTTTTTGGTGCATATGTATTTCCCAGCTCTGTACACTGAGGGGCCTGAGAGCAGAGACAAACTAATAGCAATGAGCACACCAGACACCAAGTCTTTGGCTTATTCCATAGGGACAGGGAATCACCGGAGGAGTTTGCAAAATCCCAGTGTTGTAGAAATCATGAAATGCTCCCAAACAATGATAAGAACACGCCAAAAGGACACAGCACCCAACTTGACTGGGCTCCTACTGGCCATCCTGGGGCAATTTGAGCATCAAAATGAATAACAACAGTAACAGATTATAACCTTTTGAATAAAATAGGAACCCAGGTACTCATATTGTTATAGATAACAGAATAAATACATTGCAAGTTGGATGGGAAGCAGGACAGCCACGGAGGTTGGGTTGTTCCTCACAAAATGCTTGTTAATTACAAAAAGAAGAAAGTAACTGTTCAGTAGAGAAGCCTGGCAGAAACCACTTGTAGTTAAGTAATCAGTGCTGGAAGTAAGAAAGAAGTAGGAAAAATCAAAATCATGTGCTGCTTGGTAAGATGCAGTGAGACACCCACACAACATCATTTCTGTCATATTCTTGCCAGAAGTATCAAAAGCTGACTCTGATAATGGGGAAACAGCAAATAAGATAAAGTGAGGTACACTCTACAAAAAGTGCCCTGTCATCCTCAAAAACGTTGGGGTTGTGAAAGTCAAGAAAACACCGAGGAACCATTCTGCACTGAGGGAGAGTATGACAACTCAACATACGGTCTGGCTCTGAATGGGCTCTTTTGTGATAAAGGACACTTTGGGGAAAGTGAGGAGACTTGAGTGAGATCTGTGGATTAGACAGGAGTAATGGATCAATGTCGATTTCCTAATTTTGATGATTGTGTTTGATAACGAAGGAGACATACATTGTATATTGTTTTTAATAATAAAGGAGACATATTTGTTCATAGCACATATAAACTAAACTATTTAGGGGTAGCGACCTACTCTCAAATAGTTTAGGGAAAACAGTTCTTTTCCTGTATGTACAACTTTTCTATAAGTTTGAGATTATTAAAAAAAATAATAATTAGAGGAAGAGAAGCTCCTATGTGGAGGCCTAAAATGTTATCAGCTAACACTTGAGTGTGACTTCTCTGAAAGTCCATGAAGACCGCGGCTCTGGAAACACACATGGCCGGGAAATTTGTGTATGAGGGCTCTAGGGGCACAGTTGGAGCTGGGATGCTCGGGGCGTGGGGTCCGGGACTGGCTTTGCAATTTTAACAGCAGAATGTCTTTAGAGGAAGCACCTACTTTCTCTGGGCGGCTGTTTTGTCTACTATAAAATGAAAGGTTGATGTAGCTCCCTTCCAGTTCTAGACTTCAACACTGTGATTTCCTCTTTCACTCTGCTGCAGTGCACCATCAGCTTTGCTGGGCGCTGGTCGCAGAGCTCCCCATCTCAGTGTCTTGCTGCTGCAGGGACGTCCCTGACCGATGTGGTGCTGCCCAGTTTAGTACTTGGGGCTCTTTGGCCTAAGTTAATTGTCCTTGGGCAGCAGGATTACTGCCTGTGACATGCAGAGCTCCAGGAAGGGCACACACCCTGGGCTAATGGTGATGGCCTTCGAGATAAAACCATGCTCTCTCTGGCTTGTACATCAGCAGCTTGACTTGAGGTCCAACTGGGTACTGGCCATAGAGAACCGTTCCTTGGAGGGCCTCCGAGCATTAATTCTGGAGTCAGTGGTGGAGCCAGAAGGTGCTAAGCCAGATGGGCAACCCTAGTCCACAAAGAGATTCTGATCTCCCCACACCCAGGCCTGTCTGAGTTTCAGAGCACACCAAGGGAACTTGAGCAAACTCTATACACATACATGCCAACCGCACATAAAAATCAGTCATTCCAGTTGACAGTTTGCCAAAGAAAATTAATATGCCACAGTGTGCTGAGAATGCTATTTAACAGTAACCAGACTTAAGAAAATGAGAACAAGATGCAAGACGACTGAAAAATTAAGAGCAATGATCTGTATGTCATATGTTTTCATATAGTGTAAATTTCCAAATTCCAAGGCCAGTTGATTTTATTGATAATTTACCCGGGGATCTTTTAATCAGGTATTTGTTGTTAAGAATCAGTGATGTGTCAAATGGACTTGGTTGCTTCAGAAGGAACACAAGCAGCATTTCGGAGTTTCTTCACTAAATTACCATAGTGCTTTGCACATAATTAATGCTCAATAAACATTTGTTAAATGAAGGTATAATAGGACATATTCACCTGTGATGATGATATTCATGCATGTAGACTCAGACAGCTAACTATACCTTTAAAACATTTTTGCAATTTAGGTTTTCTGTAGGATTCCAAACCAAATAGAGATTTAATAAGCATATTGGTTAAAACTGATAATACATGTTTTCTGAATGAAATAGAGAGCTCAGTGTGGGAGAACTTTTTCTCTCTGCAAATTCTGTTTCTCTTTTTATTTTTTAAGCTCTGTAAAACAGTTTTGGGGATACTGCCTCCTCCACACTGCGCCCCCAAAATCCAGCAGGTAAACACACCATAAACTAGATGATGCTTTCTATGTGTGCACTGAGATCTCTGTAGCGCAGGTCAGTCCAGCCACGGCGGTGCTGGCTTGCATATAAAGCTTGGGTAATGATAGCCTAAGATTTATTTTCACATTTATTTAGGACAATCTTCTCACTGTCACTGTGCCAATACCATCAGCACAACTAGATGTTGCATAAAAAAAGCATAAACTTTGGAGAAAAAGAAAAAGAGCCTGAGCTTAACGTCTGCTCTGTCATCAGCTGTTTGGCTGCTCTGGTTATTGAACTTTCTGAGCCTCATTTCCTCACAGGCTTGTTCCAATTAAAAGAGGTCATACCTGTGTAGTGCCTGGCACCTGGTAGGGCTGCAGTATTAATTTCCTCTTAGTCAATTTCCTATGGCCCACTTAGCTTCCTATTACCTTGGCTTTCTTGTTTCTGCCAGCCTTCCCTGATCCTGTCTCTCCTGCCACTAACCTGAGGCAAATAAATAATCACTAGCTCCCCCTACAGTCGGACCGTTCCTGTGATGCTGTCTCCTCCTCCATCTCATAATGAAGGTGAGAGTTTGGGATTCTTAGGGATGCCTTAGGTTGCCTTTGGCCAAAACAGAAGTCTGTTACTTTGTACCATGATGGCTTCGATAAAAACATAAATTTTAAGTTCATGTTCACGATTCAAGTTCACATTCTTGCTCCATTCATACGGCTCCACCGTATGATTTTTCCCGGAGGGAGAGGTGTGGACGGCCCCGCCTCAGTTCCTGTGGATGCTGAGGGTGGAGACACTAGCAGTCACCATAGCTGACATTCAGTCCCACGGTCACCTCCAAACCACTGAGTGGCTGTGTCCCCTCATTAGTATCATTAGGTATTATGGTCTATTTTTGACACAACGGCCAGAGTGGAGTGATTCTTTAAAACATGTAAGATAATTCATAACACTCTTCTCTCGGTGCTGTCCAGGGCTGCCAGGGCCTTACATCCTATGGCCTAGGGGAGCCTGTGGGACCTGGCCTTGCCCACGCTGCAGCTCCATTTCCTTATTCTCTCCCTTATTCACTGTGTTCCAACCCCATGGGCCTCTTTGCTGTTTCCCCACCACACGGAAGTCAAGGTTCCACCTCAAGACTGTTGCCCCCATTGTTACCCATGCCTGGATGCTCATGCCCCCAAAAGGTACATTATTCCTGTCTCTGCTCAAATGTCACTTTTTCTGGGAGGTCTTTCCTGATAACCTGTCTAAATGCATGCCAGCTAATTAGCATCACTGCTCTCTGATGCTTAGTCATCTTTATTTCTCTTGTACACACAAAGAACATTTGTTATTTCTTTAAAGCCTGTCTCTCCTTTAGAATGTAGTATCTTTAGAACGTAGGGACTTTATGTCCTTTACTCAGTATTTCCAGAGCTTAGAACAGTACCAGGCCCAGAGAAGACCCTCAGAAAATGCTTAGTGATTGAAGGAAGAGATAGATTAATTTAAGAATAGCCTTGAGCCTGTTCTGTGGTTTGGTGAGAAAAGGTCTGTGAAGGCACTTTTGTTCTACAGACACTGAGATGCTGTGTCTCCGTAATAAGAACGAGAACAACAGCAATGTAATGGCTTCAGCTTACTGGGCCTTGTTCAGTTCATCATGATGCCTTGTTCAGTAGGAATCTACAACTTGTTTGTGATCATTCGTGAGCTTACAGTTTTATACTTTGGTCTATGGAAAAATGTGCAGTTGTTTATTATAAGGTCATTTTAAAGAAAACGCACAACTTTTAAACAACTATACTAAGCACATCATGAAAATTATACTCTCATCTATTTATTGTACACAGAATGTGTGTCACAAAGGTCCTCCAACAGTTTTAGTCCTTTCCCTGACACATCTTCCAGGGCTACCCTGACCCCCCTCCTGCTCCTAATCTGTCACACAAATCAAGACAAAGCATCTGGGAGTATAATGCTGGGTTCCGAAATTGGGTGCTGGTTTAGATGTATGTGGCCTTGGGTAAGTCACTGAACATCTCAGTGCTCAGTTTCCTCATCCCTTAAGTGAGAGAAGGATAGTACCTACACCACAGATATGCACTATCTGTTGAGTAAATTAAATGCTAGATAATGTGATTACCATAAAGTCATCACTCAACAATCATTGATATTAGAAAAGGTGAACTAAGTACTGGGGGCTTCAGAAAGGCAGTTCATGTCCCTTAGCCTCCAAACTGTTCTTTTCTAACATGAGATAAAGAAATACTTTTCTTTAGGATATATATTTAAACTTACACCAGTCTGTAGAAATTCATACAAATTTGCCAATATGCAAATTTTAAATGGTGGCAGATCTCCACTCTATAAAATGCCTTTTGAATCTGAAGTGTAATTGTGCTCACAGTTTTCACTATAGTCAGCTACAAGACTTTGGCAACTTCTGCTTTCAACCCTCAGGTGGAAGTGAGTGAGTCCAGGATTTATTTTATTAAACCTTTTCCATTGATTTCCTCCTGTTCCACCTCCTTCACCTTGCCTCCCCCCTCCTCCTCCTTCTTGTGAGAGGAGTAGTTTCAGGGACAAGCCTAGGGAATAACTGGATTGTCTGTAAGTGGGTCAGATGTGAGAGCCCCCCGATCAGACCCGGCTCCTTCATGCCACTCACAGGGAGATGTGAGAGCTCACGCCCTTCTTTTAAACCATAAGCAAAAGCATGCATTTCTGACCTCACCTAGGTCATGGCAATTTCATTAACATCCCTTTTTCTTTTATCATCAGCTTTCATTTGGAGGGAGAAATATATATCATTTCAAATGGTCACACACACACACACACACACACACACAGCTGAGGCTGAAGAAGATCCAGAGAGACTGAAGAGAAGTAAAGGCATCAGCTGGCACATCCCTGAAGTGATCCTGAATCAACTTTTGGAGGCAAAAATTGCTCAATAACAAAACTTCGTCTCTCTAGGGTAAATTTTGGAGTCTGATAGGAAATGTCAGTGCAGAGTTCTGCAGGAACCCCAGTATGTATGTATGTGTGGATGGAGGTGGGAGTATGGTGCCAGGATAAAGGGGAGGCTAAGAAACAGATATTACTCCAACAAAAATAATAATTTTCCCAATTCTTGCACATCCTCCCACTCACAATAAAATATACTTTTCCAAGTTACACTTGAGCTGTTTGCAGCATCTGAGACTGAATGCCTGGCCTGTGATTTTTTTTTTCCCACCAGGAAACAAGGAAATGAGTCATAAAACATTAATACTGCCTTAAAATAACTTAGGGTAGGGTGATCCCAAGATGAGCTCCAGTGCAGCACCAGAGGGGAGGTAGCTGTACTTCCAGAGGAGAAATTTCATCAAAGAAGCCTTGCCCTTTCCCACAGAGAGTTCTGGGTCTGATTCGAAGCAGAGGGGGCTGTGTCATGCTGGTGGGAATCCCAGCTGCTTCACCCATCTGAAAAGCACTTTTTCAGAAACAGACGTAACTGAAGAAGTGAAGCAACCTCCTTTTTCAAAAAAGGATTCTGACACATCAGCTGGTCCCATTATGACATGTTTTTAAGTTTCCATGAGATCGACCAAATCTAGACTTCACTAATTTGGACGTGTAATGACTTAGGCAGAGGGAGGCTGAAGTTCAGAGTGGTGGTTAAGTGCACAGGTTTAGGAGTCAGACATATTTCGGTTAGAATCTTGGCTTTGCCTCTTATAAGCTGCAACCTTGAACAGCTTATTTACTCAGTCCTGTTCTGTCTTCTGTGAAACAGGGACAATAATAATTATAAAGTAGTTCTGAGGATTGATGAGATAATGAATGTACAATGTCCATGATTAGAAAGCAAAATCATATTCCCTTTCATAAGTTACCCTAAATCTTCATCCTACCGATTACAGGAAGTCCAATTTTCCATTGGATTCCTTTTCCCCAAGTTATTTCTGGGAATGTCAGAGAAATACAAGTTTACAAAGTAACCCTGTAGTTACTATTTCTCTGCAAGATTTCTGCTCCCAATATCTCCTGTAACTTTATGCCCTTACATAACTCACTTTTCTAGGCTTGAGTTAGTTAGAAGGAGGTCACAGCTTGGCCACATAGTGTGTTTTGTGAATTAGCAAAATGTGTCCCCTCCAGAGAGGGCCATGGCTTCATGAGCAGACTAGGCTTTTGGGTGAATTAGTAAATGGTGTCCTCTTTAGCCAAGTGGGCTCAGCCTTGTATCAAGATTTGTGGTTTGTTGAGGAGAGTGCCGGCTGGATTTTAACCCCTGTACCTCTTACTCAGCCAGGTGCTTTTGGCAATAAAGAAGCAATACAACCAGGAGCAACAGTTCTGGGTAGTCCCTGGCTGCATGTAAGAGCAAATCCCAAAGCAATACTGGCTTAAGTAAAACAAATGTAAATGTTCATATAAAAGGAAGTAGGCTTTCTAAGGTAGATCTGACTACTTCACTGTGTCATTAGACTCCTAGGTTCCTGTTTTTCTGCTCCATTCTCCAAGTCTATAGCTTCCATCCATCTAATGGTCTGTGATTGCTCATGCTAGCTTATCTAAATTGTAAGTAGAAGGAAGGAAGAAGGGATAAAGATGGGCATACCCCTGTGCACATAAGGATACATCTGCATAAATCTTATTGACCAAAAATCGATCATACAACCACATCTCTGCAAACGAAACTGAGAAATGACTTCTTAGCTGGGCACATGGTTATATGGTGATTTAATTGTTGAGGAGGAGGGGAGAATGGATGTTGGAGGTAGGCAGCTGGCAATTTCTCACAAGGCTTTTCTTCCAGTTTTACTTTGGTTTAAACATAGACTCAGTAACTCCCTTACCACTAACCACCCTCACCAAACTCAAAATTGCTATAAACCTTATGTAGTAAAGTTTAACTGAAGACAGAGAAGAATAAGAAAATAATACTCAGAGAGCTGAAGGGAATTAAGCACACGTGTTCTAGAGTCAGATTGCCTGGGTCCAAACACCAAGTGGATAATAATTTCTTAGATGTGGAAACTTGGGAAACTTTTTTCCTAACTTTTCTGGGCTTCTGGTTCCTCAGTCTGCAAAATCATATGGTTGTTATGAAAATTAAATTAGTAATACACATGTAGTCCAATTAGTGAAGACTCAGTGTATTCCTGAAAATTAGCCTTCTAAGGTGTGAGCCAGATGGGCCATGACATACCTCTGGCCCTAGTTTCTTGGAGATACCATTTATAAGAATGTCAATATATCCTTCCATTCTGCAGTGATATTACAATGT
The DNA here is from genome assembly GCA_032199065.1 of Smutsia gigantea. Classification (NCBI taxonomy): domain Eukaryota; kingdom Metazoa; phylum Chordata; class Mammalia; order Pholidota; family Manidae; genus Smutsia; species Smutsia gigantea. The sequence continues at coordinate 116,147 of JAVSCE010009311.1, forward strand.
CCTTCTTAATGTTGAAAGACCTGCCAATCCCTACTTTCTGGTGATCTTTACCCTTGGTTTGTTCTGTTGTATCCATGTACAGACATAAAACTTACATTTGAACAGTTAGTATAATTCTCATTCTTTGTGGAAAATTGAACACTTCACCTGCATACCTTTGTCAGCCATTATTCATCAAAACTATTTGCCAGAAATAATAACCGGAAGAGAAGCTATCGAGGAGTAAAGATCACAGAATGCACTCAACTCTTTGAGCGTGTCTGCAGAATCCAACTCTCATGCTCCTTGTCTCCAAGCGAACAGCATGGTCTGCTGTGGTAGCTCTCATGTTATTACCTGCGTGGCAGAAGGTGGGCTATATTGTATGGCCAACAGAAATACTTACACTCTCTCCTTCAGGTGAAGTTCCTAATGCCACCCAGAAATATGATCTGAACTCCATTGTCCTGGTAAGACAATCACAAAGGTTGAGAGTATATTGCTCAAAAAGTAGGGATTTTTCAACTTAAGTAATACCGCGAGTGGGCTCTAAAATCCAGCCTAAATCCATATTTTAGAAACACACTTCTCTACATCTGCAAAGATAAACATAGTTAAATATCAATCTAGTCTGTATTATAGTAGTAATAAACTACTAAGGCTTGGCAGTCCCACATTTTCACTGCTACCACATTCTACACTTACTCTATAATATAGTAATAATAAACAAAACACACTATCTCAGTCTGTAACATCATCATTAAGATGTATGGTGATGTCACAGGTTTTTTTCTCCCACGATCTATGGATAGGAACTTGGTTTGCATTAGCAATTGTAAGTTTTCCTGGTAATCATTCCAAACTTCCACCTCCAGAAGGATGTCCCAAAGGTCTCTATCTGGAGAAACCGAAAACTTTCAACTACTCCAAAATTGCACTTTTGCTGCTTAAAGGAAAAATTAAAATTCCACTTTCACTGAGACCTCACTACATACATATGGATCTTGCCGGTGTTTAACATATAAGCAATACATGCTAAAACAGTAGCTATTGCTCCTGCCTACCTCTTTCTAAATAATTGTTTTTCATGGCTTTGAATTAAGGGCTGATCTAAAATAAGGTTACAATATTGTAAAATCAAGCTCAGATAAAAGAAGACCTATGTTAATTGCAAAAGACAGTACACTACTGTGAGTTTCCTTGTAGCCAGAATAAAGAAAGGAAACATGTCAAGCTTTATAACTCAGAGATGACTAAGCACACTTATTCTTCAAGGGAGCAATTTTGTCATGGCAGTGAATTCTAAGAGATATTTCCCTAATGTAATCTTCTATAGCAGGAACTGAGGGACACAATATACAGTGTCCTTGAAAGAGACATATATAAAATCTGTACTAACAGGTTTCATATGTTTATTGTAAGAAGAACAGAGAAAAGCTAAAGGCACAGGGCTTTTGTGCAACTTAGGACAATTCCAAAGACAGCTAGGCTGAGGTGGAGGTCTGCCTGGACTGATGGACAGCATGAGAAAGCCTTGGCGAGTACATTTGAGGCCTGCTCCCTCAAATAGTCATTCCTCTTCGTTGTATGGAAGAATGAGGATGAACTATCGGTCCTGTGGCTATTAATTTCAGAGGATGTGATAAAGACCAGAGGACTAGTTGATAGAGCTGAATTTGACCTTTGAAGGTATCTTAAAAAAAATAAGTCTGCTGGTGCATCGAAATACTGAGGTAATATTTACAACTACTTAAATAGTAATTTATCTTTTCAATTTTTTATTATGAAACTACAATAAATACAATAAAGAAAATTGGTTAATGAAGAAAAAAATTATACTCCTGTAATCATAATAGGATTGCTATGATAATACCCATAAATCATCGGTAATCCTCCTTTCAAAAAGATGGAAGCTGATTCCCCTCCCCTCAAGAGAGAGCTAGACTTAGTGACTTGATTCTAAGAAACAGAATGTGGCAGCAGTGAAAATGTGGGACTGGCCAAGCCTTAGTCATAGAAAGCATGTGGCTTCCTCCTTGCTCTTGGATCACTTGCTTTGGAGGAAGACAGCTACCATTTATAAAGATGACTCAGAAAGTCCTGTGGAGAGGCCCACATGGTGGGGAACTGATGCCTCCTGCCATTAGTAAACAGGAACTGAGGCTACTAGCCATGTGAGTGAGCCTTCTTGGAAACACATCCTTTATCCCCAGTCAAGCTTTCAGATGATTGCAGCACTAGCTGACAGCTTGACTGTGGCCTTATGTCCCATTCTGTGGGTTGCCTTTTTTACTCTGTTAGTGTCTTTTGATACACAAAAGTTTTAATTTTCATAAAGGCCAACTTGTCTATTTTTTCTTTCATTACCTGTGCCTTTGATCATATACAAAAAAATCATTACAAATCCAATGTCATGAAGATTTTGCCCTGTATTTTCTCCTACATGTTTTATAATTTTAGATATTATATTTAGGTCATAGTCCATTTTGAGTTAATTTTTTTATATGGAGTTATGTAAGGGCCCAACTTCATTCTTTTGTTGTGGATAGCCAGTTTTCCCAGCACAATTTGTTGAAAACACTGTGTTTTCCCCATTGAACAAGGGTCGCGGCACCCTTGTTGAAAATCATTTGACCATATATGTGAGGGTGTATTTATAGAACCTATTCTATTCTATTCCATTGGTCTGTACTTCCATTTTTTTTGCCAGTACCACACTATTTTGATTATTGTAGCTTTGTAGTAAGTTTTAAAATCCACAAGTGTCAGTCCTCCAGCTGACACTTGTTTTCTTCAGGATTATTTTGGCTATTTGGGGACAGTCCCTTGAGATTACATAGGAATTTTAAGGTGAATTTTTCTATTTCTACAAAAAACATCATTGGAATCTTGATAGGGATTATGTTAAATCTGGGGATTGCTTTGAGTAGTAGTGATATTTTAATAATATTAAGCCTCCCAATTAAGAAAATGGAATATCTTTCCATTTACTTATATCTTCTTTAATTTCTTTCAGAAATGTTTTACAGTTGTCTTTGTATAAGTCTCTTGACTCCTTGGTTAAGTCTTAAGTATTTTATTCTTTTTGATGCTTTTGTAAATGGGACTATTTTTTTTACTCTTTTAGATTGTTTATTGTTAGTGTATAGAAATGTAACTGATTTTTGTGCGTCAACTGTGTATTCTGCTCCTTTGCTGAATTTATTTAGTAGTTCTAATAGGTTGTGTGTATGTGTATGTGTGTCTGTGTGTGATCTACACATAAGATCACATCATCTGTGAAGAGATCATTTTACTTCTTCCTTTACAATATGGATGCCTTTTGTTTCTTTTTCTTACCTCATTGCTCTGGCTAAGACTTCTAGTACTATGTTGAATAGAAGTGGTGAAAGCAGGCATCTTGCCTTGTTCCTAATCTTAAACAAAACTATTTCAATCTTTCACCTTTGGGTATGATATTCACTATGGGCTTTTCATATATGACTTTTATTATGTTAAGGTATTTCCTTCTACTCTTAGTTTTATTTAGTGTTTGCATCATGAAAGGGCATTGAATTTCTGGGTCATCTGAGATAATCATGTTTTTTCCCTTTATTCTGTTAATGTGATTTATAACATTGATGAATTTTCTTATGTTGAACAATCCTTGCATTCTAGGTATAAATTCCACTTGCTCATGGTGTATAATCCTTTTACTATGCTGCTGAATTTGGTTTGCTAGTATTTTGTTAGGGATTTTTGCATAAATGTTTATAAGGGGTATTGATCTGTAGTTTTCTTTTCTTGTGTCTTTGTCTGGCTTTGGTCTCAGGATAATACTGGCTTCATAAATTAGTTAAAGACTGTGTCCTCCTATTCAATTTTTTGGGAAAATTTGAGGACTGATATTAGTTCTTTTTAGAATGGTGTAGACTTCACCAATGAAATCCTTGGTCTCAGGGCTTTTTTTCTTGTCAGGAGATTTTTGATTACTGATTAAATCTCTTTACTAGTTACAGGTCTTTTGGGATTTTCTAATTCTTTGTGGTTTAGTCTAGGTAGGTTTTGTGTTTCCATTTCATCTAGGTTATCCAATTCATTGTTGTACTTTTGCTCATAGTATTCTATTATATTCTTTTTGTTTCTGTATAATCAGTAGTGATGCCCTTACTTCCATTTTTTATTTTAATAATTTGAGCATCTTCACATTTATTTAAGTTCATCTAGCTAAGGTTTTGTCAATTTTGTTAATCCTTTTGAAGAAACAACTTTTGGGTTTGTTGATTTTCTTTGTATTATTTTTGTATTTTCTATTTTATTTATCTCTGGCTAATCTTTATTATTTCCTTCCTTCTACTAGATTTGGCTTTAATTTGTTTTCCTTTTCTAGTTTCTTCAGTTGTAAAGTTAAGTTGTTAATTTGAGATCTTTCTTGTCTTTTTTGTGTCTTTTCTTGAATCTTTGGGGTACAGGTTGGCATGTAGTATGGACGGCTTCTACTATGGTTTTGGAAATCTCAGGCATTAATTTCAGTTGAATTTTGTTGCATCAAAACTCACAAATCTGCCAAGACCCAGACAGCAGGGATGATGGTCCCAGACACTTGAGAGACAGGACACCTGAGTTTCAGTCTTGGCACTATTCCTTACTAGTTATGTGACCTCAGCAAGGTCAAGGCTAATTTTCCTCAATTATAAATTTATGGGATAATAATTCTCACCTTATAAAGGGTATAGGGAGGATACAATAAAATAGCTTTTGTGAAAGTACAAAGTAAGAATATAAAGATAGTTATTATTCCTAAAACTGTGAGTTTCTTAGAGCTCGGGAACTGTACCTTTTTCTCTGTCTAGTGAGTGAATTCCATAGCAGCTACAACTATGTTTAAAACACATATATGGGCCATATTTCTTAACCATCTAGCACATAACAGGCACTTAGCAAATGTCAGTTGAATGAATGAACTAATTATGAACTAATTACTCTTACCCTGAATGATGACTTATGTGACCTTTAGCAAGTCACTCACCATCTGGGTCCCTCAGCTCTACTTCCCACTAGTACTGCTCCTCCATCAATGGGAATTCCTTCAGGGGTCAGTTCTTTCACAGCCAGAATAAGCAGCAGCACTGTTTACCATTATCAGGGGAGAGGCCCCAGGACTACTTCACTGGATGCTATCCCACTGGGATGACTGAGAAGAAGTAGGAAAGAAAGAAGCAAAAGGAACAGCAATAATTGTCAGCATTTCTTCATCTGTTTCCTATCATCTTTCTTGCTTCCCTAACACGTGCATGCACGCGCGGGTGCACACACACACACACACACACACACACACACGTCTGCTCTCTTCTATCCAGAAAGACATACATGCACCTCCCAAGTATTACTTTAGGGCTGGAATCCAAAGTCTTCACTTACCTGAAATTCACTGTGCACTTGCTATTTGGCAGAGCCCGGAAACCACTCAGTGGGTGTTTTTAGTCAGCACTAAAAAAAAATTGCCACATCACTTATAAAGTTTTCCTTATTGTTGTGACTGTTGGCAAAGGCAAAAGTGTGGGGAGAGTGACTTCCTGAAAAACTTCATTATGCTGCAAGAATATTTTTGATAGAATTTCAACAACTTCTAACTGCTGGTCAACTGCACTGTATGGCTTTTTTAAATCGACCCCCATCCCTCCCTAATTGGTCCTCAAACTCACAAAATCATTCAGGTCAGTTGTTGAGTATCTGAATCTCCAAGTAATTGGCAGGTGGCATTACCAACAGCAAGCAGTGTTTGCTTGTAAGGGGCTGCAGTGGGGGTAATTGTCATCTTGAGTGGCCTTGTGACAATTTCTAATTTAAAGTATCAATAGAGAGTTTATTTCTGTCTTTTATTCCCATTGCCAAGTTACGAGTTTTCCCTGTAGATTCTAAGCTCAAAGTAACACAGATATTTGGAACATGTGAATTTCAAGGAAAAATTTCCCCCAGCACCCCAGAATATGTGAAAGCATTTAGGCATTATCCCTCTAGCCACATAACTTGGTCAGGTTATATTAATCTAAGTATTCAGGGCAAATACAGAGTATCTGATAAATTCAAGACTGACATTCAGCCTTTTATCAAGCCGCAAAGTGTTTGCCACTTGGGTGAGGGGCAGGGTGGTACCGATGAAGATCTTAACAGTCATTAACACTTGCCTAGTAATATCAGTGACTGTTTTCACCTCTAGGCTTCTTGCTTTTGACTCATATTCTTTCTCTCTTAATTCCTCACTGAACTGTTTTCCAGTTCAAGATAGATTTGCCAAAATGGCAGAGCCTGTGCTGCATGCAGAACGTGCCTAGATTTACAGAGCACCATTTCAGGAACACATTTTTCCATTAGCAGAGTCTGGTCTTGGCTGACTTATTGAAGTTTTGTGACTGCTCTTGGGATCAGTCCTGGGTTGTGCTGCTGTGAGGTCCAGCTGACTGCTTCATTCTCATAAATATCTTCCTTCTTGAAATGACTTTCATTGGAGAAAATCATCCCTTGTTTTATATTTAAAGACAGAGCCCCATTTTCTTCCTTTTATTCTTTCCTTTTCTTTTTTTCCCTTTTCTTCTGACTCACGTGTAGAACCAAGATGTTGGGTCCCAGAAGCCCATATGCTAATTCACAGATGGCTTTTAGGGATGATTTTTTTCTTGCCATTTGACTCATTTAGGTCATGTGCTTTAGTTTCCAATACAGGATTAAAAAATCAAATTCTAAATAGACATCAGTGTTGCATGGTACCTAACAATTTCTTTCAGGTACTGCAATCAATGTGGTTTAGTAACGGTAGTGAGTGAGGCACATTCTACTCGAGGCTTTCTGTGGGCTTACTTTCTTAAAGATTTCATTTAAAGTTGAATTTTATGATGCTTCAATATAACAGCTGGTATTCAGCATTTGTTTTGACTTATATCTAATCAAAATAAATAGATTCTCTTCCTTGGTAAAAGAAAAACTAGTATGGGAAAAAAAGTAACATACTTGTTGCCAATACATTCTGTTAATATATTTTAACTTTAAGTATAATCACGTTATATTATTGGGGAGGAAACGGAAGAGCATGCAGAGAAAAGTGTTTTCACCTGGCACTGTCATGGGCATTCAATGTCTATTTTGCTTTTAGAGGTCCTCATGCAAAGGGAGAAGTAAACTTGAATAAACAAACCCACTGAAACATACCTCTGTAACATTCAGATGATTAAACATCTTGTTCTCCTCATTCCTTTTATTAAACAGCCATCAACAAATACAAGATGATCCCTGTAACCTTTGGTATCAAGAAAAGAAAATGTGTTAGAAACCCATCCACAATATAACTAAGCTTCACTGAGTATAGCCCCACTCTGATGGAGATTTCTGATAAATTCTGAGGCAACCTGACAGATGTATCATGATGTCTAATCCCTTTAAACACCCAAACTCTTGGAAAATAGGATGTTTTAAAAGAGCAAATTGGAAAACAAGCTGTTCTTGTATTGGGCTTTTTCTCTCAGTGTCCATACTGCCTCCAAATCCTTTCTTTCTGGAAAGTACTTGGGGGGAGGCAAAATGTAAATCTAGGCATTTAAATAGTAATAGGGAAACAGAAGTTGGGCAGTATTTTCCTGCAACTGAAACAAATAAAAATATAGAGGGGAACTTAAATGAGCTTGCCTTTCCCCAGCTAAAGCATGAAGCTCTGCTATTTCAATAAGAAGGCCTCCTTCAGCTGAACTACTCAGTGGCAACATGCCTGCATACCTGAGTTAAAGAAATGCATTCTAGACTGGAGTCCTGGAGGGCCAGAGAATAAAAGTGGGGATGTATTAATAATGAAAGAAATAAGAGCTTCCCCCTAAAGATCCTCCCAAACCCACTTGGTGCTTTTGAGCTCTGGTCCACGTTCCTGGTTTGTATAAATCCATGCTCAGAGTGCGGCAGAGTGCCAGATTCTGTGGAGGCCAGGAGGAGCTTTTCTGGAGCACAGTGACACCCTCAGAACTGCACACAGTTGTGAGGTCTGCTTCTCAGACATTTGGACAACTGCCCGAGGAAGGGTGGGAGTAAACTGGGCCAGTTTGCATTCTGTTACAGACCAGCCTTTTGGATGACAGAACTCTTTCCAATCAAAACGCCATGGATTACTCCCTGCTGTGAGCTAATAGGGTGCTAATTAGCATATTTCATTTATTTACTTAACTGGGATAGGAACCATTGGGCACGTGGCCCACTTAGAATGGTTTCCTGGGGAAGCCATGAACTGCTCTAAGTGCTACCCCTACGCATTAAGGAAACCAGTTCACAGAAACACAATACCAGGCCCTCTCCCATCTGCCTTCTCTTTTCTCCTTCATCCGTCCCTCTCCTCCAGATGCACTCAGAGCACAGATGAAGGCTTGAGTCTAATCTGGTCTCAATTTAATAAGAATCTGAAATGAGAAATGAAATTGCATGGCTATTTCTAATAGTTCATCTCCATGGATGCTTTTTGGCAACTGCATGGACCACTCTTGATTTTCTACTTCACCTGTCATGACTCTTGGGCATCAGTGAAAGCAGAGGTCTCTCCTGATCTCATTACTACTCCCTTTTTCAGATGGAGAGCCAAACTCACACAGCAAGTGATGATGGTGCTGGGTCCCAGGGTCCTCTCTGGACTGTTACTTGGGGAATCTTAAAACACCTGTTTGCCATGGTTTCTGCCTTACTTAGGGAAGAATTCACTTTGTAATTCTCACACTGCACTAAAGTGCTTTTGCTGGATTTTTGGAGTTCTATGCCTGTTAATCTCCCTAATGGCATATTTTCAGTTTGTTCAGGGCAAACCATTAACAATGTGAGATGAAAACAAAGCAGCCGAATACACTTAGCAGAGAGAAATGGATCCCAAACTTAAATGGCTTCCTGCAGTGTGGAGGCCCATTGTGCTAAGCAGGCAGCCAATGCTTTACAAAGAACTCTGCCTCAGTGGGCAAAGGCCTTAATAAGCAACCTCACACAATGGGAGCACTTCTCAATAACTTGGTAGAAATAAATATATGTGAAGGGTCTTGTGGAGTTTCCCCATAAACCTCTATTTACCAAGGACTCAGCGCATGGTGCCATGATCCTCCTTTTGTCCAAGCCTAAAAATCTTGCAGTCATTAAGAATGTTTCCTCTTATTCTGATTAATGAATCATGGACTCTTGTCATTTTTACTTCGTGATGCTTCTCAACCAAGTCTTCTTTTCTGTTTTTCCACTGTCACTGCTTAGTTCAGGTTTGGGTCACCTGTCACCTAGATCCTTGCTACTCAAAACATGCTCCATGGACTGTAGCATCAGCCTCAGCTGGGAAGTTGTTAGAAGTGCAGAATGCAATGACTCCCTCAGCTCCAGGAAAATCAGAATTTGCATTTTAACAAGCCCCCCAGAGGATTTGTCTGTGCATCAGGGTTTGAGGATCCCTGAGTGAGACCACTAGAGCCTACTAGGCAGTATGCTTCTGCCATCAATTTCCTCTCTGTCTACATCCTCCGCACACCTTTCTTTATGGTACCTAAATCTGCTTATGTCACTCTTCTGCTTAAAATTTTTCCATACCTCTCCATTATCTACAGAATGAACTCTTGTAGCAGATTTGATATTTTCAGTCTATAATATCAGGCAGCCTCAAGATATAAGTTTATATTTGTATGCAGAACATAACATCTATGTCAGGTTTTCTATACTCTCTGATGGTGGAAATTTTTTCTAGTCAGTTCTAGATGACCCCAGTCACTTCATGTTTTTCTCAGTCATTTCACATTTAAACCAAGCCAGTCATGATTTGCCATTCTTTATTTTCTCACTTTTCCTGGCATCAAATTCCTAGGGACTTACATGGTTTTATGGCACCATCTGGAATTTAATTGGCCATTTATTGGTGTCTGTCCATGTTGGAGCAAGTCTTCAGGCATGGTTGCTGCTCCACGCTGCTGACAAAAATTGTACACAGCATTTGCATTTCTCAATTTCTCATATTCTGTCCAGAAATTTTCTCCACTTTATTTTTACACATCCTATTTCTCTTCTTAGATATTAAGCAACCTGTTGGGCAAGGACCCCTTCCATATCTTCTTTCATATCTTTGTAGTAATTAGTGCAATATGGGGTAGACAGTTGGTACCTAATGAATGCATGTCAAATTAATAAATAAGTAGAATCCTGCTGCTGTATTTGCTGAGCCTGTATTTCCAGTATATGTGAAAGGTTCTATATCTCTGTGAAATTGGTGATATATCTTGTTTTATTCAAAAGTCTCTTACTTTCAATATCACACCTCTTTCTTCACTTAAACCACTTGTACTCAACTTCAGAGTTCCAGATGCATCTTACCAGAGGGTAACATCAGGTGTTGCTGCTGAGGCCAACATCCTTTCAAATGAAACAGCTGTAAAGTTTTGCATATTCAGCAACAATTGATTATTCTCTCATTCAGGAATTTCTTAGTCCAATTGTTAATACATAACTTAATTAATCAATGAATTTACTTATTCTTCACTGATCTATTTAAACTCTTCCCAGAGTGCTCCTTTTGGAGTATTACCTAATTTCTCAAGTCCCCATTTGAAGTTTCCATTTCCATAAAGCCTAAAACTCTTTTTGTTGGTCTCAAGCAGTTGTGATCCCATCCCCACTTTAAAAAATTGATCATGTGCTAACATTTGCATGCCTTTACTATTTTCTGGATCAGATTTGAAGTTCTTTTAAGAACAGAAACAGTAGATTGTTTCGCTTCTTTTTATGGCCTACAAAATGTTGCACGTAACTGTCTAGTGCGTAACTGTCTAGTGTAGTAACTATTTGAATTTGGTTAACTGCAATAATAAGACATTCTAGTTTTATTTTGGAACATGAGAAAAAGATTATTTCTTGTTGGAAATATTGTTGCAACTACCAATTAATATTTACATCTTAGAGTTTACTGCTCCTCCTAAGATTTCATCCTAATAACTGAGCTCTCCAAACATACCAGTGAATATGCTGTTTGCAAGAACATTATAGGAAGAAGAGAAAGAAGAGTGTGATTTCTTTTTCCGTTGTGCCAAACTGCTCTGGGCTTAAGTTATAGAGAGAATTTATGATTCACTCCGAGTTGGTGTTCACATACCGGTACAATTATTTATATATCGTTCATTGCCAAGGCCTTAATGTATCCACTAAACACATAAATGTATCCATGTCTAATACTCATTCTGCTCCTCTTAGCATCTACTTTCTACTGGAAAAATAGCCTTGGATTTTATTCATTGGTAAGAGGTAGCCTGATTGAAGGCCCCGATCAAGAAAGTGTTCCCTATAAAGATAAATCTACCCTTTAAACTATAAACAATAGTTAGAAATACATACCCATTGCAACTACAGTTAAAAATTAGAACTATCTTTTCAATGTTAGGGAACACACTGAATAAGAGGTGATACTATCTTCTATATATTATAGAAAGAAAAAAAGGATATGTTTAGGGCAAATAGGAGGCAAAATAGTGTGGTTGTTGAGAGTACTGTACTAACTCAGAGGTATAAATGGGCTGAGGTTTCCCTGATTTACTTGGAGTTAAGAGCTGATAAGAAATGATGTGAATGTAGGAATAAAATTCCTAGGTCTAAGCTTTCTGAGCTACACACTTTCCAAAGGACAGATTATTAAAGCTTGTCAAGACATGTCTGTGTATCTTGTTGGTATGGACTAAACATGTCCCCCAGAATTCGTATGTTGAATCTCTATGCCCTCCCAATGTGATGACATTAAGAGGTGGGCTTTTGGGAGGGAGGGAGTTAATCCAGGTGAGAGGAGGTCAGGAGGTCCCAATCGAGCATCCATGTTTGGGATTAGCACCCTTATAACAGTCATGAGAACTTACTTCTTGTCTCTGCCCTCTGCTGGTGAGGATATAATGAGAAGTCAGTGGCTGTGGGTAAATTTGCAAAATTTTCAGAATCTCTCACCTGGCCTTAGTGCATCTCCATATCAATAGGTGTTTCCAGGTGTGGAAAGAAGTAATCCATCTCCATTTCAATAGGTGATTACAAGGAGAAGGGGAGCGAGGGCATATCTGGACCTGAGAGGTTGGGTGGGGTCCCTTTTTGCAGCTGGGTCACGAGAGACACAGATGAGCAGAAGTGGATGACTGCTTGGAAGCAATAAATGGGTTTCTCCCATTTTGTTTCTTCCTTTGACTCATTTTGGCTTCAAAAGTTATTTGCCCCAGGCTGGGAGCGACCCCCCTCCCTCCCGCAGAGTTACAGTGGCCCACGACCTAGAAGAAGGTTATCACCAGAATTTGACCATGCTGGCATCCTGATCTTGTACTTCCAGCCTCTGGTACTGCGAGAAATAAGTTTCTATTATTTATAAGCCACCCAGTGCTTTGTTTTAGCAGTCTGAATGGACTGATGCTAGCGCTTCCTTCCTTAGTACTCCCATTCTAAATAGAATATGGTAAGCAGAGTAGGAGGGGGCTGTTAGGGGAAAAAAGAAACTGTACTTGGGAAACCAGAAGCATTGATGAAGAACCACACACATCCCTCCTCAGTCTTTTTCTGGGGCTTGTGGCATGTGTGGGTTCAGAGGAAAGCCAGGCTCTCTCATGAAACATCTTATTCAGGAACTTCTGTTAATGATGATCCCACTGCTTGGCTTACTTAAGGATTTTCTAAAGGTCATTTCTGAGGATGTGTTATTTCCTACTGTATGTAATATAAAAGGAAAGGAAGGTGGTCATATGACTGTTAGCTTTAGTTGCTGTTTAAGGGAGTGTTGTGGTTTGAGAAGTGCCATGGGTTATATATATAAGCCAAGGATGTGGCCGGGTTCACTGTCTGCAGGAGTTGGGCAGTAGAGCTGCTCACTGCCAATCTATAATAATTGATCGTTAGTCTGAGGGTGGTTGGTAATACATGGATAAATCAAAACTTGGAAATTTTTAACAGTTCTCTTATGAGCTTGGAGACCTTCTAGGAGCTGCAGTGGAATTTTCTATGGCCCAACAGTCCAAGGAAGTAGAAAATCTCTCCATTAAACAAGGATTGCAGAAAAAGATTGGTGGCAATGAAATCTCTCTCATATTCTTGTTTCCAAAATAGGGCTCTTATCCACTATTTTGGGGTACCTGATACTTGTGAAATGGAAAAGGAGAATTGCTCAAAAAATGATGACCCCCATCCCCCGGGATTCCAGGACAATCTCACCTGCTACAGTCCAATACCCTGCAATGAGATCAGCTAGATGGCACTATGGGATTTTTTAGAAGTCAGATATCCGGAAGGACACCAAATCAACTGGAAATAGAGGTCGCTGGTCCTGAGCTTCTCTAGGGCTACCTCACCATATCGGACAGTGCATGACTTTGGGGATAAAGAAAATAAGGTCTTCCTCCTCCACGATCCAGTAGTTGCCTTTGGGCCAAACCAGAAAACACAAAATCACTGGAGAAAAATGTATAAAACAATGGAGAGTAAGGGGCTGGAAGACAGAAAGCCGTGAACCCTGGAGTGGCTGGGCGTTTTGGATGTCTGGAGGTTGCTTACTCCACAGCTAATGACATTTGGGGCAGAACTCTCTCCTCAGAACGATTGGTGGACAGATTATATTCCAGAACTCTACCTCAGTGTTTTCAAATACAGATATGTTAGAGTGGCTCTAGAGGTGGTGGCATTAGATACTTGATAAAGCCTCTGGCTCATGAGATGCTTGCCAGACATCAGCATGTCAGCACAGCACTAGGCCATGTCTTCTTGGTTTGAGTGACCATTTAAGGTGTAGTTCCGTGAACTCTAGGTGGTGGAAAAGTTGATAGTCCCTTTTACTCTCCATCAGACACCGATGAGATTACGGGTGTCCTGGATGTCTCATTTTGTACAGCCTGTATCTTTTTGGAGCTGCTGTGTCATTGAGAGCTGGTAATGTTTTCAGACAGGTAGTGCACACATGGATAACTGAGTTTTCTGGCAGAAGGAGAACTATCCATTCTTTAGAAAATATTTAGGATCCTCTATAGGGTGAATGGAAAGCTTGATGGCTCTGAGGTGGTGTCCACATACTTGTGGAATGCCTCATCCTTGGGTTTGGATAGAGACAAGGACACACGACATAAATTCCATGTTATTTATACAATCATATTTGTAATATAGGGCCATCTCCTCAGTTTATTGCTAAACAAACCTACCCAATAACTTGTAGGGATTTGTGTTAGAGCAGTGGGAATTCAGTACTCAGCAGGGGAGACAGACAATGCAGACAGCAGATGAAGGGAAAGCCTGGGTTTTCCAGGATATGGGTCATGGGACTCTGACTAACAAAGCCTAGCAACAAGGGGAAATATGGGACGCAGGTAACGGAAGCACCAGTTACCTGCTATGCCCAGCTCTCTGGCAGTGTTTCTTGGATTACTGATCTCTCAGGAAAGGAGCAAGGGGTTAGGAAAGGGTAGAAAGCTAGTAAAATGACCTAGAATTTGGGTTTTGTACCTGCCTTTAGCCTTTCAGACCATGACTACTCGCCTCTGATATGCAGACCCCTCAGCTGGCCACTTGGAGCATGGCACTCCTCCTTCTGGGTTAAAGACGGCAGTGTGGCCACTGCTGGAGCTTGTATCTCTCTGCACTTTCTTGGAGAGCTCATCTGGCATGATGGTGGCCTTCCCAATGCAGTAAAATGACAGCTGCCTAATTCAGAGGCAGTTTAATCCTTAGGAATCAATAGATATGGGTGTGAGTGACCAGTATTGGTTTTTCTGTTTCAAAATTGTGGTAAGGTCAGGTTCAGTAACCTGATCCACTAACTCCTGAAGGCCTTGTAATAAAAGCTTGGATTTTCTACATCTTTTATGTGACAGGACTATTGGGCAAGTGAAGGAGAGAATTCCCTAGAAAGGAGGGCAACATTCCTGTTCCCCTTGGGTCCTGTCGGTGTATCATTGACTATCTCTTTCCAGGCAGGCCACAAGATCTATTATTTTAGTAATGGCACATGTCAGGGATCTGTGAGGCCAGAGAAAGGCATCATCCCTGCCTCTGTCTCCTCTGTCTCATGAAAGGGCTAGCACCTGCTGCCTGCTGAACACACACACACACACACATGCACACACACACATATGTGCCACATGCACTGCATTCAAACTGATACTTAGTGTCAAAGTGGCTGAAAAGTTAAGGGTTTTAAGCTATAAAAGTTAATTCTTACTATTCTTTGTGGCTCAAGTAACTTAAAAGTGAATCAATAGGATGTGTTTTAAGCAAGATTGTATACCAGGCATCAACCATTTCACTAAATAAGTGGTTTCATTGTTATTTTCCTAATTTCCAATGTTGGCTTTAGCCCGAGGCTGGCAGACTCACAGTGGTTATGAACAGCTCCTGAGGCAAAATGCTTTTCTTACTCTACAGTCAGCAGAAAGGAAAAACACCTAACTTGTACCAGAAGCCCTAGAAACCATTTCCTGTTGTCTCATTGCCCCAAAATGGGTCACGTGTCCACCACTGAGCAAATCACTGTAGTGTGGAAGATGAGTTTCACTGATAGGATTAAGGTAACCAGGACCTTTGGTAAGTATGTAAACCACTAATTATTTTTGCTTTTTCTAAAAGTAATATATTGATACTTAACCATAACACCACCTTTAGAATCACTGATTTATTCTGCATTAGAATAAAAAAGAAATCTTAGCTTCCCATTAATTCCATGAAACACTAGCAAAGCCTAAAAGACTTGCCAATTTGGTCAAATTATATTGTAAAAACTATTGTGGATGAAGGTGGCTGAAACCACATTCCTTAAAGATTTGAGAGGCACTTTATCTTCAAATAGATGACTGTTCTGCCACCTCTGACCTATGCGGCATTTGCTTTGATACATGAGGATGGAATGAAGTCTCAAAGATCCTTCGGTCCCTATAATCCTAGGAAAATTCATAAGAAATATTCTACATTCTTTGTACCACAAAACAAATAGTAATGTCACACACTTAAGACATAATGTCTTAGTTGTAATGGGCTTCTCCAACAAAATACTACAGACCAAGTAGCATATAAACAACAGAAATTTATTTCTTACGGTTCTGAGAAGTCTCTGATTAAGGCCCCAGCAAGGTCATGTTCTGGTGGGGGCCTTCTTCCGGGCTCCCAGCCATCCCCTTCTCACTGTGTTCCCTACGGTGGGAGGGCTGAGGCATCTCTCTGGAGCCTCCTTATAAGGCACCAGTGCCACTCCTGAGGGCTCCACCCTCATGACGTAAGCACCTCCCAAAGCCCCCACCTCCTAAAACCATCACCTTGGGGGGTTAGGATTTCAGAATATGAATTTTGAGGGGACACAGTCAGACCATAGCACATAGCTTTTCTCTTATTCGATGACTTGATATAGTCCAAGAGAGTGGAAAAAGCAGGGAATGGGAATCCAGAGGGAACTGGTCTCTGATCTCTGCTTTGCTAACGTACAGATTGTGATACGTTAGTTAAATCATCCCACCACTCAAAGCCTGTTTCCTTACTTGTAAAATGTAGATAATCCTCTCCTTCTTACTCATCTAGTTGCCATGAGGATCAATAAGCTGGTGGGTCTAAACATGCTCTCCAAATTGTCAAGGGCTTTCTGGATGTAAGGTATTTGTCTTACTACTGTCACTGTTATTTAACTGCTAAATTTACCCAAAGTTAATTTATGGCTTAGGCCAAGTTATTTAACAGCTTTCATTCTCATTTTCTGTTCTTAGAAAATGAGCTCTTGAACCAGATGATCTCTAATCTCTCTTCCAGCTCAGCTATAGGGACTTTTAATTACATTTTCCCCTGAGGACTATTGACTAATCGTTGCCCATTGGACAGAGTTGAGGGACATGGACTTGCAATGGCCAGCTTTGGCCAGTAATGTCGAGGGTCCACTACAGTTACATCCCTGATGCACTTCATTGGAATTTTAATGATTGTCATATAAAATTCATATGTTGAAATCCTAACCCCCAAGGTGATGGTATTAGGAGGTGGAGGCTTTGGCTTAGGTCATAAAGGTGCAGCAGCCCTCCTGAATGGGATAGGTGCTTATAAAAGAGGCTCCAGAGAGATATCTTACCCTTTAATGATGGTATCGTAGAATACTTGCTTGGTTCCCTGAGTGTGTTTAATTTTGACCTGAAGGCTTGGGTGTATGTGAGGCTCACAGGGTAGTTTGTAGACGTACTTAATGGGGGGGAATGTGCAAACTCAGAGAACTGATGAGTCAGTCAAAGACGTTCAATTTAGTGGCAATTTTAGGAACAGAACTCACATTTCTTGATCTTCGTGGGGCAGGATTTGTAGTTATTACATTTTTAGTTTTAGAGGCACAGCTGAATTAGCGAGAAAGTGGCCGCCGAGGCTAATGAGGGAGTGCTGCCTTTCATGGTGGGAGGCTTTGAACTTCTAGATGGATAGGAAAATGAGAGAACAGCTCTGAGAAGTAGGACCTTGAAACTAGGTTCAAAAGGGATGCTATTGAAACTAGTACTTCTGGGAAGATGGCGGTGTGAGCAAGGCGGCAGAAATCTCCTCCCAAAACGATATAAATCTACGAAAATACAGCAAATACGACTATTCCTAAAAGAGAGACCAGAGCACACAGGAAAGAGCACAGCGGCAGCTACACCCGAGAGGACTCGGCACCCCATGGGGCAGGTAAGACACGGAGCCGTGACCCGGCAGCACCCGAGCACTCACCCAGCCAAGCGCACCGGCAGGAGGAGAGGATTCGGAGCGGGGAGGGAGTGGAAGAGCAGGTCCGCAAAATAACCAGCCCGGTGGACTGCGCCGGGAGCGCTGACACACATTGCGCGGTGCATTGGACATTGCAGAGGCAGAAGGTGCAGGTTGTGAGCCGGGAACATGCCGGGACCGTGCAGCCAGCACCCCGGGACAAGAGAAAAGCGCGTGCCGTTTGTAGCGGTCTCGGAGAGGTGGGGGGCTCAGCGAGTGAACACCATCTCCCCGGCGGGCTCAGCCCTGCAGGCTGGAAGGCCTGGGGAACTTTGGTCCCCTTTGCTGGTGACGGAGAGAAGGGAGCAGCCACGCTGGAACTTTATACAGAAAACAATAGCCTCCCATTCGTTCCTGCCCCGGCCAGACCTACAAAAAAGTGGGGCGGCCATGGCTGTGGATTAGTGGACCAAGAGCAATACCTACAGCACGCTTAGACAATCCACTCAAGGTGGGCTTTTTTTTTCTTTTTCTTTCATTTTTCTCCTTTCTTTTCTTTTTCTTTTTCCCTTTCCTTTTCCTTTCTTTTCCTTCTTTCTTCTTTCTCTCTTTTGTTTCTCTTCCATCTTTTTTTGCTTGTTTTTTTTCATGCTTAAAAAAAAATTTTTTTTCTTTTTCCCTTTCCTTTTTCTTTCTTTTCTTTCTTTCTTCATTCTCTCTCTTCTTTCTCTTCCATCTTTCTTTGCTTGTTTGGTTTTTTTTGTGCTTTTTTTTTAAGCCTTAAAGAGCCCAGCTGACATACGTGGCACCTACCAGCGACCACTCCTATCAACATGACAAAATAGAGGAACATGATACAGACAAAAATCACCAAGACCCAGACAACCCCTGAGAAGGAACATGAAGGGATGGAAATGCAGAATCTCCCTGAAAAAGAATTCAGAATAAAAGTCATAACCATGCTGATGGATCTACAGAGAAATATGCAAGAGCTAAGGGAGGAAGTGAGGGAAGTCAGGAAAGATATTGCAGAAATGAGACAAGCCATTGATGGGCTCAGCAGCAGACTGGACGAGATGCAAGAGACTGTTAATGCAATAGAAATCAGAGAACAGGAACACAGAGCAGCTGAGGCAGAGAGAGAGATAAAAGGATCTCTAGGAATGAAAGACTATTAAGAGAACTGTGACCAATCCAAACAGAACAATATTTGCATTATAGGAGTACCAGAGGAAGAAGAGAGAGAAAAAGGGATAGAAAGTGTCTTTGAAGAAATAATTGCTGAAAACTTCCCCATGCTGGGGAAGGAAATAGTCTCGGAGTCCATGGAAGCACACAGATCTCCCAACACAAGGGACCCAAGGAAGACAACACCAAGACACATAATAATTAAAACGGCAAAGTTCAAAGATAACAACAGAGTATTAAAGGCAGCTAGAGAAAGAAAAAAGATCACCTTCAAAGGAAAACCCATCAGACTGACATCAGACTTCTCAACAGAAACCTTACAGGCTAGAAGAGAATGGCATGATATATTTAACGCAATGAAACAGAACGATCTCGAACCAAGAATACTGTATCCAGCACGATTATCATTTAAATATGATGGAGGGATTAAACAATTTCCAGACAAGCAAAAGCTGAGAGAATTGGCCTCCCATAAACCACCTCTACAGGACATCTTAAAGGAACTGCTCTAGAGGGAAGCACTCCTAAGGCTAAAAAGATGTCACCAGAGAAAATAAAATCATAGCAAAGAATGCAGACCATCCAAACACTAACTAAAGGCAAAGAAAAAAACACCTAGTATATAAATAATGGAGGAGGAAGAATAAGAAGGGAGAAAAATAAAGAAACATCAGACTGTGCTTACAATAACTTAACAAGAAAGTTAAGTTAGATTGTTAGATAGTTAAGAAGCAACCCCTGAACCTTTGGTAACCGCGAATCTAAAGCCAGCAATGGCAATAAGTACATATCTATCGATAATCATCCTAAATGTAAATGGACTGAATGCACCAATCAAAAGACACAGAGTAACAGAATGGATAAAAAAGCAAGACCCATCTATATGCTGCCTACAAGAAACTCACCTTAAACCCAAAGATATCCCCAGACTAAAAGTGAAGGGATGGAAAAAGATATTTCCTGCAAACAACAAGGAGAAAAAAGCAGGTGTTGCAGTACTTGTACCAGACAAAATAGACTTCAAAACGAAGAAAGTAGCAAGAGATAAAGAAGGACATTACATAATGATAAAGGGGTCAGTCCAACAAGAAGATATAACCATTATAAATATATATGCACCCAACATAGGAGTGCAGGCATATGTGAAACAAATACTAACAGAATTAAAGGCGAAAATAGACAGCAATGGTGACTTTTAGGTGACTTCAACACACCACTCACTCCAAAGGACAGATCAACCAGACAGAAAATAAGTAAAGACACAGAGGCACTGAACAACACACTAGAATAAAGGACGTAACAGACATCTACAGAACTCTACACCCAAAAGGAACAGGATACACATTCTTCTCAAGTGCACATGGAACATTTTCCAGAATAGACCACATACTAGGCCACAAAAAGAACCTCATTAAAATCGAAAGTATTGAAATTCTACCAACCAACTTCTCAGATCATAAAGGTATTAAACTAGAATTAAACTTTAGAAAGAAACCAAAAAGGCTCACAAATACATGGAGACTTAACAACATTCTCCTAATTAATCAATGGGTCAATGACCAAGTCAAAACAGAAATCAAACAGTATATGGAAACAAATGACAGCAATAACAGAAAGCCACAGCTTCTGTGGGACGCAGCAAAGGCAGTTCTAAGAGGAAAGTATATTGTAATCCAGGCCTATCTAAAGAAAGAAAAACGTTCCCAAATTAATAGTCTAAAGACACAATTACTGAAATTGGAAAAAGAAGAACAAATGAGACCCAAAGTCACCAGAAGGAGGGACATAATAAAGATCAGAGAAGAAATAAATAAAATTGAGAAGAACAAAACAATAGAAAAAATCAATGAAACCAAGAGCTGGTTCTTTGAAAAAATAAACAAAATACATAAACCCCTAGCCAGACTCATTAAGAGAAAAAGAGAATCTACACACATAAACAGAATCAGAAATGAGAAAGGAAAAATCACGATGGATCCCACAGAAATACAAAGAATTATAAGAGAATACTATGAGAATCTACATGCTAGCAAGCTGGAAAACCTAGAAGAAATGGACAACTTCTTAGAAAAATACAACCTTCCAAAACTGACCAAACAAGAAACAGAAAAACTAAGTAGACCAATCACCAGCAACGAAATTGAATTGGTAATCAAAAAACTACCCAAGAACAAAACCCCTGGACCAGATGGATTCACCTCTGAATTCTACCAGACATATAGAGAAGAAATAACACCCATTCTCCTTAAAGTTTTCCAAAAAATAGAAGAGGAGGGAATACTTCCAAACTCATTCTATGAAGCCAGCCTCACTCTAATACCAAAACCTGGCAAAGACCTCACCAAAAAAGAAAATTACAGACCAATATCCCTGATGAACGTGGATGCAAAAATACTCAACAAAATATTAGCAAACCGAATTCAAAAAATACGTCAAGAAGATCATACACCATGATCAAGTGGGATTCATCTCAGGGATGCAAGGATGGTACAACACTCGAAAATCCGTCAACATCATCCACGACATCAATAAAAAGAAGAACAAAAACGACATGATCATCTCCATAGATGCTGAAAAAGCATTTGACAAAATTCAGCATCCATTCATGATTAAAACTCTCAACAAAATGGGTATAGAGGGCAAGTACCTCAACATCATAAAGGCCATATATGACAAACCCACAGCTAACATCATACTTAACGGCGAGAAGCTGAAAGCTTTTCATCTAAGATCGGAAACAAGACAGGGATACCCACTCTCTCCACTGTTATTCAACATAGTACTGGAGGTCCTAGCCACGGCATTCAGACAAAACAAAGACATACAAGGCATCCAGATTGGTAAAGAAGAAGTCAAATTGTCACTATTTGCAGATGACATGATATTGTATACATAAAAAACCCTAAAGACCCCATTCCAAAACTACTAGACCTGAATTTAGCAAATTGGCAGGATACAAAATTAACACACAGAAATCTGTTGCTTTCCTATACACTAACGATCAACTAACAGAAAGAGAAATCAGAAAAACAATTCCATTCACAATTGCATCAAGAAGAATAAAATACCTAATAATAAACCTAAAGAAGGAAGTGAAAGACATGTACTCTGAAAACTGTAAGACACTCCTAAGAGAAATTAAAGAGGACACTAACAAATGGAAATTCATCCCATGCTCTTGGCTAGGAAAATAAATATTGTCAAAATGGCTATACTACCTAAAGCAATCTACAGATTCAATGCAATCCCTATCAAAATACCAACAGCTTTCTTCAATGAATTGGAACAAATAATTCTAAAATTCATATGGCACCGCAAAAGACCCCGAATAGCCAGAGCAATCCTGAGAAGGAGGAATAAAACATGGGGAATTACGCTCCCTGACTTCAAGCTCTACTACAAAGCCACAGTAATCAAGACAATTTGGTATTGTCACAAAAACAGACCCACAGATCAGTGGAATAGCATAGAAAATCCAAACATCAACCCAAACACATACAGTCAGTTAATATTTGATAAGGGAGCCTTGGATATACATTGGGGAGATGACTGCCTCCTCAGCAGCTGGTGTTGGAAAAACTGGACAGCCACATGTAAGAGAATGAAACTGGACTACTGTCTAACCCCATGCACAAAGGTAAACTCAAGGTGGATCAAAGACCTGAAAGTAAGTCATGAAACTATAAAACTCTTAGAAAAAAATATAGGTAAAAATCTCTTGTACATAAACATGAGCAACTTCTTCATGAACATATCTCCCCGGGCAAGGGAAACAAAGGCAAAAATGAACAAGTGGGACTATATGAAGCTGAAAAGCTTCTGTACAGCAAAGGACACCATCAGTAGAACCAAAAGACTTCCTACAGTATGGGAGAATATATTCATAAATGACATATCCGATAAGGGGTTGACATCCAAAATATATAAAGAACTAATGCACCCCAACAAACAAAAAGCAAATAGTCCAATTAAGAAATGCGCAGAGGACATGAATAGACACTTCTCCAAAGAAGAAATTCAGATGGCCAACAGGCACATGAAAAGATGCTCCACATCGCTAATCATCAGAGAAATGCAGATTAAAACCACAATGAGATACCACCTCACACCAGTGAGGATAACCAACATCCAAAACACAAACAACAGCAAATGTTGGCGAGGATGTGGAGAAAAGGGAACATTCCTACACTGCTAGTGGGAATGCAAATTAGTTCAACCATTGTGGAAACCAGTATGGAGGTTCCTCAAAAAACTCAAAATAGAAATACCATTTGACCCAGGAATTCCACTCCTAGGAATTTACCCTAAAAATGCAGCAGCCCAGTTTGAAAAAGACATATGCACCCCTATGTTTATTGCAGCACTATTTACAATAACCAAGAAATGGAAGCAACCTAAGTGTCCATCAGTAGATGAATGGATAAAGAAGATGTGGTACATATACACAATGGAATATTATACAGCCATAAGAAGAAAACAAATCCTACCATTTGCAACAACATGGATGGAGCTAGAGAATATTATGCTCAGTGAAATAAGCCAAGCCGAAAAAGACAAGTACCAAATGATTTCACTCATATGTGGAGTATAAGAACTAAGAAAAAAAAAACTGAAGGAACAAAACAGCAGCAGACTCACAGAACCCAAGAACGGACTAATAGTTACCAAAGGGAAAGGTACTGGGGACGACGGGTGAGAAGGGAGGGACAAGGGGGAAAAGGGGGCATTATGATTAGCAGATGTAATGTTGAGGGGGGCACGGGGAGGGCTGTACAACCCAGAGAAGACAAGTAGTGACTCTATAGCATCTCACTACGCTGATGGACAGTGACTGTAATGCGGTTGGTGGGGGGGACCTGATGAAGGGGGTAGTGTAATCACCATAGTATTGCTCATTTAATTGTAGATTAATGATATCAAAATAAACTTATTAAAAAAAGGGGATGCTATTTGAGACTCTTGCCTATGTGTTCCTTCTAGAAGGGGCTTTTGTTTATGTTTTCAGACTATAAGCATTAATTCCTTTGGCAGGATGATGATGGTGATGATAACTTCCCCATCGCAACAGTAATCACTAGTACTCATCAGTTGCTTATTCTCTGCAGGGCCCGAATCTAAGTGCTTTCCATGCATTATCTCATTTGATCCTAACTATAATTTCATGTGATGGGTTCTATTATTATTTTATCTTTGCATATGAGGAAACCGAGGCACAGAATGGTTAATTAACTTGCTCAGGAACACATTGTAAGTAATGGGCAGAGCTGGGATGGAAACCCATAAAACACTGAATGCATACTTACCCATTAGGTTATATTGCTTAATGCTACCACCACCAGCACAAACAACTAGTCCCACTGATGTTTTTACTATTCTAGGCATGTTAACTTATTTGATCCTCACTACACCCTATGGAGTGGGTTCTGTCATCATAACCACTGGTCATCTTACAGATGTGCAAACTGTAACGTTTTACAGGTGTAAAACTCTCTGAAGTCCAGAGGGTTTTCTCCAGAGATGTGTGCTCTTAGCTATTATACTATAACAATAATATAAAAAACAGCAATGGAAAACATCCTAAAAATAATAGCAATAAGTATTTGTTGAGAGATTTTTATAGGTCAGCTACAAAATGCTTTGTGCACATGATTTTTACTGCAACTACATTAAGTGTGCATAGTTCTTTATCCCCATAGTTTTTGTTTTTACAAAGGATAAAACTGTGACTACGAAAAATTAAGAAATATGCCTATAATCTCTTAATCTCATAATGTTAGAACCCAGTACTCCAGGTTTAGGAGACTGAACAACAAAACCCATGATCCAAGCTGCACTATCATGTCCAGTCCTGGATTTGGGACAGCACATTTGTGAAACACAGGCTTTTTATGATCATAACATTTGTTCATTCATTCAACCATTGTTTATGAGCATCTAAATATTGAGTACCAAGTGATGTGTCCCCATGGTTTCAAAGGTGGGTTATAAAATAGTGCACATACTAGAACTAATATCTGAATTCAGCAAATTGGCAGGATACAAAATTAACATACAGAAATCTGTTGCTTTCCTATACACTAATGATGAACTAACAGAAAGAGAAATCAGAAAAACAATTCCACAATTGCATCAAAAAGAATAAAATACCTAGGAATAAACCTAACGAAGGAAGTGAAAGACCTGTACTTTGAAAACTACAAGACACTCCTAAGAGAAATTAAAGAGGACACTAACAAATGGAAATGCATCCCAGGCTCTTGGCTAGGAAGAATAAATATTGTCAAAATGGCTATACTACCTAAAGCAATCTACAGATTAAACGCAATCCCTATCAAACTACCAACAGCTTTCTTCAATGAATGGGAACAAATAATTCTAAAATTCATATGGAACCACAAAAGACCCCGAATAGCCAAAGCAATCCTGAGGAGGAATAAAACATGGGGAATTATGCTCCCTGACTTCAAGCTCTACTACAAAGCCACAGTAATCAAGACAATTTGGTATTGGCACAAAAACAGACCCACAGACCAGTGGAACAGAATAGAAAATCCAAACATTAACCCAAACATATACAGTCAATTAATATTTGATAAAAGTGCCTTGGATATACAATGGGGAGATGACAGCCTCTTCAGCAGCTGGTGTTGGAAAAACTGGACAGCTACATGTAAGAGAATGAAACTGGACTACAGTCTAACCCCATGCACAAAGGTAAACTCAAGGTGGATCAAAGACCTGAATGTAAGTCATGAAACCATAAAACTCTTAGAAAAAAACATAGGCAAAAATCTCTTGTACATAAACATGAGCAACTTCTTCATGAACATATCTCCCCGGGCAAGGGAAACAAAAGCAAAAATGAACAAGTGGGACTATATCAAGCTGAAAAGCTTCTGTACAGCAAAGGACACCATCAGTAGAACAAAAAGACATCCTACAGTATGGGAGAATATATTCATAAAAAACGTATCTGATAAAGGGTTGACATCCAAAATATATAAAGAACTCATGCACCTTAACAGAAAGCAAATAATCCAATTAAGAAATGGGCAGAGGACATGAATAGACACTTCTCCAAAGAAGAAATTCAGATGGCCAACAGGCACATGAAAAGATGCTCCACATCGCTAATCATCAGAGAAATGCAGATTAAAACCACAATGAGATATCACCTCACACCAGTGAGGATGGCCAACATCCAAAACACAAACAACAACAAATGTTGGCGAGGATGTGGAGAAAAGGGAACCCTCCTACACTGCTGGTGGGAATGCAAATTAGTTCAACCATTGTGGAAAGCAGTATGGAGGTTCCTCAAAAAACTCAAAATAGAAATACCATTTGACCCAGGAATTCCACTCCTAGGAATTTACCCTAAGAATGCAGCAGCCCAGTTTGAAAAAGACAGATGCACCCCTATGTTTATTGCAGCACTATTTACAATAGCCAAGAAATGGAAGCAACCTAAGTGTCCATCAGTAGATGAATGGATAAAGAAGATGTGGTACATATACACAATGGAATATTATTCAGCCATAAGAAGAAAACAAATCCTACCATTTGCAACAACATGGATGGAGCTAGAGGGTATTATGCTCAGTGAAATAAGCCAAGCCGAAAAAGACAAGTACCAAATGATTTCACTCATATGTGGAGTATAAGAACACAGAAAAACACTGAAGGAACAAAACAGCAGCAGACTCACAGAACCCAAGAATGGATTAATAGTTACCAAAGGGAAAGGGACTGGGGAAGATGGGTGGGAAGGGAGGGATAAGAGGGAAAAAGGGGCATTATGATTGCAGATGTAATGTTGGGAGGGCAATGGGGAGAGCTGTACAACTATGGGATGTGAACAATATCCAGGGATGTGTTGTTTTAATTTGTCTGATTTTTCGCATATTATTCAATATCAAATAGACAACATTCATCATGGTATTGATAAGTTTTCACAAATGCCTGGATTGTTAAATTGGTTTTCTTTGTTTCATTGGATATGGCCTATAATTGTAGGCCTGATACTGTTTTGCATTTGTATTCCTGTTCTCCTAGTGTGTGTGCAGAAGGCAGTTGCTGGTCTTTTAAAGCCAATACAAGCATATGCTACTTTTCAAGAATTAACTTCAAGAAGTAAGTGATTCCTTTTAAACAACTTTGTGAAATCAAAAACGGATTCCCCACCTGCATTTGCTGCAAGAAAATAATCATGTATATTGTGATTTTTATCCAGAATTATAGCTGCTGGCTGTCCTCTCTTTCGTATTTTATCTCCCTGTTTGGTCCCAGGAGATGGCTGGTTAGCCAGAGATGGGTAAGATTCCTCATGGGAGGAACAACCTAAGACAGGCACAGTCGCAAGGGACCTCAGGTGAGCAACGTGAGGGCCAACTGAGGTGAGGCATAGAACCTCACTCCTCCAGACGAGAGAGCCATTGCCTGTGACAAGCTATGTCACAGGCCGAGCCCAGCTAATCATTATTCTGGTACCTTCCACAAATACATGCATATGCATTTGTGTCAATTAAAACAAAAAAGGGGGAAATGTGGGATTCACTTCTAATTTAAGTATAAAAATCAGATGAATAATCATAGTTGACTTGATTGATTATAGTAACTGAATTAGTTTCTCTGATATGACTGCCTTTGCTTTGTTCACCTTGTGAGAACTTGTTCACTATGTTCCTTGCATTGTTCACCTTGTGGGAGCTTGTTCACTGTATTGGAACTTGTTCATTGCATGGTGAGCAATAATGTCTTGTGTATTGCAAAGTTGTTAAGAGAAAAACCTCAAAAGTTCACATCGCAAGAAAAAATAATTTGTAACTATGTATGTTGAAGGATGTTCACTAAACTTACTGTGATAATCATTTCACAATAAAAAAATAAAATTAAAATTAAAAAAAAAATAGTGCACAGTATTTCCTCAACCAGAGAAAGCCTTAGAAAGATGAATGGGGGGCGTGGCAAAGATGTTTAAACAAACGCAAAGGTGGTCTGGTAAGGATCATTCTTGGCTTGATCTCAGAAAACATTTAAACAAGCTGATTCCATTTTAAAACAAAGTATTTAGGTTACAAGCAACAGCAAAAAATTTACAAAATACACATTAAAACTGATCAAGATAACTTAAGTCTTTCCTACCCACTTACTGCAATAACTAAATGTGAAAATCAAGAGATTACCTAATGCAGTGTTTTGAAAGTATATTCAATAGGCTTTCCTACCATTTTACTTGCTGAGTGAATGCTAGTTGGATATCTGGGATGGAAAATTTGTTGGGAGCAATGACTGACAATGATTATAAAGCAAGTAGCTTTATGACTATGACTTTATGACACAGAGTGTTCTGGCCAAAGGGCCACTGTCTGATCAACCTTAACCTCCCTCTTCCGTTGACCTCTTATTTACTTCTGATATTTTCTACCTGCTTGAATGCACTGGAGTTTTCATTTCAAGGAAACTAATTTCTTGTCAGGTGCTTATATTTATTCTGTAGGAATAAATCTAGTTGTTTTTTTCTTATGAGTGTTAAAAGCAAAAAAATGTCCTAATTGTGCATTAATTGTGAATATACGGGTTTGTTAAAACTTCTGTAACTAACAAATGTTGGTAATAATAGGGTTACCTGGCTAAGGGTGTATACCATCTACACTCCTCTCTATTTCAAAAATGTGGTATTTTCACAGTATTATACAGTACCTTTTAAATATTAGGTTTTCAACATATGATTATTGAATTGGAATTTAAATTTTTTAATTGACATATAATTAACATACAATAAAATGCACCTAATTATTCATTTGATGAATTCTTACAGTTCTTTACAAGCCTGTAAGCACTACCCCCAGCAAAAAAATAGAACATTTTCGCCACTGAAACTGTCCTCATGCCTCTCAGTCAATCTCCACCCTCACAATTCAGCCACTTCTGGCTTCTATCTCCATGGATTGGTTTTGCTGGTTACTAGAATTCATATGAATGAAAACAAGCAGTATATTTTTGCATGAGGATTCTTTTTCTCATCTTAATGTTTTTGAAATTCATTTTTGTTCTTGTTTGAATTTGTACCTTGTTATTTATTACTGAGTAATATTCCATTTTATGAATATAAAATGTGTTTATCCATTGTTTTGTTGAAGGACATTTCAGCTGTTTCCAGATTTTGGGCTATTTACAGTCTAGTACAAATGTTTTTGTGGAATATTTCATCTCTTCTTGGTAAATACCTATGATGGAATTTCAGGCTTTAGGTTGAATGTATATTTAACTTTGTAAGGAGCTGCCAATATAGTTCTTCAAAGTGGTTGTGCCATTTTACATTCCCACCAGTCTGAGAGTTCTAATTATTCCACATCCTCAATAACATTTAGCATTTTCAATCTTATAAATTTTATCCACTACAGTGAGTGTGAAGTGGTAACATACAGTATATTTAATTTGCATTTTCCCTTATGTTGAATATGGATGGTTGCTTATTGGCCATTGGCTTATCTTCTTTTGTGCAGTGTTTCAGTCTTTTGCCCTTTTAAAATTTAGTTGTCTTTTTATTCTTGATTTGTAGGAGTTCTTTATATATTCTGTATATATTTACTTGCCTTTTCCAAAGATATACATTACAAATACTTTTTCTCAGTTTGTGGTTTGCCTATTCATTTTCTTAATGTCTTTTGATAAGCAGAAAATTTTCATTTTGAAGAAAATTTACCAATTTTTTTCTTTTACAGTTATTGCTTTTTATGTCCTGTCGAAGAAATCATTGCCTACAAGGTTACAAAAACATTTTCTTGTGTCTATGTTTTCTTTTAGAAACTTAATGGCTCTGAGTTTTTGTTTAAGTCTATGATCTGTTAAGAATTAATTATTGCATATGAAGAGAAATAGGGATTCAGGTTTATTACTATATTTTCATATAGCTGTGTAGCTGTTCCAACATCATGTGTTAAAAAGATCTCTTTTTTCCTATTGGTACTATGGCGAAAAATTGGCTGACCTTATATGTGATGAGGTTCTATTTCTTGACTTACTTTTCCACTGATTT
Organism: Smutsia gigantea; assembly: GCA_032199065.1. Classification (NCBI taxonomy): domain Eukaryota; kingdom Metazoa; phylum Chordata; class Mammalia; order Pholidota; family Manidae; genus Smutsia; species Smutsia gigantea. The sequence goes on from JAVSCE010009311.1 coordinate 146,025, forward strand.
GATATCCTATGTTAGTACCACACTGTCTTTATTACTGTGGTTTACACTAAGTCTTGGAATAAGGCAATAAATATAAGTGCTCCAACTTATTCTTCTTTTCAAGATATATTGTACTACCCTAGATAAGTTATATTCCACATATGTGTTCAGATTAATTTGCAAATTGCTTCAGAAAAGCTTGCTGGAATTTTGATAAGGATCACACTGAAGATACAGATAAACTTGGGAAGAATGGACATAGGAATACTATTGAGTCTCCCAATCCATGAATATTATACATCTCTACATCTACTTACATCTTCATTAACTTTTCTCAGCTGTGTTGGTAGTGTTTGTTTTAGAGCTCTTGCACATTTCATTAAATTTTTTCCTAGGTGTTTGATATTTTTTGGTCATATTGTAAACTGTATTTTTTAAATTCCATGCTCCAAATGTTCATTGCTAGTATATAGAAATAATGTTGACCTTTAAATATTGACTTTGTGTTCTGTAACCTTAAAAAATTCATTTTTCATTTTTGGTAGATTCTATAGGGTTCTCTATGTACACAATCATATTAGCTGTCAATAATTCCAGTTTGGTTATTTTTCTTCAATGTTTATATCTTTTATGTATTTATCTCCCTTTATTACACAAGTTAGAGCTTCCAATATAACATTGAAAGGAGGTAGTGAGAGCAGTCTTATTTGCCATATCTCCAATCTTATTTTTTAACCATTGAATATAACATTAGCTATAGATTCTTCCTTACATGCCTTTATCAGGATGAGGAAATTCCTTTTTATTCTTAGTTTGCTGAGAGTTTTTATCATAGATATAGGCATTGCCATTTTTTTCCTGCTTCTATTGAGACAATATTTTCCCCCCATTTATTCTGTTAATGTGGTGAATTAAATTGATTGACTTTCACATTTTGATCCTAAATTCCATTTCAGGGATGAACACACTTTGTCATGATGTATTTTCTTTTTTATGTATTTCTGGATTTGATTTGCTAATATTTTGCTAAGGATTTTTTATATCTGTCTTCAGGAAGAATATTGGTCTGTACTTTTCTTCTCTTGTGATATTTTTGTGAGATCTTGATTTTGAGGTTAGGCTGGACTCACAAAATCAGTTGGAAAGTATCTATCTCTTCCTTCTCTTATGGTGAAATAAGTTTTTGCAGGTTTAGTATTATTTCTTCCTTTGTGGTTTGTTAGAATTTACCATTGAAGTCTTATGAGCCTGATGTTTTGTTTGTGAGAACATTTTTTTTATTGTTCATTCAATTAAAACATGGGTTTTACTTATTTAATATTGTATAATTAATTACCACAAACTTAGCAGTTTAAAACATCACATACAGATTATCTCACATTTTTTGTGAGTCAGGAATCCAAGCACTGCTTAGCTAAATTCTCTGCTTCAGAGTATCTTACAAGGGTGTAATTGGGATATTGGTCAGGACTGAGGTGTCATCTGTGGCTCAGCTGTGGAAAGATCTGCTTCAAAGTTTGCTTGATCATTAATAGGATTTAGTACCTTTCAGGGAATATGGGTCTCATTTTCTTGCTGCCCATTGGCTGGAGGTTCCCCTCAGCTCCTTGACATGTGAGTCTCTCTAATGGCTACTTCATCAAAGCCAGCAAAGGGAGAGTGTCTATAGAGAGAGTCCCCTGGAAAGACAGGAGTTACAATCTTATGTAACATAATATGGAAGTGACATCTCATCAACTTTGCCTTATGTTATTATTAGAAGCATGTCACAGGTCCCACTCATTCTCAAGGGATGGGAATTGCATAAGTGCATGAGTACTAGGAGATGGGGATAATTGTTGGATAATTATTAGAGTCTGTCTACTACATATGGGGCTATATTAGACTTTCTATTTACTCCTATGCCAGTTTTGGTTAAGTTGTATTTTTCAAGGAATTTTCCATTTCATCTAAGTTGTCAAATTTATTGGCATAGTGTTACTCATAATCCCTCTTATTTTTTTAAATATTTGCTGAGCACTGTCCCATTTTCATTCTTGATAAGAATGATTCAAATTTTCTTTCATTTTTGTTCTTTACTAGTCTTACTAGAGATTTATCAGTTTTATAAATCTTTTCAAGGAGCCAACTTCGACTTTGTTGATTTTTCTCTATGGTTTACCTGCTTTTTCCATTCACTTCTAGCTTAACTGCTCTTCTTTTTCTAGCTTCTTTAAGTAGGAACTTAGATCATTGTTTTTAAACTATTTTTATTTTTTACTATTTTTATTTTTGCTTGATAATTAAACAAAAGTTTTAAAACTATGTGAGTATGTGAATGTATTATCAGGGTCTTTTGTAGGTCATTGGGAAGGGCCTGTGCAATTCAGGAGGCCCTGAAGCTTAAGCTTTAGTAGGTTCACAATAATCCACCTCTTCTATTATTGAACCTTGTTTTTTCAAAATACACGTTTTCCCCCCATTTTGACACCTCTGAAATTAGAATATGCCTTATAAACTATGGCACCTTATAACTGCCATTAGCCAGGCAGAAGTCATGGTCCAGTCATCATCACCTGTGTAGGTACAAACTTGGTTATGACTGTTCATATTGTCCTTGTTTCAGTTGAGTTCTGTGTGTTTTTGGTACTTATGTTGAATTTCAGTGTTAAAATATTGGAAAAATGATTATATTATGATTCTGCACATAAAACCAAAAGAGCGGCATATGGTCAGAAAACCAAGAAAAGACAGTAAAATGTAACATTAGTGAAGCAAAGGTTATAGGAGGACTGCTCATAATTTAACGTTTTTTTTGCAAAGCAACAACCAGTTTGTTCTATTGTATTTTCTTTTTTATGTATGTATAATTGTAATATTGGAGAAAAGCTGTACCTAAATCATAGCTAAAATGAAAATTTGAAGTGATAAGAAAGGACTGAGTCATAGTTTAATTTGTAATATGGTCTTTTTCCTGATTGATCTTGTATTTGACAATGCCTCTGATTGATGAAATACAGGTAGCTCATTTAATGCTCACATAAATGACCATGTGGTTGCTCATTATTATCATCCAGAGATGAGAAAATTGAGGCATGGAGAGTTAACTTGTCCAAGATCACACAGCTAGTAGGTGGCAGATATGGGATTAGGTTATAGGTGTCTGGGGCTTAATGTAAATTGTCCTACATTAATTCCAAAGAAAATGCATCTATCTTTTGTGGATTACTCATTGGCTGGAAATTTATATTCTTGTACTGATGCAATTCATTTCTTACCACATAATACATTGCCTTGGTACATAGGGCAAGGCAGAACCAGTTTCTCTGTCAAGATCCTTATCAACTAAAAAAGTCAAATTTTTCCATATGGCTTTTGACCTTGTCCTGCTCCCACTTAAAACTCTTCATTAGCTCACTACCACTCCTGGATAAAGCTTGAACTTATTAAAAATTAAAAACTTTTCATGATCTAGCCTCAACCAATTCTTTCTTCTCTCATCCTCTCCAGCAACAATGGAACTATTGTCTCATATGTCCATACCCAGACAATTCCGGTCCTAACCTAATATTTAATTGATATTACTTTCATTCTTAAAAGACTAGATCTTTTTGCTTGCCTGAAGTTATTCATATTAACCCTTTGTGCAAAGAAGGCCTAACTGCTACTATTTGAAAGGGCTGATTACAAAGTTTTCTCTTGGCAGGAGTCTGGAAACTTGCATTTCAGGAAAGTTCCAACCATTCCTGGAGCTGATAAGACTGACTAAACTGTTTGTGCAAATAATATTGTTTATGCTGAACACCTATTTTCCTTCTAAGAGTCTGGAATTTTGGTATATTCTAGATAGGATGCCTACATGACTATTCCCTGGGCACTGCATCTCTACCACGCTTTTCTTGTTGGCAACATTTCATATGTCAGAACTCTAATGCGACAATTAAACCTGTCCTCAGTGACTCACATGAAAGAAGACTCTTAGAAGCTAATTTGTGGTTTTGCCTGGACCCCATGCACCTTTTCCTCTGGCCAATTTTACTTTTTAGTCTTTCACTGTAGTAAATCCTAGCTGTGAGTATATGCTGAGTCCATACATCCTTTTAAAGAATCATAAAACATGGGAGTAGTCTTTGGGACCCTGATACAACCCACTCTGGCTGGAATCCGTTCTCTCTTTACCTGGCTAACTTTTTCCAGGAAGCTGCCTCTGAATTTCTTCCACACCATTCTTCTATTTTTGGTACTCTTCCTTAGAACTACTGTAATATTCTGAGGCTGTTTCTATTGTTATATTTACATCATTTCATAATTACAGGGATATTGTCTTGTAGCCCACTGGACTGTGAGTTTCTTGAGGGCAGAAACTGTTATATGCATCTTTGTATCAGCATACCTGTCACACGGTAGTGGTCAATTAATATTTGCTGAGTAATGAATACCATTGACAATCTGAGATGTTTTTGATTGCTGGTAGCATCCATAATTAAGATAACTGAAACAGAATTTTGAATGGGCTTTGAGAATTCTTTTTTTTTAAACATATTCTTGCCTGCACAGTTAGTTATTAGACTGGTTACTCATTCAATAGACGCTTAAAAAACAGCTATTATATGGTTTGTGTTAGATGGGGATTTGGGGTATTAAAAAAAAAAGGTCTGATTTGATGTTAAAAAAATTAAAGCATTAAACAAAGGCCTTAGCTTTGTCATTCTGCAAAATTATGCTCATGATATCCGCTCTTCTAAATGCACAGTCATGATAAGAAATCGGATGATGTTTTGACAAAAGGTGCTAGGCAATTCCAATTATTTATCAGTAAATTGCGCTACATTAATTCCAAAGAGAATGCACCTATCTTTTGTGGATTACTCATTGGCTGGAAACTTATATTCTTGTACTGATGCAATTCATTTCCTTATATATTCATAAAGATGGCATTTAGATTTATTTTTGTCTTTCATTCATTGTTTGCTAATGCCTTAGTTTTCCCTCCCACAGTTATATAATCACCTGCTATTTTTAATACTGCTTTTCTGACAAAACTTAGTCTAAGCTTTAACAGATACATTTTCATATCTTGGAAGTTGCCTCAATGATTCACTCTGCTATGAACTGAATATATTATACATCTCCTTGGTTATTCTTAATCTTAAAAAGGATATTGGGTTTCCTGAGATGTGACTTTTCAAGTTAAAATTAGAACTAGGAAAAGATACCCTCTTGTGAGGGTTGAGGGGTTGTATAGCAAGGAGTGGAATTTGTTGGTAACTCAAAATAGTATAGTTTCAGTTAAGTTCAGCCAACACTGTAATTATATCTTATATTTTCCATTCATAACATAGATGGATATGTGGGAACGGCTTGTGTGGAATTGGTCAATGTTTGCATCATTCAGTTTGTGAGGACTTAAGCTGATCTCAGTCTTTTCAAAACACCCTCCTTATTTACTCTCCCTGAGTCATTAACAACCGTTATCCTGTCAAGGAGAAAATAGTGCATGGGAACCTGCTTCTGGCCACATAAGGAATTAAACCCATATAGATAATTGCTTCTCTCTTCTCTTCATTTTGGCTTCTAGACCAATTTTGCCTGAATCATATGCAATTTAAAAAATTCTTATATGTGATACATGGGAATGTTTTGTAGTATTGTTTTAATACTAGCAAAAACATGTATTTAATCATGTGAAGTCCAAATTAAGACTGAATAATTGAGACATAAATTTGTAAAGAAACTCCTGAGAAAATCTTTAAGAAAAAATATCATTTGAAATTTTGTATTGCTCAAACCCTATATAATTTTTACCAAGATAAAAAAATTTATGTCTAAATCAAGTCTACCATCTATATAATATAAGAAAAAAATCCAGAGGCTAAATAATAATAAAATCACAGTTTGAAAAGACTCAGAAGGCTTGCTCCCACATATTCTTGCTTTCACACTTTGCCCTTCTCCCTTTCTCACTGAGGTATACTGTAGAATCCTTAAATATCTGTTTTTGAACCATAGTCTTTTTAACCTCTTTAAAAATACAAAGTTTGGTAATGCTTTGATTTTAAATTTTGAGATAGTTTACGGGTTTTGTTCTTTTGCTAGATCTGGCTCACATTTTAGTTTTGTGACTCTGTTTAAAAGTATTGAAAGATGCCTAGTGTCATAGCTTAATATAATCCTTTCAGATTCATTTACTCTGGTACAGTTTTTATTGCTTACTGTTGTACTCTTTTATAAATCCTACCTTCAAGATGTTTCCCTTTATAAAAGAAGCAGCTCCCTACAATTCTGATATTGCAACATAAAATTACAGTTTTACATCAGAACAAAAACTAAACCAGACTTACAAATTATGTGGTAAGGGAATACAGCATAACAGTCGAATGATGCCATCCTTCGGCTTCCTTACTTCTACAGCTTCTTTCCACATTGCTATTGCTCAACCCCTAAACAAGCAGGAACAAAGACCTATCCTATTAGCAGTTTCTTTTCTACTGGAAAACAGCTAAACGTTCAACATCTTAGTGTGAAAATAACTATTGGGAGAACAAAAGAATCAAAATGGGAATCTCTGACTCACACTTTAAGAAATATTTTAGCAACAAAGTTCAAGCTGCATTATTAATAGGAAGATGATTTCTTTCTGATCCTAAACACTGGTCTGTGAACTAATAAAGACTATTCTGATTTTTATTGACTTCTGCTTCAAGATTTCTTATCCCAGCCTTTAGAGTTCTGATTTCTTATCAGAATTCCAACCCTCCGAGACAGATCGTGGGCACTGACAGCTCTGGGAAACTGAGCAGCATCTGAACATACAATGATTGATTCTTGCGCTAATTGAGATAGCTTTGAACGAAAAGTACGGAGTATGAAAGATAACTTCTTTTAAAACAACAACTGAAACAGTCATATTTTCAAGAACACTGTGGCTTGATAATCATCATTTTTCTATGGTTGCAATATATTTGTAAGTGTTGAAAAAAATAGCATTGGCAAAAGACTAATTGAACTGTAAAGATATGCATCTATTATTAGGTAGTCCATTTACTATTTTTCACCACTTGTTTTATTAATATACATCTTACATTACATACTGTTGTAATCTCCTTTATTAAGACTGGCTGAGAGGTCCTGTCATTATTTATCGTTTCAATGCCTCAGGTTCCATGTTTTGTTCTGAATTTTCTATGCCAACTTCTTTTGACATGAAAGTGAAATATTGTTGTTTGGGTAGATGTGCGAATGGGTCTAGGGTGGGTGTTTTATATAAAAACAATCACAGAAAATCAGTTGTGTGAGCAAATTCTATCTTCAGGCAAAATAACACTTTGCTGCAAATGATATTCCACTGTAAATGTTCTCTGATCATAGCTTTCCCTGGGCTAATGTGGTCCTTTCTTTCTTGCTCCCCTCCCTTTCTTGCCCCCAACTCCAATAAAACTAGAAATACTATTGTGCAAATGAAGAAACGCACATACTTCTCCTTTCCAGAGGCACTTTTATCAAAAAGGGAATACACCACAAACTGTTTTACCACTTTGATGCAGCTACTGTAAAGAAGAAAGAGTTAACTTCTCGGTCTGCAGCTGATCCGTGCTTAAGCAGTTCACTGGGGCATCACGGTTGTAAATGTGATAGAGTATCCCAGGAGCCTTGCATGATTTTATACTATTTTTCATAAATAAGTAAAAATGCATCAGAAGGCATTCCCACTTCCCCAGGAATGCACAATTAAAGAAAACGGAGAAAAACAGACCAAGGATAAAGAACTCTGGCTTCAGCCCTGTAGAGAAAAATGCATTCACTTCCTTTTTTTTTTTTTTCTGCTTTGCTTTCCTCAGTTCTCTGATTGAGTAATGACAATAGTTCAGTAGGAAAGCGTACAGAAAGAAAATAATGCCCCAGAGCACATCAGTAGTAAAAGTAATTAGTTCATTGTTAACATCAGGGTGCTGTTAACAAGCACACGGGCCCTGCTCTCTGGCTAAGCTGCCACGTATTATGATAACCAACTCCAAAATAAAAATTATTTTGTGTAGAAGGAAGGAGAGCGAGGATGATAAGCTTAGAAAAGACTGAATTTGGGGCTCAGGGATATTTTTCAAAAGCCTAATCAGAACCCACTAATGCAGTCTCGCCTCCCAGCTCTGGTCATTATGAACCACATGTGTATTCAAAGCATGCATGCTCATGAGAAACACAGAGACACCATGAGAAAGAGAGAGAGCGAGAGCAAACGCAGGAGACAGAGCACAAACCATTATTATACACAGCACCTAGGGAACACAAGATCTAATTGGAGAATCAATAACTGAAACCCCATTTTAAATATTCTGCTCTATTAATTCTTCAGGTTAATAAAAACTGCCCGGGTGATGATATTTTGGGATATAGATATTCAGAGTTGGATTACTTTTGACAAGAGCGTAAGGAATCTATTCAAAGCTGATTTTCCCCCCTTTTGTTCACTGAGGACCTGCAGAATCTAAGATAAAAATGGCAGTTGTCCTGAGGGCACCCTGAGGCATGTCATTAAAATTGGAATTTGATCCTCTTTTCATGGTTACTTGGGACAATCAAGTACAGGAAACCTGAAAACTCATCAGTTTTCCCAAATATGACATGCCCTTGACTTTGTCAGTTTGGCTGCCATCTAGCAGCCCTGGCTATTTCAAAATCCCTTTAGATGTCACTCTGTCTTCAAAAATGGCATGCTGCAGGTCCTGTGTGAGAGCTGAGGGACTCGGGGCTTCCTCTCGGCGCCGGTGCCCGGTTGAAGCACTTGCTTCTCTGTTTCCCATCAAAGAGAAATTCCATCACAGTCTTCCAGGAAAAGGCCAGTAAAGGCTTGTGTTTTAAAAGAAATGAAGCAATTTATTAATTGTAATTCATGTCAATCTGAGAAGTGTTTCCAATCTACTTGTTCAAGCATTCCAGGTAATGGGGACTGTGGTTTTTAAGGCTGTCGTGTGTAGTAGGTTATGGGATCACAGAGAATCTTGGAGATAATTCATTGCCATATAAAATTACATGGCTTACTATTGTCCATTTATTTTTATTTCTTTGCTCTATGTATTTATTTTAATTTCCACTGATAAAGGCTTTCTTCATTTTATTACTTAAATTATGCAAAGTTGGAGACTCCACAAAACTAGAAACCTGGTCAACTTGGGTTGCTAGGAAAATAAATGTGCATTTCACAAGGCAATCTCCAGGAACTAAAGTTTTCTTTCAACTAAAAAATTCTTAAATGATTCTGCCAGCCAAGGTTCCTTCCCACCTTCTACCCTAACACCTGTTTTTCCAGGATGAATGGCAAAGAGGGTTCCTCTCCCTAAGCCATCTTTACTGCCTTGACCTGAGAGACATTGGAGTATTCCCAGAAGTAAGAATCGCTTTTCATGAGGAAAGGCCAAAACTGTAACCCCAGGGCAAACAGGAGGCTCTTCCATGTAGGAGGCATGGGATTAGCTATTTTCCCACATGCCTTAAAACCAACTTTTCTTCCTATAAAAGTGAAAATAAGAAAAGAGATTTGGCTACTGAACTTCACCTGCCCACTAAAGCCAGCTGCGTTTTGATGGATGTTGTCCGTTGCAAGTGGTGTCAGTTCAGGACCGTACAAGGGGCAGCCACGTGACCAGCCAGTGTGTACTTCGGAATGAAAGTAATTCAGCATTGCTGGCAGGTGTAGGGAATTCTGTGCTTGGGTCTTATACTTGAGATGCTCCTCTGCTTACAGAGAATTTTACTTAATGGGACTTTGGCTGGTTAAAGCTATTGTAACAACACAAAATTTCTTTAGGAGCTCAACTCCTGTGTTGCTATTAATTACTACTTGCCATGTAATAACATTCCCCTTTGGCAGCTGTGCTTTAGTAAGACCCATTCCCGCAAGTCATCTCATTCCACAGGGCTAGCTTTTTAGAACTTTTTGACAAACTGTAGTTGCAGTTCTCATGTTAAGTAATGTGTACGAAAAAGGAATAACTGAGGGAACAAGGTCTTGTGCAAATCTTTGATATTGTTTCTTGTTGTTAACCAGCTATTTCATGTAAGCTAATCAGTTTGCCTTTTACTTTGCTTTGTTCTATGGCTTTGCATATGCTTTCTCTCCCATTTGAGATGTCTTTTCTTTCTCCCTCTCTATCCTCCCTGCCCTCAAAAACCAGCTCTAAAATCTGCTCCTGCTAAAAGCTTTTCCTGATATGTTTGATTTGACAAGGATCACTCATGAGTCTTCATGTTTTATCATTGGTGTGATACTATAGCTCATAGTTCATTATTGCAGAAACTCGAATATGTTATAAGTTAACAAATGTGCCCCCAAACCGAAAGGAACATCCCGTTATAATGCTTTCTGTTGCCTGGTGATAGCACTATCAGGGGACTCCAGTGGACCAGTTAGCCCTCTGGGTATGTTTCCTGATAAATTCTTTTCTCATGTGGGTGGGCCACTGAATAGCACCCACCGCGGCCACCGGCTTCTGCAGGTTGAACAGAGCACCCTCTGTATGCCAAGCCCTGAAGAATGACACATGCGGCTCTCTGGTGGCCCTTAGGCACTAGATCAGGAGTTGGCAAACTATACCGCCCACAAGCCAAACCTAGCCTGCCATCTATTTTTTTTAAACAACTTTTTTTTAAACAAAAAAGATTTGTGGGCACCCGGCTTAGCTCATTTACTTACATATTTAAATACATTTGCACTACAATGGCTGAGTTGAGTTGTTTTGACAGAGGCCATATGGCTCACAGGACTAAAATATTTATTACCTGGTCCTTTACAGAAAAAGTTTCCTGACCCCTGACCTAAATCTTTACATTGACTGTAGTAAGAAGACTGATTTGAAGTGTAATAAACACTAGCATAAAAATCAACCCAAATGAACTATTAACAGATAAATTATACAAATGTACAGTATTGGGCAACTTAAAAAGGCAGCTTCTTTCTGTAAATATTTAGGAACTTTTTCAGTGGGATAAAAAGCTCAAGAAAAAAAAAGCCTAGAAAGTTGGGGTTATCATTCCTCAAATCTACTAAAACAAGTACTGTTTATATAATTGCTGGTGAGGTAATCATTTAATTTATTCAACAAATATTTCCTGAGGATTTGCTCTGTTCTAGGTACTAATGCCAGGGAATCAGTGGCAAACCAAAATGGTAGTGGATACTTTACTACTCCCCATTTCTCATATGAGAAAACTGGGTCTCCAACACTGAATGGCATAGACAGGGCGGGAACCAAATCTCCTGACAGTGCTGTGGATGTGTTCCTGTCAATAGTTACTGAGAGACACAGAATGGGAAAAAGTTAATACAGATACTACAACATTAGTTTTCTCTCCAGTAGTAAATTTATTGGTTGGTGGTACCCTGTCTGTTTTTCTCCATAAGTTTTCACATATGAGATAAGAGGCAATCTAAGTGTGATCCTAGTACTGACATTTACTAGCTATATGAACTGTTTCTCTGAGCCTCAATTTCCTCATTTGTACAATGGGATAAATAATATCTAACTGGTAGTTTATAGACGGTAACTTGGTAGGAGACAGTGTACTGAAACTAAAAGACATCCTAATTTTTAAGCCCTATACTTAGAGAATCTCTGCATGGCATCCTATAGAACATATTTAGATATGGTCTCATACAGTTACTTTCAAATGTTTACCAAAAGCCTGTTATATGTACTCCAGCTTGGCAGTCCCATTTTGTGGCTTGCGATTTAGCTTGCTTAACTCTGAGTGACGCTTTAGTTCATTGTAGAAAATGAGGAGAAACGAAACTGTTTTAACAGAGTTGTGAGAATTGACATAAGATTATGTGAAGGCATCTAATAAGGTGTCTATTTGGCATGGGGGCTGGAGATATGTTACTTCTTTCTTCTGTCTGTAGCCCTCTTGAATATTAAGATTCCATCAGGGCAACGTTACTACAGCAATCAAGTTGTGAAAATATGGGAGGGAAGAGAATGGCTAAACTTCTTACTCTACCCAGGCACACGGTGAAGATGGTCATCATTTCCAAGGTGGTGACATTGATGAAAATGGCAGGAAACTCTGACTGATGAAATTCCATTAGCACATTCCACCAAAACTTCTTGTTTCTTTGCCTCGGTTTGAAATTTGAGGACAGAAGAGAATCCTTTTTATCACGCCAGCTGCAAGAAGTGACTGGACAAACTACACATCAACGTAACATTTAAGGGACAGGTAATTATTCTAGTAACTTGAGGGAAGTGTCTTGTAATAAAAGAAACACTCCCTTCTCTCTTCTTAATTCTGAAGTCTAAACTTCTTTAGTGCCAGGCTGCTTTAAAATCAGATGACACCACTGCTGGCTGTCGTACCATGATGTTAGAGAAAGCACTGAGCATTTAATGAATTCAGGGGTGTGTTTCTAGTGATGAGAAGTGCTGTCTTGTGTTAACAGTGTCCGTAGGAGAGAGACTTGAAGGCACCAGAGATTATGTTTATATAGGTACTCTTTCATGTTAGTGCTTCACTTATTGCTTTTGATTAAGATGTATGATTGAGTTACTGGATATGACATTTGTTGAGAGAGGAAGATTACCATGGGTGAAGTACAAGAGAGTAAAGAATGGGGTGGTGGATGAAGTGTGAACGAAAGGTTACATGCATTCATGTCTTGTTTATTTGATTTAGGAGTTTGAGGTAGACTTAATCTATTTCATTTTTTAGTCTGTTAGGAGAACTATTTAAAAAATGTGCTCTCCGCTACATAATCAAAATATATCAAAATAGACTGGAAGGTAGCTTTCAGACGGTTTTAGTTGTATAAAGGTGTGTGTTGTGGGGTAGGGAGGAGAGCTGGGGGTACTCTTCTTCCAAAAGCTTACACTGCTTTCACATGTATTATTCTATTTATATTCACACCACTTCAGTGCAATAGGTAAAGCCAGGTTTTTTTTTTTCATGAAGTTTAAATGTTTCAACTGAAACCCATTTTATCTGCTCTTTTTCTGGAACACTGAATGCAAACCAAAACTCATCATCTCTGAACACAGAAATTAAAGAATGAAATGGACTATAAACTGAAGCTGAAAAATCTAATTTCACTGTTTCAGTTAATATGGTGAGAAAAAAGCCTCAAAACCATGGACATTAAAGGGCAAAAAAAAAAAGCAATATTTGAGGTTGAACTCTCTAAATAGCACCTGGATTTTGGCAGCTGAAAACAATGCTAGAATTCACAATGAAGAACTGAAATTCTCCCTGAACCAATCATGCTCTGAATGTACACACCGGCTTTCTCTATTTGCTAATTCTGCTTTGCTGAAGGGTAAACTGGACATATATGATTACCTACATTTTACAGATGGAGAAAAACAAAATAGTGGAGTTCTAAACTGTCCTGATTTTCAAAGAGATTCAGGGTTAGAAATAGGAACCTAAATCTTACTCCCAGACCAGAGCTCTACTCACCTAATTCCTACTCTCTGGCCCATTCTAAATCCATTCATTTGCAGCTATCAGCCTGGGGATTATCTGTGTTCTCCAACTGGCCTGGGCTGGCTTCTCCCTGCTGAAGGGCTGACCACTGCTGGGAGACCTTGTGTGCTGTGTTCTCATCAGGATCACCCACTGCAGAGAAGTCTTGCCCTGCCTTAAAGCCTGTGTGTTTTATTTTGTTTTGGAATATATTATAACATGCCTAAATAATTCTTATTATATTTTTAAAAACCTTCAAAAGTGAAATCTATTTTTTCAACCTTGTATATCTTTATTTTAGAACATTTTGAAAGTAGAAGGAAAAAGCAAAGTAGGAATAAAATCAAATTTCACAGCTCCGTAGGAAATGTTAACTCCTGTTAAGAACAAAGTAAAACAAAAGTCTTAAATATCACTTTTAACTAATTCAGATGGTTTTCCTTATTGGTTTAAAATGGAAAGCTTTGTGTATTTGCATGTGTATGCATATATAGCTATATCTAGACATATTAATGTATGTACAGAACCAAAGGAAGTATTTACCCTTTCCTGCTCTCCATTATTATTACTTTTTCTCAATTTTGCTAACCACTTGCAGTTCTGAGAATGGTGTTGGTAGAAATCTAAAAGGGAGGGCAGTGAGTCAGGTACTAAACTCCGTGCTGAATCCCAGGGTAAAGAAGCAAGCCCTATAAAAACTTCATTTTTCCTACTCCCCCACATAAGGTAATTTACAATTGCATTCATTTTAGGATTTCTATTGAAACACACAGAACCAAAGGTCTGAACTGTCTATCAGAACAGCCTGGAACTTAGCAGTGCCAGCCTTGCTCCAATGACTGCCTGACTCACTGGGACCCCGATCAAGTGATGTGCCAGAGGGCCTGGGCAGGGTCTGATATTAAGGCAGCCTATTGATTCTTTAGATTATCTCCTGGGGACATAATTATCGTTTAATCTCTATATGGGTGGATTTCTGTATTTTAAAATCTACTTTTTTTTGTCAACAACAGAAATATTAGTTTTGATCCTCAAAATTCTCATCTCTGATTTGAAAGGGCTATTGCTTTAGTCCTCCATCCTTTATGGTATCAATAGGCTGGTGGAAAAGGTAGCAAATAAATCCCATAGAAAGTAGTTAAAGAAGATCAAACATAACCTTCACTGCAGACATAAAGGTGCCTATTCTTCACTTAAAAAAATGATCCTGACTTGGGGATGCACTCTTCTTTCAGAAAGCTGACATACTCTTTTCTTCTTTCACTAATATTTACACAAAAATAAACTGTTTCTCATTGTCCACGACAATCAAAGTGAACATTGATAAATAGAGGGGCAGATTTGAATCATAGACCAAAACTCTTCACTAAATACATTCTTAATCAGGTACCATTATAAAAGCATAAATAATACTACATATTTGGCCACTGGAAAAGAATACATCAATAAATAAATGGGATTGCTCAGAATTTTAACATGATATAATTCTGTGGCAGTGCACTGAGCTGAACTGTGTTAATAAATGACTGTCCAATTTTAATGTTTGGGGGGTCATGGCATTTTTCAATGCCATGAGCAAAGATTCAAAGATATTTAAGAAAGATTATTCTTCAAAGTGTATTTCATTTACCTCTCTCCTAAACATATAAAACACTTTTTCACTTAACTTGTTTGTTCCTTTGAAATTTCTGAATGTTTACATTTATCTGCAATATCATATTATTATTCCAGTTAGAGTTTCAGTGCCTTGGCTAGAAATGTTATCATGAAGAACTTTATGCTAACATGGCAATTGGGTAATGAGGGGTTTGTAAACCGAGTCAGAGCATGTAATTCTCCTCATAGGTTGCTCTCTATTTAGATTTTATGACTTTAAGTACTTCATGATCAGTAAATAATAAATTCAATTTACTGGATAGAAGTTTTGTCACTTAGAAATACTCACTTGGAATATATATTTCTTAATTGGCATCAATGGCACATTTCCCAGGAAGCATAACAAAATGGATCATTTAATAGATGCCCAATCTCTCCATCCATCTATCTATCAGTGCAGCACATGATGTTTTGACTTTAATATGGTAATTATCTCAGGCTGACTTCAGAGCAGGAAGCTGCCTCCCACACGGCAGTGCTTAATTACTTTAGACTTCAGCTTGCCAAGTGAAAAATTGACTGTTTTTTTGCACATTGCATGGAATTGAAATGATTTCATTGTCATTTCAGTTGAAATACAGCCTGACATCAGCATAGAATCATGGGAAAGATAATGCAAAATTTCTCTGAAATTCTAAAACGGTCTGAAAGCTGCCTTATTTTTTTATGAAGCTGCATTTCATTTTCAGCATGTTAATGAAGACACACTTCATCTTGAGAGAAGCAAACTTTTAGGAATTCACTTTTGTGAGTGCGTCCCAATGGCAATTCAATAAAGGGCAACACTGTTAGGTAGCTACAACTGAATGTGAACTTTGACAATTAGGGGGCAGAAGAGCCATTGGAATGGGTGTTAACACGGTGGTAAAAACTGTTAGCTCGAGCATGCCACTAATAAAATAAAAGCCGTAATAACGGCCACATTCAGAAAATTAAGAAAAGTCACCATTATGCAGATTCTGCATAATGATACCTTTAATGTGTTGTTGCATGACATAAACTAAACATTTGAGTAATAAAGTGGTAAAATAAATCTAGGCTGTCTTCTGTTGAAATTTATCACAATTTCTTTTTTCCTTCAGATTTCAGCTGTCAGTCACATACTACTAATTGAATAATTTTCAAGACACCAAAGGCAGATTTCATGAATAAAGTGTCCACAAAAATGTGCTATTGGATAGTGGGAGGAAGTCAGATTATGAGGGGAGGCATTCGTATAACATAGCAAATTGTACCCAAGCTTTCACTTTGGCCAGAAGCACTCAGCAAGTAGCAATGGCACCTTTGCCATGTAAACCGCAGGGGAAAGTAATTAAATTTAACAGAAGCTGCCCTTGATTTAAAGCCACAGGGGAAGTAATTAAATTTAATAGAAGCCACTACTTCTAAACAAAGATATATGGTATTTCTATCAACAAATGTTACCTTATTTTTTTTTTCAAATGTGCCTATTGCTTCTAGTAGCCTGCTTGTAGAAACCCGCTCCAGAACACCTAATGCACAATATATAATATTGTAAACCATATTGGGCAGTAATCTTAATATCAACAGAGCTGAGCTGCAATTCAAGAAAAGGCATGCTGCCTGCCCTCCATGTCAGCCTGCTCAAAACCAATACCTGGCCTTAAGATGGAGACAAGAAATTTGGGGGAAAAAGTAGACTTGAGATTTTTGGGATCAACCTTGATGCATTTTTGTACATCCGCTTAAACTGTCCCCCAACCTCAGCCCCTGGGGCTGCCATTATCTTGTTGAGCTGGTTCAGTGGCCTGGCTTTGGAAGAGACAAGGTTCTCCTTCCTGAAAACGTGGGCTCCGGCTGTCTGGGTTCTCCAGGCCAGGTCAACAGGCCCCCGTGGTTTCTTCCTCGTTTGGCCCGCCCAGTTGAAACTGGTCCTAGGATCACCAGTTACCTGGGTAGGATGCGCAATGCAAATGAGGGTCTTTTCACCAAGCCTTGTACCTGGGCTCTGACAGCCGGAAAGAAGGGGTGCCGGAAAGAAGGGGTGTGAGGATCCCCCGCTTTGTCAAGTCATGCATCTTCTGGTCTTTGTCCTAAATCTCAAAAGGCCCATAAGGGCCAACGCAGCCTGGGCTGCTCCCATCTTCCTTTCAACTCTTTGTTAACACCAACAACGAATGTTTCTTGGCTGGTTTTAAGCTAATCAGATGGGAAGGCTTAGGACTGACTGAGAGCGAAGGGATTCACTTCCTTTCCTGGATTTAAGATTAAGAGAACCAGAGAGATCCTGCTTTCTTAGAGCATAGAATACAAAGAAACAGTGGAATGGGGTGTCATGCAGAGGAGTGGCCCCAAAGAAATCCAGTTGTTAAGACAGTTTCAATGTTAACACAATATTGTTTACATAGATGAGTGATGGACAGCTGGACTCTATGCCAGGACTACTTGAGTGTGAGCTGGCCCAGCCATTCTAGCCGCATGCCACTGGCAAGTTAGTCTCTTGTGGCTGACTTTTCTCATCTAAGAAGTGGGAACAGTAGCAGGAATTGTCATATGGAGCTGTGGAAAGGATGAGAGGTTCGTATATGTAGTGTACCTAGAACAGTGCCAGATGCACAGTAAACCCTGTCTAAATGTTGACTCTTATTACCTACAACATATGTTGAAGTTCATTGCCCATTGACAGTAATAGTTCTGCATCATACTCAGTGTCATAAAGGAATATTCTCCATGGTTTTATTTGAATTCCACACTCCGAACTACACTGTAAGCATAGATCCTTGTATTTTATGCTTTAAGTAGATGCTATGCAGCCAGTCCCTATTGCTCAGGTAGAAGAGTGGTGGTAGTCCAGTTGGGAGGTTGGGCAGTAATCTCAGGGGCAGAGGCATTGAGGGGATGGAACACAAGATGATGTTCACAAAGAGGTGTAGTGGTGAGAGATGTAGGGCAGTATATCTTACTAAATTGCAAACAAAAGCCCACAAATAATGCCACACTTGCAGGTGGGGATTATGCCAGTTTTCCCAGTTAGCCTGAACTAGCACCACAATAAGTGAAACCAGTCACTGTTCCTTCCAGGACTGAATGCATAGTCACAATGCATTTGTCAACTGTATATTTTCCTGTCAAGTAGTTGTTGGGTGAAAAACCACCGACAAAGAATTTTTCTTTGTCAGATAAACTTTTCACAACAGAAGTATGTAGTGATGGCTTCTGAAATAAATCTAGTGGCACTGGGGAGTTTACAAATACTAGCATATTAATATACAGCTAAAATAATAATAAAAAACACCATGCTGCTAAAGATGTTTAGTATTATCAGCTCACTGCAGGAGTTTATTAGAAACTCCTGCTTTCTTTTATTAAAATTTCAATTGGCTTGGTGAATGAGATCCTATGTTAGTGTCATAAAGTGAGAAGCCAGAAGGAGAGGATATTGGCATTTAAGTGCAGATTTCATTTTAAAAACACTTTACATTATAAAAGAAGATTGCATATTGTAAATATTACATATAATGTTAGTGGTATTAAAAGGAGTGTTAGTAATTTTTTAAAATTCATCAAATTGTCTTTATGATGATATCTGGCAGATTTTATATTTCGGTAGGAAAGCAAAGTTTCAAATTTATCCCAAGATGTTTTTAGTTATAAGCACCAAATATGGTTTTTAAAAAGTTTTCATAAAATTATGCATAAGTGTAATTTAATGGGAATCCTCTTTGGCAGTAGCATATGACAATTTCTTAATTTTATAATTAGCTGATCATTATCCCTCTGCCTTTTGGAAGCTTTTGTTAAACTAACTTGGTTTATCTGGGCAGCTGTATAGATGGCAAACCTTAATGTATGGTTGAATGTTTGGGTGGGCAATATTGTAGCAAATAATATGGAGCACCTTCTCAAGTAAGCTCATATTTTCCTTCCTGGCATTAAATGGTCACTTCATCTTTGCCTGCTGAAACACTGTTTAAGAAGATGGTGGTAGGCAAAGTTCTAAGGTGCAACATCTGGGAAGCGGAGATGAAAACCTCACTTCCCTATCCCAACATCTGGAGTCTTCATGAAAGTGAGAAGTTTGCAGGTTTGCAGCTGCAGCCCTTTCATGACAAGTTCGGTAAATTTTACACATGGTTGCTTGCTTAGAAAATATTTTCCAGATTTAACATGTTTACAGCATTGACATTTGAAACTGAAGCCCCTTGCCTCTTGATTAGAGCAGAGAGTACTCACAGGCTGCATTCTAACTTTATGGGGTTGGAAATCTGGGAATGGGTCATTTACAGTTTTCAAACACATCAGAATGCACTTTGATCTCTAGTCCAAGTTTCTTTAAATGCAGTGAGCAATAACAATAAATTAGCCCAACTTAGCTATTTTTCCCTTTAATATGGTTATTTTTAATGTAATCGTTTTATTGCATTTTGAAATCCAACCAACATACTTAATCCATTTTATTCATATTTTCTGAGAAGGAACATTAACCCAGCAAATTAGGTAAAGGAAGGACTGTGTGTGTATTTGTGTACGTATATTTTTATATTTTAAGCTACAACATAATCTGTGAGTATACGTATTTATAATAAAAGTAACATTTATCTTTAGACATTTTTTCTAATTGAAATCTCTCATTTTACTTACAAATCTTTAGGTGCACTGAATGTTGTCAAAACAGTATACGGTACATTCAACAATAAGATACACTCAAAACAAAGAGAATGTGCTTTTGAGTTTTCCAGCATTTAGCTAAGATCCCTAATATCAAATTTACTTGAGCAGATGAATTTACATTAATAACATCAGCTTCTGTTCAACACTGATTTTGATCATACCTTCCAAATAACATGAGAAATAAGTTATATTGATACAATCTTTTCTTTTTTTTAGAACCATAAACATTCAGTTGACAGTCACAACACTTTTAGTTGCTAAAAGGCATGCAAAAGACATCTCATAGTGTGATACATTTTACCATACTCACCGCCACAAATGTCAGCCCTCTTGCTTCAAACTGGATTTACTGGAGTTCAGATGCATAATCCTGAGAATCTTCTTTAACATTAGTTAAAATTTTGAATACAGTATTTGTCCTTCATGATTTAAGATAAACAATGGCACATTCACGTGAAAAAGTCTTTCATAGAGTAGACTTTAGGTTATGATATTTCAAATACAAAACAAAAGCCAATTCTACCCCTTCAACAAAACAAATCAAAACAGAATGCCTTACCACTGTGAAAAAATGCATTAGATCGTCTCACTGTGGCTTCTATAATTCGGAAGAGAGAAGGGCAGTTTGTTCCTTTTTATGTACTGTTTACTGCCCCACACACACACCCTAATAAATGCTAGATATTTGCTTTGAGTAACGTTTAACCCAGTCCACCGATGACTTACATGAGCAGCCAGATAGTTTGTATTGATTTTGATCGTTATATTTGTAGAAAGACATTTCAGTAAGTTTTTTGAAGACATAAAGTACTCCACAATCAAATCCATTTGGGATTAACTGCAGAATCAAACACTTTAATTTTAACTAGGAGAAAGATAAGAACAAATGAAAAATATGAAGATCCATAATGAAAAGCACTGAAATAATCTAAGTGAATCATTTTATTAAAATGGTCGTTTCACTATAAATAAGGAACCATAAAAAATACAATTTGTATATTCTGTTACAAAAAGCTTCACTCTAGGCAGCTAACAACTAAAATTTTATAAGAAAAAAAAATGCTCCCCTAAGGAAAATGTGCCTATCTGCTGTTTCTTTTTAACAAAGATTGAGATGCTTACAAAGAACTTAGCAAAGTCTTCTAAAAATAAAACCTGTATTGCCATCCCTCACCCCCTCCACGGCATACACTATGTATGTGAGGGTTTTTTGGGTTTTTGTTTTTTTATCCTATTCACGCTGAATTGTCTGATTCCAATTTAAATTGCCAGTCAGTGTTTCACAGCTTTGCATAGCACTTTCTAATCTTTTCCTCTTGGGCATCTCTGTTTGAAATAAAGCTTTACTGTCTCTCATATATCCGAAACAAACAAGTGCACCCACTTGATGGTTTGATCATAACTGGCTAAGCTCAAAAAATGAGCAGCAAGTTGAGGAAAAAGTGCATGGGACACAACCAGCCAACAAGACGAAAACCCTCAGCAGAGATGCAAATGATATTTTATTATTTGAAACAGCTGCCACGTAGCTTCAGCCACTGTTTTTCTTTACAGCTTTTTCCTGAATAACTTCGTGCTGGTACATATATCCTTTCATGCTTTCCCTGGTGACCCAAACTTTCATGCCATTTACCTTGCTCCAGGTAATCTGGGGACATACCCCAGGCATGTGTTATTGCAGAGTCTGTGTAGTTGTTTAGCTGCTAATTGATTCTCAAAGGAAGCAGACTGACGCTGTCACTATAATGTGACGTTAAGAATTCTTCAATTTAAGCATGTGTATTTTAGTGAAATTAAAACTGTTAGCTCTTCTGGATATTTGACTATAAAAAGCTTTTATAGAAGACGGTATAATAAGTTTTGCCTTTCCTCACCAAAAAGGAAAGGAAATCTGTGCCAATTTCCAGGACTGTGAGGTTTTTATTTTTAAAAATTTTACTATAGTTTTAACTGTTGAAATACTGGATGCATGTCATGATAAAAATTAAATTTGGATGCTTTTAACTTGTGGTTCAAGAAGACTCATACCTTATAATCAGAACCCCAGAGGACAGTGCAATAAATACTTGTTTTAAAAACGGTTTCATCCGTCTTAAGTTCTTACCAGATAATCCTGTTTTCAGTGTCTGTGTTGTAATGAATGCTGTGATATAATAGAAACTTTCACAAATAAAGTGTTCCTACTTTAAAAATAGAGTGTGGTGTTGATTTTTTAAAGGTACATTATTTCTGGGAATGGGTTTATCAGCAGTACAACGACATTACAAGACAAGACAAGCCATAAAAAGGATTAAGTAGGGCTGTATAATACTGATTAAGTAACAGAGCGATACGTGTGCGTTGCAGGAGTAACTAGTGCTGCCAAGTCTTTGGAAACAATAGTCGTAAAAGTTTACTTTCCTTGCAGACCCAACTCTCTTCTCTGGGATCTTCTCTAACAATATTCAAACATCAGCTCTTCCACAGTTACTAAATTCTGCCTACATTAAAAAGTCATCAACAGCAAAGTCCCTTTCTGGGTCTTCCTGTTTTAATAATGCTTTGTGATATGCAGATGGACTTGGGTTCAATTTTGACTCAGCCATTTACCCTTGAGCATGATTCTTATCTCTTTGGTTTCCTCACTGTAAAATGGAGGTAATAATACCTTAAAGAGTCGTTGTGAGGGTCAAACAGGTAATGCACATAAAGCACTTAATATAATACTCAGCCCCTTTTGAGCACTAAAAATATTAACTTATTAAGGGAACTAATTCTAATTTTTTTCCCCAATATGTTTTGAGTGAGAGACCTGCTTCTGTATTTTAGATCTACAGAGATGTCCTTATTATTTTATTGCTATTACAACACTCAATGGTGCTACTCAAGAATACCTTATAATGCTGTGCCCTGAAATTTAAGATAGGTGCCAAAGGAGATTTCTAATACACATAACTTTAAAATGCTTTTCACAAATGACTTGGATTATTTGCTCAAATAATATATTTAATGTAAAGAATATTCCAGAACTGAAGTTAACTCACTGAAGATTCTTTACCTGTCAGCTGCTTAAGAGAAGGGTTCACCCAGTTCAATTTTTATGTGAGAAATTAGTTTCAGGAGATAATTTCATCCATATCACTTGAAAAGCTTTTCATATGGGCTATGCAGTGTTATAAATTCTAACAGTGTAAGGCAAAGGAAAGAAAGAAGTCTGTTGATTTCACACAAGGAATCCATTCCACATTGTTTTCACTACTTTTTCCAAGACCCCAAGGGAATCCAACAACAATAGGTTATATCGGATGCAATTAGAATCAGAATGCAGAGTCAAGTAAATTAGGACAGATGTTGATATTTCAAAACTAGTCTGCTTTCCTTACATTTGGACTCAATTGATGAGCTGCATTAGGAAGTCACCATGACTCCTCTTCAATATATCAAGATTATTCTCAGAAAACAGGGGAAAACACCTACTAGTGCAACCCCAAAATCTGTCCCCAGTGTGATTCTGTAACGTGGCGAATGTTGATCCTGTAATTGCATCCATACTGGAAACTCTAGATCTTCTGTGTTTAAACTTAATTCTGTCTGACAGCTTTCTGGGCTGTGTGCTGCAAACAGGTATGAGGCGGAGCGGGCAGCGGGGGGGTGGGGACTGGGGCCAACATGGGTAATGGGATGAGGAGCACCGAGCCATGCTTGGTTATTAGGCGGGAGCGTGCTGTTAATGGCTTCCTGGGGCTGCTCTGGATTTGAGAGGGCTTCTTTGCCTGGGCTGGAGCCGGGGGCGCCTCAGTGGGAATAGCCTGAGGGTGGGGAGGGGGCCGGGGTCCGCGAAGGTTGGTTGGTGGAGAGGGCCAGCTTCTGTCTGGAGAAAGCAAGCTGATGGCATGCAAGGAGGACTGGGAGGGGAGCCCAGGGGGAGCAGAGGCCCGCGTCCTGGAGCAGCTTCCTGGAAAACCACTCTCCAGTTTTCCGTCAAACAGAGAATGGCAGTAGAGGGAGCCAACCCCAGAGGACCTCTTCAGCCAAAGAAACTCTGAGTTAGGGAGGCACATTTTATTTTTATTTATTATCACAACACAGACTATCAATTTTAAAACCTGTTTGAGTAATTTCCCTGAGGAAGGAAACTGACCCCATTCCCACAGCCTCCCTACTCTCTAAGTGCTAAGTGTGCCACAAAGCATTTTGAATGCTTTCTTAAAAGTTCCAGATCATTCGACCACTCCCACTGCAGCAAGACTCTCAGTCTGCTAATGCTGGAGCTTATTTATGAGGGCCGGCGAGAGGCGGTGGGCCGACCTGAGAGCAGCTGCAGGGCCGGCCCCACACCCCAGGAGGTCTGTGGCAGGGGGAGGGGGAGGGGGAGGTAATGACTATTCGGAGACAACCTATTTAAGCAACTGTTTGTTCTACAGTAAAAATTACTCGGTGGCTCTGCGCTTGAACTCTCACAGGGAGGGTGCTGCGGGAGGCAGTTGGAGACTTTGTTTTAACCAAATGAGCAAACAGAAGCTTGGGGCTTTGTTGTGAGCGGCCGGCTTTGGGGCGGGCCTTCCTCTCTTCCTCAGGCTTCATTTGCTTGGAAGGCGACGGTGCTGCCCCAGAGGGACTCTGTGGATGAGGCAGCTGCAAAAGCAAAGCGGACGCAGGCTTAAGGACTGGGCAGGGGCAAACGTAGCTCGGAAACTACAGGGAGGGGGCGAACAGAATACAGTTTTGTGAGCCATCTTCCAAAACACTTCTCTGTCTCCTTTTACATGTATGCACATGTTTTCACAAATCCAGGAGCAAAGAAGATTCACACCATACCTAAAATTCAGTCAGACTCTGGCAACTGACTGAAACAGTGATTTCCAGAGCTCAGGGCCCCAGAGAGTGGAATCTCACAGGCCTCCGGGAGGGAGAAGCTGGGGCCTGCAGAGAGTGGCCGGCTGAACCCAGGCCCCAGGAAAACCCGCGATGCCCCAGGAGGCACGGACCTTCCTGAAATTCCACTGGCATCCGGATGTGTCTGGATGTTTCGGGGGAATGTGCGCATCTAAACCCTGATCTTCTCCTCATGCCCCCGTAAGGTGAAATGAGTTTTCATGTATGCTATTTGCTTATTTCAGGGAAAGGGGTCAACCTAGGAGCAAGCGCAGGGCAAAGAGAGTCTGGAACACTGAAGGAATAAAAGTGAGGTCAGACAAAACCAGTGCCCCAAAGCTCTCCTACAGGCAGGCTTTCCATACAGGTTTTTATGCCAAACAAAAGACAAGCGGCCAGGTGACCTATTTGTTCATGGGAATTGCAGGGCAGACAGCTCTGCGGCAGAGCTGGGCTGTGGAGGAGCTCTGCTCTCTGTTGTGTCTAGGGCTGCCACCAGCTCATCGGTCTCCGTGCATGCCAGGCTCGTGAGGAGAGGACTCAGTCTCTGCAGATCACCTCTTTGAAGCCGATTTTCTGGCTCAGAGGGTCTCCCTGCTGTAGAGACTGAGGGTCTTCCTGCAAGCTGCTTGCCCCGCTTTGTATTATCTCCTGGCATTTGTCTGTGTCCTGCTTGCATCTAATGTATATTTATTCTCAAGCACTGGGAACCTCAGCGGGCAACAGAAGTCGAAGTGAGTGAACGGCACAGCGGTACTGGGGAAGAGTCATTATTGGCACATTTCTGGCTTATTTGACTAGGGAGATTTTAAGCAGTTTATGTGGTGAGGAGAAGGCAAAGTGACAATGTGGGAACCTCTTATGATATGCAAAAATGTGCAGCAGCACAGAATTGCCACTTATTAGGTAATAAATGGGATGTCAGATTTTTCTAAAGAGCAGTAGGGAAAATAAATACTCAAGACTTGGGCCAAAGTCCAAGGGCTAGCCCTGGGTCCTGTGGCTCTGGCCACCTCCTCGGCACTGTCTTTCTCAGTGAGATCTAGCTTTCTCAGCAGCAGCATTATGAGCAGGGCTACTAACACGGCTCCTTTGAATATGAAAAATAGAAAGAAACCCCTTTTTAATCTTTGTTTTTATGGCTGCAAACATGATTACATAGAGGAAAATCAATCCCAATGGAACACAATAGATAATACAAAGTAATTGATTGGCCTTTATCATTTTCCATTATGATATTAAAATAACACCATAATATCAAGCGGCAGCCACTGATACATAAAGGAAAACAGGAGTTGATTATGTCTAAGGGTAATCAGGTCAGGGAAGTGTGAAGGTAAGATAAATAAGGTAAATACAAAAATGGAAAAAAGCTTAAAAGAAGCAAAAGGGAGTTGGTGGCAAAGAGTCTACATAATAGAAGGGAGATCTGATGTTCAGAATATCATTAAGCATGAAGCCACGAGAGACAGTCTATTGCAGCTGTGTGATTGCAGTATGTCTCGGTTGGTGTCCCAAGCCATGGGGGCAAAAGCTGAGTGACTTCAACTTCTCAGAAGTGCAATAATCCTTTCAGAATATAATGCCTGCAGCCTGACTGCTATCAGGTTATGAAATTTAGAAAATGAAATAGGGGAAGCATTTAGCTATTGGTATTTCCCAGGCACTAATGCCACCAGCATGGCATTGCATGCAGCCACTTAGAACACCTCCATTTGCAGCCAAATTTTCCAAACTGCCAGAGACCAGTGTGGCTTTGTCAGACCCTCAGATGTCATGGTTTGTTCCCTAGTGACAGGCAGCTAAAGCAGAGCCATTGAAAAAATTGCATAAGTAGAATGCCTAGATACATTATTCTTTGTTCTTGCTTGCTTTATCATTCATGTATGTTTATTCTCTCTCAATATCTATTCACATTTACTAACCCATGCATAATGTTACTAAGTACATAATTTTACTTAAAAATATGACCAAATTTTATTTCCTACCAACATTTTTTTCCTTTGAAAATACTTCTTATATGAAACTACATAAACGTACTTTGTGTCTGATCAATAAATGAATGCATTTAGGAGCTGATTCATTAAATATACAAAACATTTGCTTTGGACTCTGAATTTAGATTTCCCAACACAATGTCATACGTGTATTAAGCACCCATCAGAAATAACCCTGTTGTGGCTGGTAGTCAGTTTTTTTACATTCACACTTAAAACACAGTGTTAAAATGTCATGCCCATCATAGTGATCCAGCCCTTTGGATAAGTGATAATCAGGAAGAGCTTGAGGTGGTGTAATAAATCACCATATGAGCTGGGAGCATTAGAGACCTGGTTAGCTGTGATATCCTCAAGGGATGTGGAAAGTGGTTGTTAGCTCAGAAGAAGGAGTCTAGATATCACAGACTTTGTTTTTAACTTTTCTACATCCTGAGGAGTTGAATTCATTTGTTCATTCATTCACTGATTCATTGCACTAATTGAATGCCTATTATGGATCTGGAACTGAACTTGGTACTAAGGTTACAGAAATGATCTCAAGGGGCATAAAGGCTATTATGGAGCATTGGTATATGTAAACAGGTATGTGAAAAGGCCCTAGCAGATACGACACAGGTATTATGAAACCCAGAGGAAGTAAGTCAGAGAAAAGCTTTACAGAGATAGATGTGGATGGAAAAGTAATTTCCAGACAGAAAAAACAAGGAAGGACTGAATGGGGTGTGGCGTGGGAGCCCAGATTCCCAAGATGTAGTCTGTCACAGTAGGGAGTTTTCCCTACAGAGCAGAAATCCTGTACAGGTTGTTTAAGTGGTGGTGGAGTTCAATCAGATTGTTTTGGGGTGATGGCACTTAGGTACAGGGTAGAGAATAGGTAGGAGTGGTGACAAGAGGGGCTATCATACCATGTCCCGGTTCATGCCTAAGGAGCCAGATGTGCCAAGTGAGGAGTGATCACATCAGAACAGTCACACCTTGTTATCAAATGTTCTTGGTAGCAAGTGACAGAAAGCTGAAACTTTGCTTCTCATCTAACACAAAGTTCAGAAGGTGATGGCTCTGTGTGTGGTCTTTCAGGGTTCCAGTTCCATTGCTTAGCTATTCTCTTAGCTAAGCCTCTTCCATG
The DNA here is from genome assembly GCA_032199065.1 of Smutsia gigantea. NCBI lineage: Eukaryota > Metazoa > Chordata > Mammalia > Pholidota > Manidae > Smutsia > Smutsia gigantea. The sequence goes on from JAVSCE010009311.1 coordinate 173,700, forward strand.
CGCTGATTTTGTCCTTGGGCTGGTTGTGACTAGAACATGGCTGCAGCAACTCCGACAGTCTCATCCAAACACGCAATGTCCAGAGGAAAAGGACCATCTCTCTTTTTTAAATGTCTCTTTCTTAGGAACAAGGAATCCTTTCCCAGAAATTCCCAGCAGGCCATTCCTCATGCTTTCCTGGTCATGTAAATCAAAGGCCCACTCCTAAACCAATTACCTAACAGAGTTTGGAGTCAGCTACTGTCCAGGTCCTGCTTTCCTTTAAATATCTTCCCTTTTGATTTTACCTATCCCCATCCACAGGGTGGGATGTCTCCTATCAGTTACTGTACAAAAATACATTACTGTCTACAGCTTCCTTACTTGCCGGGAAAGGGCGTTCTCTTCTTCAGATGCATCAGCCTGATTGTCTCAGTGGTGTGCTTAGGTCTGTTAGCGGTTGTCTGCCAAGGTGTAGCTCCACCTGATAATGTCGTCCCAGACCTTGAGGACCCAAAACCCTGGGATGCTGGCTTGGCAGACAGGCTGTGTGCTGGAGGAAGTTCATTTCTGTTCTTCCTGATGAGTCTAGAGCCAGCTAGATATGACAAGGGACATCCCTCAGTTGTCCATTCTGCAGCACACATCTTCATGCCATGCCTCAGTGAATGATCCTGGCCTGGCCTGAGACTTAATTGGTCTCTTACAGGAAGTGTGATTTGGGGAGTTCTCTGATCCTGTATTTCCAATATTTCCTTCTTTCATTACCTTTGTTCCTAAAGACCACCCCCTTCCAAAAAAATTTCTGCATTTGCTGGTTTAAGGTGCTTGTTAACAGGAAATGATCTGATTGATAAATTCACATAAAGCATGAACAACTGACAATCCTGATTAAGATAATATTCTTATCAAGGCTATTTAAAATAGAAAAAGCTATCTTCTAACCCAGATGAATCAACCTCTGATGGGGGCATTTCAGGCAATACACAGGGACATAATTATTGGTAGAACTGCCAGTGTGACCTCTTAAATTCACACTATGTATTCAAATAGTGCCTTTTACAAACCTGTATTGTAGAATATTGTATTTTAATAGTCTGCTGAAGGGACTTTCTTCCTCACAAAAGAGTGACTTTCTTGAGGGCAAGACCATGCCTCATTTGCTGTTTTGTTTCCATCCCCTAGCACAATCATTTTCACAGAGCAGCATAATGTCTTCTGATGGCTGCTTAAAGCATTATTTTATAGTTAATCTGTTGCAAGGACTCTGGGGGAATCAAAAAGAAAACAAAGAGGTTGCTTTCTTCTTCCCACTAAATAATTCATACTTTCCTGAACTTTCATTGCATTTATATTCTGTAAATCTCTATTATCCAGTTTGGAAAGGTCTTAATTTCCCCGCAGTTCTCTTAAAATGCAGAATTCCCATCAAGACTTAGTGTTTTGCTATCTGGATGCTTAAGTGACCAGTTAAGAAATTCCTATAGCTGAAGTATCCCTGCATTCCATTTGTGTGCCAGAGGGCATTTCCTGCCTCCTAGCCCCTTTGGACGCCCGCATGTGTTATGCAGAGACTTATTCCCGTGTTGAGCTAGGATGATGTCTGAATTTCCTGTGTCATTTTTCTAGAGAAGTAAAGTCCTCTACCATAGCCTGAGCTCACGGTTGAGGTTTAATTTCTGAGACGTTCATTCCCCTTGAGCCGGAGTAAGAATGTAGGTAAATGCAGGTTCTAGGAATAACTCATTCTTTAGCAGATGTGACACTCTTGCAAGGCGAATCAACAGTATGACCTCACACACCCACTCTCATGGCCTAGCCCAAAAACACTTCATGCTTGATTGTTTCATGTTACAACGATTGGTTGTCATGTTTGCTCAACACATTTTTCTTTCAGCAGTTGTCTCTCCCGACCTGACCAGGACATTGGTCATAAGCAGTTACCTCTTCTGCCATGATGGTGGGCATGTGCCTCCACCTAAGCCAATCAGGTTACTCCCCTCTGCTCTTGTGACTGTCCCACAGATGGGCATATATGGCCCAGATTTAACCAGTCAGATTCATCCTCAGGAATTTTGCAGAATTTGTTAGGAAAGAAGCCCTTTAGCTGTGAGGATGACTGAAGCTTTGAGTTGACTTGCTGGGGATATTTTTGCCACTAGGTGCAAAGAACCTACATGTATGAAGAGAAATTAGAACCAAGAAATGGATGGATGAAGGGAAGGAAGATGGGAGGGGGAGAAAGAGAAGGAGCACTGATGACAGCATTGAGGACCTGGATCCAGCCATATTTGAAAACATGAAAAATTCTCTTTAATTCCATTTAAGCTAATTTGGATTGGGTTTCTGTAAATTACATGAAAAATACTCCAGATAAACAAACATGTTCTCAGTTTGTTTATACAAGTACAGATTACATAAGCATTATAAGATAAAGGTGCATATATATTTAGCCATTTAAGAATTGTATTTTGAAACCCACCATCTGAATCCATTGAACTGGGCACTATCAAATATGAACTTTGAACAAATCAAATGTGGTATGTTATTTATGCTATAAAATGTTCATGATAATATTCCACCATAAGAACAGTATCTATAGCCTACACTTAGATGGATGTACAACTAATTAAGGATTCAATGACTTCTGTGGAATTCAACTAAATAACTAGTGGTTAATAACTAACTTTATAAGCAACTGAGAAGAATTGGAAAAATAAACCAACTGCGATTCAGGACTAAAACTGAGATTATACTCAGCACAAAATTATCTAAGAGAAAGTTTGAATAAATTATACAGAAAAGAAAGCAGGTGATTTCTCGTGTAGGAAAAGGCATTGGCAGGCTTAGAGACATCCCCGTTTTTCAGAGTGCATCTTGGGTACCATTTTCTCTGAGAAACCCTCCTCCTTGGCTCCTTGTACTTACCCCTTGACTGGCAGTTTGTGGAATTACAGGTTTATTTCTTGATTTCCCAACTTGATGTTAAGCATTCTGAGTCCAAGTACTGTCTTATTCATCACTTATCCATCTTACCTTGCTCGATGCTCAATATCTACTTCACTCACAAGGCATGGTGAACAAAGGGACATGTCTGTTGACAATGTCACAGGGTTGACTGGAGGACTGTGTCCTGGGAGCTTTGTCCTCTGGGGATAGCTACTATTACTTCTTGATCATCCACCATCCCTTTATGGTGATTATTATGCTATGTTACTTATTATGTCTATTATGTGGCTCAGCCAGAGTCCAAGGCTCAGGAGAAATGTGATTATGCAGCAGAAACTGTATGAAGACTCCTTTATCTGGCCATGATTTCTTTCCTCCCTACATAACATATATGTTAAGCTTCTGTTTTTAAGATTTGGTTTCCAGAGCCAGAGAGAAAGAGTATTCTAGATGTGCCCAGAATGGCTTCACTCAGTTACTATAGGCTCAGTTCCACTTAGTCCTCCTGATTATCCTGAAAGCATTAGCATTTACATTATAAAGATAACAATCTAAGACTGAAAGCAACTTACTAAATAAAAAGCTCATGGTGAGCAAGGATCTGAATCTAGTTCTAACTTCCTAAGTTGTGGTTTTTTGTACACTACTTAGAAGAGTAGCTTCAAACCTAGGATTTTACAAAGAAAGATTAGAATGAATTAATTTATTTAGAATTATACATTCCTTGACAAAGAAAATCAATGCACTATAAATTGAGTTCAATTACTCTCATCTCTCAGTTATCAGCAATTGAAAGGTTATGGGGAAAACAGATTACCTGCAAATTTTATGTGGATGAAACTCATAAATAATATGTGAACAACTGCAAGCTGCCATCAGACTGTGCTCTCAGCTATAAAAAGAGACTATAAGTGAGGTGTGATGATTACCACGGTAGGTCAACTTACTCCTCCAGAGTTCGTGGCAAATAATTATTTACCAGGTGGAATTTTCTCTAAGAAATTTCATTTACTTGACTTCCCCTTTACTTACCCTATTTCTTCATAAGGTTAAGTGTGCTTAAAAATAACTCCTGGGATAGTACTTGAGACAGAAACACAGATTTACTTTATTCCAGAGGGAAAACAAAAGATTGTCTAAACATCAGCTTAATCTAGAGAATGGAATAGAAGCATTATGTTTATTCTCCATGAGGAAATCTGGGAAAGCAGAATAAATACTGTGTGGAAAATCCAGAAGGGACCTCTGTTGTAGAGTCTAAATTACGAGGTGTTTTCAGGAAACATGTATTTTATACCAGGTCAAGGCCAGCTGGGGTTGGAAAGGCAGTCTCCAATGATTTGACATTTCCCTGATACCTCCTGGAGGAAATATTCAGGTTCCTGAAGGGGAGTGTGCTTTAGGCTGACAGCTCATGTCTATTTTCAAGGCACCATTACCCATGGCAGGTGATGAAATACTCTGTAAGTTCTGACATGGTGAAGGTTGGAATCATTCAAAAGGGTCCTGCCCTCCTAGGCTGTGATTACTGAATTCCCTGTGAGTCTTTACAGACCCCTACCTCATGAGTACACACACTGACACAGACTTACAGAGCTACTCACACCCACAGTATGTGTGCATGTGCATGTACACACTCACATGCATATGTTTGCACACACACATGTAGGCACTGCTAATAACTTCACACATTCAAAAAGTCTTTCAATTTTGGTGCTTTATAGTAGGGATAATACATGTTATGAAAATACTAAGCTATGCATTTTTTTGCCCCTCAGTTTTGTTCTTTTGAAGCCTTCTACCTCCAAGGCTGAGTATGGGCCATATAACTCGTGGGAAGGTGTGGGTTAGGCAATGTACCATCCAGAATAAAGAAATCAAAACTGTGATTGCTAAGGATCGAATGTCTGTGTGTCCCCCACCCTACCCCAAATTCATATATGGAAGCCCTAATCCCTAATGTGGTGGTAGGATGGGGCCTTTGGGAGGTGATTAAGTCATAGGGGTGGAGCCTTAATGATGGGCTTAGTGCCCTTATAAGAACTTTGACAGAGCTTGCTTTCTCTCTCTCTCTGCTAAATGCAGATACAAGGAGAAGACGGCTGTCTACAAACCAGAGAGAGGCCTGTCGCCAGGAACCAAACTGACCACCACCTTGATCTTGGACTTGCCAGCCTCCAGAACTGTGTGGAATAAAAGTTTGCCGTGTTGGCCACTGGCCTTGGTAATTTGTTTCAGCAGCCTGAGCTAAGATAATGATGAAAGAATAATGTCCTGGTTTCAGAGGAAGAGAAAATAGACTATGCCTTGTGCCTGTGGGATGGTGAAAGCAAAAAAGGTGGGAATAAGGAAATAAATTGCAAAACCTGCTCTGAGGGCTGATCTGGATCTCTTTTAACCATCACAGACCTCCAGGTACTTTCAGGTTTGGCTAGGGAGACCCAGTTTGGGAGTCGGTCATTAGGGAGATGGACTATTGTCCAAAAACTTTGCTCATCACAACTATTCACTTCACAGATGAACCCAGTAGGATGTCCAGGCTGGGCACACTCAGAGACTAGCTCAGTCAGCCTGTCATGGACACCTGCCTGCTGGATACCAGCATGAGGCCATGGCCTCTTCATCCCAAACTGTGAGGACTGTTCTTTATTCCCTACATCCAAGCATCATTAGAGGAAAGAAGAGGGGAAAGGGAGGAGCAGTTTCATTAGGGAGGACCTTTGGTGACTGAAAATCTATCCCCAACACACTAAGTAACCCAGAGGTGCTGAGGCATCATTAATAGTCAAATGTAAAGTTAAAGCCTGTTGCTCCCCACCCTTCATGCCCATCAGCCACCCAGCAGGGTGGGAGTTTGTGAGAAAGATGCTATCACTTGTAGAAAATGAAGAAGCCTCTCTTTCCCTGCACATCTGGTATATTAATTGTGACCTTCTGGCATGAGTAATACCTGCCCACAGTTTGGGAATCCCTACTGGGACAAATGCTGTGTTCCGGGTCTGTCGTTTTCTGGGCCCAGGAGAAGCATCACAAAGGACAACCAAGCAACACACCCGACATCTTGCTTCTTTAACTTCAACAGCCTTCCAAGTTTGGTTGGTGCTTGTTCAGAAAATGAAAAATGCCTTTTGGCCCACATTTCCCTGCACCAATAAAGATCCTAATTGTGCCATTACAAGCTGGTACATGCCTCTGTGTCAGGTTTCTCCTAATACTGTATCTGCCAGTGAGATCTGGAAGGCAGTGTTCTGCCTTTCACCCCATGGCAGAACAGAGCACTTCATTGAAGGATGGTGAGGAAGAGTGACTGAGCTCAGCTCAGCCTGAGCATTTGCATTTGTGTGTCTTCGGGGAAATGGGCTCAGAAAACAGAGCAGCATCTTCAGACACACCAAGAAGCCCGACTGAAATATCTGGAAAATCCCTTTGAGACTGAAAGCATGTGATTCCCAAAGAAGGCAACAAGTCTCAATCTTGATGTTTTTATGTTTCTTGATTGCAGTAGGGAAGCCAAATTGCCAGCAGTCTATGGATCCTGTGTGGGGCCTTTTTAATGCCTGGTATTATTTGCCAAGAAAGGTGAAAACCTCTGAACAGTGAGAAAATATGATGTTAAATACCTAATACACTCCTTACAAATTTAGGAGTCGGAAGAGAAATAATCAAAGCATCTAGAATAATTGGATTAGAAGTTAGTAGATTTCACCCAATCTCACTTTTATTGTGGCTTTTTTTTTCTTTTTCCTGGCAGGATACTTACTAGAATTAATAAGAAGCCTTTGTGTTTATTAGCATATTTATTCCAAGTAGCTTGGAGGCTCCACAGACATTCTTTTATTATTTCTCACAACATCTCTATAAGGTTTTTGGCAAGAGGATAGGTATTATCCTTGTTAAACCTGGTGCAGGAAAAGCAAGTGTTTTCAAATGTAATTTACAAAAAGCACCTCTTAGGCAGAAATCTGAATTGCTGTTAAGGAATTCTCTTGGGAGTGATTTTCTCCCCTTTCCCCTTTAATTTAAGGTATGAGACTGTCATCTCTGTCATTAGTTGCTGCAGTAACTTTTCCCTCTTCAGACCAAGGTTAAAAGTCTCCCGCTGTACGCCACATGTCATGCATATTTATGCTGTACAAGTATTAGAGTAAACATAAGAGGGATGAATTATTAAGGGCAAAGTAAGGCTGATGAAATGCTGTTAGTTTGGATATCTGACTGATTTGTACATTTACGAGCTGACATGAAGCAGCTGAAGGCAAAAGAATCAAATGGTCTTTGCTAAGTTAACTCATTAAGAAGGGTAAATTTTAGGGATTAAGAATGGAAAAAGCATATAAATCTGCACTACATATGTTTATATATTTACGTATTAGTGAATTATTTCAAGGAATGCACAAGAGCTTCTACTCCGGATCTGTCAGGGTGCCTCCGCCCCAAGGGCAGGACATGTGGGGGCATGGAAGGGGGTGCGTTCCTGTAGATCTTGAGGTGCATTGGGCTTTTTTAAAATTCAAAAGATAGTGTTTACTTCCAAGGCTACTTACACTCAATTGTGAGAGCTCCTGACTGGAGCGAAAGTCCATTTCCAGATCTTTGGCTCTGATGGGGAGGGTAAAAGGTCATTCAATCCCCAGCTGGTTTCTTAAAGGCATCTCTTCTTCCATGTTAGACAGCACCGCTGGTTTCGTGCTTAAGGGTCATCACACTTTCCGAAGTCTAAGCCAACTCTTGGAGACTAAGATTCTGGTAAACATGCCCGAAGCAGACTTCGAGGGAAAGTAGTTCAGTCCTTTCATCTGCTAAACTTGTTCTGCCCTTTTCTGTGGTGGTGCTGGTTGGGACTCCTCTCTGACTGCTTCCATTTGGCTCTACGGGAGAATGCTGAGAGCTCCGTCCACTGGGGCAGTTTGTTCCAATTGGTGCAAAAGGGTGGCAAAGCTGGGAAGACACATAGCTTGAGAATTTTTCCTCATCTTCTTTTCAAGAGTTCTGTAAATGAGGTGCTGAAATGAAATGGTGGTGGGCAGATGTGGCGGTGAGGCTGGGCAGATGAGAATGAGTCAGATAAAAGGCAGAGAGTCTGCAGTTTATCCAGAGATCTGCATATGCTCCAGAAGAGAAGGCCAGATTCTAACTTCCAGGGCTGCCAGAGTCCCATTTGTGATTCTCTCTCTTGATTACTCCTCTGCCTGTGATTCAGGAAGTTGTAAGTCATCAAAGAGGAAAAAAAAAAAATCACAATCTGAAACATGCCACCAAATGTCATGATGTGCAAAAGGCTTTATTATTCAATTTTGCATAAAGGGAATCAGAATCCTTTTTTTCTTTTAAATTGTTGATGTTACTATTATCTGAAGGGAGCAGAGAGGTCCTTCTATGATGCTCTCTAGGCAACCAACCACAGCAACCAACAACGTAGAGCTCAATGTGATTTGACTCTTAAAATTATTTTTTATGTGGAGACACTCAAGGTTTCCAGAGTGGGAGAATCAAATAGCCACATTTTACCGAGTTACATTTAAACAGAAGATTGTCACATTGTCCAGTTAGTGTTTATCATTTAAAAAATAATTATTTCTTCCCTATTGCTTATAATAATTACTTTAAAGCTCAAAAGTGAAAACTATTTCCTCACCTCAATCTTCTCCCCTGCATCAGGTTTGCATATGCGGGGAACTTCTGGCGGCTGCTGGGCTGCAGGCATTGATCTCTTTTTACCCTGGGGGGAAAAAAAGTGGCCTTGAAATTTTTCCTTTGGGGAAGAATGTCACACCTTTTACAAGATAACCAGGTTTTCTTTCTTCTGATGTGCGTTATTTTGTGTTATTAACAAGCCTTGTGCTGCCTGAATGGTCATTTATATATCCATTCATATACCCTATACTCTTAAATATTTATCTATTCACTCACAGAACACATCGACGCCTCTTGTGTGCCAGGCCCGCCGAGGGGTTTGAGATGACACGGTGACAACAGCCATGCTGCACTTGTCTTCACAGGGTTCTAGGTATGCTAGGTCCCATTACCCTGGGGAGAGAGTGGTACCTACTATTTATTGTGTAGTTGGTTGTTCCTTTTTCCATATAAAATGATATTTTCACCAAAGATGATAGCTGGGATAAGGAGCTTACCTTTGGATTCACTAATCTTGACAATAACCTACTAATTATTTCATTCGATTCCCCCACTGCTTCATGGGCTTTTTGAGATAGGAGAGCAATTCTGAAAGCAAAACAAAAAAAAAGTCATGGTACATTCAGATTTTCATAAGTTATGTACAAGACTAGAAGACTAGGAATTAATACAGCATATTGATTTCTCAGTCAGTTTACCTGATTTGTAAGAGAATTTCAATCATTTTATTATGTATCTTCTCTAAGACCTGGATAGGAGAGTGGCAGCTTAAACCCGAACAAGACCTGGATGATTTTGAAGCATTTGGGAAAAGTTCAGTTTTTGTTAACTAAAATGCACAATTATGCATCACAGTGTCTGACCTCCTCCAACACTTTTGAATTCTGTGTGTCTGGGCAAAGCACGATGCTCCCGTCTTGGCGGCAGCCTTCACTTTCCATGCATGAGGTTCGGGGAGCGTGTTTTGACTTAGGTCTGTGGTCTTCCTGCATGCAAATTTTCTCCTGGCGTCTGAACTGTGGACTGTAGGAAGTTTCCACCGCCAAGAAAGTGAAGGGCAAAAGGAGACAAAATACTTTTTTGACCTCTCACTTTAAAGCTACTCACTCCTGTTTTATTGCTTTTTCAACACTGCAACAAAGAAGGAAACTTTAAAGTCTCAGGGAAGCTGTAGGATACCATACAGGGACCAGGTTAGCTTTAATTAAAATTGGGTTTTATTTGGAACGTTTTGCTTTGTATTTGAACCAAAAAGTGGTGAAAGAGACAGAGAGAAAAGTACAGCAGTTGATCATCTCCTTAATGGCAAAAAGATCAATTAATTTACAATGAGAAGAAAAGAAGGGTATTACAGATTTACAAAATGTTCATTATCTATGGGCATTGGATATGAACCATCATCAGCTTGATATGCAAGGCAGAGAGCTGACAGTTCCAACCCTGAAATCAGGGACCAGTTGATAAATTAAAAATCATTTTAAAATTTAATATTAAAATTGATAATTGCTCTGTGGGAAATAGATTTTTCTGAACTTATACCCTTTTCCTGCAGTGCTGAGCAAATGCAAAGCGATAAACTGTCCATTTGTCACCATGATAGATAGACAAATCCTACTTTTACCCTTGCTCCACAGTTCTCATACATTTCAATTAAGGAGAATAAGTGTTACCATTTGTAACATGTGTTCATATTGTATTATATAGTTCTTTAGGGCTTAAATAATTCTCTTTAGGAATAGAAAAAAGTCCCCCAACATAACCCATACCACAAGGAACAAGGAATAAGGCAGCGGGGCTAGAGAAGAAAGTTGGTTATTTTTTATTTCAAAAGCTGTCTCATATAGAGTAATGTCTGGGGGTAACTTCTAACTTTCTAAATTGAGGAAACAGCAGACTCATGCTTGTCCTATGGAATTCTCCTCTGCCTGGCGAATGTGGGGTTCTATCTCCATTTTTAAGATAATTGTCACTTGAGGTGTATTGGATTACTCTTCTCTGTTTTTTAATTATTTCCTTTGTCATGTGACTTTGCAAAGCGTGAAAGAAAACGTCATTCATGACACTTGTTAAAGAATGGCCAGGTGGATTTTACTCAGGAGGACTATTGCTATAGGTTTGGGAACTATTGCAGTGGGGTTTTGAAGTAGGGGAGAGAGATGGGGCTCAACTCTGATACAACAAGGAAAAGCCAAGGAGCAGAGTGGGGATGATGGATGGAAAATAGCCAAGAGGAAACACCAGGGGAAAGAAGGAATTCTGCTAAATCGAGCTAACAGAATTCTTGCTGAGGGCAGGTCCAGGGGATCAAACATTAAGCAGATGGAAGAGGATGCAGGACCTGATTAGACACAAGGATGTCAGAGAGTGAAGAGGGGCAAGTCTAGCCAAACTGACTTAGTATGATTCTTGCAAAATTGGACAATGTAGAGATGAACACAGAGCCCCAAAGTTAGGGTCTAGTCAAGAAAGGAGTTCAGAGGAGCCTGACAAGAGTTTGGTGGGAAAGATTCTTTGTTAAAAGAACTAGAGTAGGTGGGGTATGTTTCCCATTCCACTGATGGTAGGCTTGGTCAGATGACTTGCTTTGAGCTATTGTAATATTAGAGGGAATGACACTAGCAAAGGCCCTAAGTATGCTTGTGAGGTTGGCTTGACCTCTTGGTTTCCTCCACTCACCATGAGGAGAGCAAATTCTGTATTTATTGTCCCTTTACCCTGGGCCCCAGAATGAGGCACACAGAGTGGACATATGCCTGACTGGAAGCTTGCAACCAACCATAGCCAACCCAGAGTCTGAAGCAGAACTTCCCCAGGTAACCTGCAGACCAATGAGTGAGAATAAGAAGTACTTGTTGAAAGTCACTGTGTCTGAGAGGTAGCTTATTATATAGCATGAATTGTAGCCGTATCTGCCTAATACCTCATTCTCTAAGGAAAACCTCTCTCTCTCTGCCTCAAGACTAAGACTCATTACCAGCATATATCACAACTATAATGAATCCATGTCTTGTTCACCACTCTATCCTTAGCATATGGCATATAATAAGTTATATACAGCAAATACGGCATATAGTAAATGTGTGTTGAAGAATAACTGACGAACTTCCTGGGTCATATCATGCCCAGCTGCCTTGCCTCACAGATTATATTCTTAGTAAATCATCTTGCAAATATGTGACTTTGTTTCCAGTTGTGTCTGTCCTAAAGTATTTACAATCCAAAATGGGAGAGAGCACAGATTAATAAGTGCTGTGAGAAAGAAGTGTTTGGAGAGCACAAAGTATGGGAACAGAACTCAGATTGCCCATGAGGTCATTAGGAGATGGGACATGTAGGATGTCCCAGCAGACTTCCTGGGGAAGAAATGCTTGAGCCATCTGACAGATGTTGATGCCAAATTTTGAAGTAAATAGTAATAGTTAGGCATTTGCATTAAGTGCTTAACATATGTTATCTCACTTGAGACAGGTATTCTGATTATCTCTATTTTACAAGTTTGGAAAGTAAGGCTTGGAGACATCAAGAAATTTGCCTGAATTCACAGGAGCTGGTAAGTGGTGGAGATAGGCTTTATATCTAGGGCTGCTTGACTCCAACATCATCTTATAAGATCAACCAAAAAATGCCATCCATATAACCAATGAGTTGTGGGTCCCTGGACCCAAGCTGCTGTCTCTCTAGCTTCTTGAATTTATTTCCCTTGTTTGGTTCATTATTTCCTATCCTCCTCCTTCCCTTTCCTTGAAGTAAATCCATTCGTGACTCTAGTTGTGGGTGGGGAGGGAAGTGCTCTTGCTCTGTGCCATAGAGAGAAGAGAATGTGCAGGAAGGGGGCTACTAATTAGCTGGTGCCAGCCCTTGACCAGGCTAGCATGGTTTATTTATTTTTAAGGCTTCAAGGCAGGGACCAGGCTGGGCAAAGAACAATGAGTAAGTCATGGAGGTGATGCTTTTAATGATACATTCGCTAATGAAATGGCACTCGGTGGGTTCGCCTATTAGTAACTCAGCTCAAACAACCATGTCCTACTGTCAGCTTGCCATGGACGATGCAGTGTGTGACCTCAGAATTGGCAGCTTCACCTGAAAAAGAGCAAATGTTGCAGAAATTACAGAAGAACAGCATAATTTGGATAGAAAGATTAGTTACAAGGAAAGCCCTTGAATCTCTGTATTTCTAGTTTGCTGTGAAATTATGCCAGAAGTGTAGCTATTTGAAGAACAGGCTAACCTTGCAGTATTTGGGTTTGCATCTGATTTGTAAATAATAGCATGACTTGACTGAATGTGTTTAGAAGCTGAATGACAGTGTGGGCACTGGAGGAGTGGCTAGCACAACTCCATCCTCAACTAATTACATAGTGTAGATCTGCCTTGTGTTTTCAGGAGCACTGGGGTTTTAACTTTATGTTCAGAAAATGATTTATGGGGAAAATACTTCTGTACAGCCCTTGCTTAACAACTGGAGGATCATTAATGATATACGGACATGAAAGTTTATGATACTTCCCACTTACATAACTTCTTTTATTCACATAACTTGATGCATTTTACATCAATTACCGAATTAAACCTTTTAATATTCCTCTCTCAAAATGGGAAGTATGTATTGACTGTTCATTTCATAGTTGGGCAGACAGGACCATGATGATTTGAACTGTCTTTCTTGGGGGATGAGCCAGATCTTACATTCATGCTTTGCATCCCTGGTTAAAGGCTACTCCCTAAATTGAACACCCATAAATGACATGTCCCTTTTTTATGTCTCTATATATTTTCATTAACAATTCATGATTCCTATGCATTTGGTACTTCCTTTGTGCAAAGCTAAACAAAGACATAGTTTTTGTGTTTTGGTGCTCTGATGGCAAAACTAGAGATTTTTCATGGTGCAATGAGTTCCTAGGACTCTTATAGCATGAAATCTAATGGTTTTCATCTCACTGGTGAATAAGTCATATTTGTTAGTGAGGAAATTATGCAACTGAATCTTAATCAGCAGTCTGAGTCAGAAAAGCATGCCAGATGTCAGATGTATGATTGACACGTGTTGTAGCTGATCTCTTTTCCATGTCCTCTCAGAGTGCCTCTTCACAACATTCCAGGTCCCTGTGTCCTTCCACATCACCCCACCAGTTTCTTGCTTTGTCTCCTGTGACTTCAGCTCATTTCTCTCCCACTCTAAAAAAGCTCCATTCACCACCAGCTTCTGTCCCCTTTCTGCCTTTGGCTATCTAGTCATGAAGCCAAGCAGTAATGAAAATGGGTTTCATTAAACAGGAATCCTACTTATTTTCTCAAACCACCATGCTAATAATCTCCCTTCTCAATATAAAGGCTTAAACACATACCAATATAACTAGTTTTTCCCAGCTATTTTTTTCTAAAGAAGATTATTTCCTGGGGATAAAAATATCCCTCTTCAAAATCCAGGACTTTGTTGTTAAAAATGAAGATCTAAAGTGTATAGAACTCTTTTTTGCTCCAGAAGCGAATGGAGCTTGAAACTCCCACCTTTCAGTCATTCAGTTTTGCAAATGAGCACAAAAGAGATATGAAGAGCTAAAACATTTCCTCACTAAAGCATGAATTTTGCAGGCCCTTATGAATAAATCAAGATGAGTATTAGAATACAGATATAGTTTATAGGCATATGAATATGGATAATAGATATATAATTTTTTTTCTTGGAACAACTGAAACATGTACCAGGACATATGTACTATAATACTGAAGGAATAGCAAATCCACAGAAACTCTGATGGGCATCGTGTCTCAAAGAAAGCCATCTACACAGTCGAGTGTTACCCTCTGCCTTTGGGGACTCAAGTTCATCAGCCTTGGCACCCACTAGCTAATGCTTGTAGTTTCTGGTTGAGTATCTAAGTTGCTATTTATCTGGAGGCCTGTTTTGAAATCCTCCTCCATGGTGATTATCCTGACATTCTGCATCACAGCCTCAATCTCCCTTTTTTTTTCCCTTTCCCCTGTCATAAAGTTTGTGATCATCAGCAAGAAGTCAATTTTGACTCTTTTCACTCTCTGGAGCTTTTAGAGCTCTTTGCAAATACAGGGAGCATGACCCTGGAAATTTCTTTTCCCCCAGAAAAGGAAAAATCTCCACTTGTCAATCAGTCATCCTGAGCGTTAAGTTCCCACAGAGGAACTCAGAGCAACCCCTGTCTAAATCCATCAATGTGGAGGGGCGGTGGGGGAGAGGGGGGTCAAGTTACTAAGTAACTGCCATCAGCTTTAAAGTCTAGCTTCAGGGTCGTTACTTACACTGCCTTCCACACTACTCCAGCACTGCACAGATGCACACAGAATGAAAAAGCCAAATCGCTTGTTACTGGGCAAGTCTGAGAAGCAAGGTGTTCTGATTAATGGAATTTCTGGTTAGTTGAATGGTGAACCTATTTTTTGGACAGAGCTGATCCAGACCGGGTTTGACTGAAGAACCCAGAAAGATGAATGCCTGTGTTCAGATGTGTACAGTTTAATGATTCACCCCATACTACTTGGTATCTTTCTTCTCATCCTTACGTGTTTTTTTTTATAGTAAGTTGTCCATATGTTTCTCCCACACAGGAGGTTACAAGCAATTTTAGAGTAGAAGTGTTTTTTTCCATCTTTGTAAAACTTGTAAAATACTTCACTTTGTAGATGTTCATTAATTATTTGCTGAGTTGTAGTGATTTTGCCTCTGTGATATATTTTGATATATTGCTTTTCCAGTGAGTAGTGCCTACTCTGTACGACAATGCCTTCAGTAGGGAAAAAGGGGCCTGAAAAACATGAAGTTAGTGTGCACTTCATGACTTTTATGAAATTTAAAAAGCAAAACTTTTCCTTAAATCTTCACATGCTCATAAAATAATACTTGAGATCTAGAGGTACACACACACACACACAATCTGTTTAGAATATATTCTACTAGAAATGTAAAAAGATAAAAGTGGATCCTGGGATGGTGAATCCCTTGAAAATACCACACATAAGATTTAAAGAGAATGACAGTGAATCAATAACAACTGTGTGAAACACCTCCTCGCTGTACAGTGCTGTATTTGGTACTTGGAGGGTAGAAAAATTAGGAAACCAAAGACTGAGCCACTAGTTTGTTTCACACACTGTTCTAGGTCCATGGGTATATCAGGAACAACAAAATATGTCTCTGCTCCTTTCCCTCATAAAGCTAACTGGGAGAGCCCAACAATTAGCATTTAACATAATCAGTGAATTATATAGTGGCCAGAAGGGGATAAATACAATAAACAAAGAAAAGCGGATCAGAGTAAGTGAGTTTGGCTGTGTGGTGAGTTAAACAGGGTGGTCAGAGTTGGTTTCATTGGGCAGGCTTAGAAGAGGTGAAGTCGTTAGCTATGCAGTCGTATGCGGAAGGGCATTCCAGGCAAAGGGTAGAGCAAGCTTGGCATTCGGAGGGGCGGGAAGCAGGCCACGTGGCTGGGGAGATCACTAGAGGGGAAGGCAGAAGGACTTCACAGAACCAGATGGCCAAGGGTCTCCTAGGCCTCTACAAATGAAAACTGAGTAAAATGGAGATCCATGGCACAATTTTTAGCAGAGAAGTGATATGATCTGCTGTATATTTTAGAAGGCTCACTCTAGTTGCTGTGCTCAGAAAAGACTGCAGAGGTGCTGAAGTAGAGAGAGCAGTCCAGAGGCTTCTGTGTGATCCAGGTGAGACGTGATGATGCATGACTGGTTGTCTGTCTCCTCCGTTACTCCCTCAGAGAAGGCACATCTTGCTGAAGGTTTCCTTTCTAAATAGGTTTTACCACAAAGTAAGTGCTTAACACGTTTTTGAATGAATGGATATGTAACTTCAATATATCAGAGAAAATCACTGAAATCCCCCCAAAAGGTTAGGATATAGTGCTTTAGACATGTAGAGAAGGGTGAAATCATCTTAGCTTGTAAGGGTTGTTACAGAAAACCGGAAAATCTGGATTGGATCACTGACGGAAGAACCAAGCGGTACTTGGGAGGTCTTGGAGGGTGGAGGTTTATTTTATCCCGGCGGGCTCAGAGGAGAGTGATCTCCAAAGCTCTGAGCCCTGAGTACAGCAGGGCCGTGCCTTTTATACATTTACTGCAAAGTTAGGGGAGAGTCAGCACCCAGAAACTGTTGCAGTGGGAGCTGTTAGGTGACTATGGGTATATTCAGGATGCTAGTTATATTTTAAACCATTTCTTTAAAGGTTATCCAGATACCATATTATAAACTAATGGGTTTCCATGACTATGATCAACAAGCTGTTCCATACCACTGAGTCCTGGTGGGGGCGATACATTGTTACATTGTTTCAATCCCAAGCACCCAAGCACCTTATGATTCCTCTACATTCCTGAAGCTTTAACAGAAACTTGTTTCCTTGGCTTTCTTGGCTTCCCACCACACCTGCCAAGAGGGGGAGGGATTTGAGAACTTTCTGAGTATTTCCTCATCAGGGTCACATGAGAAGCAGCATTTTAGTAAGACTGTAAGAACTGGTGGTAATGGTGACAGTAGCCATAAAAATAATAGCAGCTACCATTCATTGAGGACATGCTACATCCCAGGATGTATGCTAAATGCTTTACATATATCATCAATTACAAAGACCAGAGAAGAAAATCCCCAGCATAGGGCATAAGGAATTCATGGTTTGAATAAGGAGGTTGGCCACTTACTCTTTGTTGAAAACCTGATGCAGAATACAAAATAAGAAATAAAATTGGAAAGGTAGGTTGAGGCTAGATTGTGGAAGACCTTAAACTCATATATCATGCAAGTGTTTTGGATATTATTCAGGTTTTTGAAGTTTATTTGTTTATTCAGCAGGGGAGTGATAGGTTTAAAACTGAGTTCAGGGAAGATTAATATAACTCTTAGATTTAAGATCCAGACCTCTGGATCATTTAGCTAGAGAATAAAACAAGATGAGCAGTTGTTTCTAAGGTCAAAATTACAGTTTTATGATTTAGAAGCATTGATGTGGAAAACAGAAAAATGACACACCTCATGTTTGCATGAACCTGTGACAGTTTACAAAGGCCTTGCATATGTATTATCCCACTTGATCATTGCAGTAACCCTGCTAGGTGGCATTGGTATCAAAGTTTATAAACTGAGATGGTTTATGCAAAAGCAATCAGTGTCCCATGTGGCCTGTAGTCAATACTCCAGAAATGTTAACTGAAGTGGAAAAATAGGGAAACGCGGGATTAGAAAGCCTAAGCATATTGCCCAAGGTTGTACAGATGAAAATACATGGCAGAGCCAAAACTTAAAGCCAGTTTGTCTGAGTATGAGTCTAATTCTGTTGCTCATACCCTAATACTTCCCTACCACCCATCACAGAGTCTCAGTTCTTGGAAAATGCCAGGTGAAGGAGTAAAGCATAATACCTGGTTAGCTAACCTGATACAAACTCTCAATATGGAAAATTTTATTTAGTATTCAGTATAAGATTTTAATGTATTTTAAGGGCTGGCTTCTGACATATGCATACATGTTTAAATGCTTTTTTATGTTATTATATATTTGCCTATACATATGAATGTACGTGCATATGTGAGTGTGTGTGTATATATTAGTGCTAGGGCTGCCATAGTAAAACGCCAGAGTGGGTAACTTAAACAACAGACATTTATTCTGTTTCAATTCTGGAGGCTGGAAGCCCCAGGTCAAGGCGTCAGCAGGTTCAGGGTCTCCTGGGACCTCGCCCCTTGGCTTGTGGACAGCCACTTTCTCTCTGGTTCCTCACACTGGTTTTTGTGCGTGTGCCTGCATCCCTTGTGTCTCTGTGTGTATCCAAATTTTCTCTTTTAATAAGGAAACCCATAAAATTGGGTTAGGGCCAAGTCTAATGGCCTCACTTTAACTTAATCACCTCTTTAAAAGCCCTGTCTTCAAACACAGCCACATTCTGAGATACTGGAGGTGAGAGCTCCAACACATGAATTTTGAAGGGACACAATTCAGGCCTTCATACACACACACGTATGATTTATTTTTTGTTCACGGGCCTTTTAGAAATAGCAGTACATCTAATCTCCTCCTGCAAATTCCCAAAATATGGTATTTGTCCACTAAACACTTCTTGGGGACAAATGAAGGCCCCATCACAGAGACACAGGCGTGGGGACAGTGTGGTCTATCAGTGGATGGGGCCTGGGCTTTGGACCCCTATCACCTTGGTTTTAAGGACGATTCCATTGCCATTTCCCACTGGTGTGACCGCGGGCTGGTTACTTCAGTTTCTTTGGCAGTAAATACTGGATGAGAGGACCTTCTTGGCAGGCTTGGGTGAAGATTAAAAATCATCCATGTGCACATGTCTAGCACAGGACTTCCCCCTTCAGAGGAGCTTAGTAAATGTTAGCTCCGTTTCCCATAATGCCCTGAGGGAGCTTCCAGTGCTGTGTTTCCTCAGACAGAGGCAGACCGCACGCAGATTTCACTAGAACTCGATATGGGCCACAAGGTCTATACATAACAAAAGACTGGGTTTGCTTGAGTGCTTTTGGTATTAGCTGAACTAGGATATTTCTATAGTAAATACAATAGGCACCTAGTTCACAGTTCTATAGAAAGATCATTAGCTAAGCTAAAAAAAAACTTCAAATTAAAAAAGATATGCTATGTTCAAACTATCAGAATAAAGAAAACTTCAGTAATGACAAGCTCAGACATTTTATTCCCCTGCAGTAGGAAACCTCTAAAAACGTCCCTCAATGATCTCTACTGCCTACTATTCACTCTTTTAATTCTTGCCTTCTTTTAATGTGGGCTGGACCTAGTGACTCCCTTCTAATGGATGTAACAAGACAGAGAGATGGGACGGCACTTCTGAGACTGAGTGACAAATAGACTGTGGCTCTTGTCTTGACTAACCTCTGGGGCACATCTCCCTCCTCACTCCCATCTCCCTCTCTCTTTCTCTGTTGCTCTGTCTCTCATGACCAGATGCCATGTTGGGCCGCCGAGGGAGGCTCCCACACAAGGAGAAACCCCATGAGTGAGCTGATATGGAAGCAGGTCTGCTATTTCCTGCCAGCAGCTACGTGAGCAGGATTGGAAGCAGATTCTCCAGTGTCCGTGGAATCTTCCCATGACTGCAGCCCCCTGCCGGCAGCCTGACTGCCCCCTGAGCCAGACGCGCTCTGCCAAGCAGTACCTAGATTCCCTACCCACAGAAACTCAGAGATAGTAAATGTTTGTTGTTTTAAGCTGCCAAGTTTGGAGTAATTTGCCGCAGCAATAAATAAGTGCTATACCCAACTTGGAACAAATGTGTGCTTTCCTAAGCACAGGCATATTTGCACCTCATTCAACCTGAATATTTTAACAATGAAATGGAAATCTACATTTTATTTCTTCACTAGGGTCTTTGTACTGAGGTACCGCATATACACCATTTTTTTTAAAAAGAAGAGGAAAAAACCAGAGGATGGATGACTTTATATTACTAATTATTTTACTTAGTAAAACCACTAGGTGAAATATTGTTAGACTTAATAAAATAAAAAATAAGCAAAAATATTTTATTTTTACCCTCTAGTAAAAAAGTCAGGCATGGCATGGCATTGTTGAAAAATACTGGGAGCGCCACAGTAATAAATCATGAAACAATTTAGGATAAAGGCCCACAAATGAGATCTCTGCACAGAACTCTGGTTGCTAAGAAGGGTGTTAGAAGAAAGCACAATGATGGGATCTCAAGAAAAGAAGGAGCTGTATAATTCAAACATTTAATTTTTACTCTACTAGGTAAAAATGCAAATAGTTCATCATCCACTCTTCTAAAGATAGGGTTCAAAATATATAATAACATTGACAAGTTGTATTTATAGGGCTCTTTCATGTCTGTCCTTCATATCTTTCATATCTGTTCCATTCCATTTCATAGTTCAGTTATGAAATAGGTCAGATTAAATGTGTTTTTTTTGGACCCATTTTACAGATGAAAAACAGAGATTTGACTATATCACCTTGGGGATGTAGATTGACTAAACTATCGTTCATTGCAATGATTTGAAAATTGTAGTTCATAAAACAGGTATCTTTCTACCTACCTATTCATCCATTAATCCATCCATCCACCCACCCACCCATCCGTCCTCTGTAGTTGTCTAAAGCTCAGCTATCTGACAATCACAATCCTCTGGAAGACGGTCATGAGCCTGGAGGTAAGGCAAAAGGCTCTCAGCAATGGCTAAAATAACTGTGAAGAAAGACACACGCGCTAAAACCTAGGCTCTGACATGTAATACTTAACTCTTCAAAACGACTCTCTCAGACTTCCTATGTGGAACCTATGGATGGTTGTTTTAAATGCAACACTGACAAGGTTGGTCTTGTTCATTTGTTTGTTTCCAAATGAGAGCAGACCAACCGAGGAAACTGAGCAAGGGCAGCAAGCAGCTGACACACGGACGGGATTATCTGACAGCAAGGAGGGACAAAGAAATTGAAAAGCAACCATGGAACCAGGAAAAGCAGTTTTGGGATACTTTTAAAGTGATGACAAACATTATGACTGATCTGTTTCAAAGTGCTCCACAATAACTGAGGCTTGTAATTATCACTCCCAAATCACTTAAAATGTCAACATAAGATCAGCACATTCAAAGAGACAAACTAATTGTGGCTGGTGTGTATTTTCAGCATTTACTTTGCGACAAGACCTATGATGCCAGATGCTTCATGCACATTGTCTCTGATCTCCTCGACCCTCAAGGGTTTTGAGATAGAAAAACACTTCCAGGCTTTACGCCACTGGCTCACGGTCATACCGGTACTAATAGATGAGCCAGGATTCAAACCCAGAGTTCTCTGATTGAAAACCCTCCACTCTGTCTATTTCATACAGCCTGATGCCTATCCAAAACTTCTTAAGATAACAACAAAAAAAGTTGTTTTGGTACTTACGGGTATATAGTTTGCTAATCCGGAAACCGAATCAATTCAGTTCTACTTGTCATTACCCGAAAGTATCACCTGTAGTGAAATGTTCATCTTTGTGGGGGAGTTTAGCTTCTGTCTGACATGGAAAGGATAGTTTTTAAAAAATAGAATCACTCAACATAATAAGCTGCATTGTATGGTAGTGAGTTTCCCACCCCTGAGAATGTCGTAGTTTGGCACTGTTTAACCTTTTCCAGGGACACTGGGGATGTTATTAATATACAGAAAAGGAAATGGATCGCTAAAGGACCTATTTCATCCTAAGATGCAGTGTTTCTAGCCACTCATAAATGGTGAAGGAAGATTTGCTACTAGACGAATTCTCATTCTTTAGAGAACAAAAATAGTGAGTTCAACCCTCTTGGCAGCTGTATTTAGCTAAGCAATTTTTTTTATCTTTAATTCTTTGGTGTCAAATGGATCACTGCATGTTCAATGCTTAATTACCGAATCTTCATCATCCCCAAATACTTCTGTGCTTAATATTTATTAAAACCCCTTTCTCAGTGAGACAAACCTCATCTACCATCTGAAATCTAATTTTCGTGACATTTTGTAGATAGTAGTTATGAACTAATAATATACTGTGCTCTTTGAAGTTATGATTCCTTATGTTATACTATGAAATTATTTTTTCCTTTTGATTTTTAATAATTTCTCTTGTTCTATTCAAAGACCAGTATAATTTTGGAAGTGATAATTTTGACCAGTCATTTTAAATTGCTGTTCAAAACTGAGTAGTGTTTCACGTGAATCTATTAAATTTACCATGATGTTACTTATGATTAAAAAATAACTACCATGGTAATAAATAAATAAATAAAGCCAAAGGAATATATAATCAAATATTTTACATCTTACTCAAAACGGATGAAATACACTTAAGCTTATTTAAGTAAAGATAAATATTTGTAAGAAGAGTTTCATTGATTAATACATTTAGCCATTCATTTCAGGGCTGGCTTATCTATTAGACTCAGTAGGCACACTGTGTGGGATCCATAATACTTTGAGGGGCACCCGAAAATGTTTTATTTTAAAATCAGAAGAAAAAATGAACTTTCAGGTCAAAGAAAATGTTTTAATATATAATATTAATATATTCATCTTTGTACCAATGTGATTTTAAAATATAATTAAAAAAAACCTTTTTTAATGGAAAAAGAGGCCCAGAAAGGCAAAAGTGCCTAGGGCCCACAGAAGATATTATGCAGTCCCAGAGTCACTCATTCTAACAAGATCTGCTAAGCTTCCTGTTATTCATTGTCAGGGACTGCAAGAGAACTGATATATGTGTGGGGTGGGAGGAAAGTGGGGTGAATCTGTGGATTCTTTAAAATGCAGAGGACCCAGCTTTTGTTTTCAAGGAATTCAAGAACTCCTAAAGAGTGAAGCAAGTATGTGAATCAATCATTACAATACAAGGTGGCGAGTGGTATTATAGATACAGACAAGGTGCAAGGGAAGTGAGGAGGCAGCGCTCAGCTCTGCATGGCGGGAGTGGTGGAGGGAAGGACTCATATCGTGCATGAGAATTACATGGGATCCTGAGATATTAGATAGATTCATAAAGGGGCCAAGCAGGAGGGCTATGTTCTTGGCAAATGGATGATTTGTGCAAAGGCTTTGGAGTGTGATAGGCTTGGTATTTTCCAGAAATTGCAGATAGTTTATCATGGCTGCACAAAGTATGTGCAGGTATCCTGGGAGTTGTGGAAAAGTTAGGCAGGACCCAGAACAGGAAAAGGCCTTGGGTGCCATTCTTGCCATGCCAGTGAGATTGCATTTCATTTTATAGGATAGGGTCTACATTTCTTAACATTGGCATGAAACACTTTTACCATCTGGCTCCTGTTTACAGTACCACCTCCCAAGATACTCTTCCAAAATACTCTAAAGCCAGCCATCCACGTGGATTTACCTTCCCACATCTGATCTTTTGTACACGTTCCCACTTTATCTGCAATGCACTTTGTCCTTCTCTCAAAAACAGCCATCTCAGCATCATGGATTTGAAGCCACCATAGCCCCAGGCAGGACTTTATAAGGTCAAAGTCGTTCAAAGCTGAGAAGGATCTGTGGAGATTATCTAGTACTTAATCCCCATTTGAAACTGAGGCCCAAGGGGATCAAGCAACTTGTGTCCATTGCCACAGTCAGTACAAAATGGAAGCAAAATGGAACCAAATTTGTCTGACTTCTGGCAGGAACAATTTCTGTAGCAACTGTCCTCACAATACATTTGGTGATGACTCTTAACGGTGTCCTGACAGTCTTCAAGAACGTAAATGTTACCATTTGATTTGTTTACATTTTTCCCAGTGAAATGTTATAGCCCAGGGGTCTGGACCTAAAACAGTGATTTGACATAAGGAAGCCCTTATATAGTTAATGATCTGACTGGGTTCCTCCTTCTCATGAAATGATTTGCCTACCTTATCAGACTATTAGCCCTATGGCAGGACAGGAAGGAAAACAGCACCTGTCCGTGCTTGGGTCTCCAAGGAGCCGAACCTGTGGCACACTTCCTGTGCCCTTGGTTTATGGATGGCACTCTGCAGGAGAAAACCTGCAAGACCGAGGATAGGGACGGGGAAGGAGCAAGTCCAGCTTTGGCCACCGGATCTCCTGGAGGGGAGAGGGCTTTGGAGCACAAATTATTCCACAGATTTATCCTGCAAGGGGCAGGACGAGCCTTCCAAACCTCCATGCTCACAGCAAGTCGTTGTCTGTGGGCTGCCCCAGGGTGGGAGTGTTGGGGGAGCATAATGCCCTTGGTGAGGGGGCTCTTGTCTGCTAAGGACAGCTCTCTGGGAAAGGCTGGGGAGAAGCTGTGGTAGAAAAAAAAGTCACAGAAACATGAATAATCTCAATAAAGGGAAGCTGGGCCAAGCACCGACAGTGTGTCTTACCACATTCATCTGGGGGACAGGAAAACCCCAAACAAACAAACAAACAAACCCAAGAAAACAAACAAAAAAAGCAGACGATAGAACCAAAGAACTGATCTTCTCTGTCTGAAGTCTAGCCTCTTCTATGAGATTATAAATTTCCTCAAGTTTTTCCCACAGGGTTTTATCTAACCTAATGTCCATGTTGACCCCAATTCTAATAAAAACTGATTTAATGTACAAGCAAATCATTCAGTTCTCCTAATGGCATGGCTTGCTATCTCAGGAATGCAATCACTGCTGAGGAAAAATGCCATAGATCATCAGATATGAGATCATTTCCAAGGTTTTGGAGAACAGATACTGCAGGTTCTTGTTTTGCCCCAAAGAGCCACAGTGACTGAGGAAAGTGGCAAGCCCCCAAATTAATCCTCCCCCCACACTTCTCCCCCGCAAAACCCAAATAATTTGCCCTACGGATAACATAAAAAGAAGAAGAACTAAGGCCCATATAAATGGAAGTTTTTCTTTAAAATCTCATGAAGCATAGAAAATTGTCTGTTGGGTAAAGAGGCCTCCGTCCAGCAGCGTGAGGTCTGGTTGTGGGTGACAGGTCCCAAAGGTGCGCTCCTTTCGGGCCTCCAAAGTCATTTTCTAGTTCTAATCTTAGTTTGAGTCCAGCAATCAGAATTCCATTAGGTCTCTGCTCCGCCAAATGGCTCCTGTTCTCATTCCTGTCATCGTGACAAAAGGAAGACCACATTTTGCTCAATCTCAGGACACCTCTGTTTACTGCAGCAAATCTGCATGGCCTCCCGAATGCATGGCTCTGCATCCAGATTTGGGCTTAGTAAGCAAAGGAGGCTTTGTGCTTCTGACAACTTTGCCCAGTGATGCCAGGCAGCAGGGCAAAATGCTTTGTACCCATTATGTAGTTTTTTTCTCTACAGCCATCTTTACCTGCCGCTCTGGATTGATTTTTATCTTCTTCATTTTGTATACCTCTCACAGGTGAGATTTAGAGTAATTCAGCATTCCACTGGAAAGATCTAGCGGGAGGTTCTCACAGATTTTACTTGAGCACCACGAAGCTTAGCAGAGATCCCAGCCCCTGTCCTCTTTCCTTTATTAGTGCCCCAGTCAGACCAGATGCCAGCCAGGCCCTGTGGCTTTGTGCAGGATGTTATGAATATAAGTTTGGAGAACATGATTAGTAATAATAATTTCTAAGAAAACTGGGGTCAAAACTTCCCTAATGCCTACTTTTCTCTTGAATTTATGCCTCCTTATATTATATTTAAAATACAACAAACTCTTAATGCATTTGGCATAGAAAGAAAACCAAAACAAACGGGCACTCAAAAATGTTTCTCTGAGAGACTATTTTATGGTGCAACCTCTGTAATTACAATTCTTTCACCCTCAGACTGGGTTGGAACTCATGAGATGTTGAATAAGCAGTCAAAATGCATACCAGTCCCCCAAACGTTCCCTAGCTTTCACTTCACTTTACACATTTTTTATTAAAAAATAATAATTTAAGAATCATTTAAAGTGGATGGATTTTCCCAGGACCTATTACTGAAAACTAAATAAATTACTAAATAAGGGGTCATGGAGGAAAGGAAGGTCTTGTTGAGAGGCTCCAAATTTTCCAGCCAGGGAGGCTGGGAGAACAGAAGCAACATAAATGGGAGTTTGGGAATGTGAACCTTTTTGGTAGGAAGGTAATGTTAATTTTTACATGATATATTTGAAGTGACATGGGACATCCAAGTAGAGGTTCCATTTGTAATTATGAGAAGCCGATGAGAAATAAGACATGATGAAAAATTTGGGAGTCATTACCATCTTTTGTACCTAAGGATTTCTCCTAAATGTCACAGATTAACTTGTCCCTATTTGCCTGTACTTAAGACAAAAATGTGCGAAGTATTACAGGGGTTGAAAAAGGCATCAAGTGAAGGCAGGCCTGTGTGTGGACCATCGCGTGACAGCCCTGTCAGTACAACCTTGAGGGCAAAGGACAGCAGCTCCCTTACTCCTGCAGGCCCCACTCTATATGCTAATGCTTTTAATGGGTTTCTCCTGATGAGGATTCAGGACTTAGAAATTGGGCAATTTTCATTCCCATTCTGCTGATAAGGGGTGGTCAGTGAGACACTTTAAGCCCCAGTTGATTACAGGTTTTGGCTTTGCTGCCCACATGACTGAAGGAGGCCACAATTTCCGATAATTTCTTCTCCTAGAGGGGAGAGAAAGGGAATGGGGAAACTGTTAGTCTGGTTCTAATTCCGAACCGCAAGGAAAATTGGCTGTTGAAATGGAAGCAATATAACCCAAGGGGGAAACGTGTCCATGCTATGTCATCCTAAAGCGATAACCAAGAGGAGGTTGGGCCCCATCAGACGTGTCCCTGGGGCATTTTAAAAGGGAATGAGGACAGATAGGCATCATTCCACTGCAACATTTTGAAGAGAGAAGAAAGTGTGAGTGAACTGGAAAATATTCAAGAGTAAGATTCTAACTAAGCAGTTTCCCCTCCTCATCCAGCTTTACTGAAGTGTAATTGACAAAACTGTAAGCCACTTAAAGTGTACACTGTGATGACTTAATATACACATACCTTGTCAAAGGATTCCCTCATTGAGTTAATAACACATTCCATCAGCTCATATTTACCATCTTTTTATTTTCAGTCCCTTAGCAATTTTCAGTTACACAATACAGCATTATCAATTATTATCAACATGATACACATTAGGTCCTCAGATCTATTCCACCTTATCATCGAATGCTTGTACCCTTCTACCAACCTCTCTTTATTTCCCCCACTCCCTAGTCCCTGGCAACTGTTTTTCTACTGCCTGTTTCTATGACTTAGACTTTTGTTTTTTAGATTACACATGTAGATGATACCATGAAGTGTTTGTCTTTCTCTCTCTGGTTTATTTCACTTAGCAATGCCTTCCATGTTCATCGATGTTGCAGGATTTCCTTCTTTCTCATGGCTGAATAATATTCCATTTCATATATATATGTATATGTATATATATCACATTTTCTTTTCCATTCATCAATGGACACTTAGGTTGTTTCCATGCCTTGGCTACTGAGAATACAAACCATGCACTGTGGTCTTAGAGTATGAAAAAAGGGAGACTTTATTAATGCAATTAAGAATAAATTGGAGAATGGAAAATTTCTGACAACTACAAGCTTTTAATAAAAGAGGCATCACTTATGCAAATGAATAAACTTCTGTTCTCAGGATACTAAGACTTATTTAGTTAGCCTTCCAAATTCTTTATTCTACTTTTGTTTTTTCTTCTGGACAAGACTGAGGCTAAGAGTTGCTAAATGAGGAGGTAAGGTCAGTTCCTTAGCGACAGAACCACGGCTGTGACTGGACTGCTGTAACCCTTGGTGCTGGGCTCTCTGTCACACTGGTGGTTTCCAAACCATGACCTCAGAGTTCTGAGGGGTCCAGAGGTCTTCAGGAATGACACGGGACCCTGAATGGCCCTGAGTCATCTTGCACCTGACTCCTCACCTCCCCAGTCCCACCCTCAGCCAAGGAGTTTACTCTACTTGCTGTTTAAGAAATATGACAATGTATGACTTAATTTTTAAAGGCTGTTCTGCTAAAGTGTTTGAAAACTTGTACCACAAACATGCCATATCCTTGGTTATGATTCCAAAAATAAGAATGTTGAACCATAGTGTGTGTAGGTAAATGAGAATGATTAGGATGGAGGCTCAAATAAGTATCTATTTAAAAAGTAAATAAACCCAAGTATTATTCTAAAAAAATGTAGGGCATATAAGCAAAGAGAAGAGATCTGGTCTGTAAGAACCCCCAGAAACCTAGAACTAGGAATTGAGTGGACTTTCTAAATATGGCAATGAAAAAGTATTTTTTTTAATTATATTTTGAAGATGATGATCTAGGACCAGAGCTTTGCTCAGTTTTGTTTTGTTTGGCTTGATTTGATAACGGGTTAATTCTTTCTGTATCTCCTCCATATATACAAGTATCCAATTATAATCTTTTTTAAAATATTTCAAAAATGTTTAATTGCAATTAACCCTAAATGTTTAGCCAAATGCTTCTGAAAAATAAGATTCAGCTTTTAATATCCATGGTCACCCTTTTGGCTTAGAAAATTTACGGAGTTCCCGCAAATGTTCAGCTTCTTTCCTTTGCCTTCCTCTTGTGATCCCCAGTCCTTGCATGTGCAGCTAACAGAATTTTAGTGATAGCCCTTCAGATTTGGAGCTGCTGAGCCTTATTAATGGTGAGCCGCAGACTGCTTGATTTTTCTTTGGTTTCCTGCTGGAGAGAACTGTCCCGGGCACTCTGTGACCTGCCAGCGTCTTGCTTTCTGCTGATCTGCCTGTGCAGAGGTTGGATCATGTTAAGTCCTTATGTTAACTTGGATGCCTCCAAACTTCTTGCTCAGCATCTCCTGAACTTGCTCATGTTTATTTAGAAGACAATTTAGGTTCAACCAAAAAAAAAATTGTTTTCTGCCATCTATGCAAGAGAAATCTTCCTGTGGATGATATGATGGTTGGATTCCCACCTTGGAAAGGAAAGGTGCTTAGGTGCTGCGTCTGGACA
This sequence comes from Smutsia gigantea, assembly GCA_032199065.1. Classification (NCBI taxonomy): domain Eukaryota; kingdom Metazoa; phylum Chordata; class Mammalia; order Pholidota; family Manidae; genus Smutsia; species Smutsia gigantea. The sequence continues at coordinate 202,750 of JAVSCE010009311.1, forward strand.
TCAGAGACAGGGCGTTCCATTTCATTGCTTCCAAGACTGTCGTTCTGCCCTTTGCTCTGAACAGGTGCCTAATGTACTCAGAGGCTTGCCTTGCGTGAAGTGAGGGCTGCAGCCTCAGTGGATGCACCCTGTGCTTTTCCTGCTTTTGTGTATTTCACTTTCCTGGCTCTGACTCTGCTGTGGTCTCATTCATTTGACTCCCAGTTTTCTCCCCTGAAATGTTTAATTCATATAGCTCATGAGCCTAACCTGATCTAATACCTGCAGCCTCATTGCCCTGTGTTCTGGCCACACTGAGTTAAAAACTGATAACTAATCTTACTAGACCTTGATAAAATGGTGCACCCTTCAGTGTTCTTTTTAAATGCCCTGCACCCTGCTCCATTGGATAGACTTCTGTAGTGCTGCCAAGAGCCTGTTCAAGCATCTCTCCCTTTACAAAGCCTGACCCATTCATGTTTTGATCTCTCATAACACTGGACAAATTTCTTTAGTTTGTTTGTTTATTCATTGCCTCAACTAGTTTTGTTAACCACCTACTGTGTGCCAACCACCCCAAGGCAACTACTCTGGGGATGGAGTGACAAAGAAAGCAGATACGGTCTCTAATACCAATGGTTATCAAAAGGACAGATGGTTTTAAAAGTATCGATAATTAAGTTAGTGTAAAGAAATATATTGCCTATGGGAACATATATCAGAGGAGAAATGTAGTTTGGGGCTTTGAGAAGGCCTCATTTTGGAGCACACATTTAAGCTAAGAGCTGAATCCTTGATGGAGGCAGGAACAGTGGATGTACCTATGTATCTTCACACAGGACCTGGCAGTCACTTTATAAAAGCTCATGGAACAAATGAATGACTAAATGTACTATCTACTGGCAATGGCGGTTTGAATACCGCATTAGAATTTAATTTTCATTAACTCATCTCAACAGTTTAGGGGCTTTATAATATTGGGATAAAATGTATGTGTGTGCATGTATAATCAGAAGAGATTTAATGAATGCAACACACATATGCCACATGACCTTGAAAATCTTCTTGAATTGCCTCAAAAATAAAGCTGCTTCCCCAATTTTAGGCAAGAACCTACAGCCCATGGAATCTGTTTGGGCTTACTGAATCCAGACCCTCATTTCATGACCGAAGGACTGACTCTCACAGCTCCCGGGAGATCTGCTGAGTGAAGGCATCAGCCTTCTCTGTGAAGTGTCCTTGGCTGAAGAGAATTGTTTCACTCAAGGTTACTCCTTTCCTTAGCATCTAATAACCTGGTCCATGTGTGGTCCATGTGGGGAAGCAGAGGTATAAAGGCCCTTTGTCCCATCTCAGGATAACCCTGAAGGGACCATCTGAGGACCGGAGCTCCTCAGACTGTTGGTTAACTGCCTGGATCCTCCCTCTGCCCAGTCCTGCTGCCCCCTTTTCTGCCACAGGCGATATTCCAACAGCATTCCCTAATACACGCCTTGTTCACTAGTCTCTGTCTGAGTGTCAGCTGCCCAGAGAAACTGACTGGCAACAGGGCTCAAGGGGGCCCAATAAATAGCAACCTCCTTCCCTGCATGAATTCTAAGCATACCTAAAACTGAGACAAAAGAATAAAAGAGATTGGAAACCAAAATATCACTGTTATTACTGAGAAAGTTGACAGTGCAAATGTGACATATATTCATGGGCCGTGCTGCCTCATCTTGAATAATGGGCTTAGACCCATTTACCGCCCTAACAACATTAGGCTTGGCAAGAATGATCCCACAGAAGAGGGGCATTAGGGAAGGAGGGGCAGAGGCTTCACCTTGTGTGCGTGGTGGCTATCTGGCAGCACTTCCCATGGAGAGGAGCGAGGTGTGCAGAGAGGCCAGAGCAGTTACTCTAGTGGTGCGCTCACCTCCTGAGAGGAGTAATGTGAGTGGGTGGTGGCTCCCCACCCCTCTCCTCCCACAGCACAACCACGGAGCCAAGCTTCTGCTTTCAGGAGAAGCCAGAGAATTCGCAGTGCCAAAGTCCAAGGCTCCAGGATGAATTCCTTTGCCTCTCGTCCTGAGATCGACTGTTTCTGTGTCCATTTTGATAGGAACTATTTTCAGTGGAGGAGAACTGACATACATAAACACTTAACACAGGTAAAGAAAAATACTTATTTTATTATCTATAAATACACATTGATATATATGTGAAAAGAGAAAGAAATATGAAAACAGACTTCTATATTTTCCTCCTAGATTTGGACTTATTATAAAAACAATTATATTAAAGGAAATTTTAAGAGGAAACAATTGTGCTTTGCCAAATTTTATCACTGCAACATGTTTTACGTTTTCATCCTGTTTTGTCCATAAATATTAGTATTTTTGCATACACTCAATTTAGATCACGTTTCTGTTTTGCTATTTGGTCTTTTTAATGATCACTTTTAATGCTACATTAATATTCCATCTCATTAATTTGCTATAATTAACTTAACTATTCCTTTTCCACTGGATATTTAGAGTGTTTTGAAGTTTTGCAATGAGAGACACACTTGCTTTTAAAATTAGCAGACACAAATATAATGCAACAACTAAAACTACTTATTTCTATTATATTTACAAATGTATGTCATTAATCTATCTGAAATCTTAGAATAACGGAGTTTTGAGCTGTACTTTGAAAGACAGGAGAGGCCTGGTGGCCCCTTCTTATCATCACACACAGATCTCTCTTGTGCTTTTAGGTGAGAATGTGGACTCCTTCATGGTGGTGACCTGTTGTGAAACTTTATATCTGGAAGGCTTGGTGGAGCTTCAACTGCATAGGAGGCATTCAAGAAGTGTCGGTGCAGTAACATAATTTAATAAAACATGAATGTAGGGAGTGATGACACACAAATCTAGATGGCTGTGGAGGCACATTTTCTTCCTCCTTTAGGTGGGTTGGCAGAGAGCTGGCTGAGCTTGTTCAGAGAAAAGGCCATTGGTTGTTGTCAGTGGTCCAGCAAGGCAAAGTTGTTCCCAGGGACCTCAGAATGGAGAACTTGACTATTTGGCATACACCCTCCTTAGCAATATTTATGAGCCTGGAGTTCTTTTCCTATCTTTATTAGAGACCTTACTTAGAAAAGCTAGGTGTTCTCTAGCTCTTCCTAAGCTAACCCGTAAGTATGTACCGCAGTATGGGGCAAGGCTTGTTCTGTCTTGCTGCGCTCCTGGGAGGAAGTCCAGCCTGCTGGCTGAGGTAGGCCCTTCATCACTGAAGGCCTGTTGTACTTACACAACACTTATATTCGGCCTATGTTACAGAATAAACATTGATTCTGGGGGCAGTGTGCACTCTGCTTCTAAGTTTTTCCAAACAAACCACAAGTTATATATGCTCTGTGTAGCATTAGAGACCCCTTTTGATAACAGGGAGAGAAAAATAAAGTCCTAGAAGAGAAATGATTACACTTTAGAGATAGGTTCAGACAAGAATCAGATCCAGAGGGGAAAAAAGAAGCAGCAACAAAGGCACAGAAAGAAGAAAGATAATCGTATACAGATAGAAAAAGTAGTAGAGTGAAAATTACACTAATAGGAATCAGATGTAGTGTGGGGTTTGTGCAAGGGTGGAAAAATAGACCAATGAAACTGAATTAGGAATCTATAAACATACCCACACATATATGGCCGCCTAATCTACAGTAAAGGCACTAACTACTGCAGTTTAGTAGAGGAAGGATGGTCTTTTTAGTAAAGGGTACAGTGGGATGTAATTATGGAAAAACCATGTATTTGAGATAGATAGACCTAAATGTGAAAGGTAAAACAATAAAGTTTCTAGAAGAAAACACAGGAGAATCTCACAATCTTGGGATAGCCAATGAGATCTTAAAGAGGACACAACATGTACTAACCATAAAAATGAAAAACTGATAAATTGGGCTTCAATAATATTTAAGACATTTAAAAAATCAAAACCACCATTAAGAGAGTGAAAGTGCAAACCACAAAGAGAAGAAATTGGCAACACATTCACCTGAGCTTGTATCTATGATACATAATAAATTTCTATAGATTCCATTTTTAAAAAGGGACAGGCAACTCATTGAAGAGTGGGACAAAAAAAATCTCAAGTAGGCACTTTACAAATGAGAATATAAAAAAGGTCAAGAGGGCTATAAAAAGTTGGGTAATATTATCTGGAAAATACAAACCCGAACCACAGTGAGATGCCATTACATACCACAGTTAAACAGGTTGATGGTACCAAGCATGGGCAAGGATGTGGTGCAAATGGAACATTCATATTTTTAATGGGAGTGTTAACTGGGACAACCACTTAAGAAAATTGCTTGGCAATGCATATTGAGGCTAAGTGTACACCTGTCTTGTAACTCAACAATTTCATTGCTAGTTAAGTGCCTGAAGACTATACCAAACTATATTATGTGTACTATAATAAACTACACTGTCAAAACAGCTCTGTCACACTGATATATCAAACATCATCATCATTGCCAAAACAGGAAACAACCCAGAAGTCCAACAATGATTGAATGGATAAATAAATTTTATAGTATATTTACATAATAGAATACCACATAGCAATAAAAAACATGTACTATTGTTACCTGCAACAACATGGATAAATAGCACAATGAATAAAAGAAGCCAGACGCAAAAGAGCACATACTGTCTATCATTTATATGCAGTTCAGGAACAGGCAAGACTAACTTGTGACAGAAATTGGAGTAGTGATCATCTCTAGGGGTGGAATGTTGATGGGGAAGGGCCATGAGGAAGAGTCTGGTGATGCTGGAAATGTTCTGTATTTTCACTTTGGTAATGATTACATGATGCATAAGTAAAAATGTATTGACCTAGTACTTAAGATTTCCATATTTACTATACATATTATACATCAACAATAACAAAAGTTGTAGGATTTTTCTTAATCTCATATTACAAATTGTCACTAAGGCATAACATTGAAGATCAAAATTGCCTGCCTTATCCTATTCCCCATCTAAAGATGTCAAGCCAGTACCTACCAGATGCACGATGTTCAGGTGCCTTAGCATGTGATTAAGGAAAACCAACTTGTGGCTGAGTCAAAAACTTGATTGTGCCTATAGTGGATATCCACATCAGCTCATTCACATTGACCAGTAAGTCCAGAAAATAAGGTGTCATGGTGTACATAATTTTAGTTAAGTAGTTAACTCTTACTCAGCCATTCTCAGCCTCTTCTCCCTCCACCATTAGAGCTGTGGGTCTTCTCACCTCTGCCAGGTTACTGCTGACTCTAACTTCAGTCCCAAGTCAATGGATTTCACACACTGTCTTTCTCCCAGCCTCCATCAACAGCACTAATGTTAATTCTCTTAACATTGTTTAACCATCTGTTAACCCAGCCTCTGCCCAGGGGGGTTAGTGCAGAGGAATGATTTGAAGGTTCTGCCGAAGTGCTTTACAGTTGGGGGATAGTCCATTAATTGTTGATTTTGTTTGTATTCAGCATTCTGCTTCTGTCTGTGGTTTTAATTGATGTGAGCGTGCCCAGGGGCTTGCGCTGGACCCAGCTGTATAAATCAAATAAATAAATAAACAAATAAACAAATAAATAAATGGAATAAATCTCCCCTGGAATAAATAGATAGCACAGCATTCTCAATCATTTTTTTCCCCTACGTGCTTGTAAATGTGCCCTGAGGCTTATATGTGAGGGACGTAACCAAAGTTTAAAGAAATAAATAATAAGCATCCATAGCTAAAGATGCACTCACTTAACTGTCTAGACCCTTTCACTGTAGCACAGAAGCTATGGAGAGATTTGGAACATTTCCTTTCACCTCATTCCATTTGCCCTTGTTTCAGACTGGTCTTAGGTTGCCGTTTCTTTCAGAGGTAAAACAAAAGCAAAACAAAATGAACAAGTGAAAAATAAAAGGAAACAAAATCTCAGTGGAGTAGTACAATCCTCAGGGCAATGGAGAAATCTTAAGAACTGATTTTCTTCCCTAGCGTGAATGGCTGAAATCTGCTCTGTTCAAGGGCAGGCTACTAGGTAGGCACAGAGTCTGCTCTGCTCTGAGCAGACGCTTTACATGTGCTTTGGAGCTTCGGCCCTTGGGTGTGAATAACATGTCCAGTTAGTGGCTGCTCTCTGAACTTCCATCCCACAAAAAGAATCATAGTGAAACCTCATAAAAAGGAAAAAGTCTAGCTGATGGCATCTGATTTCTTGCATATCCACCATCCCATCCTGGAATTGGTCGTGCTCTGTCTCCAGAGGAAAGTTCTGACTATTAGAATCCTTTCCCGTTAAGTTGATTGCCATATGTTGGGGAGCTGTTTAGTACAGTATAAAGAACCTGGGCTTTGAAGTCAGACAGACATGAGTTTGAATAGTGATCCACCACTTAACTAGCTGTGTGACTTTGGACATTGGACCCCAATTTCCTCTTGTGATTGAATAGAAATAATACTACACACTTCATAGGATTAAATGAGATGGTAGATATGCCTGGCACATAGTAAGGACTCAAGAAATGGTTATTATTTTTCTGACCTTGGACCTCATAATTTAATCCATTTTCTATAGTGTGAACTTTAAAATATTTGGACACCCTTATTCAGTCACTGTTCTTGTACAACTGGTTTTTAGTGCCTTAGCTTAATTTTACCCACATTGAATCTGTGTTGGTTAGACGAAGCTCGCTGGATTAGTCACTGGATAGCTTTTTGGATCCTAATTCTGTCACCCAATATATTCACTATAACTCTTAACTTTGTATCAACCACAAATTTGATCAGTATGTTGTCCATTTCCTCAGTCTAATTGTTAATAAATACGCTGCAGGTGTTTCATTAGAAAGGCTCTTGGAGTCCTTTGGAGTTGTAAACTTACATGTATTCACACGACATTCAGATGTTCAAAGAAAATGCAATGTCTTTACTTCTAATAACTGATCTAACCTTCCTCATAAGCTCCCTATCCCACTGTGTTGCACATAAAAAAAGCCTTATTGTAAACTTCCCAGTCTAAAATATCTCAGACTTTGTGTTTAAATGGCTTTATTTTGAACTCAGTCCAGAGAGAGGTGAATGCTCAGTCTTTCAGACTTGCTTCCACCCCCGGCACTTTTGGATGGCATCTAGGCAGGCGGCTTGTGTGGCCTTGTGGAACGGGCTGAGGAACCCGGATCCGGCCGGCCTGCGGTTGGTGCCTGGGCTGGTCTCCAGCGTGGGGCGTGTGGCTGCTGGGGGGCTGCTCGGTTCAGTGTCGGGGCCCTGGCGGCTGCAGCTGCTCTGTGGTAGTTCTGGCCCCACCCACTGTTGTCCACACTGATGGCATCTGACTTCCTGCACACCCATCATCCCACCCTTGGGTTGGTCGCACTCTGTCTCCAGAGGGAAGCTCTGACTCTTAGAATCCTTTCCCCTTAAGTTGATTGCCATAGGCTGGGGAGCTGTTTTTAGTATAGTGTAAAGAACCTGGGCTGAAGTTTATGGCTGATAAAATTAATGGTCTGTTCTCCAGAGACTTCAGCCAGCTCCCTTGCCAAACTGGACCCACTTCACTCCACTCCAGCTGGGTGGACCCCCTGAGGTCTGGCTCTGACTTCCTCCGAGTCTCAGCTCCGGGGGCCCAGTCTGTATGCCTTAGTGACAGGTTCTCTATGTACCTGTTGCTTGATCTCCAGGTAGACTTTCAGCTAAATTCTAGTTGCCCTATCTGGGAAATTGAGAAAATTTTTCTTTAACGGAATGGACTCTGGAGCCAACTTTCCTGGGTTTGATGTCCAACTCTGTCACTTACCAAGCTGAGTGACCCCAGACAAGCTACGCAAATAAGCGTGCCTCCATTTGCTCATCTGTAAAATGGGGTTAATAATGATACTTACCTTCTAGGAAGAATCCCTGTGAAGGTAACAGGAGTTAATGCATGTAAAGTGCTTAGAATTGTTCCTGGTAAGCACAGGATACATGCTTGATAAGTATTAACTTGTAGAAAAAAACTAGAAAATAGGATGTGGCAAGTTATTTAACTTCTCTATGCCTAAGTATTCCCAAATGTAAACAAAGATCATAATAATAACCCCCTCATAGCTTTCTTGTGAAAATTAAATGATTTCATACGTAAAGGAATTAGAACACATTCTGGCATAAAATAAGCTCTTATCATCTTTGTTATTTTGTTGTTGTTCTCAGGCTACAGGGGAGCGAGAACAACCAGCAGTGCCAGCTCGGATTCACTCTCTGACTCCGTGCTGCAGCTGTCTGGGTGGATGGCTGGGACAGTCCTTGAGAAGGGGACAAAAGCCCCTTCTCTGCCTGAATTCAGCTTTCCCCTCAATCTGCTGTCATGTCACGCCCTCCCAGACATCAGCCTGCAGTCGAGCCCTGCCCGTGGCCAGCTTTCATTGTGTCCCATTTCCCTTCTTCAGCAGCCAGATGGGACAAGCTTTCCTCTTCACTGTCTTCTAGAAGGCACCTATCTCCCTTACATGAAATGCTATTATCAAGTCCCTCATGTTTGAGTCTGTTTGTTGGTTAATGGAAACTTAATAAAATTTTGATTCTTTTTTCTCTCCATATACATTTGGTTCTAAAGTCTATTTCCAGCATGTTGACTCAAAACAGAAACTCGCTTTGAAATGCTGACCCCCAAGTGGACATATACCTTTAATTTAATGAAGGGGATTCACAAGACAATGGGGTACATAGGAGATGCAAATATTTATGAAAGTATTTTTTAAATATCCTAGTATGACTGAAAGTGATGTCATTTAAGGATCCCTGTGACATCTTCTTTCCAGCTGCTCCTGGTCATCACTTGGGAAATAAATGCTCAAGAGTGGCTGACCACGGAGAGGAATGAGTTTTACAATTACAAAGCATCTGGGAGTCAGGATTTATTTCCTGTTTCTGCAATGAAAAAATGGAGCATTGTATTATGTGAGTACCTGTTTGGCTTCAGGCATTATACTTGGGGGTTTACATATATTCAATAAGTCAGGGTCATTCATTGAGCCTCCTATAGGTCCCACGTGGCTTATAAGGAACTGGGGACGTGGTGGTAAAAAAGATATATTCTCATAGGGATAACAATAGCTCCATGTGGTGGCATTATTATTATCTTTATAGAACCAAGGAATGGAAGTGTCAGAGAAATTAAGGAACTTAGCTAATTTCATGGAGTCAAAGTCTGAGGCCCATGCTCTTTCTGCCAGATATAGCAGTGAGCTTGACACTTACAGCAGGTTGACAGACTCCAGGGACTTGTATTCTGGAATCTATGGAAGGATTGACTAAGAACAAAAAGAATACTTTGAAATTTAACACAAAATTATGCTTCTGTGTTGATACGTGCATTTTTTTTTTTCTGGAGAGATCTCTAGCTTGCCTCAGAGTCTCATGAAAGCCCAGTCAATGTAGAGATGTTTTTGCCTGGAGTGTTCGCAGTTAATTTCAACTGGGCATTACCATAGCTCTAAATATGTGTTTTCCTAGGCCTACCAGAGGACACAGTTCTGAGCATATGGGGCTACTGGCAGTAATGGACAAACACAGATGTAGGGAGAAAGTGGCTTCAAAACTTGATGCTCAAATAACCTACTGAGTCTTTTACATCATCAAACTCTAACCACCAAAAGGGTGAGACCACCACCTGTCTTCCACACATCACCTGCTCGAATGCTGTCCTCAGTGCTCACTGTCGTCTGGTCTCCTTACATAAAAAAGCACGGATGTTTGTGTTGATTTATAGTCTTGGTGAAAAGTGCATCAGTTTAATTTGTTTCATGCCCTATGTAGGCTGGCTCTGGCCGACATCCCAGCAACTTTATAATATGCATGGATGAGACTCACTGGAAAAAGGAAGAGACTATGTCCAGGCAGAATACCAGGCAGAATAGGCCGCTGGTCCTCCTCGTGTTGCCAGGAGCTGCCTGTTCAGCATCTAAAAGCAACCGTTACTCTCTGAAATTTACTCTGTCTGTGGACGGGCATCAGGGGCTAATCAGGGAAGGGGAGGGAGCAGTAGGTTCTGCTCTGAGATAGGGAGGCCATGTCTGTAAACTTCCAGATGGAAAGAAAAACATCAGAGCTGATTGTATATCCTGAGGTCTCCTGGAGGGTACCCCATATTGACCTGTTTATTATTATTTGTTATTATTTATATCTCCTAGTCCTTCCTTGCCCAGCATAGGGCTAAATATTTGCAGGTAATCCCAAGACATTGCCAGTTCACTTGTGACATTGTCTATCATATTCTTTAATCCAAAATATCATTATCACTCGAGTACTGAATATATTAGCTTTAATGGGTAACTTTTAAAAACAATATTATTATAGTCTTCTCTAAGCACCTCTAAATATATAGATCAACAATAACAAAACCTTCATCTCTTTTATTCTTGGAAATATGATTTAACCAAGCCAATGTTTATCCTAGAGTAAGATCTAGAAACAATTAGAGATGCCACATATATTTGCATTTTTGATGACATTTGCAATGTAAATGACAGAATAATGGAAGACTTTGGGAGAGACATTTATTCCCCTTTGTGCCCCATGTACTTCTTCCCACAGAGGACATTGATTTAAGGAAAGCAGATCAAAAAACAGAATAGATAAGAGAGGTGAGAATGTTATTTTAATTTTGGATTTATGCATTTCTCTTGTACTGAATGAGGTAGGAAAGCATAGAGTAAATGTCATCAAAATGACAGGAATTAAATGCTTTTAACGTGTGGACATTTGCCTGAGCATGAGTGGATGGGTGTGTCTTGGAGGTGTGCCCATGTCGTGGGGTACCTGTGACTATTTTGGGTGTGTCTTGGGATGCATGTCTTTGGCTGCCCAGGTGGTTAGGGGGATGGCAGGGAGAATGTTTCTCTAGCATACCTGTGTGCACCTATGGTGGCGGCAGTTTGTGTATATATGTTTTCTATGAGCATTTGAGTGGGTGTTTATTGGAAATGAGAACTTAAAATCATAACCACTTGTAATTAGACAGGGCTTTACAGGTCACTGAATGTAACTCCAAAATAGAAATCTCTTGTCTTCTGGAAGAGTGACGACTAGACTGGAATAAATAACCAAAGATGAGCACTACTCAGAGAATGGGTATTCGATGAGCACCTGCCATATATCAGACACAACTCTGGGCAAGGTGAATGCGGCAATGGGTGCAGCAGCCCCAGTCCTCAGGAAGGCTGGTAGTATAGGGATAGAGAGAGGCATTCCACACACACAAAAAAATCTGTTTTTTAATTGTGTGTGTAAATTGCCACAGAAGAAAAGTACAGTATTCTAAGAAAGCATGCAACAGGAGACCAAAATGGATGGTGGGATTAGGGAAGACTTCCAAGAGGAAGTGACATTTAAACTGAGAAATCTCTAGCCCCCTGCAAAAGAGTATTGCTCAGTGCTCCCTCGCAGCCCACATGAGGGTGGTGATCAGTGTTGCCCTAATCCCCACCTAAGTAATAATGGGAGTTAATGCCATTCACCTCCAGCTCCCATCTGCATTAAAGTATCAGTGTTCCATGCAAAGTCCTCAGTTATCTTCTGGCCTCATAGCCTATTTATTTTGCTAATCTAAATGAAGAGCTTACCACCCTAGGGCAGGCCAAGTGCCAAAACAAACAACAAGCTAAAATCTCTCAATAGAAGTTGATTTCTTGCTCATATAATAATAAAAAATGGGGTTTCCTGGTTTGGAGCTCCCCTGAATTGCTCTCCTCTCAGCAGTGACTTGGACCTAGGTTCCCTCCATATTGAGCCTCTGTTATTTTCAGAGTTCTGCACTTTCCTTTAGGCAGAAGACAAGGAAAGAGAGTGGAGCATGACCTGCAGGAGGTTTGATGCGCCAGATCTGGAGGGAGGCACACCCTGCTGCTCACATCTCTGTGGCTAGAATTCAGTCGCATTCCTTACCTAACTTGAGGGAAGAGTAGGAATATATTCAAGCTGTTTGCCTAGGAGGAAGAGCTTTTTGGTGAATACAGGGAGGCTCCCTCACACTAGGGCTGTCTCTGTGCCATCCCTGTAGTAGAGTCTTTAGTCTGAGACAGAACCAGTTACCCACTTTTTAGCAGGGGAGTGGATGACACAGGCAGGATATTCTGAATGGACAAAATGACTTTTGATGCACTAAGACCTGGACTAACTGCTATGACGGTGCATATGTCATCTTAACTTTCAGAAAACTTTATTCTGCCCAGCACCTTGTAGATATTAACAACATTGAAGGGGGAAAACAATCGTTTGTATTTCAAAACTGATACAGCTGTGAATATCCTGGAAAAAATACCCACTATGAACAAAGATCCTGACCTAGTATTCCACTTGTTATGCTATAAATCCTATTACCAATCCAAATTCTACCCGTCTTTCTTCTCTCTTTATCAAGACTATTGTCGTGCACACTAACCATTCCTCCATGCCTCTGGTTTTCAAGCCTTCCAAAGAGATACTGAAGTGTTGATAGATAGCCAGGACCCTCAGAAGTAAGATGTCTTGTTCTAATAAGCAACAGAATTTCCATGCCCTTAACTATCAGGTGGCACAGTATTGGTAGTTTATTACTCAAGATGATGATAATAATAACACTACTGAGAAAACAAGTTCCTGCCAGCCTACCTGGAAAACAGCATTCATTCTGCAAGACTCAGCTTATTGCCTCTTTGTCAAACGTCTGACCCACTTGAGTCAAGTTGAGCATTCTCTCCTTCACACCCACATTGTTCCTTGAACACACTGAATTGTAATAATTTATTTGTTGGCTTGTTTTCATAATAAGCATGCAAGCTCTCTGATAACAGCAAAGCATTTTTATTTCCCACTTGATATTTCAGTCCCTTTGTGAGGAATTATTCTCCTTTCATGTGTCTGCTGTAGTAGGAGCTCAGGAAATATTTGATGAGTAAATGAGTGGGCTGATGAATGAAATAGAATGGCTACATGTGCTTTAACTGGAGAAAATAATTATGCCTCTCGTGTTCAGCCCTGCATCTGCGCTTTCCTGACTCCCTCCTTCCTTTAGGTACCAGATTTGGATGGAGGACCCGTGGTCTCCTGAGCCAGCTGCCAGGCCTGCACCTGTGGCCTGCCTCACCTGTACAGACATGCACACTTACACGGTGTGTGTGCACATGCATTTACATGGCCCCACCTGGCAAATCATGGTCAAGAGGCCGGGCTTCGCCAGGAAGGATGCAACAGCAAAGAACAATGCAGAGAGCGGCCTCTTTACTGGAGGCTGTTCTTTCGAGGTGACGAGTGAGGCCTTGCCAGATTTGGATGACTTCTGCAGAAGAAAAGGAAGATTGTTGTGAGAATGAATACATGGAGAAGGTTAAGCATAAACCTTGGCGTAAAGCAGGCATTCAATCAGTGCTGGCCGTTCTTCTTCGGGTGCTGTCACCACTGCTGGCTTTATTATTTTAACACGGGCTTTATGCCAGAATCCCTTCCTAATCCAACACACCCTGATTCCTGAGGACGGGGAGAATGAAGTCAGATTCCTTCATTGCGCTAAATCAAATTTTGTGAGCATTAGTTATTGACCACAGGGATATCCATTATCTACTGCAGCGAAATACAGGTGACCCTTAAACAACACGGTTTGAAGTGAGCAGATCCATGTATGTGCAGACCATTTTTAATGAATGTATGGGAAAATTTTTTGGACAGGTATGACAATTTGAAAAAACATTTTCTTTTCTCTAGCTTGCTTTATCGTAAGAATACAGTATATAATACATATAACACACAAACGTGTTAATCAACTGTTTATATTATTGGTAAGGCTTCCTGTCAACTGTAGGCTATTAGTAAAGCCTTCAGGGAATCTAACGTTCTACACGGATTTTTGACTGCACAGCAGGGTGGGCACCCCTAAGGTCCATGTTATTCAAGGTCAACTGTACTCTCAACAACAGGCTGAAAATCTCAACTTTCTGATAGTCATCGGTTGGGCCTCCCAATTCAACATTCTGAAACAAGAAGTTGGCTGTTCAAAATTCCACAAAATGGTTGTCTCTGGCTAGTCAGTGATTGTGTTGAAATACAGAAATTCTAGCTAGACCCAAAGTTAATAAAATTGTGTGACACATAAAGCTGTATGATGGATACCAACCAATAGTCCAATACTGTTTTATTCTCTCTAATATACTGTTTTTCTGCAAAGGCCAAGAAATTAAAGAACAGTTTTATTCTTCCCTTCCAGCCTGTGCAGGGTAATTATGTATTATTAATAATGCAGCAGCACAAATGATATTAAATGAACTACATTTGTTAATGCAGATCTTATCTAACTGCTTTTTCCATCAGTGGACTGTTTCTCATCAGGGGGTACTAATTAGCTGTAATATGTAGAAAGATGGGACAGAAATCCAATCAGATAAATGGGATCTATTTGGAGAGATCCAGGAAGGAGGAAGAGAGGCATTCATGATTCTGTGAGAATTACTACAAATAGAAAAGATGAAAATTTCTGCTGTTTCGACTTCATTTACATTTTGTAGCCACAGAAGTTAAAACACAGTACTCTTGGATTGCCCAGGCTGCAAAGGCCCACAAATAATTTTATTTATCATGACTGTAACAGTGTTATCTTTTGCAGTAATAAAAGCGCGTATGGCTCTATAAAAATCCTGAATGGTTTACGTGGCTCTTGCAAACATTAAACCTAATGTATTAGGGTAAAAACTGATGATATCCAGCTTTCCCCACCTAATGTGGACTTGCAGAAAACACTTGAGTTCTAAACTTTTTTCTTAGGGAAGAATCACCTCAAGCCCTCAGATGATATTTTCTGATAAATCCCAAGCTATCTGTAAACATACCTGCCTGATTGTCGCCTTTCATAAATCTCCTGGGGAGGTCCCCATGCTGAAGCGTTGGTAAGTCAGATCTTTTTTAGATTTCCCATCAGCTAGCTGAGTTGGGTGGACATGTGGCCCAACATTCTGCCCCCTTTGCCTACTCACCTGGGCCAGTCCACACTCGTCAATGTCAGGGACCCACCAGTGATAACATATTTATCATTGCTCTTGTGGGACTGTGGTTTCTTTAGGTCACACTGAGTGAGCGGGTGGGGACTCAAAGAGGAAGGACATAATATCCTCATTGTGAAAACAGATGTAAAAGTGAATTATTTCGTCCTGGCTAGCTCAGTTCCTCAAATGTAGAGAAAGGCTTGCCATGCACAACTCCAAAGCTTGCCAAGAGGTAGGCTGATCACTGAAGTTAATTTTCAGATAAATACACTCCCCCCCTTTGTTTTCCCACCTCTTCAGAGCCAGTGACACATGTTTGGTTCTTTATAAATCTTAACCCTGTAGACACTCAAATATCTGACTTCCATGTATTAGAAAACCGTATTTCTGGGAATTGCTGTCTCATTCTGGGAGTGTCCTGATCCAGACCATAGCACGTACAATCAGAGCCCGAAACTCCCAGGGCAGCAGTATTACATTTAAACCCTTGAGTATTTGAGTTTATGAATCCTTATGATTATCAACTAAAACCATTTTTTATGTTTTTTTGAGTCTTGGTGGCTCTGCAAAATGGCACAGCAAGGTTTCAAAAAATTGGGGCTCATACTTTAACTGCCTTTAAAAGGTGACATCATTAATTGGAACGGGATTGAGATGGACACAAAACATTTCACAAGCTGAGACCCCACTGATGACTGGAAGTGAATGAAATGTGACCTGGTCAGATAGAATGAGACCTGATGCCTCAGCAATCTGCAAACATTCAACGCCTTTTTAGCAAAGTAATCATGAAAATTCAGGAGACATCATTATAACATAAAATCATCCAGGCATCAAGGGAAATAGATGTGTGTACCTCATGACAAAAGTTGAGTGGAAGCTCAGGAGCACTATTTACATTTATATATACTTATATCATGTAATTAAAGCCAACAGATAAACACATCAATATGTTAAACCAGATGTAAAAATATATAGATAGACATATTGCACTGAAACCTTGATATTGCATCCAAATGAAATCCTGTATTCCAAATATGCCCCATAGGAGTTTTGCTCAAGGCTATGCTTAGGTATACTCAAAAGTTCCCGATAGCGAGTCACTGGGGAAAACATGTTCTTTTACAGATAATTGCTACTGGCAGCCAGAGACCTAGAGAATTTGATGTGCAGTAATGTGACCTGACTATGCATTAAACTTTTTTGAAGGACATGTGTAAAGTAATTTTTATGTCTCTCACACACCTTGTTTTTTTTTTCCCTCCCACTTGCTGGCACGTTTTTAAACAACTTTCCTATTTAATAGATCTGTTAGGTTTTGTCCTAACAGTTTTCAACCATAGAAGATTCTGGCACTGTTTTCTTTTGCAGAAAAAGAAAGCAATCTGGAGACAAGGAAAAAATCCCAGCTGAGTTGTAAGGAATATGTAAACAAAGCAAAGTTATTTTATTGGTAATGAACTTCAGAAAAAATGTGAGAAAGAATACTTGCTTGTTCACAGACAAGTGAAAGTAGAGATTAACTGATTTCTCAGGTTGGGAGGCATCTCTGCTGCTATTTAAAGTGATAATCACTAGCTTTTCATTAAATCTAGGGACGTTTAGGAGATGGTTCCTGAGGTGTTTTAAAGATACTGTTCCAGAAGCTATAATTAATAACTTGCAAAAATTATAAATTGGCAAGTACACATATGTGCAATGATACAATTCAATGAACAAGTATCATTACTGCTAATTACTTTGGTTCTATTTTTTTCTGTGTTATTATGCCGTCCTCATTTTATTGTTCAATATTAACATGTAAACCTTAATTAAGCATAATGTCAGAAGGTTCCAGGAAGATTGCTAAAGATTTCGCAAGGTAGTCAGAGGCTTATTTGCAAAGAATCCCTGGATCATCCAGGGAGTAGAATCTGTAAATAATGTACTTTTGTGTTGAGAGTTACATGAATGATTACAGACTGACACTGGAAATTAGCTTTTAAGAACAAAAATTCAGAGGGGAAGAAAATGAACTGAAACCAGCATGCAATACAAAAATTAGGTGTGGGAACAGGCTGAGAAAGCTGGGAATGTCACATCAGCTTCTTTAGTGACAGGCAGCAGTTCACAGATTTACATGCTTGTATTCTGGTGCCAGGAAGATGAACACCCAAAATGACAACTTATCAGGAAAATGATATATTTCTAGTTTCCATTAAGATCATTAAAAGCCACATTTCTTCTTCAGATATGTAAATGGATTTTCTATAGTAATGAATGGGGGTAAGATTTGGCCTGTGTTCACAAGGAGCTACAAAGAAAATACGGAAAATTCCAGACATTTGATGAATTATCTGTGTGACTTTGGACCACTCAGTCAACCTCTCCATGCCTCAGTTTCCCCATGTGTAACATTAGCATAAATATCGCTTCTGCTTCATATAGGATTCTTGTATTATATGAGATTTCATATGCAAAGCATTCACTTGTGCCTAGCATACAGTGAGTGAGTACTATATAAACGTTCACTCTTAATATTTTGCAAATCCTTGAAAACATTGTTTGGAACATCCCAATCTGTGATTTGTGCTGGTGGGGTTTCATACTCAGCAGTGAAGCCATAGTGTTTCTTTTGGTGGTTTTGTTACAAAACCACTCTCTAAAACAACTCTTCAGAAACATATAAAACATGAAACTATAATCTATGTGTGTGAAAAAATATCACATCCCTCTCTTCCTTTTAACACTTAAAAATTGGTCTATTAAAATTCTATAAACAGAGGAAGTTTATCTTTGCCAGTTTTTATTCATTAGGAATGGATTCTCCTTGAGGGTAGGGAGTAAAATAATTTTATAAGTTCTTATCCTGGGAGCCCCTCATAAATATTAAACCAATCCCAAAACAGATGGGAGTTTTTGGACAAAAAGACAGAATATAAATGGAGGAAACAAGATTTTATTGAGGAAAAACCAGTGCATAAAAAAATGGGAAACAGACTTTCTTAAAAAGGTGAACTAAGTTCATTAAAAATAGTATGTGTCTAAATTCTACAAAAACTCTACTTACTGTGACCCAATCATGTCAAATACCTTGAAAGAAACTAAAGAATAATAATATATCCTAATTTCATTGTTTTAAAATTCCTTTACCAGAGTGGTAAACTCCCCCACCCCAGATCTCAAGTGTCATTCCTTAACCATATTCTAGAACAGTGATATCCAACAGAAATATAATACAAGCATTGTAATTTATATTTTCTACTAGGTGCATTGAAAAAAAGTAAAAAGAAACAGGTGAAATTGATTTTAAGTAACATAGTCTGTTTAACCCAGTATGTCCAAAATGTTTTCTTTTCACATGTAATCCATGTAAAAAATGATCAATGAGATATTCTACATTCACCATTTTCCCTATGAAGTCTTGGAGTTCTGGCATGTGGCATGTGTTTTACAATTCCGGCACAGCTCAACCTGGACGAGCCACATTTCAAGCGCTCATAGCTTTATGTGGCAAGTGGCTACCAGATTGCACGACACAATTCTTGAACAAGAAATGTGGGGGCTGTATTTTTAGAAAGGTGCAGGATAGCATCTGTCGGCCTTGATAAGAGATCTGTTTCGAGTCTCTACTTAAAAAGAGATTTTACTAGGAACTTTGGCTTTCACTGTTCCATACATCACCACTCCTGTTTGTTAATTTTCCTTTTAAGTGTGTACAGAGTACCCTGGTGCTTTTCTGACATCTTGTAGTGAGGTTTGTTCTCTTAGAACAAATGGAAATCAGCTTTGGAATTCATGTGCCTGAAGAAAACTCATCCTGGCAGCTGCTGGGACAGATTCAAGCACACACAAGGTAAAACAAAAGCCCCCTGGGATTTTTTTTTTTTAATGCCAGGGGTGGAATAAGGAGATGGAGGAATGCCTTCTTACAGAGCCAGATGAGACAAACAGGTGGCAAAAGGAAGGAACAAATAAAAGATGAAGGGAAGAGCAGCAGGTTAAGGCCTCAGGCAGAGCAAATACCATATTCAGCTGCTGCAGCTTCAAGCCTGAGGCAGGATAATAGAGCTGACTGTGGCAGAAAGAAAATCAGACCTGTCAACAGTGCAGTTCATCCATGAATGTATATGGGGAGAAGTGTGGTAGGAACACAGAGCCTCTCAACATCACTTTCAGCCTCACTGTCCATAAAAGCCACCCCCCCAGAGAGCAGCTCAGGCCCCCTCCATTGTTAACCAGATGACACTTACACACACAATGCCATGGTAGGGACCACAAGAGCTTCCTACTGTGTAAATATTTCTTTTTCCACCTTTGTGCGCCAAAGGGATATAGGCAACCGACCCTCGAAGCCAGCAGAGACACCGTAACTAGAAAAAATATGAAGAGAAATAAAAGTGTTTCTAAAAATATTTCTCTGTGAGGGTCCCTACATATAAATGAGGAAAAACCAATAATCTCCCTCTTCTACACAAATAAATCATCACAGAGCCAACCTCAATGCCTTCCGAAATGAAACCTGACACTAAAAAACATAAATCCCTAAAAAATAGAAAATACATGCAAAACCTATCATAGATCAGGGAGAAAGGCACACTTTTCTTTCTCTTCCTGTAGTTAACTTCCTTCACATCCACAGCCACTCGAGGAATACAGGAACATTAACTGAAAAGAACCATGCACCCAGGGGTTCGTCGGCAGCAAGAAAGCTCTGGCGTGAGTGGCCTGTGAGAGCTGCGAGGCCTTGTCCCTCCCCGTAGGCCCAATGTGGAGTTAACACTCAAGTGCTTTTGAGCTGCCCTTGCTGAATTTCGTGGCCAAACACGTCTTCAAAAGGCCAAGAAATAAAAAGTATGCTCGGCATAAAACTGAAGAGAAATCATCTAGTCCCAAAGTAAAGAAAGAATGGTATTGAGTTTTGGAATGAGTCCAAAAATCCTGCATGGAATTAGTTACGTTCCCATTGCTGTTTCTTTCTCAAAGAAAGGAAGAAAGAAAAGAGAAAATCTGTCTAACTGCTAAGTAGCTGACTCTCCTACACTCCACTCCGTCTTCTTTTCTCTGAGTCCTTCCCTTCTAAGAACGGCCTCCGAGGAGGTTCTTCAGTTTAACTCCTTAGCCCAATATCAGACTCTCAATGTCTTCCCACGGTCATTGCAAACTAACACAGCCTTGCAGGAGGAAGGGCCTCTTTGCTCACACTGCAGGAATTCCGTGAGTGGTGGTTGCATCTCCATTCAGAGGCTGGTCAGAGCAGGATGGAGAAAACTTGAACAGAAAGCTCTTGATTCGTGCTTTGGATGAGAGGGGCCAATATATGGTTGATTCCCATTTTTCCCATGCCAGTTCCTAGGAATCAGCCAGCCTGCTTTGCTCCCTCTCTTCCCTGAGAATAATGAGGTGCCTGTCTTGCCAATGAGTTTCAGCCCTAGGCAAGTTCACCATGGATTCAATGAGACCAAACAATGACAGTGGAACATTCTTGGGGTGAAAGGGTTTATACCCAACTTTATTCCCACAGTGGCAGCTCAACCACTAGAATCCCGTCCACTCAGAGTGAGTCTGCATGCAGCAAGCCGGTCTCTGCCTCTGGGCCTCTCCGCCCCTGCAGCCGTCTCAGTCTCTGTCCTCAGCACTGCCACTGCTCCAGTCTTGTCTCTGCTCTCCTGTAAGCCTTGCAGCCATGCGAACATGTCACCCAGAGCACTGGGCAGAGCTCTTTATATAGAGTCAATAACAATGTATTGCCCACATGTGTGTAGTGAACTAGGCAACCAAGGCCAGGTGAGAATCCTGGCCATAGGAACCTTCACTTTATCCACAAACCCTTTCACCCCAAGAATGTTCCACTGTCATTTTTTTGGTCTCATTGAATCCATAGTGAACTTGCCTGGGGCTGAAACCCATTGGCAAGACAAATGGCCTGCAAAGCATACCCTAATCATAGGAGCCTGTGAATATGTTATTTTACTTGCCAAGGGGATTTGCAAATATGATTGAGATTAAGGGCCTTGAGATGACAGTGTCCTGGATTATACAGGTGGGCCCATTTTAATCACTTCAGTCCATACAGAGAACCTTTTCAGGCTGCAGAGAACCAGAGAAATGGCAACATGAGAAAGGAGTTTGACTTTGCTGGCTTTGAAGAGGGAGGAAGGGAGCAGCCTCTACAAGATAGAAAAGGCCAGAAAGTAAACCCGCCCCTCGAGCCTCTAGAAGTGAACATAGCTTGCTCCCATCTTGGTTTTAGTCCAGAGAGACCTGGGTCAGATTTCCATCCTTCATGGCTGTAAGAAGGTTAGTTTGTGTTGTTTGGACCACCATATTTGTGGTACTTTGTTACCGCAGCAAGAGAAAACTCATACAGACCTTCTCATAGCAAATATCTTCTCTGTTCAGCAACTCTAACTTATGACAGTACTGTCAGACCAGTGCTGACTAAGGAAAAGGTGGCAGCTATGATGAGGCCAGGAGGGAGGGCCGGGGAATTTTGAAGGATGGTAAAAGCAAACAAAGACAATAACTACAGGATAAAGCCACCAGCCACAGGGCTGGAGAGCTAAGAGATGAAGTTGGAGTTACCAGAACCATGAAGCTCATAACGGGGAACGGTGGCACTGTGACTCAGGCCTGGGAGGACAGGGGCCGCTCCCTCACAGGGGCATTTCCAGGAAGTTCTACTGAAAGAGCCTGGAGCCTGGCCCTGCTGCTGCTGGGTAGTGAGGGCCCTGTGGGGTGATGCAGAGGGGCGAGCATGCGTACCAGAAGCAGCAGGTACCTTCTCCCGCTCTCATCTGCCAGTCTCGGTATCACTGCTCAGGCTGTCATAAAAAAATACTACAGGCTGAGTGGCTAACACAACATACTCACAGTTCTGGAGGCTGGGGGAGCCATATCTATGTGCAGGCAGGTATGCCTCCCCTGAGGCTTGCAGACAGCTGCCTCGTCTGTGTGTGTTACTGGTGTCTCTCTGCGTCCAAATCTCCTTTTATTAGGGTACCAGGTGGATTAGGGTCCATCCTAAAGGCCTCAATTTTAATTTAATTGCCTCTTTAAAGGCCTTTCTCCAAATATGTCACATTCTAAGATATTGGGCACTGACTTTAAAATATACATTGGAGGGGTAGGGACTAAATTCAGCTCAGAAAAACAGCCCTCTAAAAACTCCTGTTGGTGAAACCTAGCAGAGGGCCAGCTCACAATTGAGAAATATACTTTTCAGAGTCCCATCCCCAGTATCATGAAAGCAAAGTTATAACAGGTAGGCTTTGGAGCTTAGCAATTGACCAACGAAGGGGCTGACATTCGCAAGACAGCCTTGGGGAACCTGCCTTTCGGTAGAGAGATGGCAAAGCAGCTTGCAGACCCCAAGAGGGATCTGTGTGTATCTGGTGAGTCATGTGATATGTGTGATTGTGGGGGGACAGCCACCTGTTTCTATCCCATTCCTTCCCCCTTTGGAGAGCTGGCTCTGAGAAGCAAGGATAGAAATGCAAGTATTGTCACCTGATTGTCATTCTTCGTGAAGCCAGAGGGTGATTGCTGAGGAAGAGTTTCCAGGGTCAGAGTCAGGAAAATGGGCCCTCAAAGCGAGGTGTCAGGATGTGACCCTGGCAGCCAGTCAGCAAATGGGAGAAAGCAGTCTGCTAAAGGGCTTAGGATGGAGGTGGAAATCAAGACTTCAGAGATGACTTCCAGGAGAAGGGGCCACCTGCAGGAAGACTGAGCCCTTTAGGCTAAGTATGTGGACAGAGACAGAATAAGGAAGGGGTATGGACCAAAATCCTTGCGGGTCCAACTTGCTCCCAGCCTCCTGAATGAGCACCAGCTGACATGGAAAGATAACTCTCTTCCTCCCTTCCTTCGTCCTTCCTTCCCCTTCTCGTCCTTCCCTCCCTCTCTTCCTTTCTTTTTCTTTTTTAAAAGAAGGTAAAATATGAAAAAGAGTAAAGAAAACCTGAGGAAAGTGCTAGACCCTGTAAAAGGCTCTGAGTGACCCCAGGCCTTGGAAGCCCATGGAAAATAAAGAACAGGTATCAGCCTGGGGCACAAGACTGCTTTTACCACAGTAATCGCTACTGCTTCTGTGTGCAGTCCTCACACCTCACACATGACCTAGGGATTGTAGGGAATATTAGTTATAAATTTTAGAGTAAGCTTACTTAAAAATAAAGACAGAAAGAGGAACTGACTTTGACTCGATAGGATGAACCTCTCATTCTACAAAATGAATGTCTGTGTTACAGGCAAAGAAATAAATGTTGAATGTTTTCATTCATTTTTTTCAACCAACATTCACTGAGTGAGTACTATGCCAGGCAACTATAGGTTGCCTCTCTCTTCTCCACTGTGTACATAAAGAGGCAGCTATTCTGATGATATAGAGCTAACAATAGCAGTTACCACTTATTGAGAATAAACTATATGCTATCCAGCAACAACGCTAAGTGGCTTTTCATATATGATCTCATTTAATCATCAGACTAATTTAGGAACATAGATATATTTCCCACCCTTTTCCATTTGAGGAAACTGAGGCTCAGAGTTAAATCTCCTTGCTCAAAGACACAGAACAATTAAATATCAGAGCTAGAATCCAAAAACAGGCTATTGTAATTGCAGAGTGCATGCTCTAGCATCAGCTCTTTTTTCTTCCTAATAAGGATTTCCTGGGCGATGGGCCCCATGGTTTTTCAAGGTAGTAAATACTAAGTTTGAACACCATACTTACACAATGAATCAGGGATGGTGAAGAATAGTCCTCATGAAAACTGCTAGATGTAGGCTGCAAACAAATACAAAATAAATTCTAAAGAACACATTTCCTGGATAGGGTAGGGTCAAGGGAGGGAAGAAGGGCAAGGAGGAGGGAATCATAAAAGGTTAGGAAGGAATGTTTAGCGGTGATGGATACATTCATTATCTTGACTGTAGTGATGATTTCATGGATATATTCATATGTCAAAACTTATCAATGCCTACTTTAAACATGCGCAGATTATTGTGCCTCAGTAAAGCTGTAAATAAAAAGATAACACACATTTGGCTGTCACTGCCTACGAACCACACCAAAACTCAGTGGCTTAAGACAACAGTCATTTTTTATAACTCCTGTGACTCTGAATTGGTTAGAGTTTGTCAATCTAGGCCGAGCTCAGCTGGGCAGCTCTGCTCCAGTATCTCTCATCCTTCTTACACCAACAGGCTCGCTGAGTATGAACATTTCCCATGGTCAAAGAATAAGTGCAAGAGGGCAAGTAGAAACTGAGAGGATATTTAAGGCATTGGCTTGCAACTGGCTTACTGTTATTTCCACTACCTACATGTCATTTGTCAAACACAAATCCTACAGCTGAGTTCAAAGTGGGGAAATACTCTTCCTACAGTGAGGCTGAGGCACCGGTGTGGAAACAGGAAAGGGTAAAGAATTGGGGCCATTCATTCAATCTACCACAAAATATAAGATACTAAGAGCCCTACAGCTCAGTTCTCAGAATCCAGAGAAAATAATCTGCTTTTCCTAAAGTCAGGGTTTAAGGACATCTCTGGCCTCAAAGAAATGAGAGCCAGAGCATCAAAAGAACCTGAGACTGCTCATCTTAGGGTAGCTATCTCTAGGTAGTTACTGGTGTTCCCAGGAAAGTGACTGCTTCCCCAGAGAGCTGGGCCCCAATATGGGAACCCAGACAAGGGCAGAACCAAGTGCATTCAGGGAAAGTGTACTAAGTATTATTGTCTTGGAAATGTGATGAGTAAAAGACACTACCAAAAGTAATTAAAACAACATGAAGGAACCAACTCCCCTTGGCTAATTTATTCCAAGCAAAGAGAAAAATCTCAAAACTAAATTTAGCGTTGGAACCTTTTAAGTGGGTTTGCCTTTCTTGAACTAGAGCTGATTTGTATAGTTTGGATTGTCCTGAAAGCTCTCTTTGTCATCAGTGACTGAAAAATACTGCTACTGGGCAAAAGAAATCAATGATCTCTACATTGCAGGCTGAGTAATTACATAATAACGATTTGCATTAATGAAAAGACGAGTTGGTCCAGATCCAGATGTGCCAGTGACCACAGTTCCTTGCTACGCTATGTCTAAGCAGAGTGCTGAGGTGGGAGAAATTTCTGCATCAGTTGTGAGACAAAACGACTGGTTAGAAAGTCTTTCCTAATCAACATCACTTAATAGCTCTTTAATGACTGACTCATCATTTTTCTCCCAGTATAAAGTAAATCTAAATTTCAAAATAAAGCAAATTTTACTTATGTCTGAGGCACAGAAGCAGATGTTTCCCTGACATGTGCATGCAAGCTGTTGACTGTGACCTTGCAGGGTAAAGCAGTTTTGAAAATTAGCTTTTGCCTACCAATCTTGGGAAAACAATGCTGCAGTGAAGATTTAATAAAGAGTCATAGCTTCTCACAGAAGCTTATTTCAGCAAAGCAAACTATTAATTAAAATAACAAATGTCAGCTGTTTTGGAGGCTGACACTTAACACAACGCAGCATTTGCTTACCTTGATGTACAGGCTGCATGGGACACTGGGAGGATGTATAATTCATTCTGGGTATGGCTCTCTCATGCCTTAATATAGTGATAACAGAGTGATAAATTGGCTCCTGTTCAGCAGTTTCGTTAGCAAAGGTACTTGGGGACTTGGGGAAAACCCACCTAGAGAGGGCCTTTTGGCAGGCTGAAGGAACACACACTTGAACAGCTTGAGTGGAAGTTTTGTGGAATTTCTGGAAAACTTGGGTACCAAGAAAAACAGGTGGGGAAAATGTGAAAGTAGGTGAGAGAAAGAATAAGAGAGAAAGCGTGCCTGAGCAGCGCATTACAACCTGCTTTCTGTCACAGGGGGGAAAAATTACTAAGTAGAGGTAAGGACTCTCTCACCCCCCCAGAGAAGAGAGGCAAGGGGAAAAAAGAGGTCAGATTGCAGAGACAAAGCTGGGGATGGAGGAGGGAGGAAGCAAGGGAAATTGACAAACATTATCCACCATCTCTAAAGTCAACAATTTAAAAGAGGTCTGGGGGTAGAAGAGGTGAAAAGTAAACCACATGAGGATATTGGTTCTAAGCTATTTCCTAATATGATTACGTAGGTAACAATAATAAATATAAAGAGCTACACCAAGGCTATGAGTCATATTGGTGGGGAAGTCTATTTCAGGGCTCTGCTATTCAGACAGCTCAGTGATACCTCTATTACAGAATTAATGAGGGAAGACAAGCCTTTTGGTAGGGGAACCCTATAAAATGTGTATGGATAGCCTGAAGAGGTGGGAAGTGGACACGGAAAGGTGACCTGCAGGAAATGTGTAGGCAAAGCGATTAGTGGGGCAGGGGGGCAGTGGGCAAATGGTGGGTGTTTGAGGGCAAAGCAGTTTACTATCAAGCTAGGTGCATTCGGGGAAATGCTAACCCCTTCAGTAAAGGGGTTCCTCCTCTCAGTGTTCCAGAAGGCAGAGCAAAGGCATGTATCCCACAGCAGATAGTCCATGCTGCTGCTTCTTCTTTTTTTCCTCAGTTAAATTAGGAGCTGGCCACATGAAGTACCATCTACTCATTTTCTCTTTTACAAAACCCATGATGGGCCAGTGAGTGTTGTTTTTGTCTTTGTTTTCCATTTCTGGGACTGTGTTAACATGTTATTGCAGTGGAAGCATCTACTTATTATCATTTCTACTGGAGTCAAAACTTGGTGCCTCGTTAAGCATGATTCAGTTCAGTGGTCCTAGACGAACCAGTAACAACTAGAGTGCAGGCCAACCTTGTGCATCATTCCTGTTCCTCATTATTCTCGCTTTCCTCATTGGCTTATGGACTTCAGCTAAGGTATGGGTTGTAGATGAAAGGTATTTGACATTCATAAAAATGAAGAACATCAGAGGCATATAAAGAAATCTTCTGGTCATGGACATGGGCTTCAATCAAGCTAAACACCTGCCCCAAATTAATGACTGAAATCAGTATGTGAGGCAGAAAGGAGGGTGAGCCAGTTTGGATGAAATCCTATCTAACCCTTTATTACAAATACAGAGCAAACAGAATCTTTACAAAACTGTCTGAGAGAGTCAGCAATCTTCAACCCAGGTACTTCTTGTTGGAGGCCAGAGTTCTCAGGTCCGGGTAAGGCTGTCTTTTTAAGTACGATAGAGCTGGGCCCTGAGTCGAAGCAGCAAAGACTTTCTCCCTCAGAGGAGGCCCTCTCCAGACAGCAAGTCAGGTGCAAAGGCCACCTGCTGGCCTTGGGTTCCCCGAGCAGCGAGATCAACTTTTGCATTTAGTGTGAATCTGGTGTGCCCTTTATGTACATCTTCAAAAGGATCCTATCAATTCATATCCCAATGTAAGACACCCCTTCACTGCATGGACTCCACTTTCTCACTTTCATATTGTTAAGACACCATGGAAGTTTTAAAGCAAGTTGGATTTGGACAGTGTAATTACAAACTCCCCGAGAGAATCCTTATTCCCAGATAAATCCACTGAAAGCAACCTAAATCAAGGTAGCCAGTATTGGATGATTTCTGCTTTCTCCTACTGTTGTGTTTTTTCTTTTCTCCCTGCAAATGCTTCTGCAATACTAAGTTGTCCCATTTGATGGGCAATTTGCTTCCTTGCTATGCTGCCATTAGCACTTGTCTCCAACATGCTTCTTCCCCCTCAAGGGGATTTTCCACCAGAGTTCAAATCTGTGGCAAAGCGCTGGCTGCAACTTGAAGTCTGCTGCTCGTGTAAGATATGCAAAAAGAAAAAAAAGTTTGAATGCCATTGAAAAACTAGGACACAGCTATCTTTGTATTTTGTTTATTTAAGGAGGAAAACTGAATTCTGTCAATGCTGCAGTTTGGGGATGCTTTACCTCTATGTAATCACTGAGGAATTAATATGATTTGATAGCCACAACAATAAATATAGCCTTGACAAGGTGATTATCCCATAAGACTAAAATCATGATATAGCATAAATCAATACCAGCTCTAAGTGTGTCTCCGAAAGGGTATATATTTCTACATTCATTGCTAGATGTTGAACTAATTTTGGAATTAGAAGCTGTATGAAATGCAAAAGCTATTTTTCTAAGTGAAAAATTACAGAATATGTATGATGATCGCCCAGAATATATATTGCTCATAAAATGACTAGAAGGAAAGGAGTAGGTGAGAATCGTCAAACTTTTAAAGCTAGTTCAAGTACAAATCTCTGCTCTGCAGAGCATGCTCCTCTTCACTTCAAACCATCCCAGCTTGGCTGGGGCCCCTTATTGTCCTATTTCTGCCCCTTCTGTGGACCATCACCCACATCTGTTCTGTTTCTGCCCCATCTGTGGACCTGAGAGGCACTCCCGGTAGGGACTAGCCCTTTCAGCCTGCACTACTGAAGCGAGCAATTGATTGGCCCGCCTGAAGGAGCTCTGCCTTGTGCAAAGGCCTCTTAGAGTGCCCTAGGCTGGAGTTGAACCACTCAGAAAAAGAGGGTGATGATGAGGAGCAATCTGGCTTAGGTCGTCTGGGGAAGTTATCCAGGAACACAGAATCTTTTGAAGGTCAGTATGATTTTGAAGGTCAGTATGAGCGACTCTCTCAGCTCTCCTCTAACTAGGGCAATTCCAGTTGAGCTGGCTTTTCTGGAAGCCTGGTTCTATGCATTTCAGCCACCTCCTTCCTCTAGGGAATCGGGGGGGAGTGTGTTTGGAGGCAAACTCCTCCTCAGCCCTGCCAGTCCTGTTCACATACATGGAGACCCCCCTGCACCTGGCCGCCACTGTTCTGCCTCTGGCCGCTGAATAACACGGTGGATAACCAGACCCCTCCCAACCTCCAGAGCAGCTCTTGCTTAGTGAAAAGGGCCCTAAAAAAACTATTTAAAGCCTTAATACATGAAGTGCCTTCTCTCAGAGCTGAGTTTCCCACTGCCAGGTAAGTGCTGCCTTAACTACATTTTTGTGAAGTAGCTGCAGTGGCACTCGATAGCTGATTATGTTAATCCCTTGGGGATATTCGAGAAAATATCTGCAGATTCTTCCTATAGGAGAGTAATCAAGATTTGATTCAGGTATCAACCACCCGACGGGCTTTCTAACTTACATGTTCTCAGTGTGCCGCATATTGTATTTTTACTTTTCAATATTGTACATTTTCCCTTTCTGCTCCCCTCCCCCCCCACAGTGCACACAAAGATTTCCTTAGTCACAAAGGATTAAATAATTCACCTATGAAGAATCCTTTTAAAGCATCAGTGCCTGTCTTGAAAATTGCTTCCCCTCCTTGCTTTTTTTTTTAAACAGAACAAAGGAAAGTGTTAATAATTGACTCTATTTTTACTGGAATTTCTCTTGTGATTATTTAATACATCTCCAGTCAATTTCAAACATATCTGTTTTCAGCACACATCTCTAACCAGAGACAAGTTGTCCAAGCAGGGGGGCTGGGGAGGGCTGGTTTGGCAGAAACAAAACCCTAACACAATAATGAATGCAGCTCGAGCAAACTGTTTGAAAATGAAATTGGCATTACTTATTTAGACAGAGAGACAAATGTACCTGTATTTCCATTTACCACACAGAGCTCTTCCAGAGAGTCTGTCCGCAAAGGGACAGAGAACTTCCTACTCTGATGGGCGTATCAGTAGGGATTTTATTTGTGCCTTCCTGTAAATGCAGGAGAGCTCAGCTATTGATGACTTTAATTCTACAGGCACCAGTGGTTTGTATTTAGCCTCAGAAATAACATTAAGCGGGCTCATTTGATGGGCCCCAAAAGGTTTAGTGGCGCTATGGGTGGACTGGGGCACAATGTGACCACATGCTGGTTCTGGAAGCTCCCCCCACCTCCGCGCTCCCTGCCTTTCTTTCTTTTCACAAATACAGAGAATTCAACAGATGTACACTGCTTCCTTCATTATTTAGGCTAATGCTCCGCTATCGATTCAGTGGGTGCTGTCGAGGATGTAAGGATCTGTATTAACACATGGGTTAAATGGAAAAATATTTATTTAATGCTTTTGTTTACTCTTCCTCCTGCTCCTGACCCTGGGAAACACACAGGGACAGGAGAGGCCCCCGCAGGGCTCTGTCTGGCTCCTTCCTGGGTTAATCACATTTCACACGTCCCCACTTCTGGCAGATGCGGCCCCTGACCTCCCCTTTGTCCCTCTCTGGATGAAAGCGTGAGGCTCGGTAATTTCCCTCAGGCACCAGAACAGTTTGCGCTCCTGCTGGAGGTGAAACTGACTCTCCGAGAAGGCACAGCTGGGGCTTTTATCTCCCCTTCAGCGGGTTCCCAGCGGCTGATCTCTTTCACTTTGCATGAAAATAAGGCTGAGGTTGGAGCTGCTTACTTTGGCTTCTCGCAAAACTGGGGGCAGGGGTGGGGGTGAACTGGACCTTGGGGGCTTGGCTCACAGGGAAGGCGTTAGTCTGGGAATCGAGCCGGCTCCTCGCGAAGGAGGTGGCAAGCGCTCCCCACGGGGGCCGCTCTGGGCCGCTAAAGCAACGGCAGCAAAGGAAACGGGCTTTGTAGGCGTGAAAACGTGGGCACAGCTGTGAGCATGGCAGGAACTGACTCAAAGGTGGGAGGTGGAAAGGACAGGTCTGTGACAGGGACTTGCAGGGCACAGACAATCAGGAGCTCACTTACAAGGGCACTGCTCACCCTGGACAGCTTGGTGATTTATCTGAGACGCCTTTCTCTCCTCTCTTCCTTCCCACTGTTTTAAATACTCGGTAGCCAGCTGACCCTTGCTCTCCATGGGTCGGCCTGCTGCGAAGTCAGTAGCTGCTCTCTGTGGGGCTGACGTCAGCAGATCCATTAGGTTGACTAATGGTGATGGAAGGATCTGTGGCATTGGGTTAGGGTGACATTTATATTTGGACACCCTATTATTACTGGCAGCCCCCTGGGTTGCTTGGGAAATGTTCTGGGAGCTGGGGCTGTGGCGCACCTCCCTGGGAGGGTGGCTGGGGTGAAAGATGAACCATGACAGGCAGTGAGCCCAAGTGGCAGCATCGCACTGGAGACTGTGCCGAGAGGCAGCCGCTCGCAGGCGCCTGGCAGTGGAAGGCCATGTCCTAAGGTGTTCTGCCGACATCCACCAGAGCAGCTGGTGCCTGGTGGAAGGCAGATGGTGTTGGATCCCCCAAGTGTCGCTGTCTAGCAAGATGCCATGTCCACTGATTAAAAATAATTAAACATTCCTTCCTCCAGTGAAGGAGAATGGCACGCACGCCAGGCAGGGAGGTTGACAATGGCATTACGCAGCAAGACATGGCAGCGGCAGTGAGAGCCCAGAGTAGCAGGTGCACCGGGCTTGGAGAAGGTGGAGTGGGAGTGGGGCGCCTGGTTTAGCTGTCACAGCAGGAAGAGTTTAGTGAGGATGCATATGCATGAGGGATGCACGAGCAGGACCACATTGGATGACTTTCTATTGCTCAGCCTAGTTTATGGAGAATGTTTTCCAATTTCTGAATGGAAATAACAAATTTTATGTTCATGACCTAATCAATATACACTGATCACCTAGATGTCTCTAGGAGAGGTGCTGTGGACAGAATATATTAATAGGAGAGATAGTGCCTGTATCCCCATTGTCCCTACTAGAGTTGAATTACCCATTTTGTTTCTCCGTATTTAAGTTTTTTCTTCTGCAACAAGGGAGTCCTGGAGAGTTTGACGGAAGGGTTGAACATACTGATTCATATTCCTCAGTCATATTGTCATGTTCAATGATTCAGTGGTACTGTCATGAGTGAGACTCTTTCCCAAATCTATGCAGGCTCATAAAAATCCCTATCCTGCTGCCCTCCCCAGACAAGTTCCTAAATGTTTTCAGAACCTACTGAAAGGCAGGCCAGTTTACTGTGTATTTGTCAATTATTTTGAATTTGTAGAAGGCTAACCTGTTTCCCCACATTTGTAAGGCATAGGAAAGATTTCAATTTGGACCAAAAAAATCAGGTCAATGAGAAGTTCAAATTTCCTGTTAGCTTTGAAAGGAAGTTTTCTCTTCCTCTGACTTATTTGTATTTGAAATTATCAGTATTTATTTGATAAATATCTATTGCACGAGTACAACTCACCACTCCGTTGTGAGAGTGAGATGACAAGAGAGATGTCACATGTAAGGGAAAGGAGGAGTCAGTTCTCATGAATCCAAAGTCACTCACTGAAAGGGAAGACTGAGTAGTTTGGGACTGAAGGTGAGATCACAGTATGAAAATGTTACTTAGGGAAGTGAATGAGTTATAAGCTGCCTCTTGAAATCTGGGGCTGCGTTTGTATTTGTGGTGAAGAATAGGAGAGCTTCCCAAGAATGGAATAAAGATCTCAGCAAAAGCATGAAGAAAGGAATGGGTGAATCAGGAATTCAGCTTGGCTAATTGAGGGAGCCCACATTTGTTAGCAGGAGTATTTCCTTGAATATTACCCAAATAAGGACAAGAGTTTACCTAGTAAGTAATTCTTACAGCATTCTCTAAAGACTGGAGAAGAGGCACTGGAATGTTGAAATGTCAGAATTCCCTTTGATGGACTCTGTATTTTGGCTCTTACCACACCTATTGTGAACAGTTGCCTACCTTGACTCTTAAATCAAGAGGCTTGGAAAACTAAAACTTGCATTTCCCCCAGTCCTTTGTAGCTAAGGTTTTCCATATAATCTAACTACTGCCAAAAAGATGCCCTCTTCCGAGACTTGAAAGTGGTGGTGAGCTCCAAGAGGCAGCAGACATTAGAACTGAGGGCCAGTCACCAGGTAAGCCTGAGGACAAAGACCTCTGGTCCTCTAGGGAAGCCAGAGTGGAAGTTCTAGAGTTAAGTCCCAAATGGCCTAGGGGCCAAGCAGTCATCTAGGAGGAGAAGATTGGTATCGAAGGCCCTGTATTTGTCATAGCAGTGGCGTTCCTCTAGAACAGTCCTCAGTGATTGGACATTCTGCTAAGCTGCTCTGTTCCTGAAGGTAAATCATCCAAAGCTGGTTTTTTGGTTCTACTTGAGATTTTGCAAGCTATCGAGTACCGTTTACTAAAACTTTTTTTTTCTAAACCTTAAATTAGGTAGATTTTATTGCCCACAAAGGAGAGCAGTGGTTATTAGAGTTTCCCTGAGTCTTCCACATGGTTCCAGCAAAATGAAGAAATCTTAAAGGGCAGATTGGTGACCATGACCACACCCCACCTTGGACACAACTGACTGGATGAGAGGAGGGGACCTGAAAAAAGAAAACAGATTGGTTGGCTAGTAGTCTAAGGGGTGGCCCTAAAAGAGGCATTTGCCAAATAGGGCCAACAATGACAAAGTGGACCAACCAGATCCTCTTTACCAAAAGCGTGGACAGGAAAGAAGGAGCTGTAAAGTTAGTTGACAGGAAAGAAAATACGAAAGACTAAGAGAAAAAGTTGGAGCCAAGTGTAGCTAGAAGCTGAAAGCAGGCACAGAGAATACAGCGCCGTTTTGCTGATAGCAACAGGAACAGTAAGAGAATGTTACTGGTTTTAAAGCTATGCCAGATATAGGGCCTGCAATACCCATCTTCCCCTTCTAGATGACTGTACCTCATCCATAGCCCCCTGGCACATTCTTTGTTCAAGAAGCAGGGCTCATCCATGCTCTGTTCAGAGAGCCACAGAACCAGACAAGGAAGGTAATTCGACTGGTTTGAAGGTCTCAGCCCAATAAGCAATAGTAATATTAGCCAAACTAATCAGACCTGCTTATTTAGGGTTAGGTTGGCAAGTCAGTAATGAGAAAACAAAACAGACATGAAGATAAAGCAGTGATTCGTGAGAAAGGGAGAGAACAAGTGAAGCTAATTCTGAAGCAGCCCCATTCTGGCTGGCGTTTCCATTGCAGCCCACACATGTCTCTAAGGAGAGACAGTCCCCCCTGAGTCCCTCTGCTGAAAGTGGGATGAGGCAGGCTGGTCCTCCAGCCTACGGTGGTTTCTGAGCACAGGACGGCAGCCAAGATGAGGCCTGAAGAGATGACTCGATTTGCAGAGCGCTGCCGGACCCCAAGTAAACTCTCCAGTCTCCAAACTCGCTGGGCTCAGCAAGACCAGCTCCATTACGCTTTCTCTTCGGACCACCTGCCTGTTCAGCTTTCTGTGATTGTGTGTGTGTGTGTGTGTGTGTGTGTGTGTGTGTGTGTGTGTGTGTCCCATATGTTTGCTTGTTTGTTTTGAAACCTCAACTGAGATTTTTGAAGATACTCAGGTGCGATCCTTGCCCTGTTATCATGAAAATACCTGAGTCTCAGTTCCCACCTCACCTACAGCACTTCAGATTCCTTGAGCATTTGCTTCTTACATCCTAAGGAGTCCAGGTAACACAGTATATTCAACTTAAAAAAAAAATGACCATCATTCTTCTTCCTTGCTCTCTTGGAAATTTCAGAAGTGGAAAGAAGAACAAGAGCAAACGTCCTTAACTTGGATTTAGAAAGATTTGAAATGACTTGATTTTAATTCCTCGGCATTTAAGTACAGGTGAATAATGTTGCCCAACTGATATGTGGGTTACTATTTAAGTCACCCTTTAAATATAGTACTTCATCATGATGCCTTCTGAATAAGAGCTCACAACGAACATTATTATCAGTAGAAGCCGCAGGAGCAGATCTCAACATGAGAATGGTAATATACCCTTAAATTAAACTATTTTGGCTTCTTTGAAAGTCAAACCATTTTTAGTGTTTTTTGAGACCTCCTTATTATTGTGACTAGTACTAATTTATACACATATAATGCATTCTGCCTTACTATACTCTGAAGATTATATTTCAGAATCATTTAACCCACCTGGAGAGAAGCTTACCAGCTATTCCATAGCACTCAGCAATGTCTCGGACCTAGCAATGAATAGAGGAAGCGGACTTGAATATACTACTTACAACAGAGAGGTGGAACATTCTTTCAAAAGGGAGTTTGGCTTTGACAGGTGGGTCCAGCTATTTGGGAGGATTGTATTTCTTTGCCCCCAGCTATCATTCATCCTGGCCTAGTTGGGTGCAGAAGGACTTCAGTGACTTTCAACTTTGGCTGAACATTCGATCTCCTGGGGAACTTCAAAATATATCTATGCCCAGGTCTCACCCTGACCAACTGGAACTATCTTTGCAGGTGAGGCATGGGCTTAAGTATTTTAAAACTTCACTGATTACACCAATGGACAACTAAATTTGAGAAATACAGACAACAGTGATTTTCAAGTTTTGGTTTTCATAATTATCACTGGGAAAGATGCTGTCCATGACTACCGAATGAGATGATTCTTCTGCACAATGAAGTTTGCAAACCACAGATTTACACAGAAAGAATTTGTTTTTTCTGACCCAAGTCGTCTGTTCTCTACCTCCCTCAATATCCTCCTCCAATCCTGGCAATAGTTGCCATTATCTATGCTGGTTAAAATGCAATCATGTTAATTAGAGTGATAACATATCAAACTAATCAGCCATCATGAGATTGTTCTCAACAGAGAACAGAGCCCAGAAGGAATGGACAAAGGATGGGTACATTTTACACTATATAATAAGAAAATTCTAATGTTCTCTGCTTGTATCTTTATCAGGGTTATACCATGCCCAGCATTCACTGTCCACCACAATCAAAACGCTGAGTCATGACACTTCTGCCAAAAAATAGAAGAATATTTGTTACTTGTTAAGGGTCTACTTCAATACTGGAACACTGCTGGTATTATTTATTTCTACTTTTACCATAAACTCATGAGGTGTTTACAATTACTTTCAGTATCCAGATGAGAAATCTGAATTTCAGAGTAAGTAAGTACTTGTCTAAGGACCTATAATTGGCGAATGGCTAAGTGAAGATGAGAGTCAAGCCCCTAGACCGTGGCTGTTCTTTTAATGTCTGTATTATCTCACATCTGGCAGATACTATAAACAGAAGAAAGCTGGGTTCAAATCTTTGAAGGGCTGCCATGCAGAGGAAGTAGACCTTGTCTGTGTTGCTACAGAGAGCAGAATATGGCTCAGTAGAAGATACATATTTCACCTGTGGGTAAAATTGTAACGTTTCCAGAACATCTCGCCTGGCTTTGGTGTATTTGCATATCCTCAGGGGTGGAGAGAAGTTCATCTCCATGTCAATGGGTAATTACTTGGGCAACCGAGGGCGTGTCTGAACCTGAGAGGTAAAGGGGAGGGGTTTGCTTGCTTGCTTGGTTTCTTCTCTCCAGCAGGGGAGGGAGAAAGCGCTGGACTGCAGTTTGTAAACAATAAACGGGTTTTAAACTTTATTTCTCCCTTTGACTGGTTTCAGTTTTTAGAGTTATTTTGCCCCAGGATTTCCTCTCCCTGGACTTACATCACCTTAATCTATTATGATTAATATTAATTAAAATACTAATAATAGCTGTTTCTCGAACACTTTGCGCTCAACACTGACCTTTGAGTGCTTAAATCAGTGCGCTCATCCGCAACCACCCTGTAGTGACAGAGGTGCGTCATTCACACTCCTTCGTAGGTCAGAGAGCTGCGTCTCGGAGAAACCACAGAACTTGCCAAGTCATAGACCCACCCGCACTGGTAGCGGTCGTGGTGCTACCAGATGTTGTGTGACAGAAGCAAGGGGCTCCATCCAAGCTCTCCAGATCATTTAGGACACCTGTTCATAATTACCTCCAAAGCCCTTGTTCCTGGCCACTAAGCTAGACATTTCTAACAAGAGGATTGTCACATAATGGGTTGACTACTCTATGAAATCATGAGCTTCCTGTCAGTCACTGGAAATACCTGAGAGAGGATGGATGAGATTTGCCAGTCTGGTTTCACGTTCTTGCTGACTGCCTCGGGTTATGACCTCCTGCAAGCAGGTGACTGGACCGAACGGGGATCTTCCCCAGGAATTCAGACTTTATTTTGAGAGTGAGTTAATCTCTCTGAAATGTGTGAATTTGGTTGCTGTGGGTGTTTTCTCCCAGTTAGCACAGAGGCTGAGAATACCTGTGGTAGAGTCTCTCTTTTTAAATCTTGCTAGCTGAAGGGGATTTCTGTTCGAACGTGTCTGCAGGAGCATGAAAATCATGAAACACAGAATTTAAAGCTAAATGTAAATTTGGTAGGGGCTTCTCACATCACAATTCAGAGCGGCTACCAGTTCACAACAGTGTCAATGTTGTCTACTTTCCTTGATAACAAGCCCCCACTACCTTAAACACCGGGATCAATCTAGTAATTTACAACTGGGGAGGGTAAGCTGAAAAGTCACAGGGAAGCACAGTTAGAGCTCTGATTGAACTGCACCTCATGTCTACCCTGCTTCATACGACTGAACTTTTCAGTGTGTAAAGAATCAGCATTATTATTTTAAATCAGTTTGTCTGGGCTTTTCTGGTCCTCATCACTGGAAGTAATCTAACAAAATCACCAATTTGACTCATACACATGCTCTAGTCATTTCCTAAGGAAGGGTACAAATGAAGTAAGCTTTTTTTGGGTCCTGGCATGTTTTCTATTTAGTCAACAATGATTTATACAGGGTTTACCTTGTGACATATTCTTTTTTAAGTGCTTTTATGAAAATTAATTCATTTCATCCTACTAGCCACATTGAACTAGGGAACTATTATGACCTCCTTTTTAAAGAGAAGAAAACTGAGGCACAGAGAGGTTTAATCATTTTCCCAAGGTCCCCAGTTATTAACAGTAGTCAAATTTGAGCACATGGGTCATTTTGTCATCTTGCTACTGCTCAGTGGATCAAATGTCTTTACTCTTTGCTTTTGCTCTGAATCTAGTGTTGCTGATGACAAGTCTGGTACCAGTCTGGTTGTTGTTCCTTGATCAGTATGCTTTTCTTGTCCTTTCTTATGACCTATCCTATGGGCTGCTCTTAGGATGTTCTCTTTATTATTTGCATTCTGAAATTTCACAATAAGTTGTCTAAGTAGGGGTCTCTTTTTTCATTTATTCTGGTCACTATTCACTAGGTTCTTTGAACTGAAAGATTCATATCCCTCTTCAACCCTGGGAAATTATTTTCTTCTTTTCATTGAAATTTCTTGTCCTCCACTTCTCTCACATCTTTTTCTACAATTCCTGTCAGTCACATATTTAGTATAACATGACTATTTCATCTCTTTTCTTATATCATGTTGCCTCCTTGTTTTTTCATTTATTTTAATTCCAGAAAGAGTCAACGAACATCTTACATTTTAGTGAGGGCACAGAAAATAGAGAAGTAAGCAAATAAATAACCTGATTTCAGAAAGAGAAAAACTATATAAAGAAAATAAAGCATAGTGTTTGGGGACATTTATATTTTTGTTTCACCAGCTGTGAGATTTCCTATACCTTATCCATTGCTCTATGAAATGTTTTATTTTGATAATCATAGTTTAGTTTCCAAAAGCTCCTTCTTGTTCTTTCTTCAAAGATACCTATTTTTGTTTTACGAATTTAATGTCTTCTTGAATATCATGATGTCAACCTCAAAGGATAAAAATTAGAATATTGTGAAACCTCTTTTTATGTCCTAAATTATCTCTGCTTACTGTGTTCTCCCCACCCCCTTTTCTGTTTGTTTTTATCTGGTACTTTTCTTTCATATGTCTTATTTCACTTAAATGTCTTAGCTTTCCATTCATATTTAAGAATGAGGCTATGGACAGGCTACCTGGAAGCTCTGTCTATGTAGTGTTGGAGAGGAAATTTTTTTTCTACTCTCCAAGGTTTAGCTGGTCCAAGGATCAAATTGACATGAGACAGATAAAAAGAGGAAAAAAAACCCCACAAAGTTGAATTACATGTGCATGGAGGCCCAATAATGAAATTGAGATTCAAAGAAATGACCAAGCCAGGCAGTTTTTATGCATTTTAGACAAAGAGGCAATAAATCTGGAAGAATTGATAGGAGAAAGCAAACTTATGTTTGGGAGCTTAAATCAGTTAGGAATGCTAAACAGCATTTGGACTGGGGCAGTAATTTAGTAAAAAAAAAAAAAACACTCTTGGCTCTAAATTCTGTATCTCTGTTGATAAGGATGCCTCTACATCCAGCTGAGGGAACAGTACCTTTCACAATAGAGATTTATTTCCTGGTTTCATGGGGAGACAGAGGAGGGTCAGGGTATCTTTTTTGCACCAGCTGTTTCTCTAGGTGCTTTAATTAACAGTAATCAACAGGCCACTGCAGCACATACTAGGGCAGCCTGCCTTGGCCACTATGGTGGTCAGAGCTTGTCACCTGGTGGGCCATACTATGCCAAAGCATGAGTGTAGGATGCCCAAGAATTTTGTCTAGAATTCATGTCATCTACCCTAAGACTTTTTAAGAAATATGTTCAATTTATTTTGAGAAGGTCCCACCACTGTTATTATAACTGGGATGTAATCTGTGGCTTTGAATTATTCTGTGGACACAGGTGAGGCAGTGACGTGGTTCCATTCCAAATTCATCCCCATCTTGCTGCCCCTCTTCTTGCTCCTGCCTGCCACTGTGATGACTTCCTTTGCGCACCAGGCCTCATCACGATTTTGTTCAGTGTTGGCTGCCTCTGCTGTATCTCTCACCGAGAAACTGTAGCTTCCTCCACTCCTTCATTTTCCAGCTTCCAGAACATTTGAAAGATCTCTCATCTTATTGCCTCCCATTTTTGTTATTTTTTCCTTGACCATAAGTATATTGGAATGTTTAGCAGTGGTAGGATAAAAATGCCCCTGTTCAGCTTCCCACCAAATGCTCATAAATATTTTTTGAAAATGATATTCCAAGGTTGGGCTTTATGAGTACAGGAATGTGAGGGAATAGTATTGGGGGAGGAGCCTTGTTGTAAAAAACATAGGAAGTCAGATCAGAAGAAAGATGGTTCCTGGGAAGGATATGCTTCATGGTTCTCAAGGAGCCAATTGTTGTTGCCTGAACTTTGTCCTCCCCACGTTTATATGTGGCAGCTGTTAACTCCCAGTGTGGCTATCTGGATATAGGGTCTTTAGGAGGTAATTAAGGTCAAATGAGGTCATAAGAGTGGGGTCCTGACCTGATGGGACTATAGGCAGATCTCTCTCATCACCATGTAGGGACACAGAGACCATCCACTAAGCCAAAAAGAGCCTCACCAGGGCCCGAATCATCTGGCACGTTGATCTTGAACTTCCTACCCTCCAGAACAATGAGAAAATGATTTTCTGTTGTGTAAGCCACCCTGTCTATGACATTTTGTGATGGCATCCTGAACTGATGAATACACGGCTAATTAGCACAAAGTTACAGGGAAAAGGTGCAAGAGAAGTTGCTGGCATGTTTGTTGAAGGTCAGGGTACTCTTAGGGAGAGAACTGAACTTGAGCCAGGAGATCTGCTGAGTGAAGCTCTGGCTCTGCTGTTAACCTGAGTGATTTGGGCAATCACTTAACCCTCCAGGGCCACCGTTTTCTCATCTACAGAGTGGAGTAATAATTCCCATTTCCCGAGTCTTGGTGTGAGTATTAAATCCATTATATCTTACCATAATTATTTATTGTACGTAGGTATTTATTCACAGTTGGTTTCCCTGACTGATCTATAACCTTGGCAGTTGAGTCTATGAACTAGAAAAGACAAACATTAATGGGCATGGCCAGCACGGTGCTTGGCACTCAGGAGATACTCACCAAATTCAAATGTGAAGTTTGTGTGTAACCAGGTGGTTATAAAAATCTATGGCTTTATGATAGTGAGTTCTCACTGGAAGGCTCATGGAGATTGTAGAAGCAACCGTCCTTTTGAAGACTTCAAATTCCTGCTTCTGTTTTGCCCTTGGCTGGTCTGAGACAGCATCCCTGGCATTGCCACTGCTCAGTGTCCTTACTCAGCCTTCTGCGTGGCTGGGAATCCCTACCTCTATCTAATAGTTAACATTTTAAATTAAAATGATCTGGTTAACATTTATGTCCTGTTTTTAGATTGTGAGCTCAAGGACATGGACTATAATTAAATTATTTTTCTTCCCAGTGTTTGGCCCTATTGTCCATCAAACAGTACACACTCAACATATATTCGTTTCCTTGGGAGTTCTTACTGGGGAGACATCAGGACTGCTGCCTTCAGCAGCTTGCTCCTTAGAACTGGTCCAAGTCCTCCTGTGCTTGTCATCTTTCTGCCTGTGTCTAGGACAACAGGTCCCATTTCTAGCTATAGTGACTTAAGTCAGACTGTGTGACTTCAGGGCTGTGTTATGTCATTTTCAACTTCATACTTGCTGTGAATTACGGCACCGTGGGGGATTCTGATGCGAGAGTGGGAGAAGCTATAATGTGT
Source organism: Smutsia gigantea (assembly GCA_032199065.1). Lineage (NCBI taxonomy): Eukaryota > Metazoa > Chordata > Mammalia > Pholidota > Manidae > Smutsia > Smutsia gigantea. The sequence continues at coordinate 243,967 of JAVSCE010009311.1, forward strand.
CCGGTGGTAGCATCCCGTCCCACAGTGTGGCCATTGCCATGGACCATATTCTCTTAGTCTGGAGATAAAAGCCATGCTGACACTATGCTGTGTCAGTCATCCTCCCAAAGAACATCCTGGCCTATTGATATATTTTTCCTCTTTAAAAGTAATGCATAATCGGTCATTGTTCTCTCAAGGAAGTGAGAGCAGTAGCAATTTAAAGTCTGTATTTCTAACAATGATACTGAGTTTCTTTAGTGCTAAGTGGTACATGACTTGAGTTTCTTAGATAATTAGATCATGACACTTTACAGAATCTGCCAGGCTTAGAATTGACCAGTTTGTCTCTGGTGTTGATGGTTTCAAAACATTGCAGGTAACTGTAATAAATTAACTCTTTCTCATTTGAATTCCTTTACCAAACATTTATCAAGAACCTTCTCTTCTAAGCAAAGTGTGAGCCTCTGACTTTCTGAAACTCACCTTTTAGCTGAAACTGTTCTCAAGCTATTAAGCTAAGAAAATAGAACAATATGTGGCTAATTCTACCATTAGCTTCCAGGTAGTTTGCTATCTAGGAATACTATCATATTCTATGTAAGTGTATATGTAAGTATGTACACACACTTATATTTATGTATATATTATAATACTAGTATCTCACAAAAGTGTGTGGTGTTTATTTGATTGATAAAATACTTTAACTTTTTTTTTTTACTAACCTGATGTTCAGTAACTCTGAGAGGTGTTCAGGACATCCATGACATTTCCACATGACTAAAATAGGTTTCAGAGTAGAAGAGTAAATTGCCCATGGGTATAGCCCCAGTAAGTGGCAGAGCCAGGCTAGTTTGATTATTAAGATGCTTTTCTTTTTACTTGAGGCTTTTGCCCTCAAGGAATTTATGGCTTAGATGTTATTTAAGACATGCATGAACACACTAATCGGTTAAACACTGCTTGACAGTGTGTAATTATGTGCCCATTGTCAAGTAAATGCAACGTTTTCAGTGATAAGGCATAACGGCACTGGTTGGAATACTTGATTTAAAGCTTCATGGAGAGAAGTGGTAGATCTTGAAGAAGAGATATACTCAGGGGTGAGGAAATCAAATTGGATAAATCTGGTGAGAAGAGAAAGTGCACAGTCTTAAGTGTCAGGTTGAGAACTATAGAGCTTTATTCTGTAATTAGCTGTAACCCATTAAAGGTATTTGAGTAGCTAAGTAGCTTGTCACAATAAGCAGTTCTCTGTGACAGTTTGTAGAAAGGATTAGAGTAAAAAGATTCTGGATATCTTGAGTTTTGTCCGTATGGGAGAGTCTGGAAGTATTGCACTGGTTAGTTCTTAAGCTTTTTAATCTTTTCTTTCTCCACAAGTGGGACCATTTGAAGGCCACTCTGTCTGCTGAGCCCTGCATAGCTTCAGTGAAAGGCTGTGTTTTGGGTCTTCACCTTTTGAATGTATCCATTCCTGGGCAGTGAACCAGAAGAGCCTGTCTCTACCTGAAAAAGACTGTACCACGGGCTCTATCAATGGCAAAATAGCATCAAGTCTCAGTGTCTTGATGAGGTGCTCTGAGCATCCAGCCTAGTTTACTAGCTGATAGGTTCTAAACTATCAGTACTGACAGATATGACAAGTACATAAGCTTGAACATATTTTTGGTAGGTCATGATTAAAATGAATCCTAGCAGGATCTTTTTAAAATTTAATAGTGCAGGATTTCCCCAATATTACTTCAGTCAGCTTAATTTTCTCTTTTCTTCTTAAAGATAAAACTAATATTCTCCAAATACTGTGAGCATTTGTGTTGTAGTCATTTATTAAAGAATAATCTGGGCATGTATTTAACTAATCCCTCTCAGTTTTTCTTGTAAGTCTGAGAGATCATTCGTACCATATGGAGATGTGGCAAGGAGAGGGGGCCTCAAGTAAACAATCACAGGTTACAATCCTGGGTGATGGGTGTTGAATTTGACTCCTAGAGCTTGTTTAGAGGCTTCAGAGAAAGGGATGTCATTTAGTTTATATGGGAAAGGGAAGTATAACCTGTGGAGGTGGTAGAGTACCATGGACAGGCATTTCATGGCACAACAGGGCTATCCAATTAGATTCAGAAATGTGGATTATGTGGGCTATAGGAGGAATGAGAAAGGAGGTGTGGGGGCAGGAGACCAATTAAGGGCTATGTTAGTCAGGGTTCTCCAAAGAAACAGAACCAATAGGGTGCGTGCATGTGTGCGTGTGTGTGTGTGTGTGTGTGCTTGTGTGCGTGCGTGTGTGTGCTTGTGTGTGTGTGTGTGTGTGTGTGCGTGTGCCAGTCTGTCAGCAAGCTGGAGACCCAGGAAGAGTCGATGTTGCAGCTCAAGTCCAGAGTCAGTGTGGAGGCAGAAGTCTTGCTCCCTAAGGGGCCTCAATCTTTTTTCTCTTAAGGCTTTCAAGAGATTGGATAAGGTCCTTCTACATGATGGACGTTAATCTCCTTAATCAAAGCACACTGATATAAATGTTAATTTCATCTGAAAAATACCTTTACAGTGACATCCAGACTGGTGTTCAATCAAGCAACTGGGTGTCATAGCCTAGCCATGCTGACACAAAAAATTAACCACCACAGCAGCCAATGAAATGTATCTTCCAGGTGGGAGAAGAAGAGGAACCAGAATTTAACTGGGTGGACTTGCTGAGCGATCGGATGAAAGTTGTGAAAAGAGAACAGTCTGAACATCTGGGGCATGGATCCGTGAAACTGGCATTTTCCTGCCAATTTATCCATAGAGATGATTTAGAATTCCTTCCCCCTTCCTCCTGAGTTCACTCATTTTATCTGTTTATTGAGCAACAGTGTGCCAGGCATTCTCCTAGGAACTGCAGACACGAAGTTTGATAGAAACGTTGTTTACCTTAGGGGGTTCACAGTCTATTCGTATTCTGCATTGCAACTTTGAGGATGCATCTAAGAGCCACTTTGTACATTTAGTCCATTCTTCATGTCACTCAGGGCTTTCCTGGAAATGGGCAAGTATGCTTGACAAAGAAAAAAACCAAGGAAACCTGAAGCAAAGTTCCTCAACCTTGTTTACGTGGCTTCCAGCACGGCTCCGCATTTCCTGCGAGGGTAGGGCCAGTTTTGTTCTGCTCTTGATGACTTGGTCACAACTCATGCCTCCTACCAAAAAGCCTAGGGGGATGTCTATCTACATTTGCCCCTTCATTCGTGAGGAACAAACAGGCTTGTTCACTTGAACAAGGGTCATGATGCTGGATTCTACACATTTCCTGTAAAAATAGGATCTCCATGAACTCTTTTGTCCTGGTTCCTGAGAGGCCTGTAGAAGTTGCAACCAGAATGACAAGAAGAGGTGGTAGAAAAAAAAAAGAAGCTTCTTTGGGGAAAGATACACTTTAAAACGTTTAGTATAATGTTATATGGGATTCCACATCTGGTTTTTCTACATTTATCATGCCAATAAAACATGCACCTGTTAGTTTTTCATCGCAAGCTATATTTCTCATCTGTCTTGTTTGACCTTGTTACAAGACATTTCCCTTTTAGCACTCACTTGGATTTTGTACTGAGTGGAAGTTGGAAGTGATTGCAAAGGAAGGCAATTTCTTTTGACGTTTGTATATGACCCATTTGTCTCCTTATGGAATGTAGGGAAAGTATTGGAGGGGAGTACTAGAGAATAAGAAACATTTCTACAGGTATATAGGATTTCAGTTTCATCTTAGGCTTGTCTTGGTGATTTTAGGCAAAGAATATGACATAATTATGTGGGTATTTGGATCTGGAGATTTGGTATGTCTTGTGGGAGGGACAGAGTAAGAGGCAAACCAAACCATTTCCCGATTCCTAGGTATTAGCTTCTTTTTATCCTGTCGTTTATTTGGAAATTTTCCAACATATACAAAAGTAGAGAGAAGGCATTCAGCATCTAACTTTAACGATCATCAATGAAGGGACAAACTTGTTTCATCTACACCCTATTCCTCCCACTTCTCCCACTCCTTCCTTTGGATCATTTTGAAGTAAATCCTAGATATATCATTTCACCTGAAAAAAAAATAAGAATCCCTAAAAGATAAGTCCTCTTTTAATAAAACAACTAAACTACCAGTTTGACAACTCAAACACAATTCCTTAATATCATTAAATATCCAGTCAGTACTCAAATTTCCTTGGTTGAATCACAGTCTAAACAAGGTCCATACACTGCATAGATTGATATTTCCTAAGTATCTTTAACTCTAACCCCTACCTTTTTTAGCCTGTCAATTTACATGTTAAAGGAACTGGGTCATTTTGTCCTACATGAAGCTATTCATAATCCTTGAGGTACTAATTGAATCCTATAATGTTACAGAACATGTTTCTCTGTCTCCCCTACCCCCAGCCTGTATTCCCTGTAAACCAGAGATCTAGAAGCGTGATCAGATTAGGGTTAGAATTTTCAGCGGAAACACTTAGTAGGTGGTATGTTTCATTGCACCACGAACTGAGTCCCTGCCTCTCTTTGTGTGGTGTTGAAATTGATCCCTGGAGTTAGGTGTCTTCAGGCTGATCCATTATCATCAAATTCCCCACTGGCAATGGTGGATAACCGTTTTTCATTAAATGTTGTGAAATGGTTAGATTCTATGCCTATCATTGCTTCTTTGGTCAATGGGAGACTCTACAGTTGATTCCAAAGTCTTTTTGACATGACCAGACTTTTTCACATAAAAATAAAAGGTTAAATATTTTTAAAAGATAGAAGCATACTCAACATTGTCACACTGAAAGAGAAATTCAACAGTATTGATCATTTCTTTAGCAATGGTTTGACTTGCTAGGACCTGAGGGAAAATTCTAGTGGATGGATGTTTAACTCCACGAATAAAACAGAGGACAAAAAATGAGAAATAAAATGCCTGCTGATAGTAAAACCTGAACAATAATACTAAAGCAAAATGTCAAGGCAAGTAGCCACTGAATTAAAAAATGAACAACTCAAAATGTCTAACTAGTAACTTGATTTCAAGGTGTTCAGCCAAATTAGGGAGATGAGTATAAAACTATCGTTACTGCTTTCTTTTGATTCACCACAGTTTATGTCTGGATAACTCCAAAACAAAAGCACATTTTGCTTTGGTTTCAAATAAAATTTGCTGGCTGAAATGCATATATTTATGAAGTGGAATGTATGATATATATAGGGTTCACTTTTGGCCTTTCAGTAATTGCACCTTAGACATTTCATACTTCAGAGTAATTTCCCAAGGTTCATTTTCCTGATCTTGTAAATTTTCTTTTGAATATGAGAGCAGTTTACAAGATCTATCTGCATCAACTTTTGCTAAAATTGAGCCCAACTCTATGTGAATGCTCTTCTTCCCACTCACAATTTATCAGATGGGGATAGCTCTTTAGATTATTTACCATGTTAGGCCCTGGTGGTCACATCTGTAGTGTTAGGGAACTTGACTTGTTCACTCTAATATTGTGTACATTGAGAGGTGGGGAGAGAGTGAAAGGCAGAAAAGCTATTCAGTACCTTTTAAGTTCCAAGCAGATTGCACGTCCATTTAATTTCCCCATATTTGAGTGGTTGGGTGGATGCATAATGGATAACTTTTTATAAATACTGGTAGACTCTCCCTCTTGCTGGATATCTTTGCCAAGGCTGTTTTAAAATCATCGTAGAACCATATTTAGTAAATACTGTTATAGTCATTTTTGTGACAAGAAAACTGAGACTCAGAGCATAACCTGTGTAAGTTCAAATAGCTATCAAGGCACAAAGCCAGAATCTGAACCCATCCATCTGTCCAACTGCCTGCTAGCCATGTCCAAAAAGGGAGTGACAAGCAAACTAGCTCAGTTTTCAGGAAATGTGCTCTGTCTGTCGTTTAGTATAGATTTTATACTTACTGGATGTCACCATATGCTTTCTCTATTTTTGAAGACTACAGTGTCTAGGAGATAGGGTCTGACAAGAAAGGGAACATTGTTTGGATTGTCCTTTCATTGGAAATATTATTACAGAATATAGAATTATATAAAATAAGGGTAACCTGGTACGGTGCTAGGTGAAGTGGAATTCTGTAAGCTCTGGCTCAAGAAGCAAGGCAATACATTAAGAGACAGAAATCACCAAGGAGCAACGTGCTTGGAAACTCAATACAATAATAAGTAACTCAGTATTGTGTCCATAAAAGATCCCTTATTGTTCACCAAAAATGTTAATGCACTACCCCCTTGGTGTCAGTCCTGCATTTTAAAATACACACATAGAAGAAATCAATGAGATTTTTTTTTCTTCCTTGAAGTTTGCTACACAGTCTTGATGATATTATCAAGACAAAAACTCTATGGGACTACTTAACAACCTTGGACACTTTTGTTGTAAAATTTAAATTGAATACATTCAGAATATGCATTTTTGTATGAGGTTTATAATCATATACATGTAATTAAAAGTTAAAGGAATAAAAAAGAATGATATCTTGCCATTTGGGACAACATGGATGGACCTTGTGGGCATTATGCTAAACGAAATAAGCAGACAGAGAAAGACAGACACTGTATGATCTTATATGTGAAATATAAAACAAACAAACAGAAAAACAAGCTCACAGATACAGAGAAGAGATTGCTAGATGCCAGAGGCGAGGGGTGGGGAGTGGTCGAAATGGGTAAAGGGAATCAAAAGGTGCAAACTTCCAGTTACTAAATAAATAAGTTATGGGATGCAATATACAGCATGAAGACTATATTGGATAATAATGTTTTGCATATTTGAAAGTTGTTAAGGATTAAATTGTAAAAGTTCTCATCACAAGTAAAAAAATGCTGTAACTATGTATGGTGATGGATGTTAAGTAGATTTATTGTGGTGGACATTTTGCGATATATACAAATATTCAATCGTTGTATACCTGAAATTAATATAATGTTTATGTCAATTGTACCTCAATTAAAAAGGTAAATCAAAATAGACTTTTTTTTTCAAACAACATACTTTGTCTCTCTTATCAAGTAACCATATTAGTACTGACTTTGAACACAGCCAATAGTAACAGGCCTTCTGCATTTCATAGCTTTATATAGACAAGCACCAGCCTGCCTTAATCAAGACTCTTGGCTAACACCATGTGTTTGTGGAGTGCCTACTATATGTTATGTTCTTGCTAGGTTGTGGGAAACAATGAAGAAGACAAATGAAGAAGGAAAATTCCTTGCCTTGGAACATGTATTTCAGTTGATGACAGACACATGAACAATTATAATACTGTGTAAAAATGTTTTGACATTATCAGAAGCATATAACAGAGCCATCTAACGTAGTCTGTGGCAGAGGCAAGCTGGGGTTCTGAGAAGGCTTGTAGGGGAAAGTGACATTAAGCTAAGAGAAGGATAACTTGGAACTGGTCAGACGAGACAGTAGTAGTTAAAAGGGTAGGTTGAGGGAGGCAAGCATGTTCCAGACAAAGTAAACAGTATTTGGGAAAGCCTAGAGACTAGGGAGAGATGAAGTATTAGACAAACTGAAGGACCGTCAGGAGGGTGGGGCAAGAACAATGGGAAATATAAAGGTCTGACTCTAGAATGGTAAGTGAGGAGCTGAGGCTAAAGAAATCATGAAGAGCCTTGAAATCCACTTTCAGATCACTGGACTTGGCTCTGAGGACAAGTGAAGGAAAATGAGGAAGAAAGTGAGGTTGTCCAGTCTGTTTTAGAGGGCCGTCGGGCTGCTGCGGGGAGAACAGATGGGGGCCTGGAGGACCAGCTGGGAAGCTTTGCCGCAAGCCTGGTGAGAGGTGATGTGGCCTCACCTACAGGTCAGGCAGTGGCAAAGATAATGGGCAGAAATGAATTGACAGGACATGGTGATTGTTTGGATGAAGGTGGTGAGAGAGAGAGGGGAGAATCCCTGATGGTGCCTGGTTTCCAGTGTGGGCCACTCACTGAGCCAGTGAGGGATAAAGATTATAGGATGAGGAACTGGTTTGCAGGGCAAGATGGTGAATTCTTCTCTGGATATGTGGTGTTTGAAGTACCAAGAAAAATAACCTCACTTTCTAGTGTTTTCCAAAGAATGAGCTGCAATGTCTCTGTGAAATAACTGAGATAGATGAACTCACCTAAGTGCCTATGTAGGTGCAATGGCATTCAAAAGGCATAAAAAGCTGACTTTCTGATGGTTCTCTTTTATACTGACAACAGATACATATGTGGGTCCTCAGAAATCATGGATAGTACAGTCAGATGGTCCCCATGATAATCTATATGGCTAAGAATTATTTGAAATAGACAAGCTGGGGTGGCAGTGCCTGGTAGAGGCATCACTCCTCCAGCCCTCCCTTTCCCCCCTTTCTCTTCTTTCCCAGGGAAGATCGGTGTGAACTCGGAACTGCATGCAGGTGATGGTGACTCACTCTAGGACAGGGGAGGCTGTGGGAGCCCCCTAAAGACAGGGGCTGCTGGTTTTATTTCTTTTTTAGAAGCAGCTTTATTAAGATTTAATCCACACACTATAAAATTCACGTATTTAAAGTGTACAGTTCAATGGATTTTTTATATTATATTCACAGATAAGTACATTAATTACTAGTCAATTTTAGAACATTTTTATTACCTCAAGAAGGAATGTCTTATTCTTTAGCTATCATCTTCTTATCCCCACTTCCCTCCAGCTCTAAGCATCACTAATCTATTTTCTATCCCTATAGATTTCCCTATTCTGGAATCATATGAATGGAGTTATATGCTATGTAGTCTTTCATGAGTGGCCTCTTTCACTGAGCATAATGTTTTCAAGGTTCATTGATGTTGTAGCATGTATCAGTACTCCATTCCTTTTTTATGGCTAAATAATATTTTGTGGTATGCCACGTTTTGTTTAGCCTTTTGTCTGTTGATAGACATTTGGGCTGTTTCCCCCCTTTAGCTATTACGAATAGAGCTGCTGTAAACCTCTGTGTTAACAGTGATTTCTTTTTATTCATCTGTATCTCCAGGCCTAGAACAAGAAAGGATTAACTTTTCCTGCTGCTGATATCAGCTCAGGGAGGATCTCTAAAAGCAGCCTTGGTCAGTAACTCCCAGGCAGCCTCTAGGATCCTAGGCAGAATAGTGAAGTACGAACATTCATTCTTATTTATATGTTCCTTGATGGACGTGTTGCTTTCTGCCCCTCTCTCTTTCCTTCAGCATCTGCAAAGTTGAAAAGAGCCTTGATCCCTTTCAAGAACTACGCTTTAGGCTGCCCACATTTCTACCCCTCCAGTTCACTTTAATCTTAGCTGTCGTTCTTTAAGTATGGCTGAAGAGCTGCTAAATTCACATGAAGGTGTGTATGAGGTCTCAAACTAAAAGATTCTTTTGCCTTTTGAAGGGGTGCTGGCCCAAGTAAGAAGGGAGGTTTCTTTAAAATTTGAGTTTGGGAGATTTCTAGTCCCTAGACTGCTTCCAGAAGTTCCCTTACCCTCTATCTCCCAAACTTCCTTCTACCCTATCTTTGTAGTAAGTCTGAGACTTAAGCCATGAGGCATTACTTGATGTTAGTGCCTGGGTAAATTTTATAGGAAAGTAAGTCCTCAAAAGCTGCCAATCATGTATCTGGGAATGCAACCAAAGTCTTTTACTATTTCAAATAATTAATAAAATGAAAATGAGACAGTCAAGGACATGTGTTTGTGTGTTTGCCATCATGAAAGTTACGACCAACATCCCTTGGAAAATGTCTCATTTAAAGAAGCACTCATCAACAAAAATCTGATTAGCTTGTTTTGAATGTCAAGGAAGATTCAGCAAGTTCCTTAAAGTGTGATCTTTGTACCAACAGTAACCAGAATAATTTGGGGTGCCAATTTTAGAGGCCCTGTTCCAGTTACTAAAACAAAATCTCTTGGGGGATGTGGTGCAGGGATCTGTCCTTTGAGTAAGCTCCCCGATGGTTCCTATACATCGTTTATGTGTGAGGGTCATTAAAAAATACTAGGACTTCAATTATATGCCTGCTAGATAAGTAGTGGTGACAATAATATTTTTCCTTCAAACTTTGGAGAATTAAAAGGAGATGCTTTTAATAATTATGCTAAGAATACGAGCATAAACCAGGATTGCCCTGGCAAACTAGAACACATGGTCACCTTGCAAATAAATACCACCCTGTCCAAATGAGAATTATTTTGCCATCTTAGTCTACCTTTCTAACTCACCAAAGCCACATTCTCACAGCCTGTCTCCTGAGTCCATGCCTACGAATTTCCTACTTTTGTTGACTGCTTATGCCCTAGGCACAGTTGTCCTCACTGTGGTAGTCTATAGTCCTCCCCCCTGTCCCCTGGTCCTGCTCTTCTTATGACATAGACAGGCTGAACTTCCCCACTTCACAGCTGAGTACAGTCACAGGTCTCAGATGGAAGGAACTCAGCCATCCTGGGAACCCCAGCAGAGTCCCTGCATGTGTTGAGCCAAAGAGCTAGGGGTAAGAGGAGCAGTTTTTCTCAGTTCCACAAAACCTGCTGTATTACTGAACTTTGCTTAGTGTTCAGTGTCCAATATACTGCCATTTCGTACCCAGCAAGACTCAGACATTCTGAGCTTGTTACCATAGAGGCCAAATGCAGGATCTAGCAGTACATAGAGGTATCAGAATCATACCTGTTTTCTCCCAAGTGTTTCCCTCTTCCCCCATCATTTATAATTTACAAAGAACTTTCAGGTACTTCATCACTGTATATTTGTATTAGTTCCCTGTGGCTGCTGTAATCAATTACTTGATGACATAAACTTGATGGCTTAAAAACAACAGAAATGTGTTCTGTCACAGTTCTGGAGGCCAGAATTCTGACAGTATCTCTGGGATGAAATCAAGCAGGTCCACACTCTCTCTGAAGGTTGCAAGAGAGAATCCATTCCTTGCTTCTTTTAGCTTCTGGTAGCTACCAGCACTCCTCGGCTTGTGGCTGCATCATTTCAGTCTTTAAGGCCAGCCTCTGCCCTAGCCTTCATATCACCCACTCTTCTCCATATGTCTTATTTCCCTCTGCCTTTCTTATAAGAGTACCTGTGATTGCATTCAGAGCCCACACAGATAATCTGGGATACTATTCCCATTTCAAGATCCTTAATATAATCACATCTGCAAAGATCCTTTCTCTGCATAAGATAATATTTACATGTTCCAAGGACCAGGACCTTATGTCTTTGGGGTCATTATCAGCCTACCAAAATATTCAGTGAATCTTTGGGGGTGGTGAGAGCAGCCATCCATCATCACCTTCATATCACAGTCAAGGACGATGAAGCTTAGAGAATTAAATGACCAGCACGAAGTCATGGGTCTGTCTTGTGCCAGACAAGAGACTATCAATATTGTGCAATTCCCTTCAAGCTGTGCCTCACCAGGGCCCAGAGTACAGATGGCATGCAGTCCATCCCTTTGCCTCCCTGGGCACCATTGGACAGCATGCTTCAAAAGCGCAACACAAAAACAACTCCTGGGACTGCCTTGCTGATGGAAACCTTAGTCTGCATTGGACTTTCCTGGCCCTGTTAGGAACCAGGAAAATGTGTGGTATGGAAATCTGGTTGCAGATATGCCATTAATGAGTTGTGGGAGTTTGGGCAATTTTCTATGACTTTCTGTTCTTCAGACTCCCAAAGATTAAGACAAGGGGATTAGACCAGACAATGATATGCTATTGAATTCCCCCAGTTTGCTGAGAATCTCTATGGTGGGCTACGGGCTTGGCTTCCATCATCTCAGCACTCCTCCTAAACAACCTGGTGAGAGAGGTATAATTATACACATTTTACTGACAGAGTTTAGAGAGATGGAGTAATTTGACCCGTCAGCAAGTGGGGGACCCATTTTGGTGGACCCCAAAGTCCTTCTCTTACCTTCCGACTCCTGATTCTCACTGAACTCATCATCCTTAGAGCAGTGATACCACAATGCCCCCGTGGCATAGGGGTCTGGGCCGTATAACAGCCACATACCTACCAAGCCAAATTTCATGTGGTACAACCCACTTGTGTCTGCTGTTCTGTAAGGAGCTGGCTGATGGCGGGCAGCCAGATGCAGGGGACTCCTTCTTCAGGATATTATGTGAGAGAGATGTGGTCCTGAGCAAAGCCAGGAATTTCCAGGGAACATTCCTGGTGGGAATGTCATAGGAAGTAGAACTGTGTGGAACGGAGGCAAACATTGTTCTGCTTTTTTCGGTCAAGCAGCTTGTACTCAGTAAGCATTTGTGTCTGTTTTGCTCTATAAACCCTGGTTCTTTGTCTCTGCGACTTTTGAAGTAGCTTTGTAGAATGTTTGCATATCAGGGCTGGGAGAAACCCTGGAGACAGACTACTCTCACCTTTACATTTTGCATTTGAAGAAACAGAGGCATAATTAGGGGAAATTCATTTATCCAGCTAACATTTTGTGAGAGCCTATAGTTTCAGATATAGTGCTGAGCGCCAAGATACATAAATGCAAACAACACAGTCACTGTTCTAGGATTTCTGTGCCTAATGGGTGAGGCAAGCTCATAAACATATAATTTCAATAACTATGATAGATACTGCTATTGTGCTGAGAATTCTATGGGAGCCTGAGGAGTCAGCAGAGATTAATGTTTGAGCTAAAGAAGAAAGTAGGAAAGACAAACCAGGCAACAGAAACAGGATCCTGGATGGGTCAAGTATATTCAGAGAAGGGTGATGAGAAGTTCCTCATGGCTGGAACAGAGGCTGCCGTGCGACTTGCCCAAAATCAAATAACTTCTGGCCTGTTGAGATTAAAGCATTTTGGTCTATATCCTCAAGAAGGTTTTAATACCATCTTCCTTTCACTGGGTCAGTTTGGTGCCCCTTGGTTTTATTAGGCTGTACTTGGCATCCTTCACCTGGGACACGGGATCGCTTTCACATGCTGCCGAGCTTCTTAGGGTAGCCAACAGGTCTGCTGACCACATGGCATAGTTTTGTGATGTGTGCGAATTGGCTCAGGCTCTTGTACCTTGTTTTGTTTCCGTTTCCAGTGTACAGCAAAGTCATCGCCCCTGTCCAGCACGGAGGCCTCCAGTTACACCACGGTTCGGAGAATGCCTGGTACATCTGTGCATGCACAGTTGAAAATACCTTTTGAATAGAGTCATTGTTTTTCATTCACCAAATTCAGAGTTGGGAATGTTTTGTCTTCCACGGGAAGAGGAGAAGAAAGACGCACTGTTCCCTCTCTCAATTTCAAGATTAATCTACTGACCTTTTTATCCAGATTTCAGGTTTTCCTTCAGAATTCATTAACCACAAGTTGGTTTCCCCATCCCCACGGTGCCTATTTATATTTGATGTACTTTTACTGGCCGGTTGAACAGTATAATGGAAATAGAGGTGACAATCCAGTGCTACTAGTTGTCCCATGGCATTCCCTTGTCCCTGAAAATTGGTGGATCCTGCCAAGTTCCTTTCCATTAATTATAACAATAATAACAAAAGCTTCTTTTGGGGTCTCCTCTCTGCCTTTATAATGCAGTTCTTTCTCTTCTATATTCCCCTTAGGATATTTTCTGCCTGATGAGATGCAGCGATACATATTCTTCTTGGCTGTTTCTCTTCCAGCTGAATGTGCTTTTTCTTACCCACAAAGGCCGTGCAGTTTTGGTCTTGGGCACCTAAAAAAGAATCCTTAAAAAAGAAGGAAAGGAAACACTAAGGCTAAAGTTTTGAGCTCTGGACAAATATTTCCTTCGTTTAGCACTTATTAATGACCTACTGTGTGCTATGCTAGATTTTGAGAGCATAAAGATAAATCAGTCTCTGTCTGTAAGGAAGCGAGTTGAGTACAGAAGACTAAAAAGTAAACTCCAGACACACAGACAGAAAGACAGACAGAGAGGATGGCCATCCCCAAAGGGCTGTGGGAGTATGGGAGAAGGGCAATTTAGCCTGCTTGGAGGATGGAAGAACAAAGGGAACACATTTCCAGAGAAATGTTGTGTTGATTAATGAATAGAATTGAATAAATACGGGGTGGAAAATTATGGAAAAAGAGAGGTGGGGATCACACAGATAATGGTAGGCTAGAAAGACTCATCATTTACAAAGAATTGGAAGCCAGAGGTTCCATGGCATCCGAAAGCACATGCAAAGTAATGTGTTGAGGGGAGGAAGATTTTAACTAATATTACTGTGGGTCCCCTAAATATCCTTTCGTATTCCAATATCTCACAAATGTTGGTCAAGAAATGTTAGTAGACATCATTGTATCTAGATAAGAACACTCTAGGCCGAGGACATTAAGTTATTTTTCTAAGTCTTCGCAGCCACCTAAATAAGTGAAAGGACTGGGTTTCACCTCCCTTCACTCCCCAGGCTTTCGGTCTGCACACTTTGCAGCTGCCTCGGGGGCTGTTTTCGCAGAAACCCTTGTTAGGCATCCTTTCTCCAAAGGAAGGGCCGCAGCACAGCAGGAGTTAACAACTACGTTCTCCAGGACTTTGAGGAAACTTTTTTAGTGTGTGTGGGCAGAAGTAAGAAATCGAGAAGGAAAACAAAATGGTTCTTTAAAGGAAAGCACTGGATGAGTTACAATGAGAAACCAAGGATGAAGAAGGTTAAGCAACGATGAAGAAAAGGAAGAAAGTAATTAGAGCTCAGTGAGCTAAAGATACAATTTAAAGACTGTTCAGGAAGAAGCCAAGGTGGGAATGGAGGAGATTAGATTGCAAGGTTTCTAAGGGCTGATGAAAGCTTTAGGGTAAATCAAAGGACTGTTACCAATTCAATAGCATTTCACATTATTTTAGGAAATTGAGTTATCAGTCCATTAGCTGCAAAGCTCAGGATCAAAAAGAGAGCTAAAGGAAAGGGCAAGTCCTGGAAGCCCCATATATCTAAGGGTTTTGGCCTAGCAGCCCGTTGATACTACAAGGTTCTCAGATATCTCCTATGACCTCCTCACTTTGCAGCTGAGGAAACTAAGGCCAGAGAGCTGGAGTTACAATTCTACACACGACTAAGGGAACTACCAAGCAGGGGCTTGACTACAAGTTTCCAACGCTCAGTTTCAGTGATCTTTGCGAGAATGTGAATTTCAAGTCAGGGCATGCATTTTTGAAAGAGGTTAGAATACCAGTCCTCTCCACCCACAGGGCAATCCTGAACATAGGGTATAGACTCAGGTACCTGGACTGCAAAGAACAAGGGAAGGAGAAAGAGAAGTGTGACCTGGAAAAACAGCAGTAGGAAGAAATCATATTATAGTAGAAGATTGGGACGCAAGGAAAGATCAAATGGTGGTGATGAAGAGGATGGAGAAGCATGGGCAAGAAGAGTTGCTAGAATATCACTAGTAGTTGTATGAGAAAGACTCTTTAGTTTTATGGAGAGCGAGCCTTTACTTAGATTTTTGCTAAAATATTTTTTAAAAGATTAAAATGGGAACATTTCTTTAGGAAAGGCAACGTGGTACAGCGGGGAGAGTGTGGACTCTGCTGTCTGCCAATCCCAACTTGAAATCCTGACTCAGACTCCGTGTCAGGGTCCAGTCAAGGAAACATGCACAGCCAAGTTATTCGGGCAGAAATAAGGTACTTTAGGGAAGCTTCTAAATCATTGAAAGATGGAAACGACTAAAAGGGAACACTGAGGAAGTAGGAAGCTGAAGCTCCTCAGGCTGGGGAACAAGGGGAAGAGGCTGGGGGCTTTAGAACTGGAAGCTGGAGGCGGGTGGAGGAGCACACAGGTCCTTCTGGGGCGGGGCCGCCCAGCTAGGGAGGGAGGGCCACCTGCGTGCTTCTTCTGTTGGGGAGGAGGTGTGATGGCCCTGATTCTAGGAGTGGAGGAAAAAACATAAACATTGTAATCGATTGCTGCTACTGGGAGACACTACTGCCAGAGAGAGGAAGTACCACTGGGGAGGTGCTGATGGGAACAGTAAGATACAGGAAGGTGTGTGGACCTTTTCTTCTCTCATCTTCCAGACTCATTCTTGAGTCACCTAATGGCAGAAACTGACAAAGAGCCATCAAAAATATTTTAAAAATAATGGTGTGTAGAGTCTCAGTCCCCCAAATTTTAAAAGCAGAGTATAGAAGGGTGGTTTGAGGACTGAAAGGCTATAGCTTAAAACTAACACAACCTCCCATTAGTTCTGTGCTCTCCATCTGCATAGATCTCCAATCCTAGAAAGAAATCAACTCTCCCTTGATGTTATAACCATTTCTGGCTCTGACTTCTTTTTCCTGTTCCATTTTATGGTAAAACTCCTCAAAATGGGTGTCTGGCTTTAGGTTCTTTGTTCCCTCACCTCCCATTTTCTCTTGAACCTTTTCCAATTAGGCATTCATCCCTAACATTCCATGGGAACCAATCCAGAAAGCTATTTTTCCTCTGGTTGTGTCTGGGTTTTACTCATGGGATAGTTTTAGAGGGACATTCTTTGAAAAATGTGTTGCTCTCTAAAGAGAAGCTTTTAAGGTAGGAAGTATGCACTGACCAGAAAACCTCACGGAGGAAAAAATAGAAAGATAAACCCACCCACTTCTTATTTCACATCAAGGTTTTAGATTAGCACAAAGTAAATGTATTGTGTAGATAGAAAATTATCAGGGTTAATTCAGAATCTAAGGAGCACGTTAGCTCATTTCTTTTCAGGTGGCTCATTTTAGGGGCTGATTTGGGGCTCAGTTAAGTGAAGAAAAATCTGACCCGCTATTTGGAGGGTTAATTATTGATGATGAAACTTGCCCTTTATTCTCCCCACTTCCTTGACAATCCCCCCCATCTTCTCCTGACTCTCCAAGTTATCAATGTAATTTAGGCTGCAGACAAGTCTGAGTAGCCATTTGATTTCACACATAACTGTTTTTAGGGGTAAGTCCTACAGTTTCAGTCTCCAGTCCTGAAAATCCCCCCAGATCTGACCAGCTTTGAAGCTATTTCGAATACACAAATTACCTGAATCTGAGCTCCATATTCATGGGGAGGGCACACAGGCACCCTGGAACTAGAGCTATCTGTTTTTTCTTTTAAGTAAGCATTTTGAATATGAGCTTTGGTAGGCTGGAGAAGATTTCCTTTGAAAGAAGACTTACAAACATCTTGTCTACTAGGGCAATCTTCAACCACCTGTACCCCTTTTAAGTTCTTCTTTAAATCTCCCCTTTAATACTATAGCTCAGATATTTGCTCCAAATCTTAGAAAGCCCATCTTGATCATCATCATCATCTGTAAATGGAATAAGAAATGAGTTTTAATGTGACAATTAAGATTATATTGCGAACATGGATGCAACCAAAGTGTCCATCAAGGGATGAAGGGATAAATAAAATGTGATATATACAATAGAATATTATTCAGACTTAAAAAAAGAAAGAAATATTGCCATTTGCAACAACATGAAACTTAAGGGCATTATGCTAAGTGAAATTAGTGTGAGGAAGATAAATACCATATGATTTCACTTACATGTGGAATCTAACCCTACCAAAACAATACAAAGTTAACTCATAGATACAAAGTAGTTGCTAGAGGTGGGGGATGGGGTGGTGAAATGTATGAAGGGGGTCAAAAGATACAAACTTCAAGTTGTGAAATAAATGTCATGGGTATGTAATGTACAGGATGGTGACTATAGTTAATAATACTGTATTGTGTCTTTGAAAGTTGCTAAAAGATTAGATCTTACATGTTCTCATCAAAAGAAAAATGATTTTGTGATTATATGATAGTAGATGTTAATGAGTCTTATTGTGATTAGTTTTCAGTATATACAAATATTAAATCATTGTGTTATACACCTGAAATTAATATAGTGTTATATGTCAATGATATCTCAATTTAAAACAAAATAATTTTTTGAAATAATCTGGGCCATTGTAGGCATTTGGTAATTATTTGTTTTTCCTAGCTGTGCAGACACTACATAGGAATTTTGGGGTCTCTTGTGTTGCCTTTACTCCCAAAGAATCTTCAAAAAGTCTATTGGTCTTTTCATGACAGCCTCAGACAACTGTCGGAGGAGGACAGCCTGGTCTGCTCTGCATTTCCAGGGAGTTCCAGCCTCTCAAGGATAGATGCTGTTAGGCTCAGGGCATTACCTGGCCCTTTTTGCTTCTATTTAAGACATTAGGTAAGTTACCAAAGGGCTCTTCCCACCACAGTAAGCTTTCAGATTCCTAAACAAGCAAACAAGATGATTGATTAGGAAAATGAGAACATCTACAGAGGTTCTCATGAAGGTAATTGACTATGGTAAGATGCAAGGCTGAAGATAAGACATTAGAACAGAAAAAGAAAATGCATTTTTTGATTGATATTGATATGGCTTTAGACACATAGACTTTAAAAAACAGGGCTAAATTCTAGCTTGTGAATCCCAATCAGAGCAATGCCAACTAGTTACTATTAAGGCTACAGAGCAACCAGCCACTTTTAAGTATCTCAGATTAAAAATCACCCTCAATAATATAAAAGATTCATCTAGTCCATCTGTTAATAATCTAGTGCCTCCAATATTTCTGTTGTATTGTTCAGACAACTATACTTCCAATCTTTCAACAGTTATTGGAGAAATAATTTAATTGCTATTTTAATTACCACCACACTTGGGTAGACTGAAGGAAAGTAACTTTTACAAGTCTCTTGAAAAAACATCTAGGATTGACTATAGTTATTTTGACAACCTTCTTGGGCAATTTTCTTTGCGTTCCACAAATATTTTTATCTTGTCATTTTTGCTCAAGGACTAGCAGTGGCCCCTTATTGATCCTTAAATTCATCTCAAGTGTCTTCACCTACTATCAATCGCTCAGCCCATCTTTCAAATCTAATTTTCATTATAACTAAACTGTAACACTGGTTTGTCAAGTTAGCTTGCTTGTTATTTCCCTAAAAGCTGATTGCAAAATCACAAGATTTTTTTGAAAGAGCATCTAATTCATTCCCTTATTTTCAGGTAAAGACAGGCTGAGGTGGCTGAGTGAGATGGCGAGTTACTGAGAGAGCTGGTCCTAGGCCCAGGTCCCCTTGTCCTCTACTTAGTTATCTTTCCCACAGGCCATGCTGCTTCCTGACTCTCATTTTCACCTTTGGGTCACTGATAAAGAATAACACTGCTTTCCTTTTAAAATTTCTATCTTCTTTCATTCCAGATCACTGTTTCAAAACTCCTCCCCTCTAGAACCTTTGCCCTTTGACCCCAGGCAGTTCTCACTCGCCTTCCTCTCATATCAAAATTGCTTCCCACATCCCACCAGCCCTTCCTCCTGCATATGCACATAAATGAATTCAAGTCAAATTAATAGGACTTTAGGTTTATTCCACTTCCTAATAAAGCATTCTTTTGTTCTCTAATCATGAACTCTTCGATAAAGCTTTCCCTATCAGTCTCCCCCTACCTTCTATCCTGGTGCTAAATGCAATGGTTCTTTACACAGACCGAGCTCAGCATCTATTGACAGACCAGCCGAAGGGGAGGGACAAGGTGCTTCATCTTGTTTACATCCTGTTGTTTTTAGGGTACATAGAATTCTCTCTCAGCTGATGCAGTGCCTCAAAGCTGCCCACACCACACCAAATATATTCTACGACAATTCTTCTTGGCCTTGGAGCTGTGACATGGTTGAAAGATATTACAAGTAAATTGTTACTAATAATAGTTACAGGGCTGACATTTGGAAATAATTTACACATTCTTTTAAGTAGAGAAAATTCAAAGTTATCCCTATAATATCACCCTTACCACTCACATTCTTGAATGGTTAGAGAGGGCTGGGGTTACAGCTCGAAATTAGCCATTCTCTTCTAAAGTAATCTCACATAGCTCTGCTATATCATACATTAATTTCTAGTCAGGCTTAGTGCCCATATTTTTTCTTCATTCTCAGGGAGGTGTGGTGTGACAAGAACATCAAAGACTGAGATTTCACCCTGATTGCAAACAACTTAGCCTCACACAGTTTCATGGATGCTAGCAGCAGGAATGAGATCTCTGAGTCAGAGACAAAGAACAGCTTATTGGTTAGAGCAATAGCAGTATTAATGTTTATGCCAGTTCCCAAGCTTCATGTCCCGAGTGGGACATGAGAAGGGCTAAGTGACACTTGTACATGTGTGTGTTGGTTACCAAACACTGATTAGGAAACCGTAACCATGGTAGCATAATGGGCTACACTACAAGCAAGCCTATCCTTTGCCAACAAGGGAGACATGATCAATTTAAAATGTCTTTGAAAAGATAGTCCAAAGGGCCATCAGTACCTCTGCACATAAGACATGAAGAAAGAGGAGAGAACCATGGAGAACTGCCTCTCAAATGACTTCATTGTGAGCTTTGCACCAAATACATGGCTCTTGTTCATAGATCAGGGTTATGTCAATGCCTCTAATAGGCACAAAGGCCACAGGAAGGTGTTATGGCCATGACAAGTAAAGGACTCTGGCTCAATATTTGCAGCTGAAGGGAAGGAGGCAAGTGACACTTTAACTAAAGTGAAAGAAAAGCAAGTTTGTCTAAATGGTTGTTTGACCATTTGGATGAACAGGACCATGGTCTGTGGAGGGTAGTGCCAGTATCGAAAAGGGATGTTGGACTAACCCTGATGGGGACCAGAGAAAGCCTTGAGGTAAAATGAGAAAATGCAGAAGGTAAAGAAGGGGAGAGTAGAAGGAGCTGGGGCAGGGGGTAAAACGGTGATGGTTGACAAAGGGAAAGTAAAACTCATCAGCTCTTCTTTTGCTTCTATCTAGCTCAAGGAAACAATATTCACAGTAAAACTGATTCTATCAGTGGTAAGCAAACTATAGCCTGTGGGCCAAATCCTTATTGCCATTTTTGTAAATAAAGTTTTATTGTAACACAGCCACTCACCCTTTTGTTTTTTTTTTTACATATTGCCTATGACTGATAGGCATTACAAGGGCAATACTGAATAGCTGCTACAAAAACCATATGGCCTCAAAGCCTAAAATGTTTATTATCTGTCCTATTATAGTAAAACTTGGCGACCTTCGGTTAGATGAACTTGCTCAGATGGATGTGAATCCTGAATGGTGTGGATGGACTGCATTGCAAAGACCAGTAATTGACCACAGATGTCTAGTCTCTCCTCTTTTGGGCACAGAGCCAAGCCATATTTCCCAGACTCCCTTGGTGATCATATTCTCTCCAGTGAAATGTGAGAATAAATAGTTTGTGCCACTTTTAGGCTGTTTTATAAAACCACATAAATGTTTCTGTATTTTCTTTTTTGTTAGCTGGGAATTCACCATCTGGCATGACCTTAGAAACCACATTTTGAAGTCAGAGCCTGGGTCCCTGAGCTTCACTGCCATCCCAAACACCTACCCTGGACTTGTAGATGGAAATCAACTTCTTGTTTTCTATGCTGTTGAAATGTTGAGATGTATTAATTACAGATATAGATAATTAGATATGTTACTGCAACCTACTCTAACACCAACTGAGAAAGAACAACCAAAATCTATTCTTAAACGCACCTATGAGAATGGGTTTTTCCTGACATTTAATCTGACTATGGGGTGTGGATATCTGTCTTTGTTATTCTGAAAAACAACCTTCAGACTTTAAGAGAAAAATCCCTGAAGAGATAGAATGAAGGGTCCTGTCTCAATCTGTGGAAGTCAAAGTGGTCAGATATTTCCTTCCCCCATCTCTGGCAGCTACCACAGGTATGTGACTGTGGTCTGACTATTCAGATAACCCTACCACTTTGAATCTTGAGCAAGTGGTGCAAAGATGCGAGGGTCCTCAGAGGTTTTTCATGGCATCAATGGAGTCGAGAATTCTGTGGTGTGGTGGTGACAGGTCAGTGGTCGTGGGCAGTAATGCACTACTATCCAAGTGGACTTCTCTTCTGGAATGTTCTCGGCCATGTTGTGGAGGCTTTTCTGCTTTCCCTCTTCTTGACTGTTCTCATTTATACGGTTAAAATAAACTATGTGTTTTAGACTCTCCTTCTTTGTATGTAATGAGTTAGATTTAGTGAAAGAGGAATCTGTGTAAGCCTGTGGACTTGGAAGGCAGAAGTGAAACAACAAACGTTACTCTTTGAACGTCTTCCCTGTAGATGCAATGAAAGAATTGGAGGTACAGATAGGTTCCGAGTGGGCTTGCTCTCCTGCCTCTTCCTCCAGTTCATCTTCCAACTACTAACCCTTTGACAAAGAGCAGCCCCAGGATGACCACCAACCATTCTATGTGTGGCCCACCAGAGCAGTTGCTTCAAGAAGCCCATTTTCCTAAGATAACCCCATAAGCTTTGCAGTCCAGCTTTGGTGGCTGAATAGGCTGGGGGGAGTGACTCTTCTCGTCCTCCTACTTCCTACCGGATGCTCACTTCCCCAGTAACTCCTAAAATCATGTAGGTCCTAATTTCCATACTAAATCCCTCATCACAGAACACACAATGGTTCTGCTTGTAACATCTTCCCACGCATCTCCAAAAACCTGCAGCATTTACCATGACAAACAAGGCCTCCTGGGATGAAGCCCTGTATCTCCAGCACCAGCTCCTGAAGCTCTGTGCTTCATACTGAGTTTCACTCTAGAACAGTCTATCCTCTGCTCATTTCATGCAGTGTCACACCTCTGTGCTCATTCTGCTTTACCCCTCAAAATGCGTTCCTTTTTCACTCTTGTGTAGTGAAATTTTGGGCATCTGTCAAGCTTAGGCCCATGTATTATCTCTAAGACTATTTGGCTATCACCCCAGCCCAGGCTAAGTGTCCCTCCCCTGTGCCCCCATGGCTCTCTCCGTGGTATCCCTTTCCCGTTGTATTGAAACACTGCTTATTCTCCCTGGATTATAAGCTTCTTGGAGATAGGGACTATGTCACATTTTAAAAAATTATTTTATTAATTTTTTATTAAGATATAATTGAAATACATTCTTATGAAGGTTTTATAAGAAAAACAATGTGGTTATTACATTCACCCTTATTACTGAGTCCCCCTATGCCCCATTGCAGTCACTGTCCATCGGTGCAGCAAGATGCCACAGAGTCCCTATTTGTCTTCCCCGAGCTACACTGTCTTCCCCGTGACCCCACCCACAGCATGTCCACCAATCACGGCACACTTGTCTTCATATCCCTACTGTCAGTGCTGAGCCAAATACCGAACAGGCTTCAAAAATGTTTGTTAAGATGATCGAACAAGCTGTTGTAAAAGAGTTTGACTTGATAAAGTATTTCTTGGTATCTTTGGAAAAAGTACACTGTGTTAAATCACCACCTACAATTTGAACAAGCAGATGGAAGCAAATACAGTTGTAATTTTTAAAAAAGGAAATGGTGTATGTTCCCAAACTATAGAATGGATTGTTAAGGAATTAGATTTTCTCTCTCTAGTCGATATTTGAAACCGTGATCATTAGTAACCAGCACATGGTCCTCAAGAAAATATTTTGTTGGTTCAGTCATTTATGAAATGTATTCTATGGGCCGGGCACTGTACTAGACACTGAGAGCGCAAAACTAGGTGATCCCAGCCCTGATGAGATTTTGGGTTTCGTGGGACAGCCACACCTGACCAGCCGCTGAACAGGTATTGTAATAGATGCGTCCATGACGTATGAAAACTTTACCCTAGGGCTGGTGATTGGCAGATCAGTGTTTACCTAATGATGTATTTAAAGTGACACACAGGACATTTTTCCTTGTTTTGTCTCTACTTAACATTTTGTTAGTGATATATATCATGATAATTAATGCAGAGATGGTTATACTGGTGGCTGAATTAAAGTTGGGAGGGATGATAAATATGGTAAATAAGATCTACAACTATCTTTGTGGTTTCAATAATAAACAAAATTCAATAAGATGAATATAAATTTCTGTACATGAACCTCAAAGCCCAATGTTAGTAGGTGGAAGCTACAAAAAGATTCCAAATGGTAACAGGAATCTTTAAAAATTACAACTTCCTGTGTTACCAGGAAGAACTTTCTAACAGTCAGAGCCATTGTCCAGACATGAAATGGACTATTCTGGGAGCTGTGTTGTCCTCTCTGGAGTTTTCAGGCAGAGGCTGGGAATCCCCATGGACGAGGCTGGAGAAGGAGAACTGGCAGCCCAGATGGGCCCTGACTCAGGGGTGGTGGGTGAGGCGGCTTACAGTGGAAATGCCCAGGCGGCAGGATAAGTGCAGGCCCAGAGCTTCGGCAAGGTGGGGGAATCTCGCTTTAGGAGAAAGTACTTCTGGAAGCATTTGATAAGGAGGTATTTCCAAAAAGACACTTAAAAGTAATCTTCATGGGAAAAATCAGAACATCATAGTACTTAGTGATACTTTGTTTAATGTTTTTATATTGAATGATAGATGGGGCTGCTACCATGATCTTTTTAGAGTTTCCTAGAATTTCTGAGCCCTTAATCCAGTCCTGAGTAGGAAATGTAGGTCCCAGCCCTCCTTCTGTGTTTGGTTCACTGCATGCTCTTTGCTGTGGCTTTTCCTAAAAAGTGGGAGGCTGATTAGGTAATCACTCAGATGCTGTGGTGGCCTAAGTCGCTCTGTATTTTCTCTTTTTTCCAAGTCTTCATCTCTGTGAAATGCCAGCAGCTTTCAGGCCTGGGCCAGATGCCTCCAGCCTGTAGTGGGAAGGAGCAGACTCGCCTAGTTCTGCCAAACCTCTAGGCCACTCTAGGCATTTTAGTTCATATTAAAAAATAAATCTGGGGCTGTTTAACATTCCCAAGCTGATTGTGTGTATGTGTGTGTGCATGTGTATGTGTGTGTGTACACATGTATGTGTTTCTGCATGTGTGCACAACATGCAAAACTTGAAAGCGGAGTTTAGCTGGCCCAGAACCTGTCATTTCCAGCTGTTGGCCTGCCTCACAACACACTCACAGCTCATATTGATAGCTCCTGTGAAAGATGTTATTTCACTCAGCCAGCAAGTTTCCCAACAGCTGTAGGGAGCTTCTTTTGACCCAACAACAGGCAAATAAGATTCTTCATCTGACTGGTGACGGGCTGGGGTGTGTGAAACAACACTGAAAGCTTTCTTCTTCAGAGAATTAATGTCACTTGGTTAATTACTAGAAAAAAAAGATTCTAGCAAGAGTCTAAATGAAAACAAACGTTTGTATTTTATGTTTCTCTCCTCAGCCACCACACTCCTTTCTCACAAACGTTACGGATTTACTCAAATCACATCTAAAAGGAAAGACAGCAGAATGGGAATGTGCCACTTCTCAGCTTCTAGGGTGTTGTCTTAGGGAAATAAGCAATATTTTAGGCAGGACTGCTGTTATCAAACTTTCAGTTTAAAATGATTAATAAAGAGGATGTAGGAGGCAGAGATAAGGGTGCCATTTTTGTCTCTGCTATTGTTTTGCTGTCGTCTCTGTGATGTCAGGAGATGCAATCAGTTGGGGCCCCTGTGTATCAGCTTGCCTGGAACAGACCATGGGGTGTATTTTGTCAGGGAGCCTTATTGCCTTTCAGCAGCCTCCATTCCAAAGAGCAGCATTATTACTACGATGTCTGATAGCTAACTAACAGCTTGCAGCTTTTTATACATATCCACCTTTTCTATTTCGCTCACATTTTTGAAGACTGAGCTGAGTGAAATGTTTGTACTTGCTGATGGTCTGAATTCAAACAGGGTATCAGGATTTTCTGACTGCGACCACAGGCTGTCAAGCTAATCTGATAGGGTACTGTTTGAAAAATCAAAATACATCTAAGCAGGTATTTTTAGATGGTCACTGAAGACTTTTCTCATTTTTCTTCAGGGGTCTTGATTCAATTAAAAAAACCTCAAAAACAAAAAACAAAACTCTACCTGGCTCCTACTCTGTCAAAACCAGACTTGTTGTTCCTCTAAAATGTTATAGTATTTACCAGTTGCTCTTGGCTTTTCAAGCTGTTCAGCATCTGAGCACAAAAATTCATTGTTCTGCTCCAAATAACCTCTTTAAATGTTGAAGACTCAAAGGCCAACATAATTAGCTTATATACTTTTACTCTTAACTTAATTGTGTATCAATTTTTGTCATTTTCAAGATAATGTCACAGTAAATCTGAAATGATATTATCAGAAGTTTGTTCTTTGGAATCCCATGCTATATTTCAATAATTATGCAAATTAATGAAGTAAGACAATTTTACTTAGAAGCAGTCGCATGATAAATGAAAAACAAAACACAAGAACATAGTTAAACTCCGTTCTCATTTTTACAAGTTGTGTCTTATCATATTACCAGACTAAACAGAGTTAGGCCTACATTGTGAAATGTTGTACTTGCAACAAGTAAGATCATTATTAAAATTAAGCATTAAAGAGTATATTCTTTGCTCTTGCTTTACACAGCTTGAGAGTATAATGTGTTCCTCAAATTGCTACCATATTGTTTCAGAAAGGCTTATCAATGTGGAGTGTCATTCATTTCGTGGAGTCCTCTGCTCCCATTCCCTCAATTGTAAACCAAATAAGAAGACAGATGCATGACTGGCAGCTTTTTTGAGTATTAACTTTCGAAGAAGATGGGCCTTTCCCTCCAATTACAAATCATTTTCTTTTTAAACTACCCTCCTACTCCAGTTTAGCTACTTTCTATGACTCAGAGGGGCAGTGGTCAAAATGGTACCATTAAAATTCATCCTCAGAGCCACCAGTCTCCTTGTGTCTCTGCGAGACTTTCTGCCCTCGCTTTGCTGTCATCTTCAGGAGTCCCTGCCAACTCCTGTGCTCCCATCTGCTAGGGCTGGGGCCTGGGAAGAAGCTAACATCGCCTGTTGGCTAGTGGGAGTCCACACCCATGATTCTAAGGGTATTTGCAGTCCGTAGGTAGGGAATTAGAAACCTGTGTTGGAAGGGATTCTTAGCAGCCTGATGGCGCCATCTTGGTTTCATCACTTCAAAGACAGAAAGTTCACTCTTTCCTGCCCTTGTGATGAGTTGTGCTTTTTTTAGAATGCTCTTTCTTTCAGTGAGTTAAGATCTGCCTCTCTTCACTTTTTAATCATTGACCTTAATTTGCCCTCTGGGGTAATACTGAACAAATCTAACTACCTTTCCACTTGACAGCTTTTCAAACATTTGAAGAGAGTAACCATGTCTTTCCTTCACGTTTCTTTTAGTCAAGGTAATCATTCCCAGTTCTTTCATTTGTTCCTCATTTGACATGGTTTCCAGATCCTGCCAAGCATTTCCCCTGTCTGCTGCCCATCTTGATCACTAGCAGTGAACACATTTGAATTCCCAGTGTTTTAAAATATGGTACCAAGACTGAACATGACATTCCAAGGTTCCCTAATTGGCATAGTGACACACAAGACCTATAATTTGGTATCTACAGCTCCCTTAGTGAGGCCTCCTGGATACCCCAGCTTTCTTTCCCCTAACATTGTTTTCACCTACTATATGCATCAGGCATCGTCCCTGGGAGACCATTACAAACAAGGCACAGTCCTCGCCCTTGAGGAACCTGTAACAGAAAGCCAGTCCTGTAACCAGTTGCCATGTGGAGGGAACACAGTGACAGACTTAATAAGGTACTGGAGTGAGAGACAACAGCGACCGGCTCAGTGGGGCAGTGCCGCAGAGGTGGTACTGAAGACATTTGATTGCTGCCCAGTCAGGTCTCTCCTACTGACAGCAGATTTTCAAATAGAGTGCATTTTCCCTGGCAGCTATCAAACAACAGGCATTGCTTATTGTTAAAGGAGTTTCAGGGCTTCCTCTTCAGTGACTCTGCAATCTCACTCAATTCTACCCTCTCTGTGGAAAGACCAGCCCAACCCATGTGCCTGGATTCTAAAGGCAGCAGGCACAGATTTGGTAGGAGGTATCATTTTGTCACTTAAAAGGTCTCGAACTTATACTTGAAATTATCTTTTTGTCTGGTACAAGCATCCTGCCAGTGACTGTTAGTCATATTTCTTCCAAAGGTGATAGCCAAGATTTAAGTCCACAAATCCAACCATGTCCTTAAGAAAGACACACATCCAGATGCCACTTTGGAAAAAAATGCACACATTAATGTACAACAGAGGCCTTTGTCACCAGAGTTGGCTTGGTTTCTCCTCCTGTGAATTGGGTGGCTGTTAATAATTTTCTGCTTTCTTATCTAAGGCTGAAAGCAGAGAGAAACAGTGCCAAAACCAAATGCTGCACACTAAATAAAATGAAGCAGAAAGATGAGTTTACTGCAAGGCTTTCAACTTGCGAGCCGGGAAACTCAAGGCTGTGGGAGAGATGGGCTCCAAGATCACAGACTGAGGAATTTTTATAGGGTAAACGCAGAAGTGATTTGGCTTTTTCAGCTGATTGGTTGCCTAGGGGTCTTCTCTCTTATTTGGGTCAGGGTAACCGAATCAGGGGAACAAGGAAGTCCAGAGACAGTGTGAAAAGACTTGGCATTTGGGAATTGGCTGGTGTCCTCTGCTGGTTTCAGAGAAGAGCTGTAACCTCCTGTAAGATTAGGTTGTTTCCTTTATATGGGCCTGCATTGACTGTCTCTATTTTGTTCCTGACTTATATGACTCCATTTTTGTTTGGTTGTACAGCACATAAACCAAACCTTCCTTTATTCTGAGCCCTTCTTGGAAAACGTGGGTCAGTTCTGTGCATATCTTGTCCTGTCACTCTTACTGATTCGCAGCTTCCTCATTCCTCCCATTAAATTTCCAGCCCCTTACAAAGTGGTCCCTTTTGTTCTCAGCCTACCTCACAGCTGGTCTTTGTTAATGGCTCATGTGGGTGTGAAGGAAGGGTTGATAAGAGGTCTAGTGAAGAGGGAGTGGGTGGTGGGAAGGTGGGGAGCTGGAGAGGGCCCTTAAAATTTCCTTAAGAGTAAATATTGCATCTAAGAACAGTTCAGGGGCTTGCAGCTAAATTCATTTGCCAAGAAGGAAAAAAATTGCTTGGCTAGGTCTCACCTCTGTGAGGCACTGTGGGAGAAAACGCTGGTAGGCTGTCTCTCTTATGAATACTCTACTTGCCCTTTTGAATGTACAACTGCTGATCAACTGTAAATGAGCATGTGGATCAAACGCAGGAGGGTAAACAGATCCCTCAAGGAAATGCTTTATTTCCCTCTATAACCATGAGCATAGATCTTTCCTTACATAGGGTTGAAATACAATCTCTTCCATTGTTAATCTCCAAGAGATTGGAGTTTTATGGCTTTGAGCTTTAATTCTTTGGCTCCAGAGGTGACCTTGATAGCACCAAGTTCATTTTATGGTAATGTCTTAAATTTGTGCAACACTTTACAGTTTAACAAAAACACCTTATTGGATAATCTTTACACATTATCCCACTTTGAGTTAAATAAAAAGGTGTCATCTCTATTTTACAAGAGAGGAAACTGAGGCTCAGAGGGGATCAGAGTTGCTTCAAGATCATAGGCAGTAAATTATGGAGTTGGTAGTATATTCAAGTCTTTGCATTCTAGCTTCACAACTTTCTCTGTTCAACAACACTGCCTCTAGCTCTAGTAGAGGTTATAGTTTACTGGTCCTAGTGCGTGTTTTATTGCACATGATGCTCACAAATGGCCTCTAGGGGAGGTTAGGCTGGTGTTAGAAGGTATATTGTTTCCTTTTCTCAACCACTTATTAGATTAAATTAGAAAAAAAATCATGCTTAATTAAAAGTCAACCGTTTTGATATCTATGACATTTTATTTTGATCTTGAATCTCTAATGTTCTTTCACTTCCTCATCATGCAACACACCTACTAATATTTAGAGAAGTTCTTGTTGCCGAGTGTGGTTCAGCAACTGCGGCTATTGTCAATTTTGATTAAAAGAAAGAGATGCTCCTAAATAAGAACTGACACTCTGTGGTGTCTGGTAGGACTCCTGGCTGAATGTTGGCTGGCGAGGTGTAAAGTGACATGGTTAATCTCCTTCCTGTCTTCTCTTCATCTTTCATGTCTACACTCTTCTATCTCTAATAACACTTCAACTCAGTCACTCCTGGCATCTCGTGACTTGTCTACACTTTGAGACAGTCACTCATCACCAGACCACATTAGCAACCCCTGCATTTTTTTGCACTTTAACTGCCAGCTGCCCCTAATAGATAAAGCTCTCTACAGGTCAACTTCATGGGTATGTCACCTGTCCTGTTTTTCACGACATAATTCTCATAAGCATCCCATGCTTGGTTAAATGCTCTGCTGTCACTGCCTAGGAATTCTTATTAAATTTTTAAGAAGCTTTCCCTGCATTTTCATTTTGTCCCAGGCCCCACGAATTATGTTGTTGGTCTTGGCTCTGCAAAAAAAAATGCACTGTAACACAGACCTTGAAGGCCACGTTCTTGTTCTTTTCATTTATTTCAGAGGTGCAGACCCTTATCCAGGAGACCAGATCTAGTCTTTGACTAAATCTTATCTGAAGCAGAAAACATTTTTTAAAATACAGGGACTTTCAGCCATATTCTCTTTCTTTCAAGAAATCAGACTTAATGCAGCTATCTTTAAAAAAGTTCTCATAGTCCAGCTCAGGTTCCTGTTTTACAAGGAAATGCTCTATTACACAGATGTCCTCTTGACAGAAAATGAGAGATAGAGTGAGAGAGAGAGAAAGAGAGAGGAAGGCTAGAACGGTAGATTAGATACATAGATAAATTTAGATAAATTGGTAGCGATAGATGGTAGATGACAGAAAGGTGGGAAAGAGTCATCTACAGATATTACAAATGAGTTTCAGGCTTCTGAGCTTGGAGGCTGAGAACTCGGAAACCTGGAAGAACAGAATATATTCCTACGTTATGAGAGGGAAAACTTCATCTATCAAATCAGATAGTAGATGAAATTTTATATGGCTCTGAATTTTGAATTTCATGAAGGGGGCCATTGAAGAATGTGTAAATTTCTCTCCTTGCCCCATCTTTGTTCTGGTGCTGACACAATCCCTCCACACTGTGTTTTCTCTTCTTATTTTCTATTCCTTCCCAATTCCTTGTTTCCCCTTTTCTAGCTTTTTTCTCTCTCCTCCTTTCTCTCCCATTATGCATGTTATTTTATATAGCTTATTGACTATAAAGGTATGTCCTTGGTTCTTAATTTAAAAAGCAATTGAAATTTTTATGCATTCCCATACTGTGCTTTTTTAAAAGCACAAGCTGAAGAATAAATAACTATACTTGAATTAACATTGGAAGGAAATACTTAAAAAGTTGATTGAAGAGTCCATGATTTTCTTTGTTTCCTCTCTGGATAATTACCAAGAAGCTTAAATTATTAGTAGAATGTTTTGTAAAATCCTTCTTTTTCTTTTGTTTTTCCTATTTGCCAGTTGCCCCTGATCAGTCAAGTTCTCCAACTCAAATTTGTATAATGACTATCTGGGCATTCTTTTTTGTTGCATTAGACTGTCTTATCATTAAAGGAATTTGAGTCTAGAATTAGTTTTAAAACTTTAAACATAATGTATTGTTATCTAGGTTCTATGCCCATCCTTGGGTTTGGAATCTCATTCTTCCCTATCTTTGTGAAGGCTTAAAGAGAGGTATTGGAGTGAAAAGATGAAAAGGCATGATCCCTGCCTCAAGCAACCTGCAGGGTAGTCGGGGAGAGCTATACCAGCAGTTAGCACAATACGAGAACCGATAGCCAGGAAGTGGAGCCACAGTGTAATACAGGGCCTTCAAGCATGTGGGGGTAGTTGAAGGCTTGAGTGAAGGTTCTCAGCCAGCACAACTGGTAAACACATGGGTCATTACCTTTACCAATTTCCAAAATTATGAAAAAAAACCCCTCAATTCTGATGAAAATGAGTTTTCTTTTTGATAAGAGTTTAGAGAGTTTTGATAAGCACTGGTTTCTAAGATAGTTTTGGGAGAGAGATGAAGGGTAGTATAGCTTCATAACTCTCTCCTTAAATCAGTGACAAATACTAGTAACTAATGTGACCGAGAATAAGTTACCTAATCTCTCTATGTCATTCTTTCCTTACCTGTAAAATGGGTATAGGAACAGTACCTATCACATGTAGTGTTATTGTGAAGATTGAGTAAATTTGCATGCCTGGCAGAATAAAAATGTAGTATATTTTAACATTATTATTATTGAGACCATTTCAAAGACATGTCCACACATAAAGGGATTTTCTTGGTAGGCAGTTAAGCCAGATACAGATGTTTCGCTTATGCATCTTTTAAAGCTGAGGCTCAGGCTGGCAAATTTGAGGACATTTTCTTAATTAGTGGCTTTGATTTTCATTTTCTCAACATATCATTGCTTGTTTGTATTGCAGCAGAATGGTGAATGTCAAAAAATGTTGACCACTCGTCGTCATTACAGAGAAAGTTGTGGGAAGAGGGCCAATAATTAAGAGGCACTGGGTTTCACTGGGATGGTGAACTGGGCTATGAGAAGAGCATTCTCCATGGTCCTCACACCAGTGAAAAGCATGGGCGTCAGAGCCTAGCAGTGAGTACTCCACTGCTTTCTTGTTGTGTCACCTTGGACAAGTTATCAAGTGGCTCTGAGCTTCAGTAACTGCTCTCTACATAGGAAATACAATTTAAAAGAAAAAGGGAAAGAAAGAAAAAAAGGAAGAAAGGAAGGAGGAAGGGAAGGAAGGAAGGAGGGAAGGAAGGAAGGAGGGAAGGAAGGAAGGAAACAATCTGTTTTCTTTACAGGGCTTTGTTGAGGTTTAAATGGAAAGACATGTAAAAGTAGTGTATAATTTGGCATTCAGATTCTGGTTTTCATTTCTTTCTTTCATCAAGATTAAACCTGTGTATGAATAGTAAATTATGTTTATCTTCTTCTACGTTAAGTGTTTGATTCTTCCCTGCTTTTTTCTTAGGAATGGATCATCTAGGTCAGTGCTCTGCTGCCCTGGCAGTACATTAGAATCACCTCAGGGGCTTTTAAGAAACACAGGTGTGTAAGCCCCATCTCTAGGTATCCTGATTTTCTTGCTCTGAGTTCCCCTCCGTCACTGGCAATTACAGGACAGGAGAAGGAATAAAAGACATGCTTGCAAATCATTTATGAAAGAGGCAGATTTGGAAAATGGCTGAAACTTTTGACTAAAGAGGAATTAACAATCCATTCTGCCTTAATTTTCTAAAGCACCTTTTTGGAAGCAGGACCCATCGGGTTAGTTTTGGACAGTTCCACCACTATAGCGTTTACTTTGGCTGCTCTAGTTTCAGTTATTGTAGCTGTACCGAGAAGAGTGTTCGTATTTTCTATACATCTAATTTCCACAGGTGAATTCATGGAACCCTGTATTATTTGTTTTAGATGAAGTCTCTTCCAATTTATTATTACCTATTATTTATTTTGACTTAGAATTTCTTGATCTAACCTCTGACTTTGTCTTCTGAGATGCCTTTATGAACCTTTATTAATCTCCCTTAGGTGAAACTCTTGCATGCGCCATATTCTCCTTTCCTTGTCCTCTGCTCGCTTCTCCTTACCTACTTCTCAGAGAGTGGAGACCAGGACATTTCCTCTGGGCCCAGGTCAAGTACAGAGGTAATAAATGGGTTTTTTAAGGCCCAGTTTTGGCATTGGTCATTATCTCCTGCTCTGAGCCCATATCCATGTTATGGATGAGATCTCAGGGTATAGACCCTCAGAAAGTGAATAGTCAGAAACTTGTCTCTGGATTTGAATGCCCAGGAAATCTGGGAAGCCTGTTTTGACTAACATGATTTATCACTTGAGATGAAGGGCATTTTTTAAGGCCTCTGGTTCCTCGTTCTGAGAGAATGGCTATAACTTTCAGGAATAGCTTGTTTGTGGCCAAATGCAGGTCATTTTTACTTAATAGGAGAAACAGGAATTGAAGGGAGAAAAACCACATTTGGAAGGGAGAAAATTTGCTTCTAGCCATAAAATGAATCCATGCTCATTGTAAAGAACTTGGGAAATAAAAGAAGGTAAATAGAAGTAAAATCAGCTGCATATCCACCAAGAGAGATGATAGTTGTTAGCACTTTGCTGCATTTTATAACCTGTTTTCTCTATGTAGAATAATTTTAGAAATTAAGATAATTACAAATATGCAGTTTTTTATTTTATTTTGTGCTTAACATTTTATTGTCTGCACTTTCCACAGCAAAAAAGTATTGGCTAAATTTTCACTTTTAATGACTATATAATATTTCACTGTATGCACTCTTCATAATTTATTCAAACAATCTTGCTGTAGTTAGTAGTCATCTAGGGATGGGTGTGATGGGAATAGGAGTAGAGTTTGCATATAGTTCTTTTGAAATTCTCACTGACCCACCTCTTATAACACCAGTTATTTTGTATGCCCACTCATGCTGGGAGGGCCCAGTTCTTCCTTTTTGTAGGTTACTTTTCTAAAAAACTCACTCCTCAATTTTGTAACTATTCTTTACCTATTTACACAGAGAAATGCACACACACACACATAATTTACAATACCCTCCCTCCTCTCTCTGTAATGTGTATACATGTAATGTATACATCTTATATGCATGTGTGTACTATATATAAACACATATGGATACATACTTACGTACAGCTATAAAGTATATATACTTTATCCCTATATACTTTATACTTCTTGGAAGAAAGATAACACTTATACATATATCCATATTGAGAAACACATATCCTTACTTTGTTAATATACATATTTCATAGAAAAATATGATATGCATATCTGTCCATCCTTGGTGCCATGGAAAGGACTTTAGCTATATCCTTTTGTTTTGTTTGGCTTTGTTTTCTAAGTGGTCAATACCTAATACCCCTCTCTTCCCCACCAGAGTTCTAAATTAGTTGAGATAAACAAAAGAATTGGTAGCTGAATGTCAGAAGATCATTTTATTTCTGATAAAAGATGGGTTAGAGAATGTGGCTATAGGCATAAAGCACGATAGGTTTACTGAGCCTAGAATTAAGTGGACTCAGCCTTCAACCTCAGGCAAAACTGGACCATTACAATCCTGTCAGTCCCCCAAGAGGGTCACGGACTTGATCACAAAGGTCACCGCATGGCCCAGAGCAGATGAAACGTGTGCTTTCCATGGGCTGGCTGATTCCTGAACACAGCAAGGAGGGAGGGGCTGAGCTGGCCCCGCCTCATTTTTCTGCTTACCTCATTAATTACCCAAGTCCCTCTACACCTGTACGGGGTGCTGCAGGAGTTCAGGAGCACTGGAGGAAAAATCCCTCCTCACGGAAACCTGATGAGCGGGAAAGACAGGCTTCTACCCCGTCACTGGCTTTTGTCTTACAGAGGAGAAAACGGAGACCAAGACAATTTCACCCACTAGATCAGAATCACACAGCCAATTAATAGAAGGGTTGGCCTTATATTTATTTCCTCCTGAGTCCTTTTTTGATATTCCTTTGCAAAGGAAAGGGAACTGATGGGCTAATTCATGCTGAACAGTTTATTCATTCATTCAACAAATACTTACTGAACAACCACTACATGCTAGCCGTCGTTGGGTCTGCTGGACAAAACAAAAAAACTTATCTTCCTTCTTGAAATTTACCTCCTAGTCGGGGACACAGGTAATAAATAACTAGCTAAAAGCTGGCTAAGTATTTACAAAGACAAGTACAACAGAGTAAGAGTGACAGAGGCTACTCTATATAGAGTACCCAGGGAAGGTCTCCACGAACAGGTAAGATCTGAAGAGACTGGAGCAGCCATGGTATTTCTGGAGGAAAAGCATTCCAGGCTGAGAGAATGGCCAGTTTAAAGGCTCCCCAAATCCTTACATGCTTGGTTTTAAATGTGTCTTCTTGCTAATTCAGAGACGTGGAAGGTAAGAGAGAGGAAAAAAGCAAATGAGTAGATATTTTGGACCCCACACAAAGGATGCCTACTCTTCCCTATTCCTAAGGCTAATAATCTTGCCAGCAGTTATCAGTGATTAAAATCCTGGCCGAAGCATCCCTAGAAGATCTTGCAAACTCTGCTGTAATTCTCGGCTGAGCAGTATTATTGCAGGCTACTCATCTGGAAGAATGCCTTGGAATCATCTTTATCG
Source organism: Smutsia gigantea (assembly GCA_032199065.1). Lineage (NCBI taxonomy): Eukaryota > Metazoa > Chordata > Mammalia > Pholidota > Manidae > Smutsia > Smutsia gigantea. The sequence continues at coordinate 279,921 of JAVSCE010009311.1, forward strand.
TCCTTTGGTTCTCCCATGCTAACAGTGCAGCACCCTCTCCAAGCAGGGGATGCCGTGCACGTTAGGGGTGAGACTGTAAAAATTCCGAAGCCTGTTTTGCTGCTTGTTCACTGTCCTCCCTTATTAGTGAAAGTGTCACAGACACAACTTATACCCTGTTGGGCATTTGGTATGTTTCTAGTGAATGCTTGTATTAAATTGATTTTGAATTGCCAATGGTATTAAGTGGGTAAACAGAACAGCTTTAGAAGAAATCCTCTGAGCTTTTGGATATTAAGATATTCTTAACTTCTGCTCTATTTTTGTTACAGCTGATTCTCTGGCAAGTTTCACAGGACTGGGGAGCCTGGCTCATCATTAGGTGCAGGATCCATAAAACTTGTGTCTCGAGCTGGTTACTACCATCACTACAGTGTGACATGATAAGGACCCACACTGGTGTGAGATTTCAGGGAAACTGCACCTGAAGAGCCAATCCATTCAGTTCACCTGGAAGAAAAGTCGTTGGGCAAGAAGTGGGAGGGTAGCAATGCCCAGGAACATTAACTTACTCAGCATGGTACTGAGCTAGTGTCTGCCAGGGGGGCTACATAATGAAAGTACACAGACTCCCTTACCTATGGGAGGGGAGGAGAGGTAATGGGGTCTGGAGCAGAGTGGGAAAAAGCCTAGCTCTGTGTGTCCATTAGTGTCTTTAAAAAGCACAGGTGAGGGAAATGGCTTTCAGAGGTAAGGAAAGAGAATTGAGGTGGCTGATCACATTTCTCTGTCCTTTCCATCTCACTGGGAAGAGCCAGGGATAGAAAAGATGGGGGAAAGGCGCTATGAGCTAACAGCCGAGGCAGGGCCATGGGTGCAGGGGGCGTGTGTCCTGTCCCCCACTGCATTCTCCCTCCCCCAGCGGTGCCAGGCACTCAATAGGGGCTTAATTATTATTTGTTGTTGAGACAGGGACCATGGGCTTAGACAGAGTAGGGTGAGGGCCTCTGGAAAAAAAACAAAACAAGATAACCATTGCTGTGATTTGCTTTGGCCTGCTGAGGAGCCCAGCTTATTTTTCTAACTTTACCCAAGAGCTGCCTTTCTTCCTCCAGCCCTAAACAAATGATTTGTTGCAACTTGGGCAATGTAGCAAACAAGCCCAAAACTACTGCAAGCCCAAAACAACATAGTAAAAAAAGGCAGGAAGGACACCATCTTGAAACCAATTAGTTAAAAAAAAGTAAAAAAATGACTCAGCCCACCTTTGGAGCAAAGCAGGCAGCCTTGAGTGATATGCTCCCAGACCAGGAAGCTGCTCTCCTGGGAGGAAATCAGATCAGTAAAGTTCTTGTAAATACCCAGGAAGACTAAGAAGAAACTTAGTATTTCTTCAAAAGTATTTGGAACCACTTAACAGGTGTACATTCCTAGCCCTTTGTCTCTTAATTGCCTATAAAAACCCCTAGACAACTACCACCCCGGGACTCCCGAGCTCTGTCCTTTCACTCTATCTCTAAATAAAAGCCTGTACCTTGCTCCTACCTTGACTGTTAGCGAAATTCATTCTTCGGTTCTGTGAACAAGAACCTCGGCATCATTGTGAAAAATGAATGAATGAGTGAATAAATGAGTGAGGTATATGTTGGGTACCTTGACTCAAAGCCCAGTGGTCTTTTCAGTGTATACCTGAAAAACAGGCCTTTATTTGAAAATGAACTGTATAAAGAGAGGCTACTTAAGTGAACTCCAATGTTATTTGAAAGGATGACTTAGAATGTACTTATCTCATGCTTCCGCGGAATTTAGATAGGCCTGTGGCCGTGAGGTCGAAGTAAAAATGAATCTGTGCCTGCACTTAATATAATGCAGAAATATTTATATGATGTCTTATTGTAAGTCAATTTACTTTAAGCAAAAGTTTACTATTTATGCACACAATTCACTCCGATTGACTTCAGCAGCAACTTCAGAAGTGCCTCAAAGACCTTCGCAGATTGTGCGTGATGGTTGAGATAACACAGGTCTTATCCTTAGTTTCTCTCTGGCCAGTACATTACTTAATTGTATCCAATTATCTGGATATTTTTCCTTAGTCATTCACATCTATTCACTCAGCCTTCACCTTCCTACCTCTCTGTCCACAACCATCCATCTATCCCTCTACCCATCTCTCAAATTCTCCATTCATGCGTCCATCCGCACATCCATCCATCCATTCAATTCATATTTATAAGCATATGCCATGTGCAAGGTTGTACGTATTGGGAATAGACACAGTGAAGACATGGTTCTTTGTCGCAGTAGCTTATAGTCATTTTCATCATTAGCTACATTATGAGTGGGCAGCAGCCTCTGTAGACCTCTGTTGCATTCTGATGTTGGCATACTTGTCCATTTCCACAACTACAAAATCAGCTCATTGACACCTTTGCTTGTTCCAACCTCTTAGTTATGCGCATCAGGGAGGGTGTGTGTCGTCTGCCAAAGGTTCCCCAGCTATTGGTGGCAGAGTAGAAACTAAGACTTGGGTGTCGTCTCCTGGTCCAGGGTTCTTTCTATCACACCATGTGCGTTTCCCCTGAACCTGGGCACTCAGGTGCTGCACATCTGGGACAGATGGAAGTGGCTGTTCACTTCCTGAACAGAGAGCCGACTCTGTGGACAGTCTGAAGTCCTGGCTAGAGTTATTATTCAGGACGACCTTGAAAGCCTAGAGACTGAAGAGGCCTCAAGAAGCCAAAGAGCCATCAGCGCCACAGCATCTTTGAATTTCTCAAAGAATATTTATGACGTGTCATTAGATGCCTTCAGACCTCCACAAAATACTGCATTTACAGATGACACCCACTTCAGCAGGAGCCTGAGGGGGGACTCATTAGCAGACAATTAGTCATTCAACTTGTTGAACATTAATTCCTCTTATGTCTCTGGTCTGCCTAGCGCAAGCATAAGAAGGAAAAAAAACAGCAAACTATAGAGTTACCCAGTCCTTGACAGAAGTCCTTCTTTTTCTGTATGAGACTAAATAATTGTTTTGGTATCTCCGTTACCCAGGGGATTTATGGAGGAAGAAAGCTATTGAAGAGTGGAGACAATGTTTCCTCTGATTTTTTCTTTAAGTTATAAATGGATGGTGTTTTGCATATGAGTCTCAAGTTCCCACCGCAGAAGGTAAGGCCCAGATGTCTTGGATGCTGAAGTGTAAAGCGGTGGGCATTTGGCACATGAGGCTGTGGGTACCTATCAACAAGATGACCATACTGTGGGAGAAGAAAGGATCCTCGTGGGATGATTTGGCAAAGGAAGTATGTGACAGAGAAAGGGAAGAGTGAGCACAGATTCTAGATTCCCAGCAGCAGGAAATCTGTGGCAGAAGGCAAAGAGAATGATGGGGAAAAGAGAAAGGCAGAAAGCTATTAGAAGAGAGATGCCATGTTCTGGAATGGAGGCTGCAGAGCCGTGTCGGGAGGTACCAGTGATTGATAGCACAGCTCCTGGGAAGCATGGTCCAGGGTGCAGCTGACTCAAGCCAGGCAAGGTGTTAGGGCTTAGGCTATATGCGCAGGTTTGGGGCAAGGCTTCTGAATCGGCAGTGTGGGGCCTGCACACTCCTAGGCCTGTCCCTGAGTCTAGAACAGCAAAATGGCCCACAGGGTGAAGAGGAGCTGTTCAGAAATGGCCCAGGCACCGGGTGTAGGAACAATGAAAGCCAGGGTTCTTGTCACTGTCCTCCTTGTAACCAAGGAGGTTATATGAAGGAAGCCAAGAGTCTGGGGACAGAAAGATGCTGATACCTAACCAGAAGCAGAGCCACGAAAAGAAGAAAATGGGGCAGCCCTGGTGATACCAGTGGGAGGCCCGACCTAAAGTCCTTGTCGCTCTGCCCCTTGTCATCCTAGTGTGGGTGTCATTCTTCTGTTCTGCTTAAGTGATTTCAGTTGACTTTCTAGCATTTGCCACAGAAAGTGTCTTGAACTAGCTAGTTCTGCTTCTGCAGGTTAGGGCTCATCTTAAGCTGCATTTCAGGAAATAATTGCTGTCATTCTCTGGGCCCCTTCTGCTCATGAGTCTAGGTCACGCATACAGTTTCAGAGTAGAGAGCCTTCTCCTTTCACAAATGGGAACACCGGACTTAGGTGGAGTCACGTGCCCAAGGCCACGGAGCTGGTTGATTTGAAAACCTGATTGGACTGACTTGGAAAAGCTCAGCTGCTTTCCTCTCTGCCGTGTTGCCCCCAGCTGGTGAGGTTTATCCCCAATTTCTTCCTCAGGCTTCTTTAAGGGTCTTTTTGTTTTGTCTTCTGTACCACTAGGATTTCTGCCCACTTTCCTGCCGGCAGCTCTGTAAAACTTATTCCTTTCCTTTTCTCTACACCCACCAACATATATGGGTCCCAGAATAGGCCCCCAGGACCTTGCTCACAAATGGGGACAGCTAACTAATTATCTGTGTATAGCATGCTAATGAGCAAAGACACACGTATATAGAAGCTGCTGCTCAGTAAACATTCACTTTGCAGACATTAACTAAACCCAAAGGAGCGATGCTAGCACAGGCCAGGCCAGTGAGATGTGGAGGGAGCTCCCTTTTCTCCCCTCTCTCCCTCCCAGCCTCTTCTCAGGTAGCCAGACTGTGCCCTGCATGCCTGTCTGCCAGCCTACCAGGTGGGTCTACCCTGTTAGTGCCAGCCTGCTGCTTTACGGGGCACTGTGTGACTGATTTGATGACCTGTGACCTGACTGTCCATCTGGCCACTCAAGAGTTCACCCCGCTGTTTATCTGTGTTTCGCTGTGCCTGAATTTCCATTGCCTCTCTCAGCATCTGACTTGCAAACCACTCTGCTCCGTCTGTTAAGTGGATGAAGAGAGTGACCTCCTGCCAGTTCCTCCCTGCGTCCTCCATCTTCAGTCAAAGCACACCTGTGCTCCAGAGGCGTCTGCTTCCTCCTGAGGTTGCTGGGACCACCACGGCTGCCACCCCAGCTCGCCATGTGCGCAGTGCTCCGTGAAAGGAGAGACGTTTCACTTTGTGTCTGGCAGGCACTGGACTCAACTGGACAGTGAGACCTAGGAAATATGACACCATCTGCTTCCTGCCATGTTCTGGCTCCGGTGCTTGATGTCAGGGCATCAGCTGTTACCTGAGTGTGCTGGGTCCTGTGAAGTGAGCCATCCAGGAAACGTCTTTGCTAGTACTTTCCTCAACACCCCGATTTACACTGGCTGGGCTGCATTGCTGAGCATTTTTTGCTTTTTGACTTTGCAATAAAAATGTCTTCCGGCTTTCTAATTCTATGTCTTCCAAAGAACATATATATACTTAGATATGTATACATGAATATTAGCTTATTCAGCCATCCTTTCCTACATGTGGACTTTTTCTGCCCTAAAGATAGCCTTCTCAGACGAATCTCTGGCTGCCTTGAAGTAACTGTGTCAATCGCTCTGAGCTTTGGTTGCCTCTGCATTCCAGGTGGGAGCAATGTCTTGACTAGTGGCTAATAGGGGTAAGGTGCTCCAAGGGGAGGATTAAGCAAGTGATGGTGTCATAGGAAATAGGAACAGCCAGTTGGGCCTCCCCCAGGTGTGGAGTGCTTAATCTAGCCGGCAGAATTCAGAGCCATAGGAGGAACAGGAGCTCTGGTTCCCTCTTGCCATGGTCCCTGCAAATCTCAAATTTCCCTGCAGCCTCTAGCTCTGGAGACTGCCAGCCAGGTGCCATGGGCAATGCATTGAAGGCTGAGTCCCTTCCTGACTCAGTGGCTCTAGTCTCTTTGCAGACAGACAAATCAAGACAACTGTGTGGAGTATTAAAAATGAAACAAAACACAAAAAAACAATGCTGCTAATGAATTTTCAGACTCAAAGTACACCATCTGGACCATACAGAACAGCTTCTGGAAACTGTGTTGCTTCTTTCCTCTTTGTATGATTTTGACATGGTTTTTGTTAGCCATTCCTATTTTGATGTCTAAAGAGTGATAGTAAGCAGCATCTGAATCTTAATTGAAAATGTATGCTTTTCTCATTTAAATTTGTTGGCTCTTTGAAGAATCATGGCATTGCAAAATTTTGCTGGTGGGGTCCCTGAGAATATTCCTTATGGTCACCAGATTTTTTCCTAAATTAGTTGAAGCCTTTAAGTCCTAGGTCATAAGCAGGATGAAACAATTTGTCACAGTGTTGAAGTATAATGTGAGAGCAAATGCTGTTTGAATTGTAAGAGTGGCATTAGTTTTAGTAAGACTGAGACAACGGGTGGGCTGCTTATGCATGTATGCTCCGGCTCATGACAGCTTGATCATTGCCATGACTTCAACAAGAGCCATGACTATACTCAGCCAGGCTTAGACACAGCCCACTGGCCTTTGCTGTAGGAGGACTGATGAAATGAACATGTGCATATACACGTGCACACACATACATACACACTGTGGTCCATGCCATTGTTACACCTATTAGGACCTATGGACAGAATTGCTATCCTCCCTCTGACCAGGTGAAATGAACCCAGAGCCCCTTTCCGCCCACCCTCCCCTGCCAAGCTAAGCTCTCCCCTATATAGAGTGGTGAAAATAAAAACCTATATTCTGGACCTAGAGGTGGCAGAGGTAGCATTAAAAACTTACTTATGTTGTAGACTCAGTGGGCTGTACAGTCATGTGATTCTGTCATCACATGGACTATGGTTTGTGTAATTACTAATTTCTGTTGCTTCATAAATCCTGCATTTGGACATTTATAGGAATATCTGTGTGAACAACATGGTAGTTCTTCATTCTCATTCTCCCTCTTTTTTGATTGGTGTAGGATTATAAGCATGGCCCATTCAGCCCTTTTAAGGATCAAGAAGACTGTGCACTGCAGTAAGTAGTTAAATCCTTGCTCAGACTTGGCTCTAGCCAGTGCTCAGCAACTTGCAGAGAAGACCTAACAGGCAAGACCCTGTGCCTCCATGGCCACTTTGTTGGCACTGAATGGGAACAATGTTGGGCATCTCAGAGAATGCCATGTTCTCTTCAAAGAGCCTACCACACCCAGAGAACAAAGATTAGAAGTTCCATAAAGGAGAACCATTACATGGCGTAGTGTTGGTAATAATTAAGTTGCATTTTATGGTAGCATCAGCAGGCTAGTCAAGTGAATAATTCTTTTCTGGGTTTACTCTCTTTCTCCATAGGTAAAAAAAAATTTAGATGAATTTATGACATAGGCGGAAACAAATCACTGGATGAACGATTACAGGATTTGAATGTGGTTAAGCCAAGATTAATGCCAGTAATTCCTGAGAACGAAGGAGATGACTGTCCCCCAAGTAAGTGAACTTGCAATTCAAGATATGCATGCTTCTAACCCACAGTTCAAATTCTCTGGGCGCATGTGCACGCACACACTACCCCACCGAAACCCAGCATTCCCAGGTCCCACAGTGAGGGATGGTAAGCAAACAACAATAATGATAGATGGCTTGAGATATGGTGAATGTAGTACTCAGTGTGAGTAAACTGCCGCTTACTAACATTCTCAGGTCACCAGGGTACCATTTAGGCTGAGGCCTTAACGAGGTCATTTGCCTTTACCTACACCCGAACCATTACCTTAATTGCTACTCAGCCTTCATGAAAGTGTTTATGGGTAAACAGTTTCCACCAAGGGAGTTATTAACTACCCCTGGATTACCACAGGATCAGGAATCATAAAATAGTTGCAACTGTAGTCATAATAACCTACGTTGTATAAGTATCTGTTATAAATGTCTTAAATTTTCACTAGCACCACCACCACGCAGAGCAGCTTTAGGGTGAAACACAGATAAGAAACAGAGCACTGGTTATTAAAAAACATGGATGGATAAGAGGCCCTCTTCATCAAGGTGGGAAAGTGTAAATTGCAAAGGGCTTCCCTGCCTTAACCCACCTATTATTGGTATTGCTGCATTTTTGTGCTGAGTAACTAGTGATAGACATACAAATTGTTCTCATGTTAATAGAGGGAGAAAATGTGCTAAATAAATTTATTTTACATGTATGGCCAAGATGAAGGTAGAGCCAGAGTTTTGGAAATAGTGTCAGTTCCATCCCCATTCACTCATCCTATGGCCATATGGCATCAGAATAAGAAGTTGACAGAAGATATTTCAATCCATGAAATAAATTTAACTAAATTACATGAATTTTTGGGCTGTGGAGACCTAGCCATCCAGTTTTGCGGACAGCTTCTCCAGTCCCTAGCCATGTGTCCACCTTAGAGTAGATTCATTGTAGACTAAGAAACACCTAGACTGAATTCTGGTTGTGTCAGCCTGGAAATCCCTCCCCTATCAGTGCTAGGGTCTACGGGGGCTTTCTCTGTCTCTGTGGTCTAATGTTCTGGACTACTGTGATATGCCTTCTATTTTCCCTTATTGTTTGTGTTTCCTACAAAATAAAATTCAATCTGAAAGAATTGCATTTCAGGTACTCTGCCTTTGGACACCTTACCTGTTTCTCTAGCTTTCCCTTACAACTTCTCCACCATATGGCACTCTGGGTCAGTTACATCCCAGTCTTTATGCCTGCCCTGTTGCAGAAAGCAAGATAATGTAGCTATAGTATTTCTTAAACTGAGCAATGAAGAGACCATCCTTAAATGGAACAAATGATCATGGATTACAATAGTGACTTGTTAGTTACATCTGTACAAAAGCAGTAAAAAACTAGGTATGAACTTTTGCAAAGATTCTATAGAGTATGATTCTTTTCCTTGGTCTGTAGAGAACAAGATGGTTTTTCTTCCAAAGAGGAGGCTTTGAAATATTTGAGAAAAGCAGTCATAGATTCTTCAAATCTTTTCCTCCTCAGGGTAATATTTCCCATTTCTCCAGCTGTTACTTATAGGAAATGGTTTTATATTCCTTTCCGTTCAGCTTACTTCTCAGGTCAGATCCAGCTGGTTAATGTCTTTCTTACAGCAGGCAGACACATCCCTCGCTTGACCTGGATCCCACACTTCTAGAGCTATCACCTCAAATTGTTCAAAAAATGTTTTTGAAGCCACATCTTACACAACTGACTCATGTTGATCTTGCTGTCAACAAAAAAGCCTACCTTTTTAAAAGTATATGCATGATATAATGAAACCAAATTTCCTTTATTCTGTATTTATGCAGCTGGTCTATTGAGCATAAATGAAGGTCTCTGCATTTATTCCTGTTAAAATCTATCCTTTTAGTAAGTCCGATATTCTAGCCTCTCAAAGTCTTTGATGATCCTGATTCAGTATTTCCATCAACTAACTAGACCTCGCAGATGAAGGTTTGCTCTGCATACCATTTTAGACTTGATAAGATGTTGCTGTCATTGCTCTATACTCTAAAGAAAAGAGACCCACCTCAGTCTAGGTTATGAGCAGAAAACTCAACACCTCTAAGAGTGTAGAGGTAGGTAATATGGAGTGGTGGGGCCTGTGGTCAACCAGAGAGTGTTAGGTGTTTCAGTTCACATTAATTAAACATATGAACTGCAATAACAGTATGCTGACCAGTAATACCAAGTGACCCTTGGCAGGTGGTGGGTAGAAACAGTTTTGTTGCCATGGTGTCACACTGGTGGAATTTAAAGTGTGTTTAAACTAAGACCAAACACCCTTGTGCTTTTGACAACTCAAGCTGCAACCATGAGCAGCCCATTTTTCATCTTTAGATGGTGTTCAGGATACATTCTGATCAAGATAGGGTGCAACAAAACCATCAAATGAATTTCCTCTCACACAAGGACACATATCTTGCTTCTGCCCCCTTGAAATTCTGCCCAGCAACAAGGAGATCACAGAGAGGAACCCTGCGTGGAGGCCATAGCCAGGACTCCTTAACTACAAGGCCAGTGACAAATGCAGCCCAGAGGAGGGGCAGAACATTGGCTTATGTATCATGGACTAGGTGAGTGTCCAGACGCATAAACAAAGGGGTGATTTCTCAGGAAAACAATAATAACTGACCCACACATTTTTTTTCTTCATTACACAGAAAATACACACAAGTCTTTTGCAAGTATGGAAATATTAAATGAATGGATGAATGAATGAATGAACGTATGAGGAAAAGACCTATTCTAAGTAATTTGGGAGAAATTCACTGCTGCTTTCCCAGGTAATGAGGACAGATATCTTTGTCCAGGGCAGATGCTATGAGATCATGTCTCCAAGAGATGAACTGAGAATGAATTCACCTAAATTATGGTGTTCACAGAGAGGATTCTAGCTTGAACATTTGTTCATATGATTTATGGCACCCTCCATCCGGCAGAGTCAATGCAAAAAAATGAAACTTAATTACAGCATACAGACAGCAGTTTGCTTAAAAGAGAGCTAAAAGTTTGTAGGAATTTTCTTATTTTTTTTGATGAGACAGGAAACTTATCCTGAAGGAAACAAAGAAAAACGTTTATGAAACATTTGCACCTCATCAGATGTGTGAGTCTGACCCTTCGTGTGGGGGAGGAGAGGGCCCTGTGTGCCTCCACTGGGCAAGCGAATTACCCTCAATCCCTCGTCCCCACCCAGCTCCTGCCTCCTCCAGTGCTCAGCTCTCCAGGATTGCCTTTTATTTTAGCTTTGCCTTTCCCTTTATGAAAGAGAGTAGTATCATTGTCCTTTCTCTTTGGCAACCCAAGTCTGGAATTTTAAATTTATATAGTCTAGGAACTGTTCCCGTGTTTATATGGCTCAGAGGGTGTTATTATCAAATCCAATTAAAAACATTCCTTCTGCTAATAAAAAAGTCAGCACCTTCCCATTAAATGAGGATCCATCCTTAAGTTAATTAATTGATGTTAGTACCTTATGTGGTTTTAAGGGTCTCTTGGGTACCAGGCTTCTGAGACGGAGCAGCTTCTAGTTGGCAGGTCAGTGGCTTCGCTTGATGCCCCTCCCTGGCCCCCGACTTATTGTACATCTAAAGCTGAGTCTCTTAACCTCTTTATGTCTTGAGATCTCCTGAGATCCCATCCAGAGAGCCTGGTTAATGGTACATATTTGGCAAAGGTTTGTGAGATGTACAGATGGACCTGCCTGCTGAGTAACACTAGTGCTTCTGATACTCTGGACCATTTAGGATTCAAATGGCTCCACCCAAGTCACTAGGAAAGGCAGCCAGCCTCTGAGGGTTAGATTTAGTTTTAGAATTTGGAAATAGGTACTACTTTCATTAAAAAAGAAAATAGAGCAAGGAAATAATACACCAAACATTTGGATAGCATTTTGTATTTCCAGCATACTTTCAGATAATACATTATGCAACTCACAAGCAAAGAGCATTTTATCTTTTTCGGGCATGTGAAGACAGCAGGATTCCTGAATTCTCAAAAACTAATCATTAGCACCTCTGACAACAGAAAAGTGATCAGTGATTCCGTTTTCCCTGAGTCTAGTGACTTCATCAGCTCGTGATTCCTGCATTCCCCTAAAATAAGGTGCTGGTCTGGGCTCAAGCTCAGATTCAGGGAGCAGCCACCCAATTCATCCCCTTTTCCTTATGACGCACTAGCAGTCCTTTCTCGCCATTGCTGCCCCAGTAGTTTTAATGGCGGGCACCAGCACCGGGAAGCAGCTTTACCCATGAACGTGTCTTTCGTGTGCCGAGGAAAGAGGAGCCTCTGTCATGGACACCTGAGCCACAGACAGTGTGTCCAACAAGCTCCATTTCCCACATGCCACTTGCTGGTGTTTATCCTGTGTGTGGGCTCCCCTGGAGGATGGTGGTAAAGGACTGACTGCTCTGCTATAACCCAGAGTCATATTTTTCCACCTAAATCATGAAGAGGCTTCAGCTCCCATTCTCTGTTGTTTCCTACTGCTTAGATAAGATGTCCATAACCAAATGCTTCATTAATATGAAGGGTGTCACCTGTTTTTGGTCTGGAAAGAGGCCATCTTTGTACTTCTTTACTTAAAAAAACATCTGTTGAATTAAACAAGCTACCTCTGTCCCTCCTTCCCTCCCTCCCTGCCTTCTCCTTCCTTCCTTCCTTCTTTCCTTCCTTCCTCCCTCCCAACCTCTTTTCCTCTCTCTCCTTCAATCTCCTTTTTTCTTTCTTAGATATAAATAAACAATTTTCTATGTTAAAGTATCTTTCTTTAGAGATTAAAATATGTAAGGATAAAATGCCATTCATGTAATCACTGGACAGGTAAACTGCTTTGTGTGACAATGTTTTTAAATCAACAGTAACCTAAATGGTATGAAGAACTCTCCATTAGGGGAGTTTCTTTTTTCTTTCTTCTTTTTTTTAATCCTTCAATTGCAAGCCATTCATTTTTACATTTCCATGTTAAAGTTACACACTAAAAGTGCATTACCTTAATAATCAATAACTCAGTGGGAGGTCCTAATGGGGAGAATTCACTGGAAGCTACATTCCAGTTGAAGCCGCAAAGGATCACCATAGGCCTGCGGGCTATAATTAGACAGCCATAAAACTAGGAGGTAAAGGGTGGCAGACTACATTAGCAGTAAAATGCTAACTTGCAAGTAATAAGTCTCGAATCTTTCATGTCTACTCGAGTGTCACTTATACTTGAACAAGGAAAATGTTATGTTAAAGAACAAATTTACATTTAGGATCCCTGAAGCTTAAGGACCGGTGAAGGTTAGTGTGGCAATGAGAAAACAAATGAATACAAATCTGCACATTTCACAATTTTTACTCGGTGCTCCCCTTCCCTCTCCCTTTCTTTTCCATCCATCCGTTTTTCATCCCCCTCCAGGGTCTGAGAAACATCACAGAATTTAAACACAGGAAACCAATATAAAAACCCTCTCATGCAAACAAACAGTGTGGCTGACTTTACATGGTATCTATTCATGGCTGGCTAGTTTTACATTTTCTGATCAGTGACTGCCATTGAGACCAGGAAACCAGTTTCTTCAAGAGCATCCGTGGACTGTCTGAGGGCCTTGCATTATTGATTTTCTGCTCATAGATTCCAGTTGCTCTGTCAATCATGGGCCAGAAATTCAAGATGGCAGTCAATAAGCAAAAGACAGAGCCCCCATGAAGGCAACAAAATAATTCAGGATATCTGAAACAGAAAATGCCAAAATTCTCAAGAGAAAACAGATAAGCCTTTCTTAAAAGGAAAGCCGTAGCACCCCCAAAAGACACATTATCTTTGTGAGGGAGTATATTCTTGCTAAGGGAGTCTGGTATTTGTTCACCAAATTAATTCATCAGTAAAACATTTATTAAGTGTCTGTTAGGTAACATTATAGGCCCTGATGACATAATGAGGTATATTGTTCTGCTCCTATTGGACAGAAAGGTGTCGGGCAAACATGTACTTGTAAGAAAACACGCTGAGCGCTGTAGCAGAGGTAAGTACAAACGGCTTTCTGAGCATAGAGGAGAGAGACGCAACAGCCTGGGAGAGTCGGGAAAACAGGAGTGAGAGCTGAAGAATGCTTAAAAGTTCTACAAACGAAGGGGGCGCAGGACACTCCAGGTTGAGGACCTAGCAGGTGGCAATCACCCTACACGCGCTCACTCTTATTCACACAAATTTCATGGACGTATATGTTATTGAAAGAGGTTTTCTTTAAACTAGAAATATGAACTGAACACTCTGTTATGTTGGTTTTCAACTATTTAATGATTTTTTCCCCCTCAGCCTCTGTTAGGTGTAATCCCATGGTGTCTAACTCATGCTTTGTGCAAAGAAGATGCTCAGTAAATATTTGTTAATGGATTGATTAAAGAGAAGAAGGCTAAGCATGAACTGAAGGAAGTAGTAAAAATCTTTAAGGAGTTATTACATGTCTTTAGGATCCCTTAATGTGATCTGGGAAACTTAAAAGTGTTAAGTGGTAAAAAAACCAACAACTACGGATTTGGTAGTTGAGTATCCGTTACACATCCAGTGTTCCAGTAATGGGATTTTCTGGTTGGTATACAATTTTCTGGTTAAAGAGAAGCTAGCCTAAATCTTTTAAAGTTGTATTCAAGTAACTACCATACCTCCTAGATAGGGCGCTAAGGGGTCCTGTTGTTCCCTGACTAATCTCACCCCGCTGCTCAGTCTCCTCTCCCACCCCTCAGTCTCATTCATTGTGCGCCAGCCTCAGTGGCTTTTCCAAAAATGGCCAAGTGGCTTCCTTTTTCAGGGCCTTCTAATATGTTATTCTTTCCACCTGAAACACATCCCTTCCCATGCTGGGCTTTTGGGACTTACACACCCCTGGGGGGGCAGGGGCTCAGATTCACTGAGCTCAGCCTGCGGCACTAACCTCTAAGAAGTTACCAAAGCCCCATTTGCAGAAGCTCACCTCACATCTGCTGCATTCTTCTCTGCAGGCTGGTCACAAATCTTTGCAACTGCCACTGGAGAATACCACCTTCTCTTTCTCGTCTTTTCTGCCATATAAACTAGAAGACTAAATTGGAACTGCCAAGAGAAGATTCTGGGAAAAGCAGTTCCCAGTTCTGATACGCAGGGGTATTTCAAGACGAGATGACTAGGATGAGTTGACTAGATAATCTAGCATCCTGGCCAATTTCTACACATCCTTCATTTTTCCCAGACCGTTTCCTGATGCCTAGACAAAATGATGCTCCTATTTCAGAGCACTTTTTCTTAATAACACTTAGCACAATGGTAATATATGGTTATATGTGTTGTTATGGCTTAAATATTTTTCTTGTCCACTAGAAACACTAGTTCTTTGTGTTTACCAAAATATCCTCTCACCCTCTGGCACCTATTGGGCTTTCAATAAATATTTGCTGAAGGAATGAATGAAGTACCTCAGTTTTGTTTTCAAGTATTTATGTTCTTGCAATGCCTGAAAGTTATCCTTCCTGAATATGGTACAGAGGTAAGGTTTTGATATAGATGTAACAAGTGGAAGAGATTGGGTTAAATCAATGATTGCAGGGTACACTTGAAAATTGTTGAAAAGCTCATAGCAGGGAGGACAATTTATCATTCTCTATCAGAAGTTTTTGAAATATGTCTATCCTTTGGCCTAGAAATTTTAAGGCTGTTTTCTAATGACATTTAAAGCTCTGAAGGGGATTGATGTATGAAGACTATTCATTGCATTATTCATTGCGAATTTTGGCAAGAGTTGTCATTATTCTGTGTTTATACTTCCACACCTCCCACCTACTTCTCAAACCACTGCTATATGGCTTCAGTACCCCTAAACCCACTGCAAATGTCTGTCTGAGACCAGTAACGACCCTCTTCTCATCAGCAAACTCTGTGGATATTTGTAATAGGCATCATACTTGACCTCTCAGAGCACTTGTCCTGTGGGTGGTTTTCTACTTTTTTAAACATCCCTCCACTCTTCGGTTTAGTACCTGGCTGTTCTTTTGCTCCTGGCCACCCATTCTCAATCTGTTTTGTGAGTCTGCCTTCCTCTGTTCTGTGATTCTGCTTTGTGTTCTTATTCCTTTCTTCTCCCTCTGGGAAAATGTGTCCTTTTCCATTATTTCAATCACCTTTCATATGCTGAAAAATCTCAAGTCTGTCTCTAGACAGAAGGATCTCATTACATGCATTCAGATACTGCACATCTCAAATAAGCATATTAAACTCAATTTACCTAAAACCTAACATGCCAGCATTCCCAGTAAATGTACTTTATTCAGTTACTTATTCAGCTCAAAGTGTGAGTGTGCGAGTGTCTGTGTGTGTGTGTATGTGTGTGGGTGTTTTATGGAAATGGAGATTTTACTTACCTTCAGATAGGCAAGCTAACCAGTGTCAGACCATAAGTAGCTCGTGGTTATTCTTTTTAAATCTGGTTCTATTTTCTTCAGAGTTAGTTATTTCATTCCAGTTTTTGGCAATAGTGTTATAATGAAGTCCTAGTTTAGAGCATTTTGGGTCTAGGCATCCCCTCCTTTTTTGAATCTGCTTGGCTATTTTAGATAAGACTGAGAGAGCTTGGTACTATTTCAAACCAGAACCCATAAGCACCATATTTAAGGCTTGCTTGGTTTCATCATATGATAACATCAGAATTTATATAATTTCTCCTCTGACTACTTTCTAATAAAAAATGAGTTCAGAAATATTCTACAGAATTGAGAGGCCAGGTTAATTAGGCCGTAGTAGGCTTTCCTATACACCCATGTTCATGAGTCTGAAATATCTGGAGTTTGACTTGAAAACGAAATTCCTAGCAAGATTATGTTTACCTATATGTCTATGTTCCTTTAAAAGATGTTTGCTGCCATGTTCTGGAAAAACCTCTCAGAAATAAAATAGAACATCATCTTTTAGAAATTGGGGGATTATTGTGTGCTCCATGAAAGAAGACCTTTATATTTTACATAATTATGGGAGTGTTTTGCTCCACCTTGGTTGAAGATTATGGAAGGACAGCTTTCAAGATGCTTTTGACTTACCGACCATTCATAAGTCTGTTCAAATAAGAATAAGTCTCTTCAAGTTTGAGGAGGAAAGGAAGATGTCAATTTACTTTCCAGAGGAGTATGACTTTAGCTTCATTCATTTGAATAATAAATGGAACCTTAGGGTGGTTTTTAGTATGTTCAAAGCACTATACATCCTGTTTCATAGCTTGCCTTCTACTGAGAAAACACCAAAATATCTGCATGAGGTTAGAAGTGACACTAAGCTCTTACTTGTCTTACCTCTCCCTAATCCCCACGTTTTCTCCTCAGCAATCTTTTTCTGGCTTGTTATAAAACTTTAATCAATTAGCATGTAAATAATAAAAGTTTATTCTCTCACCTAAGCTAGACATTTGTTTTAAGGTACATAGAGGTATAAAATATGGAACATTCTTCAAGGATAAAATAATGCTGAGAAAAGGAAATATGTATATGAAATAAACAGAATATGACTTAAATAAATTGGAGATCCTGAGCCTGGAGAGGGAAAGAGTTAAGTAGTGGGAGATGGAAAGTTTTTGCAGAATAAATATTGTAATGATGGCCATGTGGAAAGAGTGATTCAAGTTGCTCGGTTGAGTACCAGAGGGTGGAGCTAGAAAAGGAGTGGAAGTTAGAGCAAGGCATCTTGAAATTTTAAACCAACTGAACTGAGAGCAGAATGGCCTCTGTTGAGAGTGAGTTTCCTTTCACTTAACAAGGAGATGCTGGATAAACACTGATTGGTTCTGGTATGGAAGGAATCCTAGAGTGAGGTAGGAAGATGGACAGGGGAACCTTTAAGATCCATTCTGACTCTGAGAATCCATGTTTTCTAGGTAGAGATGATATGACATTCTAGCAGTTAGAGAATATATTATATAGATAATGCAGAAACAGAACATTATTTTAGTAAACTTGGAAGAGGCATTTCTTCTTGAGAACTAACATACTGTGAATATGTCAGTATATGCATTTTACTGGGTTGGTATCTCCTGCCTTCATTAGATTCTCAGCTTCTGATTTCAAACATACTATGATCACAGCAATAGAGGCCCCATGTTAAAGCATGTACCCTCACCCCTCACTGTATTTTAGGGAGTGAAACTTCAGTGGTGAGAGAGCTGTTTTCTAAGGAGAAAAATACATAGGACAATTAAGTATTGCTAGTAGGCAAAAAGGACAAAAGCTAAACTGTGAGACTTAGAGGTGCAGGGGATGAGGTAGAGTGGTGGAGAACCAGAGGGGGGATATTTTTGCATTGGCTAAAAACTGAGATGATCTTCCTTTCTCAGAGCAGCTCTCTCCCTATTACCACAAATCCTGTAATGTCATTGTTCCCCAAAGAAACAAAATAAAAAATATATGTATGTAAATATATATATTCATATATAGACATGATACATATTCATATATTTATGTGTATACATTTATATATTTATATGTATATTTTATTTTAAGGACTTGTCTAATGAGATCTGGGGTGCTGGCAAATTTGAAATGTGTAGGTCAAGTTGGCAGGTGGGAAACCCAGAAGGAGGGGATACTACAATATTGAGGCAGAATTTCTTCTCTCCTTTGGGAAACCTCAGTGTTTCTTCTTAAGGCCTTCAACTGATTGAATGTGGTCCACTGATATTATTGAGGGTAATCTTAAATTAAACTGGTTGTAGATTTAAACAATTTAAAAAAACACTGTTACAGCAATGCTGAGATTAGTATTTCATTAACTGGTACTATGATTCAGTTAAGTTGATGTATAAAATTAACTATCACAACCACTATGCTTATACCTTTTGGGCCAGAAAACTCAAGGTGGCTATTCTTCTTTCTCATGAAATTTTGTATGCTTTTATTCTAGAAAGTAACACAAGGAAACTCATTTTTTACGGAGGTGGAATGAAGGTGATGGAGTACCAAGAAAACACAGAGCTTCCTTCACAGCTGCGTCCAGGGTTGGCCTTGTTAAATGGAGTTGGCAATTGCTCAACTAACTGTACCACTTTCCAAGTAGTAGCAATGCCTTTTTCTTATTCACCATATTTTGTTTTTGTACAATGGATGACTTTGATTATGCATAAAATTTTTAGTTGAGTGATGTAATTCAACTCTAACTTACTAAGCTGCTTAGGGGAATGGCAGGTATCAGCAAAAACCCATTAATTTTGTGCTCTTAATATATCACATCAGGAGCACAATAATACTTGCAGCAGTTATTGCTGCATATGAGACAATTGCAACAGTACTTATTTTAACCCATGTGTGTCTGAATTTGCCTAAGTTTGTCTGTGGTCTTTGGTTACTCCACACTGGCCCTGTTATTAGTGGACTCTCTGAGACATGCCCGCCTCACAGTTAGAACGGAAAAGCAATGAAGGAAAGTGGAAACGTGGGATTCCGCTGACAGTTTAGGCTTGGGGCTGACATATTGTCACCTCTACCCCCATTCTATTGGCAAAAAAGAAAGCACATCAGTGGAATGGGAAGTATATTCTGCCTCTGGTGGGAAAACCTGCAAAGTGACATGGCAAAGATCATGGATACAGGAAGAGGTGAAACGGTGGGCCAATAATTTAATCTATTAAATGTGTGATAGTCTATTTGTTTTTCTATGGCTACTTTAACAAATTACTACAGCTTTGGTGGCTTACTACAACAAAAAAGTATTCTCTCATAGTTTACAGGCCAGAAGGCTGAAACTAATATCCCTGGGGCAGAGTCGAGATGCCCACGGCATAGTTCCCCTGCAGGCTCTTGGAGAGAAGCCATCCCTTGCCTCTTCCATCTTCTGGAGGCTGCTTGATGCCATACTCTTTCTCCACGGTCACCTTGCCTTCTGCCCTTCTATCTTCCACCCCCGTGTATGTGAAATCTTCCTCTGCCTCTCTCTTAAAGGATACATGTGATTGTATTTAGGGTGTATCTGGATAAACCAGGGACTCTCCCCATCTCCAGGTCCTTAACTTAATCATATCATTTGCATATAAGGAATAGTCAGGTTTCGAGGAATTAAGGCCTGATATCTTTGAAGGACAGTTTTCAGCCTACCACAGAAAAGAACAGCAGCCACAGAAAGCCTACCGTACAGAGGAGCCAATCCAAACCTTTACATATATTAACTCATTTAAATTTCAAAATAGCCCTTGACATTGTGTCAGTTACTATCCCTACTTATTAGAAGAGGGAAATAAGGCAAGAGAAGCTAACCAACAACCTGTCCAAGTAGTAGAGCCAGGGGTTGAGCCATCTGACTCCCGAGTCTCTCTTAATTGCTACATTCTGCTGCTTCTTAACTTTACTTGGAAATCAACAGAAACATAGGTGGAAACCATGGCCATAGCTTCTAACACTGGGATTTTTTTAATGTTGGGCTTTTAATTTCATTAAGCAGAATTGGCTTCTTTCACTGGGAAACATGGGATGGGCTTCTGAGAAGTGCAGGGAGTGGTAAAAAGAGTATCTTGGATGCTGTCAGCAATTGTTCTAAAACTACTGGGCTGGGATCAGTGATCATATTTGTGGGTCATATTCCAGTGGCTACGTTCTCAGTAGAGCTTCTCAGTTTGGAACATATCTGCTTTGTAAATGCTCTTGTTTCTTCTCTTCGAAATTACGAAGAA
The DNA here is from genome assembly GCA_032199065.1 of Smutsia gigantea. Classification (NCBI taxonomy): domain Eukaryota; kingdom Metazoa; phylum Chordata; class Mammalia; order Pholidota; family Manidae; genus Smutsia; species Smutsia gigantea. The sequence goes on from JAVSCE010009311.1 coordinate 299,900, forward strand.
TTTGTGATTAGTGCTTGAAAGAGTTGTGTTCTTGCTTCCTACAGGAAACTGAAGCCAAGGAATCTTAACATGCGTAATTTAATAGGCAACAAAATCTGAGTGATGACGGTGGTTAGAGTATTTCAAACCAGTCATTCAATAGAGTGATGTGTTTCTTTAAATACACACGCATTTTTCATGACTTAAATGTTGAGCTTTCTTAGCTTAGCGTCTGTCTACCCTTCAAAAGGGAAACATTAGTTTCATGTATTATTCTGTTTGCTATTTTTGGTTTAAATACTGACAAAATCTAAGTTATTATATTTTGAGGAGCTGTAACATTACACAAGGAAGGATGAGTCCAACCACATATGGTGTGAGCCAAATGCCTTCAGAGATTTTTCTACTTTTTATGCTTTACTAGGACTTTCTCCCTTCACTCTTTAGCCCACATTTTTTTGAAGGTCATTCTTTGGCACATAGTTTAGTCATTTGCCCCCAATCAAAAAAATCTTATACGTAAGTAAGATATTTATTTCCAAATGGCTTTGCTGGTTTTTTAGGTGTGCCTAAAGATTTTTCTATTATACATTAAAAGCTACTGTTATTATTTTATCCAAGAGTAAATACACTTAGATCCATGAGCTTTAAATAGATTCCAAACTTATTAAAACTACATCCTTAAGTCTACCAAAATGACTGAATGGTAAAAAACACATTCTCACTTAGGCTTCTGAAAATTGGGACAAAAATTAGTTTCTAAGGTACAAATAATAAACTCAAAGCTAGACCTTTTCTTTCAGTTTTTCTCTTTTTATTTTGTAGAGAACTATCATCTGGATTAATTCTAAAGAAAAGCAAGAAGGAAGATCAAGGCTAATAATTAAATTTCTGCTACAGAGAAAATTGCCAAAAATTAATCATGGTATGTGGATCAGGAAATATAAGGGAATTTTATATTTATCTTTTCTCTGAATGTTATTACAGGCACAGAGTGAGGGGGAAAAAAAACACCTAAACTATTAGGTTTAGGATGTTATGTGTAGTGGAAGATAATACTTGGGAGTTTCGGGAGAAACATGAACCTTCAAGATGATAATAATACATCAACACTAAACTTATTCCCATGTCAGCACTCATTTACCTTCCCTGCTAGGGACGATCTTATGTCAGTTAGTCATATGGCCCTTCCGTACTTCATTCAGATCTCTACTCAAAGTCTTTATCCCCAATGAGTCCTTTCTTCACCATCCTATCAAAAGTAGTAACCTCTGCCACTCTAACCTTGTGTCTTTTTATTGTTTCTTCTTGATATGTATAATGACCTCAGTTTATATCATATGTTCATTTGCTAATTGCTTGTTGTTGTTTGTTAATTTTCTGTCTTTCTCTACTCCCTCCCCCTGCCACCCCACCTCTGTACCAAGATTTGTGCAGAGTGGGTACCCAGTACATATTTGCTGTTCCCACTGAATCCCCAACCCACACTTCAATTACAAACATGCTCTGTTTATGATTGAGCAGTGTAATGAGCAGTAACTAAACCTGACCTCTGTTCCACAAGAGTTTCTGTCTTTCTTGTTCAGTGCTGTACAATATACTTGAATAAACCAAGACAGGTGAACCACTGCTGGAGAATCCATGGAGAATTGTCTCCCACATTAGCCAGTTAGTAACAATTGGAAGCCATGTCCTAACTAACTCTTCATTTAATTATTCCTTTATTGACTTACCCAAACCCTGAATAGCACTTAAAACAGTGTCTGGCACATAGTTCATACTCAATAAAAGTTAACTCTTTATTCTCATGCCACGGATTGCCTTTTCATTTTTTGGGGGTGTATATATGAGATTTCCTCTTTACTTCTGATTATGTGTGTCATGGATATTGGGATGGGCTTGATTTAGTAAAGGGGTACACAAGGAAAAAAATCACCCTTAATCTCATCAGTGCCGAACTCTATTCTGAAGACATCAATGGACCAAACCCATTGTAACACATCATTACATGAATATGGATACATTGTGAGTGTTCATAACATAATAAATACATGGAATCTTAGAGTGGGGACTTTAAAGATTACCCTACTCAACTTGTCCTCTTTCCTAGGAAGGAAACAAGCTAAAGGGCCAAGTAGATTGTCCACAGTCATAATGAGTTAACAGCAGAGTGGGGAATGTGAGTCTTGATAAAGTAGTATGCCTGTAACAATAATTTGAGTCCTATCTTCTCATACTGTTTTTTAAAAGGGTATTCACAGTATGAGTGGTTTGAGCTAACTGCCTCTTTAAGTACTTTTCCAGGAGAGTGAGGGGCTGCCCAGACGTGAAGGATATGAACTTGGGATGTATTATAAGAGAAGCCAGTGGCCGCATGAAGAGTGCAGATGAAATGCCATAGAAAATCTTAACAGCATCAATTAATCAGTACTTATCTACTGAGTAGGAAATGGTATATCCTAGCAGGTATAAACTCTGGAGTCAGATTCAGATTTGGGTGTGAATGCCTACTTTATTTAGCTCTTTCAAGTTACTTAACATTTGCCTCAGCTTTGTCTCAGATCCTTTATATATAGACTGAAGATAATAATTGTTTTTTTCTTATAAGATTAAATGATAAAGTCAATAGATAGTATTTAGTACAGTCTATATATATATACACACAATAAGCACTTAATAATATTAGGATCACCTATATATTATACTCTAAATCATTTGGCGTGGATATTATCTGTTGGCCTGTCTATATTCTTTCTCCAGAATACCCCACCCTGCTTTGTGCCCTTGGAGAATGAGCCATATGTATCACCTCAATGGATAATCTTAGGTTCAGCTAAGGGGGAGCCCTGGCAAAGGATTGGTAAAAGGGAAGAGAGAACCACTGTGGCTCACTGTGAAGTCCCCAAAGAGCCTTCTGTCACGCTGCCCTCTGCACAGTGTTCTCTGTACCCCATGGTTCTGGCTACTGCCCTCACCTGCTGGACCACTGCCGCTAGTACTAGTCATGGGGTTCTGCATTGTCTCTTGTGGTCCCTGACTACCCTGCCCCCACTTTTATATAGAGTCTCTTTGTTCAACACTTCTCAAATTGTTCTAATCTGAATGTGCCCTCAAATTCTCTCTGACTCCCCATTTTCCCCCATTTGATTTCTACTACTCCGCAAGTTAGGTATTATTTCCATTTAATGCATGAAGCTACTAAGTGAGACTTAGGCAAGTTAATTTTCCAAAGTAAACTAACTACTAAATAACAATGTCAAGACCATAATCCAGTATTTTTCTGGCTCTGTAGTCCATGGCATTCTGATATGCCATGTCCATGCACATCTGTTGTGTACCCTAGATCATATTCCGCAACGCAGGACCGTGATTTATTGATCTTAGTATCTAGCCCCATTTCATTCCAAATATGTGACATATACTCAATGCATATTTCTAAAATTTCTATCAAATATAATTTAAACTTGAAGGTTATTTTTAGGGAGGCATATACCACTTAATCAGTATTATATTTCACATCACATAATGTGAACATATTGTTTTATTATGTGATAGTAATCTTATTACTCATTGACTGCCAAAAACATAGCACAGGGTCCATGAGGGAATGCTGTTGGTGGGCGGTAGAGGAGAGAGGAGGATGACTTCATGAGTACGCCTGGGGAGTTGTTCTGGTTGAATTCTTTAGTTTTTTTTCTGGTCTCTCTCTGAAATGTAAAGAGCTCTGGGACTCTGGCTACAGATGAAAGAGGTGGATTTTTGTTTTGAAAGAAGCTGAGGGAGGTGGGTGTGTTTTCTGTGTTATGAATTTAGTTCTTTTCCTGCATTATAAAATCTGATTTCCTCCAGAAAAGTTTAGCATCTGTTCTGTGATTTGATGAATAGCTTTGAGCTGTTAATTTAATTGCTTCCTAGTAAGGCACTAATGACCTTTTTTGTTCCACGAAATACTAGTGTGTTTAGTTATAAATTAACCGTAACTAAACACTTGGAGTACCAATACTTAACAATTCATATCACTCAGGTTCAGGCCGGCTGTAGCAACTAGAGTTAGTGTTATAGATGGTCTGCGGATTTGCTTCCAAAATCTGCAGTAGGTAGGACGACCATTAACTTTCTCAGAACAGCAAATTCAGGGCAAAAGCCCACTGTCATATGAGTAAAGGAGAATAAAAGAGAAAAAATGTATCCCAACACATTTCTAAGCCTGAGAAATCTCATTTGATGTTTTCAGCCTAGGAACTGGAGGCCTGGGGTTTGGCCCATGCCAGTCTGGATTACCTGAGTTCTCTGAATTACGTACTCTCTGTGTGGTCACAGCATGGTACAGGAGTGGGAGAGTTAAGCCAGAAGTTGGGACTCTCATATCTGTGTGTTGATGACCAGGTTTCAAATATTCCTTCAAGAGTGAGGATATTTTTATATGTTTCATGGGAATAAATATTACTTCACCACTTCTCCAGGCCTTCTGGTGTGGCCACAGAGTGTTGATTTGATTGGTAATTGAAATTAGGGCATTGCAGCTCCCGCTGGAGTTTAGTCGGCTTCCTCTCGGACTGCTGCCAAGTAAGGCCTTTTCCTGAAGGGCCCCAAATAAACAGCGAGGCCAAGTAAGGTCCGGGTCTGCCTTTGGCAACTGGAGTAAAGCAGTTGCTTGGGACATCTGTGTCATCGGGAGATTTATTCTCTGCCTTCTTTGAAATAGCATGTTCTTACCAACTAGGAATTCTCCCAAAGCTCCAAGATAAATATTTTTGGAAACCTAATGATTCTCAGTTTTCTCAAAGCTGAAAGATAAGGTGCATGTTGAGGAAGGAAGAGGGCAGTAATCTCACTCTCCATTCCCAGCTGAGGCATATTTGGTTTCCAAAACGGAGCAGTTGAAAGAGATTCAGAATGAACTGCAGTTTGCATGAAAGGGCTGTGTTGCTCCTTCATCTCCAGAACCCAGGGAGGGGTGTTGCCTGGAATGTGGACCTCCCACACACACAGTTGGTTTTATGTCAAGGACAGTACGAGAAGCCAAGGGACACTTTCACCAGCAGCAGCAAGAATTCTTTCAAAGTAAAGATTTGTTTAGTGATGTTAAAGACAATGGAAGAATGAGTATGTAGTGTGTAAGCCAAACCTTGATCTTTTTTTTCTTAATTACCCTTTCCTCAAAACTAAAAACATTTTATTCGCCATTTCAATAACCATATTATGCTTTAGGTGAAGTGATATCTCATTATTGAGATTAAATTTGAATCCTTTTAAAGGATGCTTATAAGGATTAATGTTGTGAAACCTCAGGCTCCCTATCTTTAGCTATTAGAAAAGAATATATTTTCGAAAGAGTGATTTAAATTTCTTTTTTTTCTGAAAAGATGTGTTTCTAAGCTTCGAATTTGCTCATAGCTCTTTGTGGTAAGCACAGACAGGTAGTTCATATTAAGGACGGATTTTGATATCTCTCAAGGTGCAGCTCTGTATTGACCATGTGAATAACCATCAGCATCAAATCTATAAGCAGATATTGGGGCTCAGCCGTGGGCATAAATCCAGAATTAGATGGCTTCTCACCACCCCACTTCTATCTTTATGGTCTGAGCCACTGTAACATCTTACAATCACTTCCTGGCTGAACTTCCTGATTCTAACTCTGATTTCCTTTAGTTTTTCTCAGCCCAGATTTGCTTCATCAAAACGCAAGGTTACTCTTCTGCTCAAACTTTCCAAAGGCTTCACATACCACTCATAGTAAAAGCTAAAGTCTTGTGATGGCTTCCTAGGTCTCACACGATCTGCTTCCTACCACTACCCTGTTCTTTCTTCCATCTCCTACCAGTTTCTACCCAGCTACTCTTGCCTCCTTGTTATTCATCAGAGGTGTCAGGACAGTCTTAGCCTTAGCATTTCCTCTGTCTGAAACACTCTTCCTTTGCAAAGCTCTTTATCTCACCTCTTCCAGTTCTTACTCAAATATCACTCTCTTAATGAGGCCTTCTGGTACTGTTTTATTTAAAGTTGCAGTCCTCCCCATCATTGCTTCTATCTCCTTTCCCTGATTTAACTTTTTCATAATACTGCCACTTAACATGCTGTTACTTTTTCATATCCTTCTTTTGTTCATTATCTGCCTCTCCCCATGAAAGAATTAACTCTATGCGGGTGCACCTAGGAGAATGTAGAGTTCAGAGGAGGCATTCAAAACTATTTTTGAATGAGTGAACAAGACATTGTATTCTTACTCTTTGGAACCCTGTTAAAGATTCTGACTCTGCTCCCACTTCTGATCCCTAACTCAATTCCACCATAGTTTTTCACATTAGCAAACAATTTTGCAACAACCAGCTGGGTGTCCTTACAATTCAGCTCAGTTCTGGCACTATCTACCCAGAGTGAGCAGCAGCTTCCACAGCTGTAGGTCTCAGTCCTCCAGGGTTACTCCCCCACCAGCCTCCCACCCCAATTCAGGAATAGCCAAATGGAAGAGATGCCAAGGGGAAGGGGTGGGGAAAGGGCACGGAGCTTCCTTCCATGCCTTTTCCAGGCATGCTATTCTGCCTGAATCTCTGCATGTTCGCCAACCAGAAAGCTCTCCAAACCTCCTCCTTTTGGGTTTTTATAAATTAAATGTTATCATAGGTATGTATGAATAGGAAAAAACGGTATATATAGGGTTTGGTACTATCTGTGGCTGCACACATCCCCTGGAGGGTCTTGAAACATATCCCCAGTGGATAAGGGGATATGTACCACCACTGTACTACTTTTTCCCAAATATAACTGGATTCTTGAGCTTTTTGTTCTCATCTTAGTGCTTATCTTGGCAAACTGTAACATCTTAGACAAACCACAAATCCAACTCCAGATGCATTAAAGAATAATCTAGATATGTTACTGAAGATTTCTTAGAAACACTGAAGAATATTGCATTTCACATTACTGGGGAAAAAAAAGTACTGCTTAAATATCTTTTCTCCATGATTCCATTCTAGGTTTTTCTGCATATTCCCTTATCACTCTGTCTCCTCTTCTATGGTTCCCAGCATTCCTAAAACAATCCAGACTTGTGCTAGATCTAATCCACCTGGCCCAGATTCTGTAATGTCATGTCATTGTTCTGAAATATTTGTTCATTCAGATATATACATAATATTCCCATGATTAAAATTTGTTATTATTTTCCTATTGCCTAAAGTATACACTACAAACTTAAAACAATCTTGATACTGCTAAACTTCCAAATTTACCACTAGCTGGAGCATTATTCACAATGAGCTGATGTTCATTAATAGATAAATGGATTAACAAAATGTGGTATACAGTGGAATATTATTCAGCCTTAAAGGAGAAAAAAATCCTGTCATATCTTAGCACATGAATGAACTTTGAGGACATTATGCTGAGTAAAATAGACCTGTCACATAAAGATAAATACCGTATGATTTCACTTATGCTAGGTATCTAAAGTAGTCAAACTCATAAAAATAGACAGTAGAATGGTGGTTTCCAGGAGGTAGGGGAGGAGGATATGAGGAATTTTCAATGGGTTTTGCAAGGTGAAGAACTTCTAGAGATCTGTTGCATGACAATGTGAATATACTTAATGGGACTGTACACTGAAGATAGCAATGAAAAAACATCTGAGGGAATTCTTGGTCAGCAGACCTACAACTATAAGAAATGTTAAGCTACTCTTTCATGTAGAAGGAAAAACGACATCAGATGGAAATATGGATTGACACAAAGGGATAAAAAGCACTAAAAATGGTAACTACATGGGTGAATATATGGCATTTTTCCCCCTTATTTAAGTTTCTTTAAAAGATTATTTTTTCTAAATAATATCAGCATTTTAATTAAAAGCAAGAGCTAAATTATAACTATTTTCAAATATATCTTATGATATGCTTTGTGGTCTTCATTTCATAAATGGTTCAAATATTTCAAATAAAAATTAAAAAATACAAAAAGCAGAATGTCACCCATCATCACATCACTGATCTAATATAAGAATGTTGTTAACATGTTAACACTGATACAAGAATGTCATTACTTTTTCCTTTCAGCTGTTTTTCTAAGCATAATTTGGTTTTATAATTATAATTTTAATTTTTAAAAATTTTATGGCTCATGTATATATTTCTTTTCAGTTAATTATAATGTAGTAAAAATTAGATTTATCCTCTTAAGAAATTTTTAAGTGTATAGTACAGTATTAATTAGAGGCACAATGTTATATAGCAAATCTTTAGAACTTAGTCATCTTGTGTAACTGAACTTTTGTGCCAGGTGAGCAGCAATTCTTCATGGCCAAAAAAAAGAAGAAAAAAAAAAAGAGAAGTTAGAAAATATTTAAGCAAATGAAAATGCAGGCATAACATATCAGTATTTGTGGGATGCCACTGAAAGAGTACTTGAAAAGAGAAATTAATAGCACTAAAATCCATTAGAAAATAATAATGGTCTCAAATCAATTATCTCAGCTCCTACCTAAAGAACTAGAAAAAGATAAAAAAACAAATTAAACCCAAATTACACTGAAGAAAGAAAACAGTTATCAGAGCAGAGACAACCAAAAACAAAACAAAACAAAACAAAACACACACACACAAAGACATTCACTGAAACCAAAGGAGATTCTTAGGAAAAAACAATAAAATTGATAAATCTTTTCCCAGATTAATACAGGAAAAAAAGTGAAGTCTGAAATGATAATAACACAAATGAGACAGGTGACATCACTACAGATTCTACAGATATTAAAAGTATAATAAAGAAACACAATGACTCATTTTATGCCAATAAACAGCACAGTTGAGAGGAAAGTGGCAAAATCTTGAAAGATAAATTATCAAAGCTCACTCAGGAAGAAAAAGATGATCCAAATATCCCTATTATCAATTTAAAAATTGAGTTTATAGTTAAAAATCTTCCTGCAAAGAAAATTCAAAGGAGATACATACACAGCTTCAGTAGTGAATTAAACAAGTCATTTAAAGAATACAGTATACCAGTTCTACCTTAACTCATTCAGAAAATTGAAAAGATTTCTTCTTAATTAATTTTATGAGGCCAGTATTATCCTGATATCAACTCAAAGACATTACAAAAGGAAAACTATAAGGCAATATCCCTCATGAACGTAGATTCTAAAATTCTGAATAAGATTTTAGCAAATTGAGTCCAATAATTTATGAAGGATAATAAATCATGACTAAATGGGATTTATCTGAGGCAAGCAACATTGATTTAACAATAAAAAATCAATTAATACAATTCACCACATTAACAAAGTAAAAAAGAAAAAAACTATACAATCATCTAAATAGATGCAGAAAAACATTTGACAAAAATCCAGCATCAATTACTGATAAAAACAATCAATAAATTAGGAATAGAAGGGAACTTCCACAACACTATTAAAAGGCATTTACCAAAAACCTATAGTTTACATCACTCTTCATGGTTAAAGACTGGATGTTTTCCCTTAAGATAAGAACATGACAAGGATGGCTGCAAAAACCACTTCCATTTAATTTGTGCCAGAGGGTCTAGTCAATGATTTAAGGTAAGAAAGAGAAATAAAGACACCATATTGAAAGAGAAGGAGCAAAACTTACATACTTCAAACAGCATAATCATCTATGTAAAGATCAGATCAAATCTATAAAAACCCTTCTTAAACTGAAAACCAAGTTTAGCAAGGTGGCAAGATATGAAATCAATATATAAAATTAATTTTGCTTTCATATAGTAGTAACAAACAACCAGACATGAAGTACCATTTATAGCAGCATCAAAAATATGAAGCTTTTAAGGATAAACCTCACAAAAAAATATAAAAGACCTGTACACCAATACCTGCAAACCATTGCTGAGAGAAATTTAAAAAGACCTAATTAGAGATAAAAGCTTTGCTCATATGTTGGAGATTCAATATTGTTAAGATGTTGTTGTCTAAAGTTCAATCTATAAATTCTATGCAATTCTAATAAAAATCCCAGCAGGTTATTATTTAGAAGTTGACAAGCTTATTTTAAAATTCTTACAGAAATGTGAAGGACCTAGAATAGCCAAAACAAGAACAAAGTTGAAAACAAGAGCAAAGTTAGAAAACTACCATGATCTAATTTCAAAATTTATTATAAAGCTACAGTAATCAAGACAGTATGGCATTGACATAGATATTAAAAAAAAAGTCAGAATAGAAAGTCCAGAAATAGATTCACATATATATGTGCAACTGATTTTTGACAAAGATACAAAATCATTTCAGCGAAGAAAAAAAGTCTTTTCAAGAAATGACTGGGGGACGAACTGGGTAGTCATATGCCATCATAGAGAAAGAAAGACAGAGAGAGGAAGGAAAGGAAGGAAGGAAGGAGGGAGGGAGGGAGGGAGGGAGGGAGGAAGGAAGGAAGGAAGGAAGGGAGGAAGGGAGGAAGGGAGGAAGGGAGGGAAGGAGGGAGACAGGGAGGGAGAGAGGAAAGAAGGGGAGGGAAAGGAAAGAAAAAAGGAAAGAAGGAAAAAAGAACTTATGATCCATAACTCACATGCCTTGTGCAGATATTAACTCAAAATGGCTAGATGGGTCATGGAACTAAATGTAAAATCTAAAACTTAGGAAAAGAATCTCTGTGATCTTAGATTAAGCAAATAATTCTTAGATACAGCACCAAAGGAATGATTCATAAAAGAACAAATTGATAAATTGGACTTCATCAACATTAAAAACGTCTGCTCTTCAAAAGACATGAAGAAAATAGCAAGCCATATATTGGAGGAAAATGCTTGCAAGTTATATATATATGATGAAAGGTATATATATATATATATGTATGTATGGATAGAGAGAAAAATCTCACAACTCAATAATTATAAAAAATCCAACAAGTGAATTAAATAATAGGCAAAAGATTTGAATAGACACTATACCAAAAACATGTATGAATAGCAAATAAGCCTATGAAAAGATATTCAACATCATTGTTCATAGGGAATTGCAAATTAAGTCCACAATGAGATACCACTACACAGTTATTAGAATGACCAAAATTAATAAAAAACTATTATACCAAGTGTCATTGGGAATGTGAAGCAACTGGAATTCTCATATATTCCTGGTGGAATGTAAAAGGCGTAACCTCTTTGGATAACAGTTTGGCAGTCTCTTAGAAATTTAAACATGCACTTACAGAGTAGATTCTTTGAAATTTATGGCAACTTTATTTGTTATAGCCCAAAAGAAACAAACTCAACTGTCCATTAATAGTGAAGGGACAGACAAAATTGTGTGTATCCATACAGTGGAATACTACTCAGCAAAGAAAAAAAGAACTAATGATAAATGCAACAACATGGATGAAACTCACAGTAATTGTGCTGACTGAAAGAAACCAGAGAAGAAAGAGTACATACTTTATGATTGTATTTATATGAAACTCAAGAAAATCCCATCTTCAGTGACAGAAAGTACTATACTGACAGAAAGCAGGTCAGTGGTTGCCTGACAATTGGGTGGAGAAACTGGTCAGGGCGAGGAAGGAGGAACTGCAAAAGGACTCAAAGAAATGTTTGTAGACAATGATATATTCACTCTGTGCTAATGGTTTCACATGTGCATACATATGTCAAAACTTACCAAATTGTACACTTTAAATCAGTGCAATTTATGTCACTTATACCTTAATAAAGGAAAATGAAAAAAAAAAGAATTTTGGCTTAAACTACTAGTGGAATGGAGTTGCCATTAACTGAGATGGAGGACGATCATCTTTAGAGGAAGATCAAGAGTTAAGCTGGGGACAAGTTCTATTTGAGAGGTTTCTTAGACATCGAGGTGAGATAACATATGAGCAGTAGAAAAAGTCTGGAGTTCAAGGGAGAGGTATGGGCTAGAGATTATTGTGGGGGTCATCGACATAAAAACAGTATATTTAGAACCTTGGTAGTCACTCCGTGGGTATTCGTGATTGTTTTCGGAACCATATTCCTGAATCAGCCAGCATTTACTGATCATCTACAACAATTTTCTAGAGACAAATGAAGAAAAAGTGATACATAATGGCTGTATTTTGTAACATACATTTTTATATAAATGACTGGGACATCGTACTTTTTTATTTTCTTCAGTGAGTACAATACTTTTCCTAATGTGGCTTTGTCTGCTGGGTATTCTGCTAAAGTTCCCCAGGACTGTGCTTCCTAAGAGAACTGAAGGTCTATCAAAGAGCTTTCTTTAGTAAGTGGAGTTTGAAAGCTGGTGCTTAAAAGTCCATGCTAATGACCTGGTAATTGTTTTAATGGATTTTCAATGAAGTGTGAAGTTCAATGCTGACTTCTCAACCAAGTGTAAAGTATGGTAAAGCATGTGAGAGAGTTATTTTCACTCCTCTGAATTTGTCTTGATCTGTTTACTGAATCAAGAAACATTGCCAAGTACAGCTTTGGTTACTTTATCAATATAAAGTTCCTTTGAGTAGTGAGCACCCAAGCAGCTTTTGTTGGTTTTGTTTTGCAGGTGGGATGGGCTAACACAGGCTGCCTGTGGAAGTGCCTTCAGCCCTTAGGAGCTAAGAGAAGATTTGAGCATCTGCTAGATTCCAGAACAAGGACTCTGAAGTGGCCAGCCTGGATTCCTGGAAGCTATCTCCTGTGACTTTCTTTTGCCTCTCACCTGGAAGAGAATAGATGCTTCTGTAGGCTTTCTCCCTTCTTGCTTCTAAGACATTTTGTCTAGAGGACCGAAAGTTCCAAATGTGGCCTTCTAATCCATGTGAAAGAATATTTCTCTGCAATTGACCTTAGTTCTTTTATTTAGGTTTCCTGCTGTGTTAAGCTATTTCTGGGTGTGCATTTATGCTAACCCAGAAATGATTCAGGATCAAAAATCTTTCCTCACAATGCTGAAGGGCTAGAGAATTTACATTTACATAGTATTTTGTGCTATGAAATCTGTTTTCTTCTGCTTTTGTTTGGTGTCATTGAACAGTTTTGGGGGGCATGGAAATCAAATATTGTTTCTTGTTTGAGTCTCTAAGGGTTGGATTCTGTGCCCTCCATGTTGGCCATTTAGTACAAATACTCCTAAGAGTACACAGGCCACTGACAGCTCTACTTGAGGGTGGAATTCAGCTCAAGGCAAGGAAGTGGTGCTTTAGGCCCTTGTTGGTAAGTTTCAAGGTAATATTATGAATGAATCAATCTCAGATCTAAAGTCCACTGACATTCTTAGTTGCAGCAAATTGACAGAGTATGACTGTCTTAGGAAAGAGATCTTTGGAAACAGATCCTGAAATGGAAATTTGGGCAAGAAGTTTATTGGGGAGCAATCTCAGGAACAGCACCAATCAGTAAGTGTGGGGAGGAGGAATTTGTACAGAAAAAAAGTTGAGCTGAGGTACAGTTGTAACAGAGGCCTTAGTCCATCCAATGGACAGCCCAGGATCTGGAGTGGTCCTGCAGAGTTCTTCCAAATTGAGGCAACATAGCAAGGACTTTGTACCTTTCTATCAACCATTGGATGCAAGTCGTTCTTGGGGAGAGAGCATAACTTGGACAAAGGGGTTCCCTTTGACAGAGGGCAATTCATGGATTGCGATGTAGAAGTTAGCCATAACAGCCAGTGACCCTAGGAGCCAGGGAAATGAGTGCCTCAGTCCTGAAGGGGAGATCTGGGTTAGGCACCACAGCATCCTTTACATGACTAATAATGTATGACAGGATTAGCTTAGCTATATTAGTGACAACAGTAAAGTTTCATTTTGCTCTGAAATTGCATCAGCTATTTGTACTCATAACAAAAACAAACTTATTGAGAGGACATGCACTGTCTGCTTGTGTATGCATTAGTCTTTTTTTTTCTTTTAATCCTTAAAGCAACCCTATAAAGTAAATATCATTTAACCATTTTCCTAAAAAGAATTTTTCAGGGGGATGAATTTCCCAAAGTCATACAGTTAGTATGTGATTCACATGACATGTTCTTTTCTTCCATTTATACTGTTGTCTCTGGCCAGCCATATTGAATTTCCTGTGTTTCCCAAGCTGATTCTCTTGCTTCTCTGCAGTTGTAGGATATTGATCACTCTACCTGGGATGCTTTGCCTTGCTTGTCTGCCCATCAAACGTTCATTCATCCTTCAAGGCTCATTCTGAAGATCATTTCCCCGGTGGAGTTTTCCTGGACTTCCTCACAGTTTTTTTTTTTCCTTTTTTCCCTGTCTATGATCTCAGAGCACTTTGTAGTGACACCCAACAGTTGATTGATACATGTTCATGAAATGAAAACATGGGTTCATATTTTCAATCATGTTGCTTTGCTTTGAGGTTTTATGCATTTCTTCCAAGAAGCCGTTCAATCTCAGGAACCTCTCTGTGTTCCTGCAGTTCCCAGGGAAGCCTGGGATGTGTGCTCAAAGCATCTATCTTGACTGACCAAGCTGAGCATCATCACAGCAAATACTGGAGACCACTACCAGATTTTCCATTTTGGAGATGTGTTTATTGTTGGATTTGTCTGAAACTCATATAGTTATGTGACACCAAATGTTGTTCACTGATAATTATTTGATTCCACTGTGATTGTATGCTCTGTTTGTATCCAGAAAGTATAAAGAATGTCTGGATTTTTTTGCTGGATTGTCTGGATTCATTTTTCTACTTTTCACTTCCCTTTTCAGGGAGCTTCTTACACATTGACAGGACTTCCACATTGGGAGGAACAATGTAATAGCAATCCTCAGCACTGATTTTGTTGAATGAATCTGAGGCTGTAGGTAAAGGTACATACTAGTTAATGACCTGAGTGATCTACAGGCTTACTCTAATTCTAGAAATCTGTTCAGGCTCTCTTCCATGTCTTCTCTCGTGTTCACTCTTAGATGGAACTAGCCTGGATGCTAAAGCTCCATGAGGACTTCAGGATATATAAGCCCATTCCCAAGTTACTAAATTAGAAGAGAGATCTTCTGAATTAAAAGAGGTATAAATACAAACTTCTAAGTTCTTTGTTGCAACTTTAAACCAGAGTAGAAATAATGGACTCTCTTACTAAATGGAACTCCTTACCTCTTTTCATGAGCAATTTTGCCATGAACCAAAGTCAGCCCTGTCATCGTGGAGCAACCTTTGACCTTTCCTGAACGCTTTACACTGACCAACAGTGTCTGGAAGATTTCTTCCATCAGACCAAGTATGGACTCGAAGTAAAGATATATACGGGACAGCACCTTTGTTCCAATTGGCCTTTACCTTTGCTTTAACTGGGGCTGAGAAGAGTGGTGTAGTGTAGACATAGTCCTAGAGTGTATGGCCCCGCTCAGCCCCTCTCCTGTTCAGCCTGACGGAAGTCCTACGTGTTCCCAGTACTCTCTTAGATCTGCTTTGTCTGTCTCACTAAACAGGCTTCTTCTGATGATAGTCTTCTAAACTGTAAATTACTAATCTAGTCATGCCTTGCATTGCCTTGCAATACTGTTTACTCTGGTAAAAGAGTGATTCTAAGTAAGTGAGTCTATTGGAATAATTAATGCAGATTTAATAAGTGACAGTTTATAACTCAGGGGTGACTTAAGTAGGAGGAGGGGAGGCTAGTCTCAAATGCCTTATTGCATATTTCTTACCACTGACCTTATAGAACAAATGGAACTAAATCATTGTTAATGCTGAACCTTAAATTTCCCTTCTAGTTATTTCTCTCCCTTTTAGGTGCACACACACATAATAAATACACTGCCTCTTAAATATTAATCCAGCTTTTTTATGTAATCAAAATCCTCTCTGTTCTCTTCTTATTTTATATTAGCCTTTTGTGAAGCATAATATCAAAAACACCCAAGGACTACATAATTTATATCGACAGCTTATTTTCATGGACAAGTGATACTTTGTGTCTCGTTGGAAACTCTGAATCATTAATCATTTCCCAGGGTCAGTCTTTCCTTTAACAATCAATAATACAATAAATCAGTATTCTGGAAATTTGTAAAGACAGTGAAGATATCTCCCAGAAATCTAAAGGTTATACAATTTTTCCAAAAAGACTGAAATTATAGTTCTTTTACTTTAAAGCACCAAATACTTTCAAAGTATTGTCACAGTTTTTTTCCTGGCTTATTTTATTTTAGAATCCAAGTTGTCCTTATTTTCCTGTTTGTATTAGCCATTAAATCCCCTCACCTGATCCCTAGCACTTGTTTATGCTCCATGGCTTTTTATTCATTGTCTGCAAATGTTTTGTTAAATGTACTCACACTCATTTATTCAATAAATGTTCAGGTGCCACTTTCATGCCTTGGAAATGATGTGACTTTTAGAGGATCTTATCAGGACTGCCTACATGGATGAGGCTCTGCTCTGCTCTAAGGGTTCTGCCATGGGTCAGGGGCTGAAAGCAGACTATGGCACACAAATCCCCTGTGAGCTGCCGAAAACAGTATGGAGATAGGGGAGTGCTCAGATAGTGGGGGTGTAGGAGAGCAGAGAGGCACACACAGACATGGTGCTTAACTAAGCCTGTGGTCAGTGGGCTTTTCTGGAGGATCTGGTGTCTAAACTAAATCTTCAGGAAAAATGGATTTCTTCAGCTGGAGAAGGAATGGAAAAGCGTAGCAGAGAAAACAGCCTAAGTACAAATATCATCGTGTAGCTGGAATTACAAATAATTCAATATTGCTAGAGTGAAAAGGAAAAGGCAGAAATTGGGGAGGAGGGGGCAGAGACGCGGCTGTGGAGGTGGGCAGAAGCCAACTTGTAGAAAACGTCCCGTGCCACGAAAGCTGGCTTGGTTTTAGTTCTGCAGGCAATCGGGAACTGTTGGAAGATTTTTAGCAGAGAAGGAAATCGATTGTAGTTGCAGATCACTTTCTGGGCATGAAGAGAGCGGCACATTTGAGGAAAGTGAGTTCCAGGGCAGGGAGGCCAGTTTGGAAGTGGCTGCAGCCGTGCAAACAAGGTGTGAGGATGGCTCAGGCTCTGGTAGAGTTAGTTGAGTTGGAAAGAAAGGGACCAATCTGAAAAATATTTAGAAAATACTCTTGTTTGTGGAAGGCGAACGGACTGGCTGCCCTGTCATGCGTCCATGGGTGGGTACAGTACAGCACCTGTGGAGGTTCTGGGAGTGAAAAGGGCACCCTCCTTTCCGGAGATGATGCCCAGCACCCCTGTGCGCCGTCATACGTGGGGCATCTGACTCTGCAGGGTAATAATGCTCGTGAGGCGCCACACTTCCGGCCTGGGTCCGATGCATTACTCAGCAGTTTCCTTTTTTTCCTCTTGAATATCTGAAGCTTAATCCCACAGAGGAGAGCTGTCATTTTCTTCCCAGAAAGGAAGCTGAACTGTCTTTTCGAATACCCCGGGGCTTCCTGAACTCGCAAAGCTTTCATGATAAGTACTTGTCTAACTTACAGGGAGGTTACACAGAGTTCTCACCATGCACCATGCTTAAGATGCAATTCACGGGTCTGTAGTTCTGCCCTTGGTGCGCGGGGCCCTCAAAGTAAATCGTCTTCACAGAGGTCAGAGGAATTGTTCTTTGAATTTGGGAGGTGGGTCTCAGAAAGGGAGGTGAGTTTATGCCCAAGACTGTCAGTAGATATGCATTCTATCTCCAATCTATAGAAACTTACAGAGCTGCCACAGGAAAAAAAATGCGATCATTAAAAACTTCGTTCATTCATTATTTAAAGTATTTATGAAGAATCTATGGCTTAATGTTATATTAGGTACTGACTGATTTATTCTTCCTTTGGTATCAGATTGTTGGCAAGTCTAGTCCAGGCTAGGAGATAGGTCACGTGACACTGGCGGGTGCGTGTGGATAACTATCTAGGACAGCCATAGGCAGGGTAGCAGGTAGAGAGAGGCACCTTAACTGGTATCCTGTGGCAGAAGCCAAAGGCCAGGAGCTGGTGGATGCACATGCAAACGTGAACTCCAATGGGGAAACAAAACTGGAGCTGCAAGACAGGGCTAAGGGATGGGATCAGACAAGGATGGCTCCAAGTGGCAGCAGGTTAAGAGTGAAAGCAGAGGGTCCAGACATTGCTGCAAGCACAGATGGGATGCTGGGGAGTTATGTGTGAGTGCTTCCTGCTGGCTTAGAAAGCACAGGTTTGTGAATTTAGAGGTACAGAAGAAGGGTTCTTAAAATGCCACTTCCGCTGGTGGCAGCTAAGACTAAAACAAATGGAAAAAAATAGTGGCACAGGGCAAACAACGTCCAACTCTGTGCTGCAGAAGCCGGGAGAGAGAGTTAGTTCAGTGTGGACTAAATTTGTAGGAGTTTAATGAAAGAAGTAGAAGTTAAGTTGGATAATTGTCCTGCTCAAAAACTTTATTTCAAAGCCAAGCACACAATACCTTCCTGGACTCCACATTATCTGTACTCCCTGTGTCAACCTCTGCCTGTGACATTATGCCTCACAGTCCTGCTCGGGGACCCCCTCCCTCATGAAAGCCCACCTGGACACCACTGAGTCAGGATGGATTGCTCGCTCACTCCCCTCGGAGCTTGTATCCCCTCCTCCTGAACAGCAAGTCACGTGAGCAGTTGCCTCTGCTAGATTATGAGGTCCACGAAAAAAGTTACTACCCACTGTTGATTTCCTCTCACATCTAGTCCAACAAACTATGGAGAACACTTCACTTGGGCATCTACAGATCTCCATCAGTTACCTCCACACCATCCTCCTCCTTGTTTCGATAATTTTAAAAATTCTGTCTTTCATTACTCTGCAATCTGTTCCCTTTGCACCAGGTAAGCCTGCCCATCTCCCTTCTCCAGCACATATTTTATTGCTTTCAAACTCTCTTTGCTCCATTCTTCCATCTGTGCTTTCCTGTCTTCCTACCTTGTTCTTTATCCTGTCATCAGGTTCTTCTTCTCCGTGTCTTGTTCCTTTTTTTTTCCCCTTCGGGAACCATCTTCAAGATCTTGCTTCCATGACTCTTGCTATACATTCACCATTTGTATTATTGCTCTTTACTTGTTAATACATTTATGTGTAATGATTTTCATACCACTCATTCCTCAAAACATTCATTCATCCATTTTTGTCATTAATGCAACACAGTCCCAAGTATTCCAAATGTTCACTGTCGGGCACATCTGGGTTAGTTCCTTGCTTGGGTTTAAAAGTATTAACTATAGACATTCACCTTTGTCTCAGTCTGTAATGCACTTCCAATTTTTATTTCTTGTGTTATTTGTAATTCTTGTAAATTTTCCACACATTTTAAATGTAATTTAAAATGGAGTTTAGCACTGGTAGAGATGAATGGTGTTTTCAACATGGCCCAGATGTAGAAGATTATCCTCAGACAAGTTCTCTCTCAACAATGCCATTTCCAATCAGAACTGCCTCTTGTTTCAACCTCTGTGATTCAATACAATTTAATTAAGTCCCATTAAACTAATATTTACTGATTAGTGGCAACATTATAGGCACTCAGTGTTAAAGGAAGAGTAATGATGAGACCCTGACCTCTAGCAAACTCAAGGAGTTTTTTTTTTCTTCGAATATGACATCTTTTGTCCTATTTCTCTATGGTCCCTAAGGGCTGTGGGGAAGACATCAATTATCTCTTCTTTTTTTAAAGGAAAATTGTTTGGTGTGTTTTCCCCTTTTGTCCAGAATCCTTTCAGTCTTAAGCATGTCCTCTCACTGGCACCTGGTACATTTGATCACCTCCTAGCTGTCCCAGTCCCCCACAGAGAACCAGGAGAGAACCACGAAAGCCATTTTATTTGTTTCAACTTAGCTGACTTCTTAGAGCTCATCCTCCAATTGGACAAACATAACAAACTGAAAAGCAGAAAAGGTAACCTCCAAACAGGCTTCTCAGAAGAACACCCTTGAAAGCTAGCAGATTTGCTTTACCTCTTGATTCTCTGCACGATGGAAACAAGGGCCTACGTGATGTAGCACTGACATTCGCTCAAAATGTGCAGAAAGCCTCCTTCATTCTCCTGAATACTGGCTGCACCTCAGTGGGGAACTCACGCTGAGATTTTTGCTCCATTGCAAAACTTCTTCTCACATAGCAAAGAAGCAGTAGCAGTGGAGGGATGTGCCCAGGTTTATGAAAATGGATTTGTAGATGTCACAATAAGGGGAACATAGACTCAATAGTTCTCTTAGCTTATAATATTCAGGAAAACTTTACATTCTTGCTAGAAATGAGAGCAAAGGAAAAAAAAACAACTTAAGGAAATAAAAAGTGAGGGGACAAGCTGTTTCCATTTAATGTCTCAGAAAACTCACAGAGTTTACATATATTCTGGCAACAATACAGATTTGCACAAGTGTTTTTTTTAACCCCCAGATATTTCAACTATAATGATCTGTTTCAAGATCTTTCCCAGCCATGAAATGATGACTGGGGAGTGAGGGGCTTGGAGCAGGGCACAGGGCTACTGAGAGTCTAGGAAGTTTTTATTAAATGCCTCATAAAGACCAGAGATAAAATCATCATATTTACTATAAGCTCATTTTAATTAAAGTGAAACTTGTGTTTTTTTCCTGATGTGGGAATGTATTCTGAATCCATTACTGAAGGATCTGAATAAATTCAACCACCTAAGAACTCAGCTCTGATAGGAGCAAATGTGCTTTGGGGATGTTACAAATGGGACCCTTTATGGGCTGGATCACTTTTTCCCTGCTTGACAGTGGAGGCACTGTGACCTCAGGTGAGCTCTTTAAGCTCCCTCAGCTCTATTTTTCCCATTTGCAAAATGGAAAGGGATGTTACAGGTGTCTTGTGGGCAATGCCTAAATAGCAAAAGTCTCACAGGAGTGTGCTGTAGGAGTAATGATCAAGTAACATCTTCTTCCACCCTTTACTTCCCACCCTGGCCAGTCCTGTCTTCACAAACTCTCCTGAAATGGGCTTTCTCCCCCTTGCACAAGCCTTAAGCACAAGGGGCCTACTTGGGTGAAATGGGCCTGTGACAAATAGGGACATCAGAGGCATTTGAAAGAGCACACTGAAAACATGTATCTGCCATTCCTGTCGAATTGTGCCCTCTTGCCCCCCACCCCCCAAGATGGCCACATCCTAATTCCTTTGATGGAACCTTTGAAAGTTGTTACCTAACATGGCGAAGGGACTTTTCCGATGTAGTTAAGGATCTTGGGGTGGAAGACTGTCCTTGTTATTTGGGCTGGCCCAATCTAAGCACAAGCTTAAAAGTGGCAGAGGGAGGCAGGAGAGTTAGTATCAGCATCAGGGAGATGTGAAGTTGC
The DNA here is from genome assembly GCA_032199065.1 of Smutsia gigantea. Lineage (NCBI taxonomy): Eukaryota > Metazoa > Chordata > Mammalia > Pholidota > Manidae > Smutsia > Smutsia gigantea. Next base: position 321,118 of record JAVSCE010009311.1, read on the forward strand.
CATGCTGTTGGCTTTGAGTGCAGAAGAAGGAACTACAAGCCAAGGAATGCAAGTGGCATCTAGCAGCTGGAATAGGCAGAGAGTGGAGTCTCCCCCAGAGCCTCCAGAAGACACCAGCTGTGCCCGTGCCTTGACTGTAGCCCAGTGACACGCATTTCAGACTTCCGATTTCCCAAACTAAGATAATAATGAACCTGTATTGCTTTAAGCCACTAATTTTGTCACAGTTTATTACAGCACCAATAGGAAAGCAGTATATATAACAAGCTGCTCATTTCATCATTTAATGACAGACACTGGGGTGAAAAATCTGTCAGCTTCTCCTTCAGAGGCACTCTACTAACTGTGGGAGGAACAGCTGGTCAGAATGGACTGAACCTTATTCAGGTGCCCAGCACTGGATATAATCTGGCTTTATTGTATTCATCTCTACCACAGCTACAGGGGAAATTAGAGGTAAGGCTGAGAGACATGAAATTCAACATAATAGACTGATACTGAGCCCTCGGTCTCCTGATAAGCTTACTATTTCAGGGGCTTGAGGGATGTGGATGAAGTTCTTTCTGTAAGTGTTCAGACCCAGAAAAAGTTTAGACCCCAAAATTTAAACTAGGCCCTTGCTGTTCTTGTCAATAAAAGTCACATAGCTGATGTGGCTCTCAGACCCTGAATGACTTTCATAGACACTCAGTCTTAGGAACTATTGTAAAAAATGGTCACATTATATAACTTTTCTTATGCTTTAATAAATGTTAGTTTTATTGTTATTATTATAATTTATATTATACACTGATTTCTTTCATGCAGTCAGATATTCAGTAATCATATACTAATTACACTTCCTTGATGCAAATTTTTTTGAGAAAAATAAATAGCAAGCGAAGCAGCGGCAAATCTACACAGGGGCTCACCAGAAAGATTCCAAATTCTAATACTGCTACCATACACCCTAGAAGTTGTCTAACGCTGTCCATAAAACCTAAGCTTATTAAAAGGACCTATTGTGGAAGGAAAGGTCAAGGGTAGGGCAGAACCTGACAAGCTATGGTTTCTGCTAACCTGACAGAGCCATGTGGGATCACTCTTCACTCACTCCCTGAATGTAGTTAAGAGGTGCCTTCTGGTCAGGTAAAGGGAAAGAGCTTCTCCTGGTGCTTCACTACCTGTGAGCTGAGAGTCAGAGGCAGTAAATTTGAGCAGAATTCTCATAGGCCTGGAAAACACCGTGACTGTTGATGGCCACTGCAGTGAATGGAGCGCACTGTCATGGTGCGGGGCTGCTGAAGATGAGGGGCTCACTTTCCTGCCAAGTCCAGCACTGCTGCTGAGTAAATCATTGTCTGAGGCTGTGGGTATGAGGTATGTATGGGCAACAGGGCACTGATGTCCCCCTGAAGAAAACAAGATGAGAATTATATCAAGAGGTCTGATTCTATAGAAATTCTATGGCTCCCCACCTCTTAAAAAAAAAGGTGATTTTCAGAGTCTATTTGTTTCACCGCTGGAGATCAGGGGAGCAAGATGTAAGGGCTGTTTGTCAACTCTCAGGCAGAGAAATCACTAATTCATTTCTTTCTGGGGTCAGAGAACCTGGTTTCTTTTATGAAAAGAAAATTACTCCACGGAGAAAGCACTGTCATTATAAGGAGGAAAGGAATTAAGCAGCACTGAATTTGCAAGCAGCTCATTTGCTTCTGTTCTTTAATTGATTTTTGAGCTGGAGCTTACTTGTTAGCTTTCCATCTAGAAGTTTAGAACTGGCTTTCTGTATGATCATAGGAAGCCATGAAGTAAGATTTGTTTGTAAAGAAAACACACACATATAAACATATACACACTCACACTTACCTCTATTCTCACAGGCCACCTTTGCTTTGTAGGCTGAGCCTAAACTCAATCCAGCAAATAGATCCTGAATATATACTATCTGCCAGACACCATGACGGGTGCTGGGGAAGAAGACATGGTTCATGCTTTCATAAGCCAACAATCTCTTCAGTAAGAAAAGAACTTGGGATAATAAGGCACTCATTTCCTTAACCATTCACTCAACAAATGTGTATTGAAGGCCTGTGACAGACTGAACTGTGTCGTTCCCAAATTCTTATGTTGAGGCTCTAACCTCTACTGTGACAGTATTTGGAGACAGAGCCTTTAGGGAGATAATTTGAGCTAAATGAGGTTGTAAGAGTGGGGCACTAATTCAATAGAACTGGTATCCTTATTAGAAGAAGAAGAGGCACCAGGGAGCTCTCTCTCCATGAATGCACAGAGGAAAGGCCACATGAGGACACACCGAAAAGGAAAGGACAAGAATTCTTACCAGAAATCACCTCTGACAGCGCCTTGATCTTGGATTTTTAGCCTCCAGAACTGGGAGAAAATAAGTTTCTGTTGTTTAGATCACCCAGTTTATGGTGTTTTATTATCACAGCCAGAGCTGAATAATACATGACCTGTCATGTGCCAGGCACCAGGTTAGGTGCTAAAGGTGAGGCATTGAGCATAACATGCACAGTTTCTATTCTCAAGGGATTTCTTTAGAGTATTAAGTATAACGACTGCTATAAGCAGAAACTGTTACCTGTGGAGAATTTGGGGATGGAATCTGACGTATTTTACGAGTCAAGAAAAGTCTGTACGAAGTGTCTTGATCTCAAGTGTAAATTCAAACAGGGTGGAGGCTGGGATTAGGGAAGATCAGTCTAGGCAGTGACAAAAGTCTGTGAGGGCCTGATGGCAGGAGTGGCTTGGCTAGTTTGAGATCCTGGAATGACACCAGCATGGCCGAGCTTAGCTGGCAATGAAGAGAGATAGGCATAGGTCAGATCACAGACTCCTGAGGCCATGTTCAGAAATGTATACTTGATTCTAAGAACTCAGGAAAGATCGTAAACAAGAGCAAGGAATTAAATTGGAGTATTATGGGGGAACTCTAGGGGTGGGTAAGAAAATCAGGAAAAATAGGTCCTTAGATCCTAAAGATTGTGACAACCTGAAACTTTGTTTCCCAAGGCTGGATGGAGTATGTGGAAAGGTGATTTTTGTGGAGAATAGTCATATTTATATGCCTAGAAGCATCTATCCCTTAGGCATGCTTTGTAATTGTACTTTCTGCAGCCTGCTAGGAAGAAAGTGCCTAAATTGTTTCAAAGAAAGGTACTTCAGGTGTTTGTGGTTTTATGGCCATCAAATGCCACATCAAGCCTACCAAAACAGAAACTATTCAAAATACACTGTGTTGAAAGACATGTATAACTGAGTCCTTTGCTTAGAAATGTCTTTCTTTACTTGTCACTGCAGAATTGCTTGGAATTGATAAATGGTCTGCTAGAGAACTTGGTTTGTTGGGGGTGCATCCATCCAGTAGGTGTTAACAATTACACTCTTCTGACAGGGTTCAGGCCCACACCCCAGAGCAAACTGCCAGTGACCAAAGAGTGTTGTTGAAAAGACGATCAATTATGCTGAAGCCTGGATGTTATTGCCAAGTAGTCACACACTCAGCATGAATGTCATTCTCCACTCTAGAGAGGAGCTAACAGGAGATTAGAAAAGTGTGGGGTTTGGAGTTATGGCTGTAGGAAGAGGTGAGTGTGAGAAAGACAAGGGAAGAAAAAACACATCAGGCTTCCAGACACTTGGTAGAGTTTATGCAATTAGTTCCTCATTCTTCCCATGTAACTAAGCCAACGTGAGCTAAGCATAGAACATTCTCCTTAATGATCTATGAGTTTCACAGGAATGGTTTTCTGGAACTGAATCAGATGTTCCTGTTTCTTGACTTATTTTGCTTTTTCTTGTGGATCTATTCCCTTAGTTGATATTTCATCTTGCTTCATCCCCCCACATAGCACATCAGAGAATGTTTTATACAATTCCTGTAAGATTTGAAAACCCTGAACTTGCAGAGTCATAGCATTTCCCCCTGTTGTTGATAATATGTTTGCTTATTATTATTTTTTCTCTTTCTGGAATGCTCAGCTGGGCTTGGACTGAATTATCTTTTCTGATCTGTAACGTGGAGTTTTCTGTACATACATTCCACCACGGGCTCTCCCTGTTTATCAGTGGGAACTCTGCCCAGAGAGTAAGTGCAGAGTATGTTTCAGACAGCTACCATAAAGGCAAGAGACAAGCTTGCCCTTTGACTGTAGAGAACAGTAAATTACCATGGATCATTTTAGCTCCATCTGTAATGTTTGGCACCCTAACACAGGGGATGACTGGAATTTTGGAAACTGAATATTCTTTAAATGTGAAAATGGAGGACATTGCTAGATAGAGAAATGCTAGAATTGTTTCAAGGTGGATTTGTCATGTATCAGCCTAATATTTAGACAATCTCTCTGCTTCTCATTCCTGTCTCTCACTGACCTAGTTTTAATTATGCCATGTGAAAACTGTACTTGATCTTTAGAGCCATAAATTAAGTTGCTTTTTGTAACTGCTTCTAAATTTCAGGGGTAAAAGAGTTGGGCTGGTCTTTGATCATGTTCTACATAAATGTCAAATGACCACATAGAAAAATAGGGGAGGTGAAAGCTTGTCAAACAAAGGTTCAATTTTAGCAGCTTTCATTTGTTGTTAGTTCGTGGCTTCTTCAGTTAACAAACTGATTAGGTATTTAAGCTTCTTCAGTTACAAATTGATTAGATATTTAATATGAAACTAAGATTAACATGAAACTCTTCCAACCTTTCTATTGGGTTTCAAAGTTTTCCTTTTAGTTTTCTACACCTACATGTACAAAAGAATTGTTGAGCTCATTCACATTGCTGTTTCTCAGTTCCTGAGCTGAAACTCCAGAACTCTGGGTCCCTGGAGCTTTGATTCTGGGAAGAGCCTTGTTTTATTTTGCAATGTGAATGACAGCATTTTGCTTTTTCCTTAATGGTGAATTATATTTTCTTTTCTCCTTACGCTTTCAGGAGATTCCCATCTGCCTGCCAACATTCCTTAACGCCTTTGTTTCAAGCATGCATAAAACATTTTCTTTGAAGCAAAGTTCTTAGCCAAACCAAACTGGTGTATTACAAAAGAGTATTAAGGCTGGGCTTTAAAAACACCAAGAATGGAAATTATAATTAGCTTTTTTCTCAAGCCAAGAAGCTAGTAGGGATAGCTACTCTTAATCGTAAATACTTCCTATTGACGTCCTATTGTGTGCAAAGTACTGCAACTGTAGCTTTGCATACTTTATCTCCTTTATCCTCACCATAATTCTAGAAGGTGAGAGGGGACGCTGTTTATTCTTCATTTACAGTTAAGGAAACTGAGCATCAGAATTGTTAACAAATTTGAGGGGCAGGTTAGAGGCATGATTATGGTGTGGCAGGGAAAGGGAGGAGGAGAAAAAGGTAAAGGTCACTTTGGTTTCCGACTTGGCCTTTTGAATACATGGTAGAACCATTGATGTTCAAGAATCAGCCACGTGGAAAAGGGGGGATTAAGTAAAAAGTAGCAAATTCTTCTAAATCCAGAATTTTTAAAATGCATCATTAGATAAGAATAATTACACATTTTTGCAGTATGCCAGTTTGAACCTCCACCCAAACACCCACAGGGCTGGTAGGAATGAATGAAAACAAACAAATGAGAATGTGTATTTAACAGAATGGAAAACAAAGGTCAACAGAAACAGAGAAATTTGTTTGGAAATATTTCTCTTAGCATGAAAATGAAACCGTTTGTAGCATTTCAACAAAGCAAAGAGGGGAGGAAGGCAAACGGGGTGGCAAGTGGTGGGAAGGCTGGCAAGGCTGGCACAGGGCTGAGAGATTGTGAAACCAGTTCCTGCTTTGGCAGCATAGCCCCCCTTGCCAATAGTTAGGGTCCCGCAGGGCCAGCAAGGAGAAGAAGAAAAATCCAATGAAAACCCTAAAATAAGCTGCTTTGTCGGTCTTAGTCCTGGCTCTCCCCTCCTTCCTGAATCCTATCATTACCCTCCTCTCCAATCGTGCGAGTGTATTTTCTCCAATTAAAACTAGTCATATTGGAGCTGATCCCTAAACTATTATGTTGGGGGCAGGAGAACCTCTTAGGGGATACTTCTCAAGCTTGCGGTGCAGAGGAATCAGGACTATGAGACAATGGTACACAGTAACTCAAGAGCAGCCCTTGTCAGAGGAAGAGCCCCACAAAGCTCGCTGCCTTCTGGCCTCCCTGCTCAGCATGTTCACAGAGCTGTCTCAGGCAATTGGGTAAAAGGCCTTGAAACTTTGCAGACTATTGGGACTGTAGATTGGAATACAGTTGCAAAGAAGTAGATTTACTGTGTTTGAATGCAAAACTAATCAAGTCAGAATCACAATTTCATATGGTTAAGCCCATTACAACTTTGTTTGACTTCTTTCATCTCTTCTGCGTATATGGGATATCATTAATGTTGCCAGCTGCATGGCTTTCTCTAAATACCAACAGCAGAAGAAAAAAAAACACCCTCAGCAGCCATCAGCTCTCCTGTTTTCCACTTAGCTAGCTATTGTACTGCCAAGGCAAATGTGAAACAGGCTCTCACAATAACAGCAATTTCCCAAATGCCCTGTTAATTTTCAGTAAACCAAAATAAAATGTGTTATTATTTATTAAGAATATGCACTACATACGGTTTCCAGATGATAAGTATTTCAGTAAAGTACCACACTGAGAACAATTTCAGTTGGCTTGCAAGCTGTAACCTTAGAGTAATGGGTATAGCCCAGGGTCAGAATTGTCACTTTTATTGGGTTAATTCAATGTTCATGGTTTACAGACTATGATATAGGACCAGTGAAAAGTTTTCCCATCCCCAGTATCAGCTGCGTTATACATATAATTTTATGTAAAAGAGTAGCATCCCATATATCATTATTTATTCATAATGACATTCACTGAATGACTGCATGGCACAAGATGATAGCGCAGTCTGGGGTGTAGGAAATGCAGCACAGATTCTGAGCACTGGGTCTGAGACAACTGTCTCAATTATGTTAACTTTGGGAAGCACAAAATAGAAACATAATTTCACAGTTGCGAGACAGCATATCATTATTTCAGAACAAGAATACAGATTTTGACAGATTCCAGGTTTGTGGAATGATTTGGACTCCCTTGAGGGTAGTTTAATACATTAGGAACCTTTTCTGTAACATTGGCTCCTGACCCTCCACCTGGATTATGAGGAGCCCTGATCCAACCTTTGGTTTCTAGAACCTTCTACGCTCTAAGGAGAATGAACTGCATCCAGCCAGGACTCTGGTCATCATAGAGTTACGCTGTGGATATGGCCCTTGCCAGGCCTCCTGTGAGGGCTGCATGCTTCCGCTTCATTTTCGCTCCTCTGCACTTCCCGGTTCTCACAGCTGGGTCTGTGATTTCCTGACCCAGTGCTGCCCGGGCTGGAGAGGCCTTAGCCTCAGTTCTTGCTCTCCCTGCTGGCCTTGCTGCCGGGAGTTTGCTCAGGCCAGACTGAGGTCTGGCGCCCTGCAAAGAGGCTGGGCCATGTCACCACTTTCTGTCCTGAGGTCAAACCCTTTTTGTTCTCCTGGTTTCAGGTAATTGAATTAGAATTCTAGTTTGGTTCTGGCTATTTGCCTTAAAGAAAAGGAAATGTACCCTGTTTTTAAAAATTGCACATGAAATACACATGCATTTAAGAAAACCAGAAAATTCCTTCCAAAGTGACACAAACTCCCACTGTCTGGTGATAACTGCTATTAACACTTTAAGGTTTATTCTTCAAGACTTGTTTCTGTATACATCTACACAAATACTTATCTTAGGAAAATAAGATTTGGTATATATAAGAGCTACATATATATATATATAAAGTTTTACAACCTGAATATACTTTTTATATTTTCTTGCATGAACATAGTTCAATATAAAAAGTATACTTTGCAACACTTTTAATGGCTGCTTAGTATTCTAATTTACTTTAGATACATTCTGAAAATCCCAACCACAAGAAGAATGTATTGTTATACAACCACTGCATTTATTACCTCATCTGCTTCTTTCCAGTTCCTCTGTCTGAAGCCTTACGGTGGGTCTCTGTGACTCCCCAAGGGGCCATCGCCCTTACAATGTAATGAATAGAAGAATCATTCCTGGTACTGGTTTGAATTTTACTTTCCACGCCGTAACAAAAGACATTTTTATTCAGTGATTTTGGAGTGGGGCTCTGGAGTTTTAAGAGTACCTGAAGTGATTTTGCCTCAGCAGTCTTCACACCACGCTGTAAAGCACCATAGCCAGAGGGGAGCAGTGATCTCTGGTGTCTCTCCGCCACTGCACCCAGCAGCCCTCTGCCCTGAGCACTGCTCCCACACAGTGGCCTGAATGGCGGCTTCTCATCTGTCCCAGCTGAGTTCTTAATTTGCCATCCCCAGCCAGCTTTGCCTGAGCTGCTGAGGCGGTTATACCAGCCCTCCTCTGTGAATGTTTGACACCCATACATACATAGCCCTATTTTTAGATCTGCCATATTCCCTGCTAGACTGTGAGCTTCCCAAGGGTCACCCCCACATCTCTCCTGTGTATGTGTCCAAGATCAGCCTGCATGGACATAGCACAACTGATCAGAGGGAGGAGGGAGAAGGAAACAGGGAAAGAAGGAAGAAAGAAGGCCTACTTTATTATGGGGGATCAAGGAAAACTTTCTATAGGGGATTCCATTTGAGCTGAGCCTTAAAAATAGGTGCCATTTGATGAGTGGTAGGTTCTTTATATTACAGTAGTTCTCTGAAACCTCCCAACAGCCCCTTATAACAGTGAATTTTACAATTTCCAGAGTAACTTCTGAGTTCCAGGAGATTATTTTGTTCAAGGCCATGGACCTTTAAAAAGCAAAGGATTTGAACCAACATGGTCTATGGGACCAGGCAGTGAATTTAGGAAAAAAGGACATGTTAGGTGTGTGAAGCATGAGGAAAGACATGAAGAATGGCTCATATCCTGGGATGATGATATCACAGAGTAAATCAGTTTAACTTGAACATTGGGTGGGTAAAGCAAAGAGTAGGATTCAGTGCTGGAAAGGTAGTTCAGAGCTGAAGTACTGGCTTATTTCACCAGACTTTGGGGAGTCATTCATTATTTTGAATAAGAAAGTATGTGCCTACATAAAAAACCCTAAAAAAATCCACTCCAAAAATACTAGAATATCTGAATTCAGCAAAGTTGCAGGATACAAAATTAATACACAGAAATCTGTTGCAGTCCTATACACTAATGATGAACTAGCAGAAAGAGAAATCAGGAAAACAATTCCATTCACAACTGCATCTAAAAGAATAAAATACCTAGGAATAAACCTAACCAAGGAAGTGAAAGACCTATACCCTGAAAACTACAAGACACTCTTGAGAGAAATTAAAGAGGACACTAATAAATGGAAATTCATCTCATCATCTTGAGCAGGAAGAATTAATATTGTCAAAATGGCCATCATGACTAAAGCAATCTACAGATTCAATGCAATCCTTATCAAAATACTGACAGCATTCTTCAACGAACTGGAACAAATAGTTCTAAAATTCATGTGGAACCACAAAAGACCCCGAATAGCCAAAGCAATCCTGAGAAGGAAGAATAAAGCAGGGGGGAATCTCGCTTCCCAACTTCAAGCTCTACTACAAAGCCACAGTAATCAAGACAGTTTGGTACTGGCAGAAGAACAGACCCATAGACCAGTGGAACAGAATAGAGAGTCCAGAGATTAACTGAAGCATATATGGTCAATTAATATACGATAAGGGAGCCATGGATATACAATGGGGAGATGAGTCTCTTCTACAGCTGGTGTTGGCAAAATTGGACAGCTACATGCAAGAGAATGAAACTGGATTACTTTCCAACTCCATACACAAAAGTAAATTCAAAATGGATCAAAGACCTGAATGTAAGCCATGAAACCATAAAACTCTTAGAAGAAAACATAGGCAAAACTCCCTTGAATATAAACAGGAACAACTTTTTCATGAACATAGCTCCCTGGGCAAGGGAAACAAAAGCAAAAATGAACAAGTGGGACTATATCAAGCTGAAAAGCTTCTGTACAGCAAAGGACACCATCAGTAGATCAAAAAGGCATCCTACAGTGTGGTAGAATATATTTGTAAATGACATATCTGATAAGGGGTTGACATCCAAAATATATAAAGATCTCATGTGCCTCAACAAACAAAAAGCAAAGAATCTGATTAAAAAATAGGCAGAGGATCTGAACAGACACTTCTCCAAAGAAGAAACTCAGATGGCCAACAGACACATGAAAAGATGCTCCACATCGTTAGTCATCAGAGAAATGTAAATTAAAACCACAATGAGATATCACCTCACACCAGTTAGGATAGCCACCATCCAAAAGACAAACAACAACAAATGTTGGTGATTGTATGGAGAAAGGGGAACCCTCCTACACTGCTGGTGGGAATGTAAATTAGTTCAACCATTGTGAAAAGCAGTATGGAGGTTCCTCAAAAAACTAAAAGTAGAAATACCATTTGACCCGGGAATTCCACTCCTAGGAATTTACCCTAAGAATGCAGGATCTCAGATTCAAAAAGACACATGCACTTTATGTTTGTCACAGCACTACTTACAATAGCCAGAAAATGGAAGTAACCTAAGTGTCCATCAGTAGATGAATGGGTAAAGAAGATGTGGTACATATACACAATGGAATACTATTCAGCCATTAGAAAGAAACAAATCCTACCATTTGCAACAACATGGATGGAGCTAGAGGGTATTATGCTCTGTGAAATAAGCCAGGCGGAGAAAGACAAGTACCAATTTCATTCATCTGTGGAGTATAAGAACAAAGCAAAAACTGAAGGAACAAAATAGCAGCATTCTCACAGAACCCAAGAATGGACTAACAGTTGCCAAAGGGAAAGGGACTGGGGAGGGCAGGCGGGAAGGGAGGGATAGGGGAATAAGGGGCATTATGATTAGTACACATAATGTGGGGGTGGCATGGGGAAGGCAGTATAGGACAGAGAAAACAAGTAGTGACTACGCTGATGGCAGTGACTGTAATGGGGTATGTGGTGGGGACTTCATAATGGGGGGAATCTAGTAACCACAATGTTGCTCATGTGATTGTATATTAATGATACAAAAAAAAATTCTAAAAAAAAGAAAGTATGTGCTCAGAACATGAGGCATTGTGTTCATCAGATGGAAGGGAAAACAATAGGATGTGGTGGGACCAGCTGGCGGCTTACTGCATAAGTCCAAGTGGGAAGTCTAAGGTCCTGATGTAGGGCTGGGGCAGTGAGAGTGACTGAGAGATAGTTTAGATCTAGAAACTGAATATTTTAGTAAATGACTGTATACAATTGTGGTTGGAAGAATTAGCCAAGGTTAATCATAGTCTGCGAGGTGGTACAGGTCTCTAACAGAAGCTGGGTGGCGGGCCTGTGTGGGAAGGGGTAGCATGGCTGGCTAGGAGCCCTGTTTGGGAGGGGCACTGTGAGAAGCTGCACTGGGACATGGTGAATTTGAGATGTCAGAGGAACTGCTGCAGACAGAGATACAGAGCAGGCAGTGGGGAGAAGTGGGTCAAGTGGACTGGAAGAATGAACTGGACGAGCATTATGGGAGAAGTGCTGAAGTGGTAGTGCCAGTAGAAAATGCCAGCTCCTCCTGGCCAGGAATGTAGGAAGTGAAGAATGGGTAGGAGTGAAGAATGTGGCCAGTAGAGTCAGGCAGTTTATATTAAATTCTGGCATCACTCAGACATGGTCTCCCACAGGACAACTATGCTCTGTCTACCACCAACTCTTTATTTTTCAGAGGTGCAGGTGTGTGACAGACTGGTGGGGAGAGGTCCAGGACAGACACTGCCTAGCCTGGCATCTCTTCTTGTGTCACTGCTGTGCTGTGGTCCTCTTGGAGTCACCACAGTGTAGGCTGAGCTGGAGGAGACGGATTCCCATTTTGTTCGCTCTGATGCCCAATGGAAGGTGGGCAGGGCATTGGGGCTGTGCACACAAGTGTTCCGTCTTCCTCCTGTAGGACATCGCTGGGAGTCCAGCTGCATCCCCACCCCTACTTCTTCCCCCTGCACGTCTGTCTACTGTCCCTCCAGGTAGTGAGGGAGTAGGGCAATTAGAATCCAGCTGGATAACTGAGTGTGTGGATTTAATTCTAGCCGCAATCCCACACAAGGGGCCTGTGTGTGTTTACTTTGCTTCTGAATGGTATGAAAATGTGGAAAGAATGGATACACAATTCATCCAAAAATTTTTAACTTGATGTGTAGCTCTCAGGAGTGATACTATTTTACATGAACTGTGATAATCTCTTATATGCATAGAATATATACATGAAAGAACCACTATTCTCTTGAACTGTGCCTCAGTAAAAGGAAGGAAGCTGCAGTTCCAATGAATAATTGAAACTTACGTTATCAAGGTACAACTGGAAGCCAACGTACACTTTCCTGAAATCCTCTACTTCAAGAGAACAGAGCTCTGACATGGGACACAAGACAAACATTTCAAAGTGGCCAGAATCTGCATACACCCCCTACAGGTACCTGATGGGTCATGAGACTGGTCGAAAAAGGGGCAGGAATCCCCCTGTAGTTGCTGGAGGAGGTGGTGGGGACGCTTGCATCCACCCCATCACACGCCCACTTTGCTGGAGCCCTGAGCATGCTCTCAGCTGCCTGCCCCCAGAACAGAATCTCATTCCAGAGGCCCCACTTTAATGCTGCCAGGTGGCTTCTCTCTTCTGCTGCATGTACTTGGTGCTCTTCTTGAAATTAAACAGCGACCTCTCATTGTTTTCAGGTGTTGGGCTGGCATGGCTGTGATCCTGCCCCAAAGCTTGTCTCCTGATTCATGTAACCGACAATCAGGCACTCATCAATAGTGGGAAGGAGGCCTTTGCTCTTCTGTACTTGTCATCAAAGCCAAAGGAGTTCACTTTCCTCCGGGCAACACCTGGCTAGCATTTACTTGGAGGGCATGGTAATATTATTTTCTAGATATTATGATTTCTTTGCTTTGGCATTGCTGAAAGTGGCATGCTGCCATGCCTAGAAACTAACCAGGTCATTTTCCTCATGTCAACAAGCTTCTTGCCAGTGATGATTTCCTGTCATTCCTTCCCTGTTTCTGGATGGGCGGCTGTTCCATTGGCAGTGTTCTTTGGGAAGAAAAAAATCAAATCATGCGGACACCTCCTGAGATAGGGAGCTTCTGTGCCAGGGGAAACGACTTCTTCAGGTCTCACTGCTACTCTGGCCACGCCAGTCTGGACTCCTGACGCCTCCCCAGCAGCTCTGTTATCTCTCCCCAAAAGCACAACCACAAATTTGCTCCCCAGTCACTACTGAGACACAATTTTGGCTCAGTTGATAGTCTCATTGTCTTTCCCCTCTTTTCCTTACTGTTAACGGCTCCCTCCTCCCCAATTCTCTGGCCTCCTTTGCTCTCTAGGTCATTGGACTTCTTTGAGCCCTTTGACCTTGTTTCTTCTCTGCTTCCTCTTATTCCTTTGTCCTCCTATCCTGGGCTATGTAGACCTTCAAGCATTCTGTCCTTGGGACCTTTCCTCTCTACTCACACTGAGAGGTGACCCATACTCGCAGCTTTAAATGTCAGCTTAGTGATACTTAAACCCTTAGCAGTGTCTCTGAAAAATATTAAAATTATACCAACACACAGTTTAAAGAGTAAAATATTTCTACAAGGCTTGATAAAATTAGTTCCCTGAAGGAAATCCCCCATACCCTGCCATTTTCTACTCATGGCAAGCATATTTAATTATTTTAACTGTTTGGGGGAGGAGAGTGATACTTATCCCTAAGTCTTTAAAAATGATGCTTATATTGCTATTTACTTCTGTTTTTTAAGGTCTTAGCTACTGACTTCTGATACAGATACTGAAGACTTAGCTTCCTTTTACATATATCACATCATACATATATACTTTTCTCTTCTCCCTAGTATTCCAAAGTGATTGTTTTATAATTTGGGGTAAATGAATAATCAGCATTTAGACTGGACTATGAAAAAGCTACTTACAGTGGAGATACATAACATCCTATGATTATTTTGATGGGCAATATGGAATAATAGTTAAGAGAACATCTTCTAGAGCTCAGTTGCCTGGATTCAAATTCCAGTGATGGTGCTTACTGTCAGGATGAGTTTGCATATGTTCCTTAATATCTCTGTGTCTCAATTTCTTCAGCTGTAGGATTAGGAAATCATAGTACTTCCATAGTGGGTTATCATGATTGACAGTGAATATGTTAATAAATACAAAGAGTTAAGACAATGCATGCCATTACACGTGAAAAATATTAGGAATTTTGTATTATTATTATCTTTTCCTGTGTAACTTTCAGTTTTTCCTGGGATTAATAACAACAATGCTATTCCTGTTCTCATCTGCATAGTTTTGCATGTACTTATGGCTAATTTATCTGTAATCTCTCCCCAGCAAATTTCTTCTCAATTATATTCAAATGCACTTGGTGATATGTTCATCCCATTTTTATGATGTCTCCCCAGAGTCTTTGCATCTGCTTTAGTCTGTGCTGGGCAGCCCTTGGGGCACTTCAGAATCATCCTCTCTCCTTTCTCCTCACCATCATCCTGAGGGGAGTCCTTCCTTCCCTCTTGTGTTTCATCACCCATGTCCTAGATCTTCTTTTTTCCATGTTACTTGGTTTACTTCCTTATTTTAGCTGGAAGTGTTTTTTTGGATTCGGCATGTATGAAAATGTTTCTGTTCTACCTTCACACTATTGGTTAGCTATAGAGTTCTAACTTGGAACCATGTTCTTAGAATTTTGAAGAAATTATTTCATTGTCTTTAGCCTCCATGTTGTTCTTGAAAATTTCTATGCTGTTATAATTTTTATCCTTTGTCTGTATCCAGTTCTTTTTCTCTGGAAACTATTAGAATCTTCCTGTCATCCTCAGTATTCTGGAATTTCACCGTGATGTGCTTTCACAGAGATCTGTGTCCATCTGTTATGCTGAGCACTTGATGGACAAATTCTCTTGAGTTATTTCTCTGATGATTTCTTCCCCATTTTCTCAGTTTTTAAATAGACTATATATTAGATGTGGAATGGCCCTCTAAGCTTTATACCTTACCACTCCAACTTTAAGCTTCTTGTCCTTTTGCTCAACTTTCTGTAAAAATTTGTGAAATATTATTCCATCTACTGAGTTTTTCATTTCTACTGGATCAGTTTTAATATTTACAAGATTTTATCTCTGTCCTTTATTCTACTACAGTTTTAGCTTTGTTTTTATTTCATTAATACAATATATCTTTTTAATTTTTGAGGAGTTTAATAGTTATAATTTAAGAAGTTTTCCTCTTACTGTATTGTTTGTTCTTTCCAAGTTTTTAAAATGTCCAGTTGGTTTCACATCTATCTTTTATCTTGGAGGCTTTCTTCAAATGTCTTGTGACCCTTGGACGTTGACTTTTGCTTAAGAGGGAAAAGCTTGAGTGGGCTTTTCCAAGGTGTGATTCAAGCTGGGCCATTAGGTTAGACAAGCCCTAAGGTCAGTATCTAGGTTGATCAAATTCCCTAGAGAAGATTCTGATTTTCTGTCTGTGAAGTATAATCCCTCTTTCCAGATGGACAAAAAAACCTACTTGAACATTGACTTTGAAAACTCATACTTAATTTTAGCACTACACCTGTTTTGTACTTAGTTTTAATACTTCACCCAACTCCCACTGTGCCCGGTGTCTTCTAGGACAGAGAACTTTCATGTTGCCTGTCAGGGAGCCTCCGATCTTCTGTCGGGCAAGGGAGGAACAGCTATCCACTGAATGGGGAGGATTTTGAAGATCTGTTTCTTAAATGGACTTGATTTTGTCTCCACCTCCTACATTCACAGAAGTCCAATGCCAAGAATTCCTGAGTCTTTTGGGACTTCCATGGTGTAGATTAAGCTGCTTCTCAGCCTTTCTTAGGTTTAGGATTTAGTATTCTTGGGTCCTCTAGGTCAACTGTTACTCATCCATCTGCAAAGCTTCCAATGTTTTGTTGCATTTTCCTTAATTTGGATTAATGTCTTTCAAAATATCCCAATACTAACATGCCTGTGGAACTTCAGGAAGATGCAGAGGGGAATGTACAGGGCAATATTAAGGGAGGAGGATTTTCAGTAAATGAGCACATGGAAATATATCACTACAGGTTATAGAAGGAATGATAAAGAAAAGCAGTCAGATCATCTGAAACAACAGTGAGGCAGGACTTAATTTGGACTGGTGCTTCATGACAGAGCTCTCTGAGAAGGTAATATTTAAGCAAAGTCCTGAAGACAAATAGAATTTAGTCAGGCAAAGAAAGAATAGGGAAAAGCGTCCCATGAAGATGAGAGGAATAGAACAGTCAGAGCTCTGGGCTGAAAGTGACAGAAGCCTGAGCTTAAGCTAAAAAAAAAAAAAGAGAACTGATTAATACATATAACTAGGAAGGTTGAGATGTAGAGATAGGCTTGGCTGGGTGCAGGGGTCTGTTTGAGGCCTCAGGTCCCTGTCTCTCTCCATCTGTAGTATCTGCTTACCTCTGCTTTGTCTCATTCTCAAAGAAACTTCCTCCATTCGGTGGCATGTTGGTTACTAGCAATCACAAGGCTACATCACCTTTATAGCTCTGACCCAGAGAAAAAAAAGTGAGGCTTTTCCCACTTGTTTTTTATTTTTTAAACTGGTGTCCATATATGACATCCCACATTCCTTGAACTAATAATGATAATAGAGTTCTGTGTTTGGCCAGACATGGGTCTGAGTCTACAGGCAGAAAATAATGTGGTCCATGCAAACTCCTGAAAGATATTTACTATCAGAAAAATTATGAAAGATATAGATTTAAAGCAGAGTGTTATAAGCAATGTGAAGCATTTGGAATTTATACTAACTGCAGTGAGACGCCATTGATGGATTTTAATTAAGGAGTAACATGAGCACTGTTAATTCAATCCACATTTCCAAACCAAATTCCTTTCCAGTCCTCTTCCCTGTGTCCGCAGCACCACCATTTCCTACTGCGTTAGCTTTACACAGTAGAGGCATCTTTGAAATCTCTCTCAGATGTGTCACCCATGCAAATGGGTCACTAAGTGCCACAGGTGCCGCCTCCTGAAATCCCTGGGGTTTCTCCTCGTTCCTGCTTTGCACATGTCACTGTACTGCGGCAGGCTCTTATCCATGTGGCCTTGGTTTTTGTGCTAGGCTTCTAACTAGCTTCTCCTCTAGTATTCTCTGCTTCTGAGTCTTCACACACAGCACTGTCAGACTGTTCCCTTGAAAATGCCACTATCTTCATGTCACTCTTCTACCCAGCAGCCTATGCCTCCCTATCATTTAATGAATCAAGCCCAGCTTCCATCATCTGGCCCTGTTACACGAACCTAGCCTTATCACCCAGTTATGTCTCCACCATGATAAGACAACACGGGCCCTGAATCCCTAACTCTGCACCTCCAGGAGTGAGGGGAAGATGGGCTATTACCAATCACTTTTCACAGAAGAGGATAGAGGCCGGGGAAGAGAAAGGGAAATGTGGGTGACTCTGAGTCACAGCAGCATTAGATAAAGAAGGGCTGTGGATGTGTGTGGCTACCCTCAGCTTGATGGTGTGGCCAAGCCAGCCTTTAGGAGCCCCCTGGGCAGGCAACAGTGCCAAGGAGAAATCTCACAGTGTGCATTTTCAAGGTGAGGCTTTGGCTGCAAGGAGGACATTTGCTCAGGCAAGCCTTTCCAGGTTGTAATGCCCACTCCCTCTGACAAAATGTGTGGGCCTAGCTCACAGGTTTCTGGGAACTCGTCCAGACTTTTCAGGGTCAATTGGCACTACAGAGGAATGATGGATTATCCAGGGAGGTGTGAGTCGTGTCAGGAAACTTGATCAGCCCTGGTGGGATCTCATCACTGATTTTTGCTCAAGGAGCTTTGTGGTGGGGGTTCGGTATGGTGTTTGGACTCTGCAGAGGGAAAATGCTAATACAGTGGGGATCTGGCAACTTTTTAGAAACTTGCTAAAGTTCTGAGGAAAATTGGGTAAAAGATTTGTATCTAAATCCCAAGAAGAAACAATGGACAGAAAAGTTTTAAAAGCTGGCACAGAATCATAATATTCCACCTGGGGTTGATTTGGTTAACTGCATACTCTAGTTATCAATTATTAGGTGACATGGATAGATGTAATAGATTCAAATGTTACAATAATTTCTCTAACACTTGAACTGAAATATACAGCAAGGAGTTCACACTCATTTTTAAGGAGTGGGGGAATTTCAGTCATCCAAGAGAATATTTAAAAGAACATGATACAAGACCACAGCAATTCTGTGATAGGAAGAATGATAGTTCCCCAGAGATGTCCGCACCTTAGGCCCCGAAACCTGTGAATTTGTTGGCTGACATGGCAAAAAGGACTTTAGAGATGTGACCGAGGCTACAGACCTTGACATGGGGAGAGTAGCCTGTGTTATCTGGGTGGGGCCAGTCTAATCACAGGAGTCTTAAAATCAGAGAACCATTTCCAGCTGGGTCTGCTCAGCAGGGGCCGTGACTATGGGAAAACGGGGAGAGAGAGGCACGGCTGCGGGCTGGGAAGACGGAGGAGGGAGGTCAGGAGCAAGCGAGTGTGAGGGGCCTCTGCAGGCTGAAAGGAGCAAGGGGATAGTCTCCTGGAGAGCCTCTAGAAAGAAACACAGCCCATCAGCCCTGGGTTTTAGCCCAGTGAGATCTGTGTTGGACGTCTGCCCTACAAAATGGTGAGATAATAAATGTCTGTTGTTTGAAACCAGTTTGTGGTGATTTGTTATGGCGACTGTGGAAAACTGATGCAAATTATTTAGTAAATACTTTTTGAATGAATGAAATTAGTCTAAAAAACTCCAGAAAATCAGGTAAACAGGCTTCTTTTGTGTGGGTGGTACTTAAATATGCTTTAATAAGGAAGGAATTTTAAAACTAATTTTTATTGAGCATTTACTAAGTACTAGACATTTCTCTTCTTGTATCAAATCCTCATTGCCATAACTGAGATCATTATGTAATCTTTCCAAAGTCACACACTTACTAAATGGAGAAGATGAGTTTTGAACCTGGGAAGCTGTAGAATTCATTGTGTAGTCACTGTGACAGTGATTCCCACACTTAGCTGCACATTAAAATTACTTAGGGGGGTTTTACAATGTCCAGTGCCCATCCCATGTCAATTAAATCCAAATGTTCGAGTTTGGAGCCAGGCATCAGTATTTTTTAAAGATCTCCTGTGATTCCAGTGTGCAGGGAAGTTTGGAAAGCACTGCATTTGGTGGGTCCTGTTTCAAACTATGCAATAATTTAGTCATTCCATCTACTGGAATGAAAGCTTGGTTTGTTGAAAATTACAGTGTAGATTACCTCTTGCTCGAAATTGGTGGCTTTTTCATTAGTGCAGTAACTGTCATTAGTTGGATAAAGGGCTGTTGTTAGTTAATCCAAAGGCCGCAGTAGAATTGATTTAGTGTGTAGACACAATTTGGATTGTCAGTCAAAACAACGGGCTAGCAGTGGGGAAACCTTTCCCCAAATCAGACAAGGAGGGAAAAACAAAGATCTTTATCTAGTATCTGAAGCCAGAGAGGACAGAGAGCTGCCCAATGAGCTAGGCAATCAAACTGCCTGTCTGGACATCTTGTCACCACTTTTGTTAAATGTCTGTGCCTCTGTGTGTCTTCAGCTTTAGTCAGAAGAAGCTCTGCCCTGTCCTTAAGATTGGCAGTGTGCCCGAGGACCTGTGTCTTCTCTGTTTTGTCATACCTTGGCTTCCTCATGTCATGCTGGACTGCTTCTTGAGGATCACCATTCAGGGCAAGAAACAGGCTGTAAATTGGGGCACTGATGGAATTTTGGCCGCAATCATCTGGCTGCCTTTGTGGCAGATGACTGTTCCTTCCTTCAAATGGCATTTTCGTAAGTTACAGTACACAGCTTCCCCTCGGTTAGGACAGGCAGGCTCTGTTTTTTAATCTGCTGCAGAACTTAACTTTCTCAATTAGTTTTGCAAACAGAAATTGGTTCATCGGGTTTCAACTTGAAACAGGTGTTGAGGGTGGTGTCCAAATCTTCCACCGAGGTTCTTCTCTCCTCTTTGCCAGCCTTTCCATGGGAGTAATGAAAAGGCCTGTGTTGAATGTAGCAGATGCACATCTCTCCATGGGCCACAGCCCTTGGTTCAAAGCACACAGATGACAGTCTTAAAGTAAAATGCATTTTTGCCTCACTGGTAATAATCGTAGACACCAGTACATCATCTTTTTGTAAACGTTAAGCCATAAACTTGAGTTAGCCAGGATTACCTCAGGATTGCTAATTAAACGCAAGGCAGTCTTTTTGGCCTGAATTCTCCCGACTGGCTATATGCTTTCTGCAATTTCACCAGAATGTTGCCAACATTCCACAACCAATGTGTGCTGTGTAGATGTGGGAGTAAAACAACTAAAGAATCAAAGAAGTAATTTTACAAATTTTGCATGATTAGATTATTGATTTTCTCTTGGATTCACTCATTTTGGTAGATATTATAAGGTATAATTTGATTTGATTTTTATGGATCCTTATTTACTTTCTGGGTTTTTTAATTGGTCAAGAGAGGAATTTGGGGTTAAGAGAGATTACTCTCAAAGAGATTATGCCCCAATGGAGTAGAGACCTTACTTATATACCTAGTGGATTCATGTAACACAGGCAGACATACCAGCCAAGAAGTCATCTTGGAGCAATTGCTTAAAACCCTCTTTTCTCATCACACAAGATTATCCTAAAACAAGGATCAAGGACTATGGGCTTTTTTGAGGTTTAAAGATGGCCCCCAAAAACTCTATAAAAATCACTGAGAACTGAGATCCTCCTTAAATCATACATTTTTTAATACCAAAAAAAAAGAGGAAAAACTTGAATGTGGGAAAAACAGTAGTTTTTTGTGAACTCCCTTCTACATTTTCCTTGTGGTTAATTTCAAATTTTCATTTTCTCAAAACTGATTTGTATTTTATACTTTGTTATGTGCTATTCTATGCTTCGTACTTTTCCAGGAATGATATGGTTTCCTCTTTCTTAGAGATAATTCAACACAACCTCACACACACACACACACACACACACACACACACACACACACACACACCAGCCTCTATCAGTAAATGACCAAAGCCCTGAGGATACGTTGAAAATTAAACTTAGTTATAGTACAGTGGCATCTGCTATGCATTGGCTACTTATGCATGTTTATAAATAGGACACAAAAGCTTAATTTTATCATAATTGAAGAGCAATTTTGAGAAAGTCATGTAATTTAATGGTTTAACTGTCTTTTATTGCTGTATGTAAATGGACTAAACAGCAGTAAATGTTGAACACAATCTAATGCACTACAATTTCTTTGGAATATAATTTAAATTTCAGATTATGCTTAATGCTTTTGTACATATCACAGGTCACTTTTTTAAAGCTTATCGTATGGGATTTATTTATTTAAGGAAATCGGAAAAAACAGAATACAGTGGGTCATTTGGAAATGTGACCAGATATGTTTTAAAAAGTGCGTCATTTGCTTTTAAATAGTCTTTTCCTTTCATTATTTTGAACTTTATCAGTATCTTCCTGTGTTTTATATTTAGATGATCTCTGAATAAGACAAATTTTCCAATTGCATTGTGTTACTTTGCCTCAAAAAATTTTTTTTCTTTTGTATAATGAGTCTTAAAGGGAGAAGTTGATATGTAAGGTACAATGTATATGTATGCCAGGCCATGTTTCCTGTGGAAATGATTCACTAACTGGCATCCTTCCATTCTGTCCTTGGTTGGGTTTTCAGGACCAACATATCCTTCTGTATGAAATAATGTTCAGTGAAAGAAGGGAGAAAATATGGTTCTCTTTGTTTGTCATCTGATTTCAGAATGTTAGAATTAAGATATAGACATTGGAGGAGCTAAGGGCAGGCTGCCCCAAGATGTGACCCTTCAACATTCAGATTATGTGAAGCTGAAAACAATCAAAGCCCAGAAAGACACAGAAAGAAACTCTGACCTTTCCTCATCACTGCATAAAAAGAATTTAGATGGAGGAACTGCTCCAGAAACAGAGCTTTCACCATAGACAACTGCAGTATAATATGAGCTAGAATCTAGCAAGGTCTGTTAGAATTCCTATGCCCCATTGTTTCTGTGTGACCCAGTAATCATTTGTTCAGCAATCAGTTAATCTTTTATATTCCTATGGACTGCTTTCTTTCCCTCTGAAGCCCTGGAATCCTGCCTCCTCCTCTTTAGTTCAGGAGGATATCTATATCTCATTGTCCCTGACTGTCTTTGGAATCTCATGTCTATGGATTCCCTGTGCATACATAATTCGACTTTGGTTTTTTCTCCTGTTAATCTGTCTTGTGTCAATTTGATTCTCAGGCCAGCTAGAAGAACCTTGGAGGAGAGAGGAAAATTATTTCTCACCAACAACATGAAATTCATATAAGAAGGTTAAAAACTAAAAAGTTTTTAATGAGTTTTTAAGTTTTGATGAGATTTTAAGATGAAGGTGTTAGCAATAAGTCAGGGCATCTAGCTTGTATTCTCTTGGACTGCCATAATCCGTCGGGGAGGATTACTCTAAAGCAAACTCAGTCATGAAAATATAAGTCTTAGAAGGAGAATACTCAAAGTATATTGTGCACATAACAATATATTTTGATCTCATGGACACTTGTTTTTTTAAAAAGTTCAATTTGGTGTTCATAAGAAGACTTCCAATAAAATTGAGAAAATATGGAAATTAATGTGCTTTTAGTTTAAAAAGAAATCTATATATCTCCCATAATAAAATTATTAAAATTTACCAGGACATGATTATTAATTCTCCAACAGGACAACTCTTGTTTATCCTATAACTTATCTTCATGGGGTAAAGCTTTTTTTTTTTTAACCTTCCAACCACTTCTCCAGCTTCCAGCTGGGTTGGTTAAATGACTAAGCCTCATTCATTTCTTCGTGAATTCATCTTCACTGTGTGCCAGTAAGGATTTACGGGTGAATTTACTGGTGGACCAAATAGTAATGGAACTCAAAGGCTTATAAAGAGAACAAATAGTAAACAAATAATTACATAATTATAATAAATTCCAAAATGGAGACTGGAAGGCTGGAGCAAGAAGAAAAGGCTTGCTGTTGGTTCCTGTTCCTGTCAGGGTGAACCCAGCTTCTCGAACTTGGCAGCAGCAGTCAGTAACCAAATGACTCCAGCTTGCAGTTTTTCCAATACTCACAGAACAAGCCTCATCTTCTCGTGCCAGTGTCTCTCCTCAGCCGACTGAGTCCCGGCCCAGCTCTGTCTGTCCTCTCCACTACGCTTCTGAGCATTAATCATTTCAACTTCTTTCTTTGGTTTCCTGGCCCTGGGAGTGCTGGTTGCTTCCTGCAGCTCTGACGTCTGTGGTAATTTGGTGAATTTGGTGTTCCCATTTGCCTTTTCAGTTTCCTAATACCCAATTAATTATCTTTGTATTACATTCTCTCTATTAAAACAATTGGTATGGAGTCTGACTGAAATCTGCCTGATACTCTTGTCAAAATTCTAACATTAGTCACATATACAATTATTTTTCCCCCTAAAGATCTATGTTACATATTTGGGATATCTGGAATGTTTTTTTAAGTCATAAGCCAGGAACTGTAGCAGGCTTTGAGAGATAAAAACTGAATAATTAAGTTAATGGAACAGATAGAAATATGGACAAGTTAAAGGAAGAAAAATTGAGTCCAGATGTAAAATGACTCAAGAACTGAGGGTATGAAAGGTGTTTTCAAGTCCATGCCGGTCTGATGGTAGAGACAACTGGAAAGATAACAGAAACTTACTACTCCCTCATTTTCCTTAGAAACTTTATTCATGAACGTGGGTGGTCTGGTGGCTTCAGGTGGGTGAAGCCCAAGCACAAATATCAAGTCCTAACCAAAAAGGAGTAGCCACCGTAAATCGGGAAGGAAACTGGTAAGTGAGCCTAACACATTTAAAGAGGGTCAGGACGGCAACCTAAAGGGCTTTGGAGATGCAGAGCACCTTTTGCTGGGCCTTGGGTTCTGGTCAGTGCGAAGCAGCTGACCCCCCTCGGCTGCCCCGACGCTGCGTGTCTGCCCCAGGCCCCATTGTTGCTGCAGCACTGGACGCTTCTGTGTTGGCAGCTGGATCTATAACCCTAACCCTGAATTCTCCCTTCCAATTTCAGGGTCTAAGTTCCCTTCTGTCTTACTTGGTCATAGCTGATTGGATGGGTTCTTTGGTGCCAGCTTTGTGGGCATGTCCTGGGATTACATTATGCTTTATGCACAGTAAAATACCCATCGGTGATACATATTGTTAAGAAAAGTAAACAAGGATAAAAATGTGTTATTTTAAATAGAATGCTTAGTAAAGTTCTTATTGATGAGATGGCATTTGAGCAGAGATTAAAATTAGACCCAAAGGCAGCCATGTAAAGATCAAGTGGAAGAATATTCCAGGAAGCTGGACCAGTAAATGTAAAAGCCTAAGGTGGACATAGTTTCAGCCTAGTTGAGAAAGTACAAGGATGCCATGGGGTTTAGGTGGGATGAGTGAGGGCTCATTGACAGTATATGCTGCTGAAAAGGTAGCCAGAGGGAGGTGATGTAGGACGTTGCAGGCTGTCATAAGAATTCTGGATTTTCTTGTTAGTGTGGTGAAAAGCCATTAGGGAGTTTTCATCAGGGGAGTAATATGATCTGACATATTTTTAAAGGACAACTATGACTTCCATGTGGAGACTGGACCATAAGTATCTCAAGACCAGGTGGAATACCATTGTAGTGGTGTTCACTCCCTACAGAGTTTGTGCTGGTTTGCAATAAGATGGCTGATGAAAATGTTGAGGAGCAGTTGGACCTGAGATACACTTGATGTGTAACTGACTTTGCTGATGGTTTATATGTGAGGCTCCAAGAACAACTGAACAGCTGATGGGACAATGTGTCAGTTGCTGAGATGAAGAAAGCTGCCAGGGGAGCAGAATTATATGTAGTTGTATAGGGGAACAGTACATACATACTTGTGTTTGAGATGCTTATTTGATATGCAGTTGAAAACATCATATAGGCAGATAGGCAATTTGAATGCTCGGTGGAAAGTTGAAGCTAGAGATATAAATGTAGTTAGAATTAGCTGATAATGAAATCCATGTGTTTAGATAAGACTAGGAGATGAGTGTGGAGAAGAAAAGAGGATGGAAGATTGACTCTTGGCGTGTGCTAACATTCAGAAGTTGTCTAAAGGAAGGGGATTCGGCAATGGAGACTGAGAGGAGGGACTGAAGTGAGGTGAGGAAAATCCAAGATCCAGGTGTAAAGAGGTCTAGTAAAGAAAGACTTTCATGAAAAAAGGAGGGGTCATCTCTGCCCAGTTCTCCTGAGGGGTCAAATAAACTGAATGGTGTATTAACCACTGGATTAAGAACTTGAATGATTAGTAACCAATAAATATAAGACAATAAAAGAATGGAGATATATCCTGATGGGTTTTTATTCAAGGAAAAGTAGGAAATTGGGAAACAGGTAGTATAGGTAAATATTTAAAGGATTTTCTTTAAAGGACATCAGAGAAATGGAATGGTAGCTGGAGGAGATCTCTAAGAGAGAAGTTTTTTTTTTAATGGTAGCTATGCATAATTTTATGCTGGTGAGAATAATTTGGAAAAGAAGAGAAGTTGAAGATGCAGGAGAAATAATTAAAACTATATGAACAAAGTCCCTGAGTAGGCAGGTGGGTATAAAATGTAGTATGAATATGTAGGGTTTGCCTTTGAAAGGAGTATGGACAACGGACCCACTGTAACATGTTGGAAAGAAGAATGTATGAATACAGATGCAAGTAGGTCAATAGATTTAATGATGGGAGGACATAGCATGAAGATTGCAGAATCCCCCACAGCAGCCATGTGATTCCATCTTTTGTTACAGGGGATGGTGATTAAAGACATGTAGTTTTTTTATTTTTTATTTTTTACTTTTTATTTTTATTAAGGTATTATTGATATGCACTCTTATGAAGGTTTCACATGAAAAAACAATGTGGTTACTACTTTTACCCATATTATCAAGTCCCCATCCATACCCCAATGCAGTCACTGTCCATCAGTGTAGTAAGATGCCACAGATTCAATATTTGCCTTCTCTGTGCTGTACTGTTTTCCCCTTAATCCCCCATAGCATGTGTATTAAACATAATACCCCTCAATCCCCTTTTAACACCCACCCCACCCGCCCTCCTACACCCTCCCCTTTGGTAACCACTAGATCCTTCTTGGAGTCTCCGAGTCTGCTGCTATTTTGTTCCTTCAGTTTTGCTTCGTTGTGATACTCCACAAATAAGGGAAATCATTTGGCACTTGTCTTTCTCCACCTGGCTTATTTCACTGAGCATAATGTCCTCCAGCTCCATCCATGTTGTTGCAAATGGTAGGATTTGTTTCTTTCTTAAGGCTGAATAGGATTCCATTGTGTATATGTACCACATCTTCTTTATCCATTCATCTACTGATGGACACCTGGGTTGCTTCCATATCTTGGCTATTGTAAAAAGTGCTGCAATAAACATAGGGGTGCATATGTCTTTTTGAATCTAAGAAGTTGTATTCTTTGGGTAAATTCCAAGGAGTGGGATTCCCGGGTCAAATGGTATTTTTATTTTTAGTTTATTGAGGAACCTCCATATTGCTTTCCACAATAGTTGAACTATCTTACATTCCCACCAGCAGTGTAGGAGGGTTCCCCTTTCTCGGCATCCTGTCCAGCATTTGTTGTTCTTAGTCTTTTTGATGCTGGTCATCCTTACTGGTGTGAGGTGATATTTCATTGTGGTTTTAATTTGCATTTCCCTGATGATTAGTGATGTGGAGCATCTTTTCATGTGTGTGTTGGCCATCTGAATTTCTTCTTTGGAGAACAGTCTCTTCATATGCTCTGCCCATTTTTTAATCGGGTTATTTGCTTTTTTGGTGTTGAGGCTTGTTAGTTCTTCATATATTTTGGATGTTAACCCCTTGTCGGATATGTCATTTACAAATATATTCTCCCATACTGTAGGATGACTTTTTGTTCTGTTGATGGTGTCCTTTGCGGTACAGAAACTTTTTAGTTTGATGTAGTCCCATGAGTTCATTTTTGCTTTTGTTTCCCTTGCTCGAGGAGATGCATTGAGGAAGAAGTTGCTCATGCTTACATTCAGGAGATTTTTGCCTATGTTGTCTTCTAAGAGTTTTATGGTTTCATGACTTATATTCAGGTCCTTGATCCATTTTGAGTTTAATTTTGTGTATGGGGTTAAACAGTAATCCAGTTTCATTCTCTTGCATGTAGCTGTCCGGTTTTTGCCAACACCAGCTGTTGAAGAGGCTGTCATTTCCCCATTGTATGTCCATGGTTACTTTATCATATATTAATTGACCATATATGGTTGGGTTTATATCAGGGTTCTCTAGTCTGTTCCATTGGTCTATAGGTCTGTTCTTGTTCCAGTACCAAATTGTCTTGATTACTGTGGCTTTGTAGTTGAGCGTGAAGTTGGGGAGCATAATCTCCCCAGCTTTATTCTTCTGTCTCAGGATTGCTTTGGCTATTCAGGGTCTTTTTTGGTTCCATATGAATTTTAGAACAATCTTCTCTAGTTTGTTGAAGAATGCTGTTGGTATTTTCATAGGAATTGCATTGAATCTGTAGATTGCTTTAGGCAGGATGGCCATTTTGACAATATTAATTCTTCCTATCCATGAGCACAGGATGTGTTTCCATTTATTGGTATCTTCTTTAATTTCTCTCATGCGTGTTTTGTAGTTTTCAGAGTATGGGTCTTTCACTTCCTTGGTTAGGTTTATTCCTAGGAATTTTATTCTTTTTGATGCAACTGTGAATGGAATTGTTTTCCTGATTTCTCTTTCTGCTAGTTCATTGTTAGTGTATAGGAATGCCACAGATTTCTGCATATTAATTTTGTATCCCGCAACATTGCTGAATTTCGATATTAGATCTAGCAGTTTTGGAGTGGATTCTTTAGGGTTTTTTATGTACACTATCATGTCATATGCAAACAGGGACAGTTTAACTTCTTCCTTGCCAATCTGGATGCCTTTTATTTCTTTGTGTTGTCTGATTGCCATGGCTAGGACCTCCAGGACTATGTTGAATAGATGTGGGGAGAGTGGGCATCCTTGTCTTGTTCCTGATCTTAAAGCAAAAGCTTTCAGCTTCTCCTTGTTAAGTATAATGTTGGCTGTGTGTTTGTCATATATGGCCTTCATTATGTTGAGGTACTTGCCCTCTATACGCATTTTGTTGAGAGTTTTTATCATGAATGGATGTTGAATTTTGTCAAATGCTTTTTTCAGCATGTATGGAGATGATTGTGTGGGTTTTGTCCTTCTTTTTGTTGATGTGGTGGACGATGTTGATGGATTTTCGAAGGTTGTACTATCCTTGCATCCCTGGAATAAATCCTACTTGATCATGATGGATGATCTTTTTGATATATTTTTGAATTCAGTTTGCCAATATTTTGTTGAGTATTTTTGCATCTATGTTCATCAGGGGTATTGGTCTGTAATTTTCTTTTTTTGTGGTCATTGATCCAATGGTTATTTAGGAGCATGTTGTGAAGCCTCCATGTGTTTGTGGGATTTTTCATTTTCTTTGCGTAATATAGTTCTAGTTTCATACCTTTGTGGTCTGAGAAACTGGTTGGTACAATTTCAATCTTTTTGAATTTACTGAGGCTCTTATTGTGGCCTAGTATATGTCTATTCTTGAAAATGTTCCATGTGCACTTGAGAAGAATGTGTATTCTGCTGCTTTTGGGTGTAGAGTTCTGTAGATGTCTGTTAGGTCCATCTGTTCTATTGTTTTGTTCAGTGCCTCTGTCTCTTATTATTTTCTGTCTGGTTGATCTGTCCTTCAGAGTGAGTGGAGTGTTGAAGTCTCCTAGAATGAATGCATTGCATTCTATTTCTCCTTTTAATTCTGTTAGTATTTATTTCACATATGTAGGTGCTCCTGTGTTGGGTGCATAGATATTTATAATGTTTGTATCTTCTTGTTGGATTGACCCTTTTATCATTATGTAATGTCCTTCTTTGTCTCTTGTCACTTTCTTTGTTTGAAGTCTATTTTGTCTGGTACAAGTACTGCAACACCTGCTTTTTTCTCCCTACTAGTTGCATGAAATATCTTTTTCCATCCATTCACTTTTAGTCTTTGTATGTCTTTTGGTTTAAAGTGAGTCTCTTGTAGGCAGCATATAGATGTTTCTTGTTTTTTTATCCATTCGGTGACTCTATGTCTTTTGATTGGTGAACTCAGTCCATTTGCATTTAGGGTGAATATCGATAGGTATGTGCTTATTGGCATTGCAGGCTTTAGATTCCTGGTTACCAAAGGTTCAAGGTTAACTTCCTTACTATCTACGAGCCTAATTTAACTCACTTAAAATGCTATTACAAACACAATCTAAAGGTTCTTTTTTTTTCTTCCTCCTCCATTCTTTATATATTAGGTATCATATTCTGTACCCTTTGTCTATCCCTTCATTGACTTTGGGGATAGTTAATTTAATTTTACATTTGTTTAGTAATTAGCTGTTCTGCTTTCTTTACTGTGGTTTTATTACCTCTGATGACAGCTATTAAACCTTAGGAACACTTCCATCTATAGGAGTCCCTCCAAAATACACTGAGAGGTGGTTTGTGGGAGGTAAATTCTCTCAGCTTTTGCTTATCTGGAAATTGTTTAATCCCTCTTTCAAATTTAAACGATAATCTTGCTGGATAAAGTATTCTTGGTTGAAGGCCCTTCTGCTTCACTGCATTAAATACATCATGCCACTCCGTTCTGGCCTGTAAGATTTCTGTTGAGAAGTCTGATGATAGCCTGATGGGTTTTCCTTTGTATGTGGTGTTATTTCTCTCTCTAGCTGCTTTTAAAATTGTCTTTATCCTTGATCTTTGCCATTTTAATTACTATATATCTCGATGTTGTCTTCCTTGGGTCCCTTGTGTTGGGAGATCTGTGCACCTCCATGGCCTGAGAGACTATCTCCTTCCCCAGATTGGATAAGTTTTCAGCAATTACCTCCTCAAAGACACTTTCTATCCCTTTTTGTCTCTTTTCTTCTTCTGGTACCCCTATAATGCAAATATTGTTCCATTTGGATTGGTCACACTATTCTCACAAACTTCTTTCATTCTTAGAGATCCTTTTTTTCTCTCAGGGCCTCAGCTTCTTTGTATTCCTCTTCTCTAGTTTCTATTTCATTCATCGTCTCCTCCACCGTATCCAGTGTGCTTTTACTACCCTCCATTGTGCTCTTCAATGATTGGTCTCCAACTGGAATTCATTCCTGAGTTCTTGAATATCTTTCCATACCTCCATGAGCATGTTAATGAATTTTATTTTGAACCCCCTTTCAGGGAGTCAATGAGGTGGATGTAATTTAAATCATTCTCAGGAGTTGTATTAATAATTTTACTCTGAACCACGTTCCTTTGGCGTTTCATATTTGTGTATGGTGCCCTCTAGTGCCCAGAAGCTCTACTCCCTGGGGCTGCTCAGTCCCTGAAGCAATATCGGGGGTCTCAGGGGAGTGGTATTGGTTCCTGGAGGGAGGAAAGAGCTGTTTCCTGCTTCCCGGCTCCTATGCTTGTCTCCACTGCCTGAACCAGTAGGCTGAGCACACAGGTATAAGCCTCTATGCTTTGTGTTTGTAGTTGCTGTAGACAGAGCTTCCTTTGGTTGACCTGGTGCCATGGTAGTGTTTGCCTGTTTGTGAGCCAGGTGGGGCTGGCTGGGAGAAAGGCACAGTAGGCTGCATATCATGGAGGGGGTCCTTGGAGCTGTGTAGCTAGCCAGGGAGTTGGAGCACCTGAAGATCGTCTAAGGAGGAAGATTTCTTTTTCGTCCTTAAATATGAAAGTCTATATGGCAAAGCTCCCAACCTGGTGGGCAGAGTGCACCCGGACAATTTTGTCTATCCGTTCTCTCTCCTGAACAGTAAGCTCTGTGCAGTCCTTGCCCCTTTAGCAGCCCTCTTGCTAAGGGCTTCCTTGTTAGGAAGTCTCTCAGACTGCCACCTTCTTTTGTCCCAGAGCAGCCCAATATGGATTCCTGCTTTCCACAAGTGGCTGGAATCTCAGTCTCTCCAGGAATTCTGCCTGTGTTGTCTTTCCAACCCCATAATCACAAGAGTATCATGCAAGCATCATGAAATGTTGGTTTGTGCTCCCAGAGAAGATCTCCGGAGTTTGGTATTCTGCAGTCCCAGGCCTCCACTCCGTCCCTGCTCCGTTTCTTTTCCTCCTGTTGGTGAGCTGGGGTCGGGGAAGGGCTTGGGTCCCACCAGGCCACAGCTTTGGTACGTTACCCCACTCTGTGAGGTCTGCTCTTTTCTCCAGGTGTGTGCTGTCTGGTGCAGTCCTCTTTCCTGTTGCTCTTTCAGGATTAGTTGTATTAATTATATTTTCATATTATGTGCAGTTATATGTGTTTCACCTCTCACGCCACCATCTTTAATCCCTAAAGGCATGTAGTTTTACATGAGTGCTTAATGGAAGTGCCACATTGTGTGAGAAAAACTTACATGTCATCCACGAAAAAACATTTCCACAAAGAGTTTACTCATACCCCATGAGGAAGAGCTAAATACCCCATTCCTTGGAGGAGATAGCACCACAGTGCAGATATTTCTGGCACGTCAGTGTCGGACAGGCACTTGAGCTAGCAGCACACCGAGGAGGCAGGGAATGTGATCCATACTTGGTGCAGGAGCTACAGATAACTTAAAAACAGTAAAACTCACTTGGATTTGATTATAACCACGTGGTGGCAATTCTAGGCAATGTAGTAACAAAATACTTCAGTCTCAAAAAAATTATTATGGTCTAAGTTCTAAACAATTATAATGGTGATTTTTTATAATGTATATGTAGGCAGCAAATTAGCACATTTTTATTGCTTGTCCTTTAAGAAGCATTGTTTTCTATGTGGAAGTTAATTTGAAGAGCTTCTAGTTAACAGAGTTTGGTTCTCCTACACATAGGAACTCAGCTCTAAGTGCTTGTTTTGAGGAGTTTGTTAAAAGATTCAGAATGTTCAGGCACTATTTGTGTCTCCGACTCCTATGGTACGACATGGTCCCGTATTTCAAACAGTAGATTTGAAATAAACATGATAAAGCATTTGTAAAAATGGTGAAACAGATTTTGAGTTACTTTAAATCTATCATGCTATATGACCATTTGGAGTTTTAAATCTGTGTGTAACATGTAAAACATGAACTACAAAGTTTTTTGTTGGGAGTGAAACTTTTAGTTCATATATGAAGTATTTTACTGAAATAGAATAATAGCTTTAAAATTCAATTTACTTTCTTTTAAAATTATTTTAAAACTAAAGAACCAATAAAAGTACAGTATTACATCCATGGTACAATTTAGAACTTACCTGAATTGTACTTTTTGAAGCTGTTTCAATTTTATTAAAACCTACTTATTAGTTACTGAACAGTTACAAACATAATTTATATATATGACTTCCAGTATAAGAACAAAGTCTCTGCAATTATTATTTGTTTCATTTTTAAAAATTATTTCTGAAAATAATTTTGTCATGGAGAGGAGGGGTGTTAAAAGTGATCTACTCTGGCTTTCATATGCACTGGATTTGCCACTAAATGGAGCATTTCCATTAATAGAATAGAAATGCATGTTTTTATCATTATGGAGTGTCTTGCATGGAGGATTCAGAATCAGGTTGCTAAAGCACTTTGAAGTTCTGGTGGTGAGATGCCCCAGCGGAACAAAATACTTGTATTTGGAAAACTAGGTAATGGAGATTCATTTGCAGCGGGGTTGTTCTAGTTTCGGGGGTGGTGGGAAGGTCAGGTGGCAGTGTGTTTTATGTCTTTAGCATACTTTCAAAGACCAGAGGCTAAAAGGGAGACAATTTTCAGAATCATGCAGATCTGTGTTTGATTCAAAGCCCTGTATCTTCCAAGCTGTGTAATCTTCAGCAACTTAATTTCTGTAAGCCCCAGTTCAAGCTTGTCCTGTCAACATACAAATAAAATACATAGATCTCCAAGGATTGTGAGAATCAAATGTTGTATAAGTGGAAGCACTTGCTGATGCTCAACCCATAGGATGTGTCCAATGAAATGTGAGTTTCCTTTTTCCTCTGCTTCATTTAGTTCAGTTATTACCTCATTCTTTGCATAAGTTTTCATTAGTTGGACCCTTTCCTTGTATTTCTTGCTGCTTTTTAAGCACTAAGGAGGTCCATTAAACATTTGCTAATAAACTGTGATATGTGACACCAGTTACTTAATGTCTTTGTTAAAGTTTCCACAAATTATTTATTGACTGACTTAGAGATAAAATAAATGAGAAGCATCAATTTTTACTTTATTAAACATGTATGTATCTTTCAATTATAAATGGGATCTTTCAGTCCCAAGATTGGTGGCCTCGGAAGGCATGGAGAGTACAGAGTGTAGGAGTGGGTGGTGAATGGAGATTGAACAAAAGTCTATCCATTGTAACAATTTTATATCACTCTCTTCATAGGGAAGATGTGTCCTGGTGGCCCTAAGCAGAGAGCTCTGTCTCCCATTACCAGCCAGTGAGTCATTCAGTCTTCCACAGATCCAAATAAAGTTTTACAGAATACCCTGTGGCATGCCTTTCAAAATATGTGAATGCCATAAAATATATCATTAATTTTACCATATGAACTGACTCTGCCCCTTTCTCACCATTTGGGATAGCAATCTCACCGTGTGTTTTTGGCTCTTAGGTTATCATCAGATATATTGGAGTTCTCTGAGCTTTTCCATCCTTAGTCCCCATGGCATTTTCAGGAGTTTTATAACTTGGTTGTAAAAATTCACTCTAAACTGAAACTTGGCAAACAATATATTAATCTGGGAACTTAATTTCTTTTATAAAGTCCAGAATCTGTTTAGCCTCTCTTTTGAGTTTTCAGAGACCTTGGAAAAATAAAGTGAACCATTAAAGTTTTTTTTGTGTCTTAAAAAATGTAATTCCATTTTTCCAAAATCCTCTCAACCCTATTTTTACAGGTGAATAGCTTATATTTTAGACTGAGTTCTGATATATTTTGAAACATTTTTTTTTATTTTGGCACAGTGAAACAGAGTAATTAAAAAAGGAAATAGGCTGAACTTGCCCATTACATCACTAGAATAATAAAGCATATTTAGAGAGTGGAGCCTGTCTGAATTTACAATAAGGAGTAAAATGTTAACGTTTTTGATGTCCACAAACCTACAAGTAAATCAGGAAGAAGTATCCCCTAAAATATGTGGTGTGCTCCCAGTCTTGTAAGAACTGCTAAATGGTGCTAAAACTTCTGTTTGGAGCTGAATCCTTGGCCTTTGGGAGCACGGTTGCCATCCGCTAGCACCAGCAAATGTGAGTTAGACAAGCACATCCTTCCAGTGCCAGTGAATGCTGTCACCACCTCCTCACTTTTCCCAGGATACAGCTCCAGGACAAAGTGTCCAAACAAGTGGATCGCCTGGCGAGATGGAATCTACACTACCTCCTTCTCACCCTACACGCACGTCCAGGGACAAAAGCTTACAAGAGAAAAAGGACAAAACAAAGGAACATTTGAAATGACGCTTTACCAGCTTTAAAATACGTTCAGGGATATTTTGCTGAGGGAAGGCTGAAGAGAATTAAATCATGGAGTGTGGAGTTGGCCAGACCTGATGATGTTTATTAGCTGTGTGACCTTTGGGAAACTACTCAATCTGAGGTTTCACTTTGCTTATTCCTTAAAGATAACAATTATACATACTTTGGGTTATAGTAAGACTTGAAGTAGGAAACTATATGTAATGCAATTAACTGAATGATTAGCAAGCAGTAATTAATCAATATTAGTTTTGTTATTGTTAATGTTCAGTTTTTTAATTTAAGCATTGTTGATATAAAATACTGGTTTCACACATACAGCATAGTGATTTGACAGTTATACACCTTATGAAATGCTCAATATAAGTGTAGTTACTTCCAGCACAGTTATTACAATATTATTGATTTTAAAATTGGTTACAATTTTTAGTTAACTTTATGAATTAGACTTCATTATTACTATCATTACCATTTGACAGATGAGAAATGTTTAGGTTCAAATGGGTTTTAACTTGTGCAAGATCACAGCTAGTAACTATGCTTAACTTGGTCTCAAATCCAGGTTTCCTGACAATATACCAAGTACATTTTCTCTAGGTAATTATAGTGCATATTTGAGGAAGACTTCCAACTCGAAAAAGTTGCTAAGTAGTTGTTTCACAGAAAACATAAACATTTTTTTTCATATTGGGAAGTTACTGAAATTTTTTAATGTGTAGGTAATCAACATATTTACTGGGTAGAGTTTCAGGGTCCCTAAAGTTTTTTTAATTAAAGTATATTAACCATGTGCTAAAATTATACATTAGAGATTCAATGTATCTGATACAGTGTATTACGTAAATAGCCTATAGTTCCCAAGGGACTAGAATGGTTTAGAATGAAATAGTTGTAAGAGTTTAATAGCTTATTGATTTTTATATCCATGGCATTCACTGGGTAGGCCTCATTCCTGTGCTCAATGATTGTTATAGTTGCAATACAAGGCTGTTACATCAATGTATTTGCTTAGAGGAAAACTTGAGGGGGAAGAAAAGTGAGGGAAGGACTTTACTTTTAGTCTGAAAAATAATCTGGATTTATTAAAGCAAGGGAGGAGTGGAGCCGAGTTCGTCAGCTTAGCAGCTGATGTGGCAGTGTACCCATGTGCCCCTCCAGGACTGAGCAGGCAATCCCCCAGGTGCCAGTACCTCTCCCAACAACAGCTCTTAGCTGAACAGGCTGCTTTGTCGAAAGGGATTTTCCGCTTCCCTCCCCACCAGGAGGTAGCCTCTGTCCAGTGACTGGTTAATATGGAGGTTAAAGGCCTGGACCTTTTGCCCAGTTGGAGATGACTGTGTTGTGCCACCAGGCTTCAGTTCCTAGAAGATGGGTTGAGGCCTCTGGTGCAAAGGCAATACAGCTCAGCTTCTTCCTCTGCCTAGCCAATCTGATTTCCCTCATTTCCTTGAAAGTGTGTTTCAAGAGTGCTTCCAATAAACCTCCTACATGCGGACCTCTGAGAATGTGTTTCCTGGGTATCCCAACCTGAAGTTGGAGCCATGTACCAAAGAGCATAGCAGGCTTATCAGAGGCCCCAAGGAGGAACAGCAGCCTTGCAATGACAGACGAGCTGGGAGGTAGGGTCAGAGAAAAGGTGATGACAATGAATGAACTTGAGTAGGGGCTATGTAGTATCATAATGAGAGGCAGAAAAAAGCAGACTGGATGAGACAGGTCAGAGAGACTGAGCTTGTACTACCATAGTATTTTGTTATATGGTGGTTATAGCTGAGTGTGGCACTGTGGATTAAGTCTTTAGAAAATAATCCATATGATCCGTGTGTGGCAACTTGGTGAACACAGTACTGGAGTCAGTCAGCTATAGGGATGCACCTCAGGGATAGTCTCACAAGTGGCTCTTGCAATGATGCCCAGACGGGCAATGTGACCCCTGTGGGAGGTGTAGCAATCAGGGGAGCTCCCCTTTGGGGTGGCAAGGGCTGGATAATGCTCTTGTAGTATTGTAGTGATTGGCCAATATACAAGGCACAGGCATGGGGGGTTAATCTTTATCCCACTTAGGGCAGAGTGAAGGGACAGTTTAGAAAGGGATGAGAAAGAGCAAGGGGAGGTTCCAGTCTTAGAATAAATGAGATAAGGGGCCAAAAGAGGAGCTGAGGCACCATGAGCAGAGCAGGGATAGAGATTCAGGAATTAGCGCACACTCAGGTCCAGGGTCTGGCAAATTCAGGATTCTGACTGGATTCTGAGTCTGAGAGAGCTGGACTAGAATGATTTTAATTACAGTCTAAATGCTGATAACTCTCAAATCTCTTTTTTGAAAATCCCCACCTTTTTGAAAAAGTCTCTAGACTCATGCATCCACTGGACAATCATGTGAATGCTCTTCCCTGTTAAACGTGTACAAAACTCATTTTCTTCTTCAAACGTCACCATCCAGTTCCTACTTTTGGTAGATTGCATTACCACTCCCTGGTTATACTATTTATCCCTGTCAGTATCATACAGAAGTGAACACGGTCACTCTCATGAAAAAGGGTCTGGATGAGCAACTTTTTTTTTTTGGTATCATTAATGTACAATCACATGAGCAACATTGTGGTTATTAGATTTCCCCCATTATCGAGTCCCCACCACATACCCCATTACAGTCACTGTCCATCAGCGTAGTAAGATGCTATAGAATCACTAGTTGTCTTCTCTGTGCTATACTGCCTTCCCCATGCTCACCCCACTACATTATGTGCGCTAACCATAATGCCCCTTTTTCCCCTTATCCCGCCCTTCCCACCCATCCACCCCAGTCCCTTTCCCTTTGGTAACTGTTAGTCCATTCTTGGGTTCTGTGAGTCTGCTGCTGTTTTGTTCCTTCCGTTTTTTCATTGTTCTTATATTCCACAGATGAGTGAAATCATTTGAAACTTGTCTTTCTCCTCCTGGCTTATTTCACTGAGCATAATACCCTCTAGCTCCATCCATGCTGTTGCAAATGGTAGGATTTGTGTTCTTCTTATGGCTGAATAATATTCCATTGTGTACATGTACCATGTATTCTTTATCCATTCATCTACTGATGGACACTTAGGTTGCTTCCATTTCTTGGCTATTGTAAATAGTGCTGCGACAAACATAGTGTGCATGTGTCTTTTTGAATCTGGGATCCTGCATTCTTAGGGTAAATTCCTAGGAGTGGAATTCCTGGGTCAAATGGTATTTCTATTTTGAGTTTTTTGAGGAATGGATGAGCAACTTTAAATTGTAGTATAGAAGGAATCAGAAGAAGAGGGAAATGTGGGTGTTCTAGTTTGTCTGCATTTTCAAGCTTTCTTGCTCCTGTTCCTAGTCCCGTGACATTGACTCACTGTCTTTAAAGTCTCCACATTGATACTGACTGTATGTCTGTGCCTCTTGGTATCTGGACTTGACTCTCAAACCCTTAGGACTGTGGTAGGTGAGGGACTTGATCCAGACAGCTGCTCTATGTCTTCAGCCCTCAATTAAAAAAGTTCCATGAATTAGTTTTACTTTGGCATGTTTGATTGTAAAAACTAAGGGGAGAGTGCTGGAGGAAAAATGTGTTGCACTTTATTGAACCTTAAATCATTTGATGATCTCTTTGAACAGCATTATGTTCAACTCAGTAGAATCAAAGATGATGCAAGTAGTGGATCACCTGGTAATTACTTCCTTAGCTTTCATTCTGGATGAGAGTCACTGTTCATCAGTGTTTCCCGATCGATTAAGTTGAAGGGCAATGATGGCAGCAGGGAGACTCCTTAGCCTGTCACTCTGCCAGGAAGAATGTTGGCCACAAGAAAAACAGAGTTCCCAGAGGGCCAAACATAAGAAGTAGCTTGAGGTTATCTTTTATTTAGTCATTTATTTGCTAAATACATATCAAACACCCTGTGCCTTGGTCACTCTAAAATTCCTATTTTTCATCTTTTTTCTTCTATCTTCATCTTCTCAACTACTCACTGTTGTTGTGTATCTTTTTCCCATACTGCCATCAAAATTTTCTCTTAGATTTCTTGCATCCAGACTAACTTTATAAGCAACTAATATGTTATCTTTCTTTACAACCTTGCAACTAACCTTATACTCCAAAATCTTTAGTTAAAGAATGAAGTATGTATCAGTCATTGTGAATTTAGGACATCTAGGACTTCCTAGTCTCCCTGAAATCACATTACTCAATTGATCTATGCAGTAGGCTGGCCTTAAGCCCTCATGTCCAAGGAAATGGGCCAATCAGAAGTGGATTACTATAGAATGAAATCTGTTGGAAGAGACCAGCAAAGAAATCTCAGTGAGCAGGTGTCTGTGTAGTGTAGCATGGGTTTTGTGTTTGACAGAGAAGATTTTGAAGCTTACTTGTGAAACCGGTTGTGAAGGTCAGCTATGACCTTTAGCAAGCTATAAGCCTTACTTACTTACTTGCACAATTAGAATAATAATAGTACATGGCTCTTAGTGTTGTTGTGAGGGCTATATGACATACTCTGTGCAAAGTCCTTATAGGACAGTGCTGGCCCAGTATAATTGCTCAATAAATACTTGTTATATGATGAGAAAGAGAAGAGGAAGTGAAGAAAAAGGAGGAAGAGGAAGAAAAGGAGGGGAGGGACTTGTACTTGTTGGTCTTTGAGTTATATTTATGCTGCTAAGGCAAGATCGTTACCATGTCCACCTGCTTGGTCGGGCTGCTTAGCACTGCTTAGTATTGCTCCTTATCTCCAGCCCAGACTGGCGTGTTCTTGTGTGGCACCAGGAACTGCATACTGCCTCCAAAGGTTCTATTCTTGTCTCTGACTCTACCTTGAAGCAAGGAACGCTTGTAAGGTAGGCATTCCTTTTGTGACCTGTCTTTATTTTCTCCAACTTTTATGGAAGCTTGACTACCAAGATCTGAAATAAAGATTGGATTCTATAACTTCTTCTTTGACATAATGATTCTCCCATTCTTTCATTTGACAGGAATTTATTGAAAATCCATATATGCCAGACACTTAGGGCTGAGGACTCAGTGATTAACATTAACATGTGAACTGTGCGCTAGTGGAGCTTAAACTCCAATGGAGGTTCACATGAAAAGATACTAAATGTTATTAGTCATTAGGGAAATGCAAATTAAATGATACTGACCTATTCCTACATACCTAAAATAATAATAATAATAATAATAGTACTGAAAATGCAAAGTCCTGGAGCAACTGCAGCTCTCATATGTTGATGGTGAGAATGCTGAATAGTACAGCCACTTTGGAAAACAGCATAGCAATTTCTTTTCAGGTTAAATATATATTGGCATATGATCCATCAAATTCAATCCTAGGTATTTATCCAAGGGAAATGAAAATTTAAATTCACAAAAAAATCTAATATAAAAAAATTACAATGTCTTTATTTATAATTGCCAAAAAGTGGAAATTACCCAAATGTCTTTCAACTGGTGAGTGGATAAGCTATGGTACATCCATAGATTGGAATACTGCTCATCAATAAAAAGGAACACATTACCAGCACATGAAATGCTGTAGATGGATCTTTAATGTGTTACATTGCATGAATAAAATGCTAGAACTCAAAAGGCTACATACTACATGAATCCATTATTGTCACATGCTGGATCAGAAAACAGATCAGTGATTTCTAGGAGGAAGGGTTGGCTACAAAGAGACCATATGAAGTATTTTGGGGATGTAATAGAACCAAAAAGAGTAAATATAAGAATCTAAAAGGTAAATCTTACTATATATATATATACAATTAAAAAATTTATTTAATAAAGGAAAAAATATAGAGAGTGGAGGGGAAGGCAAGCTCAGTCCCATGTTGATGAATATACATAAATCAGAGAAGACCTAACTATGTGGTTTCAATCACTCATTTCTTGAAGATAAAATTTCTATGTGGTCCTGCTCACTTCAACGAATCACTAAAACAGCAAACATAAATTTTTAATAATTATGAGATCAAGTCAGTATTTCATAATGACACATCTAAATAAATAAATCTCTTAAATAAAATAAATGCTATGCATGTCCACTAAACAAGACTTGAAAAAATGCATTAGTTTAGGTGAAATAGCAAAGTTGCAAAATGTTAAAGCCTGTGTAAAAGATATAGACTTGAAAGTCTTATGACACAGCAATAAAATTTACTTATGAAAGCAAACTTAACTTGATTTCTGGTAGCCTGAGTTTGATTTGGTTTGGAAACAACAATCTAAACCCAGCCCTGGCCAAGAATCATTTCATCTATAACCAAAGTACATTAACTCAACTGGTCAAAGACAATATTCTTTATTTTGAGGGTTGCAACCCTAGAAAGAAATCAAAATAATGATAGTGGTTATTCTAGAAAGGTATAAAAATAAAAGTAAAGAAATAATAATGGATTGGACCCATGTTGACATTTAAGATAATTGGCTTTGTAACTAGCGTATTTGTATCTATTTTTTAAATTTCAGGTGTTTGCAATATTCAAAAGAATTAACCATGCCACATATGTAATAGCAATTAAAATAAAGATAGGTTATTTAATTTGTAATTGTTTAAATGCCAAAAAGTATGAGTTTCAAAGTTTTGTTCATTAGATAAATGAGTTTATTAAATTAAGCATTAAATAAACATACCAAATATCCATTGGAAGTGACAAACATAGGGCAAATTGAGAGAGATCAGTGGGTGGCTTAAAACAGTGGCATAGGGAAGTGAGACTTTATCCCACCAGGGGATAGAATGAAAAACTTATTTTCTTGAGGAGTTAAGAAGAGCTATGAGCCAGGAGAAAGGATCACAGTTATCTGAGTATGAAAGATCTCTGAAGTGTTGGAGGACCAAAAATCGACTTTGTATTTTTGCCCAGGGCTCTGGTGGTAGCAACATCTCTTAGATGGAGAAAATAATCTCTGCATGTTTTTTTTTTCACATTATTTTATTTTGTGTGTTTCTGTTTGTTTTTATAGAGGATTTTGATGTGTCCTAGAAGTGTGAAAATGGGGTGGTGCGTAAGCCTGTCTAAAACAATGCCCATGTAGTTGTGAAGTTGTGTCCACATGATTGTCATCTCACTGCTTCATCTCAGGCTGCCCAACATGGAATTTGTATTTTCTTACTCAAGGCTAACAAATGAAACCATTCTCATACCTTGTTGTAGCTCTTGGGTTATTCTAAATTAGGTTAGAAAACTGGCTGATAGACTTCTTGTCTTTATGGCATTCAGCTCGTCATGGGAGTCAGGCCGTGTCTCAGGCTAAATCTCACCCACAGACAAGATTTCACAAAAATTTTATGAACTCAGAAATTTAAAAAATATCCTAAGTTCTCTCTATCAGTTTTAATTTTGTTCATTCCCCACACAGTAAGGTAACCACCCATAGTGACGTATCAGTGGGGGGAGAAGGGATGGGAACTGAAGGAGGGGAGGTGTCCAAGGAGTGGGGGGGAAACGCCTTAGGAGGATTTTTTCTCTGTGTAGTATACTAGGCTATGAATTCCATCGTACACGGGAAATAGCAGGAAGTTGGTCTGCTGAGCCAAGAGGGCTGAGGCAGACCAGGGGCTTGGAGAGTCGTTCCTGGGCAGAGGTAGTACTGATGAAGTACCTAATGAAGGAAAGTCTAAGACTTGCCTGTCTGGTTTCAGCACTGCCATGGATCGGCTACTCCTGTGTGTTTATTATGCATCCCTTCCTTGTTTTGAATAGGAATGTCTATTATGGTTCTGTTTACCTTATTCCTGCCCACAGTTATATAACAGGTGTTTGGGAGGGAGATAATTTGTGTTTTTGTTAGTTCAAAAATCTATACATAAGGAGAAATGTACTTTTAAGAGCTGTACTAATGAACCAAATCTGCCAAGCCTCATCATCCCCTGTATGATTTAAATGAAAAATTCTGGGCTTGGACCTGATGTTATAATGGGAAAAGACTTTTGGGGGCTTTGAGAGTGGCTGAGAATATTTTGAATGTAGGAAGGATGTAAATGACTAAGGAGCAGAGAGTGGACTGTGGAAACAGCCTCCAAGAATACTTCTTGCATCCTGGTGCATGTGCTCTCTTGGGGGGGCAGTTCCTTCCTACATTATGTTGGTCTGTGTCACTTCTGAGATTAGATAATGAAAGACTATGGCTTCTAGCTTAAGTCTTTGTCTCTTGGATCACTCTTTGGGGGATATCATCTGCCATAGACATGCTCATGAGGACACTGAAATAGTCTGTGGAAGGCCCGCACGGGGAGGGAGTGACCACGTAACCAATAACTAGCAAGGAGCTGATAAGTGCCAACATTCACATGTGAGCTCAGAAGCGGGCCCTCCTTCAGTCCAGCTGACAGATGACTGCAGTGATGACTGACAGCTTGATTACATTCTCAGAAGACACCCTGAGCCAGAACCACCCAACTAAGCCTTTCCTGGACTCCTTGTCTACAGAAACTATGAAGCATAACTTCAGGAAGTATTGCCAAAACATTACTCAGAAGAACAATTTAAAAATAATTGCCCTGAAATGCCGAGACACCGCGCACAGCTGCCTGGGCAGCAGTGAGACTTCTAATCCATTATTGCTCATTATTTTCTTTGCATCCATCAGCCTCCCTTTTGATCTATTTCCTTTTTTGGGTGCTTGGTTTCCATATCCCATCACTATCATTGCTCATTGAAAATACCCTCAATACATTTGTCTTGTCACTCTCCTGACCAAACTCCATCATTGGATGAAATCTTCCATCATCTACCTCAATGCCAATAAACCTGAGATTTAACTTTGCCAGACAAATCTCACAACCAAGTGGCATGTTTTTAGTTAAACGTATAATATACTTTTCTTTCAACATGTAACAATTTTTTTTGAGCACCCATTTTTATATATTCCAGGTAATATTTTAGATATTGGAGAACCAAAAAAGCCCCAAATATAAAATCCTTGCCATTACTGAGCTTACACGATGGAGTGTCACTATTCTCTTTTCTTCACACACAGTTGACTCATTGACTCCCTGCATTTGGACTTACTACTCCATCATCATTGCTCCAGTCAGTGAATCTCATGTTGCTAAATCCAGGGGACAATGTTTTTTTGGCTTCATCTTCATCACCATGAGGAGAATATTTCCTCATCTCTCTTTTATATTTATTTATTTTTGCTTCATCTTTGGCTTCTGTTGCCACATTCCCTGACTTTTTTCCACTCCACAGCCCATTCCATCTCAGCCTCCTTTGTGATTTCCACCTCATCTTATATCATCCTTTCTGTGTATGCACTCTCTCAACAGATGACCTCATCAATTCCTCTGCATTTAAGTGCTATCTTTATTGTATGATCACTTCTAAATTTAGCTCTTCAGCCTGGACTTCTCCCATGACATCCAAACTTTCATATCCTACTTAACTAACACTTCCAGTTGGGTGGTTCATGGACATCTCAAACCTGACATGTCCAAAATAGAACCCCTGTCAACCCTAAAGTCTGTACTTTCTCTTTCCCAGTAATTTTAATCTTAAAAAACCTGTTCACTTATGCAAGCAAGAAAAACATATCCATAATTCTATAATTATGGCTCCATCTGGCTAGTCTATCACTCACTCACTCTCCTATTTTTCTTTACAATCCAGTCATCCTAGCTTTTCTGCAGATCGTCAAATTCAGAAAGTTTTTACTGACTCAGGAACTTTTCATACACTGTGTCTTCTATTTATAGTATTCTTTTTCCTAATCTTAAAGTGGCTTTTGCATGGCCATGGAGAAGATAGATATCAGATCCAAAATTCTTCATAAGACCGACATAGCTCCTTTTTATCTCAAGTAGAATGAATGTCTGTATTTGCATTATTGATTCTGGTGTCCTATGTGGGTGGTTTCGATGGTGGCTGCAGTCTCCTTCTAACGCCTGGTTATGGTCACATGTAGATTGAGCATACCCATTTGGACTCATGTTGGACAATCTCCCTCATTAACTGGAGACAAGTTAGGTTTTTTGCAGTGTTTACAGAGTCTCCCCACTTAGCAAAGACATAAAGTAGAGATCCAAAAATGCTGTGGCTTGGTTTTTAATACCATGGAATTAA
Source organism: Smutsia gigantea (assembly GCA_032199065.1). Taxonomy (NCBI): domain Eukaryota; kingdom Metazoa; phylum Chordata; class Mammalia; order Pholidota; family Manidae; genus Smutsia; species Smutsia gigantea. Next base: position 365,927 of record JAVSCE010009311.1, read on the forward strand.
TATTAGACACAGCTGATGAATAAAAAGGGTAGCATCTCTATAACAGTTAAAATCTTTTAAATGCTCTTCCTGAGGACTCTGTGCCCCGTACTGTATTCTTTCTGCAGGGAACACCATTGGTTTTTGACAATGCTGCTCTGTAGCAATGCTCAGTGCAACAATAAATTTCTTTAAGTGTGTGACTAAAAGCTGCCTGAAAGGCTTTGTAGTCATTCGGCCCATCACTCTTCATAAACTTCCGCTTTGCAGTTCCATTTGTTTCTTGGTTATTTTGTACAGTTTCCCTTTAGTGGATGTCTGTCGACTTCTTCACATCTGGATCCAATTAGAGACCACTCTTTATGTGAATCTAATTATCTGTCTCTATATGTGTTCAGCAAAGACACAATTATTAATAAGAGTTTGAATGTGGCTCTCCATTTTCAAATTGCTTTGTCCTTCTATTAGGCAATCCTCAATAACTTGAGTTCCAGCCCTAGTCTTGACTCTGGCTTTTAGAGAGACATTGAGAAAACTGGGGCACCAGTAAGTGAGTAAATTTGTTCTTATAAGTAGGCCAAATCAGGGGCAAACAGGGCTGACGCCTATGTACTGTAAGTGCAGGTGTATAAGGGAGAACTTTTGTTCAAAAACATGCTTTGCCTTATGGTTTAATGAGTCCTTTCTGCTCTACTACTACCTCAGCCGTACTATCAAAAGGGGTGGTGTATTTAAGCTTATATGTTGCTGTGGGATTTTGCTAAATTTTGACCACTGTTTCTTTCCCTCTTCCTTTTGTTAACAAGACTCTAATTTCCTTTTGGAGACTCACTCTTTTTCCCAGTCTTAATTTATGTGCAGCACTGGGGACTCCACACTCACCTCTAGGGTGGCACATGTGATGCAGATCTGGCCACTTAACCCTTCATGTGTCCTTCACCAGATAGGGTTGGCTTAGGAATGAGGACACATTCTGACCTGTCCTAATAAGGAAAACTCCTGAGTCATGGGGAAGAGCTACCAGGAAGCAACAGTGAAACTTACAAAGACACATGTTAAAGCACCAAGGCCCCTTTCTTTGTGGGTGCAAAGGGAGTGATATCAGGGAATGCAACTGACCCACAGAAAGCAAAGCTTCAAGAGGAAAGAGAGATACCAGAACTGGTGCCATCATTTGAACTCTTAAATTGACCCAAATCTAATGTTCCACTACCATTTTTATTTATGCATTATGTAAAAAAAAATCCCCTTATGTTTCAAAGTATCGTTTAGGTTACTGTTGGTTGCAGGTGAAGTACTCTTAATTTAAGACACATTGATTATTTACATCCCAATTTTCATTGACTTCTTTTTTGAAAGTAAGATCTGATACTGGGGAACCCAAGGAAAAAGCATTATAGCCATGGATGTGTGAACAAACCCAGCAATAAACCCAGGGAAGAGAGAAAGGGAGACAATGGAAATCCCTAGAGGTTCAGATTAAAGTCTGAGGCTTTTGATTTTGTGTCGGGGCCCATTAAATTTAATATTTTTACTTGTAACTTCTGACAAGTGCAACTAGTTGGAAATGTAACAGAAGACACAATAGAATAAACAACTAATAGGGTTATTTGTATATATTATGGACTGAACTGTGTCCTACCAAATTCATATGCTGAAGCTGTCATTCTCAGTAGATCAGAATGTGACTGTATTTGGAGATAGGGCCCTTAAAGAGGTAAGTAAGGTAAAAAATGAGGCTGATAGGGTGGACCCTAATCCAATGTGACTAGCGTCCTTATAAGAAAGGAAATTTGGATACACAAAGAGACTCCAGGGATGCACATGCACAGAGAAAAGACTGTGTGAGAATGTAGCAAAGAGGTGGCCACCTGAAAGCCAAGGAGAGAGACCTCAGAAGAAGCTAAACTTGCTGACACCTTGATCTTGGACTTCTGGCCTCCAGAAATGTGGTTAAACAAGTGTCTATTGTTTAAGCCTCCCAATCTATGGTATTTTGTTAAGGCAGCCCTATCAAACTAATACATGATACAGCTCACATTTATTGTTCACCTCAGAAGTGGACTTTAACTTCAAGAAAATTGTCAGTTACTTTAAGATGCACATTTATTATGTGAAAGAATATGGAGTAGTTTTTGGAAAGTGGGCATTCCCAAATGTAAGACAAAATCCTGGAATTCATGGTGTTTACAGTCAATTTGGGTACTTAAGCCATGTGCACATAAAAAAGTAGACCTAAGTCAAGAAATGGTAAATGAATTTTTAAGCATGGGTATTCTGGGGATGCCTAGGAAGGGGGGACGATTACTTTAAACTGAAAAGGTTGGAACATTTTTGCTGGACAGCTGCCATTTGAGTTGGGTCTCAAAAATAGAAGAGATTTTATTTAAGAGCTGAGAAGCATTCTGGGCAAGGAAGATTTTGTCATTAAGTAAGAAAGTACAAAATATGTTTGGTGAATGAGAATAAATTATTTAGGGTAGAAAAAAGGATTTCTGTGGAGAGTAGTAGAAAAATAAGCCTGAAAAAAATAGTGTAGAGGCAGAATATGCAGAATTTGACTGTACAATACATTAATTTGGATTTTTCCTTAAAGGCAAAAATGGGAAGCCACTGATGGTTTTTCAGTAGGGAAGTGATGTGATAAAAGCCTGTTTGGGGAAGACTTCTCTTTTGCATCCCAGAGGAGAGTATTAGAAGGAATTCAAGGTGAGAGAGTGATGGCCAGGGGATAAGCAGTGTTGGTCATGGTCTACCAAGGAGATTGGGGTCAATGAAAGTTCCCCTTAACTCTCACCTGGAAATATGTGCCCAAGTGTAATTTTTAGTTTGATTTGCCCCAGGCAATGTGAACAGCATATTAACCCTTTCTGAACATACTCTAGATTCTCTTTTAAATGCTAAGTAAGTCCTTGTTCAGCTAACTTGTACATGAGACTTGGCAAATCCTAATAATAATATACTTTCTTGAAATAAGATCTTTATATTCTTCTGTTACTAATTCCCCCTGGTGCCTTTGCTTAAAATGCATGAAATCTCCTCATTATTGCTTAAATGCCCTTGCCGATATAAAACTATTTATTTCATTGTGGGAATTTTCCTTCAAACACCTGTTCCCTTTTTAACAAAAAATCTGCAAATTCTCTTTAGTTCAAGGTTATCTTTCTCTTTCCTTGGTAACAAGTATTCAGTCCACTGAATCCGTTTTCTCATAGAGTCCACTGAGGAATGTACTGATCTGCTTTCTCTTTCCAGATGTGGTTTAATTGTTTAACATAAAGACATATGCTGAGATTTAGGAAGAACTCCCTCCAGAACTCAGTATTATCATTATGTGCCAATTTAAAGCCATCAATGATCAACCAGAGATCTTTTCTGCCCTTCAATTAAAACATAGTAGATGGGCAGGATATGGTAAACCAGATGCAATAATTAAGAGAATAGTTTAACTGTTCATATTGCATATTGCTGTTTGCTACAGCATGACCATTAAACAAAAAATAAAGCCAAGAAAGTGTTGTATGGCCTCATAAAAATTCCATTTGGCTTAGAAATTCAGTACCATTTTGCATTAATGTTAAACACTCCAAGAGATAATTACACAGTCATGAGTCAACTGTGTCAAATAATTAAATACAGGAAATGGATCAATGAAAAAAGGCCCCTCTCCTTGACTTCAACCCTATCAAAACAAATTAAAGAAAAAAAAATTCACATACTGCATAAAAGAATTCTCTTTGGAAGTTTGACCCCTCAGGAACTACAGGGGCAGCCGGGAAAAGATATTAATATTACATTCCACATACACAGGAAACCATTTCGCCTGGCAGCTCCTAGATTTTGCAACAATATCAATTATCTAGGAAGAGTAATTATTTGGCAAGTCCATTAAGTGATATCAAAGGGTTTCATAGCATTTATTAAGTTGAATGGTGAGATAAGTTACTACTTTCTATTTAGGTGATTATGGTTCAGTTATTTGATGAAAATCAGATGAAGGCTTTCTGATTGCAGAGCATGTAACAGTATAAATCCTCCAGCTAATTATGTCTGCTAAAGATAATCGTATTACCAAATATTCCATTTTTGAGCATTTATCTTGAAAATATTCATTACTCCATTTGAAAATTTCCTTCCTTCCCTCTATTTCTCCCCATTTCCTTCTTCCTCTGAAGAATAAAGACATCTTTCTGCTATTTAGTTGGTTAGTGGCAAACTGTTCTTGCTTTTGAGTAGATGTATGGAAGCTTAAACACATTTGTGATATTCTCTGATGAAGGACAGAGGTATCTAACTTCTTTTATAGCATGTAGTTAAGCCCATTAAAATTGCTTTTCTTTAGGGTTTTTAAAGGTCCCTGAAATGAGACTAGCTCTGAATTCCCTTGTCTCCAATTAAGTTGTTGAGGGAAAAGGTAACCAGGTTTCTACTAAGAGCCTGATGTTCAGGGCAAGAACTAGCTCTTAACTTAGTGAACCAATCAAAGGAATTTATAAAAAGGTTGTGGGCATAAGGGAACCAGAAAAGCAACTGAGAAGGGAATTAAGCAGTTACCTGAAAATCAAGAAAATGAATTAAATCAAATCTATTGAACTTGTAAGAAGTGGTAATTTCGTTTGAATTGAATCTGATCTTAGTTTTTGAGGATTTTATAATAAAGAATTATGTACTCAGTTCCTCTTGGCTTTCTACCAGGGAGTTAAATCCCAAACCCTAAGGGTTAGAAGAGTCCTTTTCACCTCAATTACGTGTGATTCATACCTTAATATTTGTACTGTCTATAGGCGTCCATTGTTGTCTTTTATAGAAGGAACATTTTAATCTACATCAGCAACTCAACCATGTTAACGAGCCACTTGGAGGAGAGCCCAGAATCGTGCAGGATGAAGATCCACTCCTATCAGGAATTTTTCAAGTTAAGGTAATAGTTAGCATAATCCAAGATGAGTTGTCTAATGTACAGTCACTTTCATATAATAGAAATCCATACAAGCTAACTGGATTATATTCACACAGTGTGGTTTCCCTAATGCATTGTGATAGTTTCTGGCAGAGATTATTAGTTTATAGCATGGCACCATAGATAGGGTCAGTTGCTGTTAAGTATTGTCATGAAAAGGCCATCTGGATAAAGATAATATAGAAAATGATTGTGGTTTCTTTCTATTCTTTAGTTCGGCTTATTCCTCTTTATAGTGGACATATGGTTGCCCTGACATCCTTCCATAATAATTCTGCTAGTCCACATGGCCAGAATAGGACTGGTACCCTCAGCCCTGTGTCTCCAGGGGTGGGCATGTGACCCAAGTCAGGTCAATCAGAATCCCCCCTGGGACTTCTCTGAGTTCTTGGTGAAACATGCTCACTATTTTTATGAGAACATGAGCTGGAAGAATGCTGTGGCCATCTTGCTGCTACATGAAGAGAACCATTTGGGGAAAGGAGTCAAGCAGAATGAAGCAAGTGGAAGGAGAGGAATAAGAAGCAGGACCCTGATGACAGCAGACTGAGACTTATGTTTGAATCCAGCTCCATGTTTCAACTTTTTAGTGTTTTGAGCCAATAGTTTTACTGTTTTGGTTAGGTTTTTGCTATATGCATCCAAAAGCATACTAATAAAATTTTCGAACAGGGGACATTAATAATAGTGTTTAAGACAGGGTTGTTTGTTTTTAGCTTTCAAGGATAAAAATGACCTCAGAATGTTTCCAACATTTCCTGTGAGTACTAAATGCTGGTAGGGTGACAGATTCAGACTGTAGATCATTCCAGAATATGTATCTCCTTTAACTTCCTGAGCACCTGAGATTTTGGTTAAGTGCACCTGGAGTACGGTAGGGCCAGGTCAGCTCATTTCACACTGGTGCTTATAACTGATAGGCTGAGAAACATAACTGTATTGTGCTATTATATTTGCTATAAAGAAGGGACATTGTGACCAGTTCAGAGACCCTTTAAAATATAGACAGGGTGATGGTGATGAATGCCACGGTTGACAATTTTCCTGAATTATCTGCCCATGATTTCATTAGGACAATAATATATAGAATTTGAAACTAATTTAGGCTCTTATAGTCCTCACTTCTATGTGGAACATTAGTTTATCTTATTATATCCTTATTAAGATATCATTTACCTTTTGCTTGAACACCTCTACCAATGTTAATTTTCTCCAGAAAAGTTTCATTCTATTTTGGGAAGATTTTATTAGTAAGGTAGTTTCCCTTATATGGAACAGATTTTTGTTGCTGATTAACTTTATTACACCAATCTAAAGGTTTACAGCATAAAACAACTCTCTCCTCCATGCAATATGTGTTCAAGTATTTGAGGACATCTAGTAGGGTTTAACAGCCTCCTTTCCTTTGGGGAGCCTTTGTTTAGTTCTTCAACCACATCACTTATGCCACAGTGTCCCAAAATGTTTCTATCCTGGTTGCTGTTTTCTGAATGTGCTTCAGTTTACTAATCCTTCTCAAGAAGTATGCTTAGAAACAAATGCTGCTCTTGAGATGCAATCTGAAAGTACAGAAAGACAGACCAACATCTTCCCTGGTTCTGGATATGACACTTCAATTTATGCAATTTAACTTATTAACTTGTTTTGACAGCCTCATGACAGAGCTAACTTATTTTGAATGTGTATTTAACTATGGCTAATTGCTGAAGCAGTGGTGGATACTGCCTCAACCCCTTTAAGAAGTTTCTGATACAATTAGCTTGCTGAGCTTGTCAGTGCCTCCCTAATTATACTCTGTGACACCTTACTAGAAACCATCTGAAGTCTTACATGTCGTTGGTCATGGAAAGTTGACCATAGAATTTATCATCCAGATTGTGACTCTTTTGATAGTGTAAGGGGGTGCTATAATTAGTCATTACTCTTGTATAAATGGGCATTGAACCCTCCAAACTGAGAGTATGGTTCCCCTAACTCCGGAGGGATTAGAACTAACATTTATGCATGCTTCAACCTAAAGAAGAATGAATAAAACTTATTAGTTTGAAATTTTTTTGTTAACAACTGAGTAAAAATTTCAATAGTTTGACTTTATTTACTTGACTGGTTTTAATTTAGTTGAACTATTTTAGCATTTTTCTCAGTCCAGTCCCTTGACTTCAGATAGATTTAAAGGATGCCTTCTTTAATTCAGATTTCCAGGTTGGCTAACCTCCTTTCCTTCAGAGAGATGGATGCTCTAAGCCAGCATCTCCAGTTTCCTGCAAGCTTCTCCTGACATCCTCTCCTCTCCACCCCCTTATCTTATGGGGTGTTGTTTCCTCCCCTGTGAACTAGTCTGGCCAGTTGAGGTTACTGGAAAGCATTTAATTAGCAACATCAGTTAAATTCTATGTGCCTGGGCTCCACCCATGGTCTCCGAGCTACAGATCTGAAGAATTCCAAATCCTTCTAAAATTTCCTTTGGGTGTAACGAGGAAGAGCCTGCAGGCTGAAAGCCAGCTTGTTCTCACCTCAATTCAATGCTCATCATACACTTGGGAACAGGCATTTTTAGAATAAAAAACAAAAAAACACCCAACCCATTGTCCAAATAAACCTTGCAAAGTATCAGATTAAAAAACAGCTCTTGTGCTTTTTTTGCTTTGTACCCTTCCTCCCTGGATGATGCATATGGACCATTTCCTGCCTTGTAGTCAGAGCCGGACTCCAGGCTTGTGTGACATTTCAGAGGTTAAAAAGAACATGTTTTTGGGTGGGGAAGGGAAGTGGGAAGTAGGGATGGCTTTGAACTCAGAGAATCCTGTCTTCCCAGTGCTGCTTGGTGTTTTGTCTTAGTGTCTTACTAATTGTAAATATCTTCTGAAAACTTGTTTGTAAAAAGTAAGCTAGATTTGCAGGTCATTTTTAAATTAAAATTTAATTTAAAAAGTTATGTAAATGTAATTTATTCCACACCATGGGAAAGAATATTCTGTTTCTGTTACACTTCTTTGGCACTCCAAAGACATTGAGGAAAGCCTGTGCTCTCTATGATCCTCTCAAATCCTATTTCTGAGGCTATGGAGATGCAAAGGACAAAAGATTTACATATGAGCCCTAATGCTTTTACTTTAAAAGTCATGGACTTCCTATTGGAGAATCTAAGTAACAGAAAGATGAACTCAAATTATTTACTTGTTGTCTGATTGATTTTAAGTACACCAAATGCTTAAGGGCTCTTAAGCTCATGCACAAAGTACAAATGCTACAGTAAAACTTAAGCCAGGAGTCCGTCCACTGTGCATGAAGCCAGACCCAAGAGATTTAATCTTATCTACATTTCTCAAAAAGTGAACACACTGGAGCTAAATCTAGGTTTTCAGGAAGTCATCAAAAAAAAGAAAGAGAGAAAGATGCAAAAATCATAGCAACACACTCAGCATACTCAGCATGGCAATATTGTCTGTCTGGCTCAATCTCAGGTCATGTTTTCCTGGATGCCCAGTTGGCAGAAAGGCTCCTGCTGTATCTGCCACCTCATCCACATATGCCTCCTTTGATACATGCAGGCCTAACGCCCCACCCCCGAAACAGAGGTGATGCCATTATTCTGTCATTGACAAGACTGTTCCTAAGAGATGTATTTTATAAGAGAAACTAAATGGATTTTTCTGATTCTGTTCATAGGCTGTCTTTTATGTTCAGAAAGTAGGCAAGGAATGTCTCTTGTCTCAGATGAGAAAGCTGCTGTCTCAGTAGGCTATACACAGTCTCAAGTTCAGAACATTAGTGGGCTGGGGTAAGCAGACTCAGTATGCTCACCACTGCCACTCCCATATCCAACCCTTCCTATCCCCATGCATGCATGAAGGAAACCTGCACTGACTTGAAAAATGCCTGGCTGCTTTTGGGCAGATTCTGCGATGCTCTTCATGACTCACTTATATTTTAAGCAATCCACATCTGGAAAATAATTAATACATTTTCTCAGTTAGACCACATGAGCCCTGTAAGTGATGAATATAAACTTAGCAAAGTTTAAAATATATTTTAGTTTCTCAATTTTGGCACTTTTCTCCATTTCTTTAATACTATTCAGTAACCTTAGAGGTATAGTCAAACAGTAGAAAAAAAATACCAGAATATAGAATACTGGATAATTAACAGAAAAACAGATTTCAGCAATATTTACATTTTTTTTAACTTTTAGGGAATTAATCTGCTCATTTATTACATTATTTCTAGAGAAAAGAGCATGGAATTCAGTATGAAGTGCAAGTATTTATAAATAAAAAAGAGGAAAAACAATCTTATCTATTGTTTGGAGTTATTATCAGCTAGGATAGTGGGTATGAAAGTGTTTTGTAAACAGTAAGTATTACATTAACATCTTTCTTTCATTCATCAAATACTTATTTAATATATATTATATTCCAGGCATAGTATTCAATGTTGCTTATAAAAATATGAGCAAAACACAGTTTTTCCATGAAAAAGTTCACCTCCTATTGAAGATGTGTCCCACTATCATGTTGTCATCATTGTTACATGTCGCATGGCCACCATGGACAGGCTCTGCTCCTGGCCCAAGGAAAGAATGACAAAGAAACCGAAGTCCCCGCCCTCTTTGGATTTAGAAAGATAGTAAGTAAGGAAATATACACTTTCAGATAGTGATAACAATTACAAAGGAAATAAATCAGGATAAAGAGACAGAGTAATAGGTGAGTATTTTTGATAGCGTGGTTAGAGAAAAACTCACCAAAGAGTTGATACATGCACTGAGATGTGAGTGATTCTAAGGAAGCCATGCAAAGATTTGAGGACAGGAAAATGGCTTCTGAGGCAGGAGGAAAACCAGCTGAGTGTGGTAAGTTGGAAGTTAAGTGAAGAAAGGAGAAGTCAATTCTTAAATGGTGCAGACTGGCTCATTAAAATTAGGAGTGAGAATTGACCTCTGCTTGGTTAAATGGAGGGGACTGGTGGCCTTGTAAGAGTGGTTTGGGCAATTTTGGGGGGGAGAAAGACTGAATGGAATAAGGTAAATAAAGGTTGAGATGTAAGGAGGTAGAGCCACCAAATATAGACAAAATTCTAGACATTTTGCTTAAAAAAAAAAGTAAAGAAGAAGTACAGTACCTACTGAGGGAATAGACTCAGTCTAGAGGTTTTGAAGATTCTAAGTCGGTAGTTCTTAAACTTTTTGATTGTAGAATACCTTTAAATATAATACTATATTGTTACATAGTTACTGATCTTTGTTGTATTAGAATTAGAATGTAGAAATACTTAACATATTTATTTAATTTATTCAAAAATAATAGCTATCACATGTCAACATAATTAACATTTTTCATGAAAAATAACTATTTTTTAAAGCAAAAACACATTAAGCCAAGTTTTTAGACAATTTTGCAAATCCCTTTAATGTTTGGCTTAATAAAAGAAAGATGGATTCTTGTATCCGCCTCTACATTCAATCTGTTGTGATATGTTATTTTGGCTACATATATGAAGAAAATCAGGTCTCATACAGATATGCACTCTGATAGGCTTTTCTGATCATTGTGAGTGCATCATGTAGCCTCTCCTTAGAGACAGCATAAAAAATGCAAATAATGCCTTTGGATCTTTATGAAAATAATTTTAATTTCATGGATACTCTGAAAGGGTCTTGGGACACTCAGGGATTATTAGACCCCACTTAGGAAACCACTAAATATATTTTATATCCAACATCTGAGTTTTGATTTGTATGAATTATCATTGGGGTAAAAAAAGTAAAATGACAATAGTGGCAGAGAGCTTGTGAAAAGCTGAAATTCCAAAAAGAACACTAGCTACATTACACAGAGTTTTGTAGGGTATACCAGCTGTGAAATTGGCTGTCTGACAGTCCCCCTGACTGTTAACCAAAGGTGCTGTAAGTTAAGTGGTGGCTAATCTTTTTTTTAAGCTCTATTAGGGTATAATTGACAAATAGAGATGCTATATATTTAAAGTATACAACTTGATGTTTTGGTGTACATGTACATTGTAAAATGATCACCACAATTAAACTAGTTAACATATCCATCACCTCACATGGTTACCTTTCTTATGTGTGTGGTGTCTAATACATATTTCAAGCAAATTCCAAGTGTACAATACACCATTGTTAACTGTGGTCACTACAGGTGGTAGCTGTTCTTAAAAGAGTATTTCTGATGATTAGTGCTTTCCTATGATTAGTAATGGATTTTAGAAATTGTTATTTGTCCCTTTCTTTCAGCTATGAATTATTTTGGTGTGATAGATGGATATATGATAAAATACATTAATTTTAATATGTTTCTTTATTTTTCATGTCATAAAATTAGAGATGGAAGAGACCTCATGAGTTGTGCAGTCCATCACCCTGGCATAATATCATGGTTCTTTTCAGAAAGGCTTTGTCTGGCTCAGTTTTAAATGAGAAAGGCAATTATACTCCCATTAGTTCCCTTGGGAGACTATTCCATTTGCTGATAGATCTCCATTTTGAAATGTTGCCCAACATCAAGCCCATGTTGGCTGAATACTATTAATCCCTGACAGGATAAGCCCCAGGTGGTAACCTCTACTGGAGAACATTGCTCTGGTGGTATGTGTTCTAGCACGCAAGCAGACTGTGGTCTATGAACCGTGCAACCCAAATGATTATGGAGTGTATTCTGCACACTGGCTTGTAAATTATGTCCTGTTGAATTATCTGATAAAGAGTTTATTATATTATTATTGTCAAGTTTCTGCAAGAAAGCATACTAAAGGTTACTGGGGATTATCACATACAGAAAATAGGTGAAAGGGTGTTCTTATTTAGTAAGTAAATTTTACACATCAAAAGGCATGAAGTGTTACTGAGTTGTTGAACATGTTAGTCAAACAATAGCCACAAGGGACTTTTTTAGAGTCACCCTATGAAAATGATTGTCATCTGAGTATGTGAATAAACATCTCAGGTTATGTGTAGTAATGCTGATGAAATAATTTCATAAACTTTTAAAATACAGGGCATACATTCATATTTCTAAACTGGAAAGTCAAGATGTAAATATCTAGAGGCATGCTTTAAAAAAGGATGTTTTTTTTGACTTCAGGATATTCATATGGCTTATTTAAACATTAATTTCTGAAAGCATAAAGTTTGAATTCCCAGTTCCTTCATGCTTTGCCGATTGGGTGATGGTTTGGGAGACATTATGCTGCCTCCTTTCCCTTGCATTTAAAAATTTATTTCCATTTACTCTTATAAATCTAGATTATTTTGTCTTCACTTTGAAAGCAACTTCAACAAATCTCTTGATGTAGTCCAGTAAACATTTTCATGCAAAATGATCTCTAAGGTATTTCTTAAGAGGCAGATTTCCTCCCCTTAATGACATAACTTCATAATTTGTTCAAGTGAAGAGGAGGAAAAAGCAACAAACCAGAAATGGAATTATGCTTATTTTATTATTCCAGTACTAAGTATTTGGGCAGAATGTGGTTGTTTTTGTGAATATAGAAACTCCCGCCCCCTCTCTCCGGCTACAGGGCTTCAGTTGGTGATTTGTTGTTTTTTTCTTTAAAGGAGACTGGATGCATCAGTGAAACAATAATTAAAACAAGAGGTTGAAAGTTCCCTCCTCTCTCCCAGACGACATGAAGCAAGGCAAGTGCTCCCCATGATGTTCTGGAAAGAAGTCTAGCTTTTACAATCCCTGTTAAAAATACAAAAATGAAAATAAAAACAGAAAAAGCCAAGGTCTCTTCAGTGGCTGCTAAAAGGGATCTTTATTCATTCTGGAAAGGCAAATAACCCATTATTCTTTTAGAAAGAGTGCTTTATCATCTTTAGGATTTGTTTCACAAAATTTATGGCAAAACTAATGCCAATACCTAGTAACTACATTATACAGCCTCTAACATTTATAGTCTATCAGGAAATTAGTTTATGAACATAGATGGTAAGATTGCTAAATTCTTAGAGGAATATTCAGATTCTCTTTGTTATTTCAGATTGTTTTCAACTCGAGCATATTCTTAGTTCTATGAATTTATTTAGAAAAAAAGGATGAAAAAGACATTTAGCTGTCACTCTATATAGTGTGTGTGTGTGTGTGTGTGTGTGTGTGTGTGTGTGTGTGTGTATGTGCGCGTGTGTACGCATTAGTCATTTCATGCTAATTGTCTATAGTTCACGTTAAGCCTCCTAGGTTTATGCTAAAGAAGTTAGGCATATCACTCACCTGAGATTTCTCAAGAAGTCCCATGACATTATGGGAAGTCTTTATGCCAAACATGTTGCTTTATACAGCAGTCATTGTCTTATAGACTCGGGATACCAAAAGAAACCAAAAAGCCCTTCAGTGGAGCTAAGAGGGGCCATATTCCACATACTTAACATCATCCATTCATTCACTCATTCATCAGATTCGCTTTTTATATACAAGGTATTGCACTAGATATTGGAGGAGGATAAATATGGATTGTGATTTTCTCTTTTTGCCCAATTATATATGAAACTCAAGTAATTCTTGCCTCTTGTTTTCATTGAATATACCAAAGGCTGCAAAGAAATGTATGAGAATGAGAAACAGTTTAAGATGATGGTGATTCAGAGGCTATTGGCACATTTTGAAAGCATATTTTTCATTATAGCGGTGAGAGGATAGATTGAGGGAGGCTGAACAGAGAGTAAATTAAAATGAAGCTGAGGCTGAGGTAAGGCTTAGCTATTCTTCAGTAAAAGAAAAGTGTTTGGAAATGGCGAATATGACAGTGTCAGGAGAAATGCTTTACTTTCCCAGTAAGTGAAGGAGACTGGATAAGTGTTCAGTCAAAGAAAGGAAAATAAAAAAAATAGTGGAGAGAAATATCTGGAGAAAATAACTCTACCATTTTGAAATAATAGTTTGGTAAGTCAGGTTCATAATACACTCAAATAATTCAGGCACTTCAAGGATTGGCACACGAATTCCTTTTTTCACCAAGAGGTTCTAGTTGCCCTAAGATGGGCAATTCGGCTTTTATCATGGAATTTACTTTTTCTAATTACGAAAATTATCCCTATGGTTGTATAAAAATGCTTTAAAATCTCCTATCTTCTTTTGACACCACATTTCCCTTTAGCTACCACCCCATTCTCTCTTTTCTTTACAGAAACCCCTTAAAGAATTATCTATACTCATTTTCTTAAATTCCTCTCTTTTTGTTGTTTCTTAAACCTGATCCAACTAGACTTTCACCCCAATTGTCCACTGAAACTGCTCTTTCAATACCTCTGTGTAGCTTAACCCACTGGCAAATTTCACATATTCCTTACTTGACCTGTGGGCAACAGGAGCATTCCAGTTTACTCCCTTCTCCTGCATCAGTTTTCTTCCCTTAGCTTCCATTGCTTCACAAGCTTGTAGTTTTCCTCCTAAATGTCAAATTTCCCCTTCCCAGTCTCCTTTGTTAATTCCATCTCATCCTTCCAATATTTAAAGGCTGGGATGCCCCAGGGTACAGTCCCAGAACTCTTCTCCAGTTGCACTCATTTAATTGTACACTCAACTGGTCTCATGACTTCAAGTCCTGTTTACATCCTCATGAGTCTCAAATTTATATTCTGGACCTAGACTTCTTCCTTGAACTTCAGATGTATCTCTCCAGCTGTCAACTCAATGGTTTCCATTTGGTTATTTCATAGCAGTCTCCACTGAATGTACCCTAAACCTAATTACTGAACTTCCTTGCAAAAGTGGTTCTCCCACTTTGCTTCCAATTAAGTTAATTGCAACTCTCCATTTCTGGGTTTTCCGTCCAAAACTTTACATTCATTCTTGACTCATTTTTTTTTCTCTTATACCCTCATTTAATCCATCAACAAATTCTATTGTTTCTATTTTCAAAATAGGTCAGAATCAGACCATTTCTCATCACTTCTTCCACTACCAGCCTGGTTCACACACCACCATCCTCTCCCTGGACTATTTCAGTGCCTCTTAACTGCTGTCCTGGGAGACATGTTTGCTTCCTGGTTATTCTTAATCAGAAGTAGCAGTGCTCCTTTACTCATTGATAACTCATCTTGTGCTAAGTAAACATCAAAGTCTTCATCATATACTTAGTCCAGGCTCAAAATAATGCACAGCACTTAATAAATGGCCAAACAGAAAATCCAGTGACTGAGCTGTTTCTCCTCTTTGTTCTTATACCACGTCACTTCACTTTACCTTCAGAGACATACTTTCTGGCTGTTACAAACTCCTCTGCTACAACACCTGAACCTATGGCACTGATGATGGGGTGAAAGTAAACGAGAGACTGAGGTAAGTTTAGGCAATAGTATAATATAAGTAATAATTAATGAGAAAACCCCCTCTTGCTTGTGCTGTCAAGACATTGCCTAAGACAAGCTAATTGCTTCCTGAAGGCCAGTTAGACGTGTTTTCTTTCATATTCTTCTATGGAGTCTTGGTGGTTGACACACTGTCCTTAAAAAGTTTCATCTGTTAAATGTAATTATTGTTTTTAGGGATAATCACATAGCATTAAGTTTATACAAGCCAATTTGATTTATAAATATATTTTTAAACAGAAATTTTCAAGCCCTTTTCTGTAGTAATGGAAGAAAGATAGCAGGCAGATGGTGGAGAACACACAAACCAAATTAGGGCGGTTGAGGGCACAAAAGCATGAAGCAGAAACAGACTATTTGTCAGCATCCCATGAGAGCACTTGGAAATGATTGTGATTGTTTTCTGTAAATATATGAGACCCTTTCCCCATTTATCTTCTTCAAATAATTTTGTACAAACTTTTTTTTCCTTCAATTTGGCATACTCTAAGCTTATGCTGCGAGTAATTCAACAGATATTTTAAAAATTGTTGCTGGGCTACTGTATCTGAAAATCTGTAATGTTATTGATGGTGACAACTTTTGTCCAAGGATTTCAAATGACAAAAGGGAGAGCAAAAATTCATCTTTACTGGGCACAAACTCCACACCAAATATGGTGCTAGAAGATATGAAAACTTCATCTCATTCTGTGCAGGCTCAGTGAATATTCCTACGTGCTAGATGATCTTCTAAGTGTCTCCAAGTCATCTCTCCATTCTTAGTAGTGCCTTCAAGACTTGCTTGCTTTGCTCAGACTTCTGAGCCTGTCATTGTTCCCCATTCTTGGAAAATGACTTTGCCTTCTATAATACACTGAAAACAGAAACCATAACAGAGAATTGTCTCAGGGTGCTCCCACCTTACTCCTTGAACATACCAACTCTCCTTCTCCTTTTTTTTAAAAATTTAATATAACTTATTTTATTATCATTAATTTACAATTACATGTGCAATATTACGATTATTAAACTACCCCTTCATCAGGTCCCCCCCACCAACTCCATTACAGTCACTGTCCATCAGCGTAGTGAGATGCTATAGAATCACTACTTGTCTTCTCTGAGTTGTACTGCCCTCCCCGTGCCCCCCCAACATTACATCTCCTAATCGTAATGCCCCTTTTTCCCTCTTATCCCTCCCTTCCCGCCCATTTTCCCCAGTCCCTTTCCCTTTGGTAACTATTAGTCCGTTCTTGGGTTCTGTGAGTGTGCTGCTGTTTTGTTCCTTCAGTATTTTTTCTTTGTTCTTATACTCCACATATGAGTGAAATCATTTGATACTTGTCTTTTTCGGCTTGGCTTATTTCACTGAGCATAATACCCTCTAGCTCCATCCATGTTGTTGCAAATGGTAGGATTTGTTTTCTTCTTATGGCTGAATAATATTCCATTGTGTATATGTACCACATCTTCTTTATCCATTCATCTACTGATGGACACTTAGGTTGCTTCCATTTCTTGGCTATTGTAAATAGTGCTGCAATAAACATAGGGGTGCATCTGTCCTTTTCAAATTGGGCTGCTGCATTCTTAGGGTAAATTCCTAGGAGTGGAATTCCTGGGTCAAATGGTATTTCTATTTTGAGTTTTTTGAGGAACCTCCATACTGCTTTCCACAGTGGTTGAACTAATTTGCAGTCCCACCAGCAGTGTAGGAGGGTTCCCTTTTCTCCACATCCTCGCCAACATTTGTTGTTGTTTGTGTTTTGGATGTTGGCCATCCTCACTGGTGTGAGGTGATATCTCATTGTGGTTTTAATCTGCATTTCTCTGATGATTAGCCATGTGGAGCATCTTTTCATGTGCCTGTTGGCCATCTGAATTTCTTCTTTGGAGAAGTGTCTATTCATGTCCTCTGCCCATTTCTTAATTGGATTATTTGCTTTCTGTTTGTTAAGGTGCATGAGTTCTTTATATATTTTGGATGTCAACCCTTTATCAGATACGTTTTTTATGAATATATTCTCCCATACTGTAGGATGTCTTTTTGTTCTACTGATGGTGTCCTTTGCTGTACAGAAGCTTTGCAGCTTGATATAGTCCCTCCTTCTCCTTTTTCTATTACTCTGACATGAACACTCTCCAATTCCTACTGATCCCAAAGCATCAACATTTGCCTTAAGGATCCTGCATCTTAGAACAACAAATGAACAAGTAAGTAATCAAAGCTTTCTGTTGCTCAGTTGTATCTGTTTACTCCCCCTCAGAGCCAAACTTTTTTACTTAGAGCTTCTATTTCTTTACCTTCTGTTTTGTTGCCAAAACTCTGCTTTCCGCAAGGTGTCCTTCCTTGCTAAATCCATTGGATGCTTCCCTATCCTTATATCCTTTGACTTCTCAGTATCAGTTGACTCTCTCTTTTTGAAGCATTCTCTTGTGTTGACTTCCATTAATATATATTCTCCTGATCTTCCTGTGGACACCCCTTTTCATTCTCTTTATGGCACTCTTTTTCTTTGCCCAGTGTGATTCTGAATTAATATTTCTTGGGGTTTTGGCGTAGAGCTTCTCTGGCAGTCTTACTTTGGCAATTAAAATTATAATGTTTCTTTTACTTTCCCCTTTTGTTATTATAAAAAATTATGTTCAGGGAACCTGACTCTCCTATACTTTGGGTAAATGTTTCTGAATACCTTCTTTGTAGTAGATAGAATTAATAGACCTTTTGATTATGAGAACAAAAGCATCATTTTCTTAGGTGATTCCTGGCTTGGAGGACTCTCCTTGATTCTGTAACTTAACCTATAGGCGTAAATACATAAACTGGGTCTAAATCTTAAAAGATGTATGAACTTCTTGACATGATCATGTATACTGATAATAGCTTTGTAATAGTAATACTGAAATGGCAAAATTTATTGGTGGTTCCCAATATATCCACCGAGTATAAAGACCTTCAATAGATTTCACTCAGCTTAGAACTCACTCATGAGACTGAATTTCCATTTGTAAAAACTTGTCACAAGGGGCTCCTTGATCTAGATTAAAAAGTTATTGAAACAGAAATAAATGACCTTTTGAGCACATCATAAACACATAGGTCAGGTCTTCTGTACACAGGCTTACATTTTTCACACATTACCATATGCTCTTCACACATTGTACACCTCTTATTCAAAATCTTGGCCGCCATTCAATTCCTCTCACACCTGCCTTAAACTACATGAATGTATGTTTTATATTTTTATGTACAGTGTATGTACTTAGGCAAACCAATATCCTCCCTTTCAAAGTATTTATTCACCTGGGGGAGGTCTACCTTCCATTCACTGTGCATTCATAATGCAAATGAAAGCTACGGTAGGTTATGTTTTCATGTCTTTGGAAGAATAAACTTCTTAAATGCTTTACAAGGCTTTAATTTTGGCACTGGGACAGGACCACCTTGTGTTCTCCAAGTCTCTAAAATATGAAATTGATTCATTCTGGTTTCTGAAGATGATTATTTTTTCAACAGCAGAGAGAGGTAATCTCAACATTGTGATAACTACATGCCACCTTATATTCAAAGTAATGAGCGTGTTTGAAATGGAGGCCACTAGTAACAAGAAGATCCTTAAATTAGGGGGAAAAATTGTCTAGTTCAGTGCCAAAAGGTGTTGTCTTATTAGAAGCCAACACCATCTCTCGTTTAAAATAATATTCAAAATGATAATATGGGAAGGAAGTAGCTGAGTTTTGTAAAAGGTGAATTTCAAAATGCCTGTATTGTGTAGCAAGTGAACCTTAGATGAAAGGCCCATTGGGTTGGAGGGAAAGGTACATTTTCCACATGGCTGTACATATTTTTAATAAATAAGCTAAGATCATCTATTCTTCCCGTGTTCCAATAGCCACCTCTTGGCCACCTTGCAGTTCAATTTCCAGAGACTCTATGACATGTTTTCTTTATTTTTGTAGTACAAACATATTGTAACACAAGGCAGCAATGGAAATGCAAAATCACCACTTTTTTAATCCAGGTACTTGAAGTTAAAAAGTGTCTGGGGCTTGCTTTTGTTAAAGCCACATTATAATTTCTGGCCAGCAGCAGGAGGCATGACTGCCTCAGAGCCAGAAGAAACTGCAGGTCTTCTCACGCTCTCTATGTCCCTTCTGTTTGAGCCAAATAATCTTTCCCCTTTGAAGCCACCTTTTCCATTGGCATTTCACTAATCAGCACAAAGAGAGTAGGTTGAGTCTCATGGTTAAAAGGTGAATTAACTTCCTCTTATTTTCCATCAGCACTGAGGCTGGACAGGCTCTAGGTCCTCCATTATTTTGAAATTGATATAAGCTGCACTTAGAAGACATCAGTATAACCTACCTATGCACTTGTTCAAAACACATCAATAGAATAGAGGAAAAAAAAGCAAAAGTAAAAAATTACAGTTAAATCCATTATGTTCGACAACCAGAAGAGTCAAATCTCAGCATCTAGTAATCTTATGAAAACAGGTCCGAGTCTTCAACTTTGACCTGGAATCTGACTCGAAGAAGAAAGGGCCACATAACATTCTTACACAGCAGCGAAGGACATCTCCTTGTCACTCGGAGACAACCCTCTGTGGGCTGCATCCTTCCCATACAACATAAATAGCAGTTTTCACTGCGCAAATATCATTACTGTTCCAACCAAGTTAACCTTGCAAATGACACTCTCTGTGGCCGTGAAACATGCTTCTTCCCGGCTGTGGGAGGTACCCAGGGAAAATGAGGAGAAATTAGTTAATTCTGTTTACTGCAAAAATTAGTCCATTCTCTTTTTTTTTAAATGATTTAAGTGTGTGTGCCATGATTCCTGACTACATGAACATTAAATTTCTTTATAATTACTCTCTTTATGTAATCATGCTGGGGCATAGCTCAAAATATTTGGATTCATAGATGATGTACAAGGGGAGCTTTCCACAAAAAGAAATACTCTAATTATATACAATGCCTGTCTCAGAGAGGTGGCATGGAAGGCAGTGGAAAGAAGGTATTGCTTGCATTCTCAGGATTTATTGTACCCATTGGTCTATTTCATCATGAAACTTCTTCGTGCCCAGACCATTAGGGTAAAGCAAAAAATTCATAACTCAAAGTATGTGTGCCAGCTGGTGAAAGGGCATCCTCTACCAAATAAATCTGAGATCAAACCATCATACAGCCTTTTGTTGATGCTGGGCTCATAGAACTGTGCTTTTTGGATGAGCAGAAGGTCCTCTCAAAAGACCGTGGGCCTAGTGACTAGGCCTCTGAAGACGGATACAGACTGTCAAGTTCCCATCTAGCACTTGGCCAAAGCATTTTGTCCTCCACCTGTTGACTTTCACCTCAGACTCAGCCAGATACTTTGGATTCAGACTCGCCCCCTCTGAGGATGTGGTGACACCTTTTTGCTGCTCTTCTATCTTTCCTTGGCCTCACTCTGAAGTATTCTTTTTCTGTAGGAGCAGAGTCTTGCCCATCACCATCTCTGGTTTTTGATCTGGTACTACAACCATGTACCAAATATTTAGGAAGTTCCTATTATATGCCGGGTATCAGTTGCAGAGAATACAATGATGTACAAGAAACAGTGTCTACCTTAACAGAAATGATTGTCTAATGGGGGTTACAGGTCACTAAACAGGCAGTTAGAGCAGTGTCAGTGATGTTAGAGGGACGATTTAGGTTTCATGCCAGCAGACAGGGACCTGGGGGGATTAGCTGGGAGTGTAAGCCAGGGAGTCTTCCTGGAGGAAACAAGTCTAAAGAACAGGGCAGAGGCTAGAGCTCTTGCACACTTATGTGAAATGACTTCTGATGGCCTTGTGAATCCAACTTTCCATTTTCCATACCAGCTTCCTCTTCAAAATATTCACTCTCAAATTTCTGTTCCTTCTTTCCTGCTGTCCTAGGATAAGGAATTCAGTTTATTAAATTGCCCCTGGCTTTGCCTACAGAACAACGGCGCCTGTGGCACCAGGGCAAGTACCATCGTGAGGCTCAGAGCAGTGGCTGGTAGGGAGTGCGGGCCAAGCACAAGGAGGGCTCCCAAATGGCAATTGCTCTTCCTCATTCAGACTGTACTTCATCTGTGTCTTCTCTCTTTCTTTTTTACTCAAATACTGACCCTAGAGTTTTATCTGGTTTACCATTTTTAAAATGACTTAATATTTTTAGAGCTGTTTTAGGTTCACAGCAAAACTGAGGGGAAGGTACAGAGATTTTCCATGTAGCACCTGCTCCCACACCTGCATAGCTTCCCTGTTTATCAACATCACTCACCAGAATGGAGTATTTGTTACAATTGGAGAACCTACACTGACAAATTGTGATCACCAAATTCTGGTCACATTAGGGTATTACACTTCCAAAAGCTGTGTATACGCTTGGTATTACAAATCCTTTGGGTTTGGACAAATGTATAATGTTATGTATCAATCATTATAATATCATACAGATAACTTCCAGTACCCTAAAAATTCTCTGTGCTCCATCTATTCACCCTTCTTCATACTTCGACCCCTTGCCACCATTGATCTTCTAATATTTCCATAGTTCTGTCTTTTCTAGAATATCCTATCGGAATCATACATTTCAGATTGGCTTCTTTCACTTAGTAATATGTAAGTTTCCTTCATGTCTTTTCATGGCCCTGTAGATCATTTCTTTTTAGTGCTGAAGAATGTTCCCTTGTCTGAATATACTACAGTTTACTATCCATTCACCCACTGAAAGATTTCTTGGTTATGAACAGAGCTGCCACAAACAATTGTGTACATGTTTTCATGCAGTCTTAAGTTTTCAACTCTTTTGGGTAAATACCAATGAGCACAATTGCTGGATCATATGGTAAGAGTATATTTAGTTTTATAACAACCACCAAACTGTCTTCTAAAATGTCTCTACCATTTGGCATTCCCATCAGCAATGCATGAGAGTTCCTGTTGCCCCACATCCTCAACAGCATTTTTTGTTGCCATGTTCTAGATTTTGGCCATTCTAATAATGTACTGGTATCTCATTGTTTTAATTTGCATTGCCCTGATGACATATGATGCGCATCATCTTTTCATAGGCTTATTTACCATCTGTATACTACTTGCTTTCGTAGTTCATTATTTTTTGCAAACAACCAGTTTTGGCTTTATTGGTTCCCTCTACATTACCTTTATTTTCTCTTTTAGTTTATTAATTTTGCTCCTCTATTTATTTTATCTTTAATATTATTTTCTTCAAGTTCATTTTATTCTTTTTTTCTCTTCTAAAGCTAGACCCTTCAATCATTAATTTTTACTCATCTTTGATACAACTGAATGCTATCAATTTCCACTGAATATTGCTTTCACTGTTTTACAGAATATTTAATGTATAATGTTGCTTATCAGTACTAAATATTTTTAAAATCCATTTAACTTTCTTCTTTGACCCATGTGTTCCTTAAAATGTGTTTTAAAACATCTAAATTTATTCTTGATTATTTCTATTATTAATTTAATATATTGCATTGACAGAATTATGGTCTGTATAAGCAATTACATTACATTTTTTCAGATTTGTTTTATAGTTTCATTCATGATAAACTTTTGCCAATAATTCCTGGGTGATTGAAAAAAAGTGCATTTAAATTGTTGGTTAGGAGTTTTCTATATATTCATTAAATCAAGGTTGTCCTTTTTATTACAATATTGTATATCCTTAAATTTTTTCTGGCTTTACCTCCCAACATTTGAGGGAGACTTACTGAAATAGCCTACTATGAATGTGGATTTGTATGTTTTTTCTGTGTGTATTAATTTTTTTAATATAATTTGTTGCTAACATAGCAAATGAATACAATTTATAATCATCATTTACAATCTTTCTAGAGAATTGAAACTTTTACCTTAATGCAATCATCTTTGTCCTTAAAATTCTGTTACCTTAAAATCTATTTTGCCTGCCATTACTGTAGCTACTTGAATTTTCTTTTGGTTAATATATGTCTCATTTATCTTTTTCTGCTTTTTAACTCTGCCTTTTTGTGTCCTATCTATTTGGTATAACTTCTGTTTATAGTTAATGGGCTGATTATTTTTTTTTAATTTCAAATGCAAACTGATAATCTATATCTTTATTTATTTTGAATTTTTTCTTATACTTTAGTTCACACTTTTTCTTTGTCTCCCATTTTTTTAAATATAATTTATTTTATTATCATTAATCTACAATTACATGTGCAATATTATGGTTATTAAACTACCCCTTCATCAGGTCCCCCCCACCAACCCCATTACAGTCACTGTCCATCAGCGTAGTGAGATGCTATAGAATCACTACTTGTCTTCTCTGAGTTGTACTGCCCTCCCCGTGCCCCCCCAACATTACATCTGCTAATCGTAATGCCCCTTTTTCCCTCTTATCCCTCCCTTCCCGCCCATTTTCCCCAGTCCTTTTCCCTTTGGTAACTATTAGTCCGTTCTTGGGTTCTGTGAGTCTGCTGCTGTTTTGTTCCTTCAGTATTTTTTCTTTGTTCTTATACTCCACATATGAGTGAAATCATTTGATACTTGTCTTTTTCGGCTTGGCTTATTTCACTGAGCATAATACCCTCTAGCTCCATCCATGTTGTTGCAAATGGTAGGATTTGTTTTCTTCTTATGGCTGAATAATATTCCATTGTGTATATGTACCACATCTTCTTTATCCATTCATCTACTGATGGACACTTAGGTTGCTTCCATTTCTTGGCTATTGTAAATAGTGCTGCAATAAACATAGGGGTGCATCTGTCCTTTTCAAATTGGGCTGCTGCATTCTTAGGGTAAATTCCTAGGAGTGGAATTCCTGGGTCAAATGGTATTTCTATTTTGAGTTTTTTGAGGAACCTCCATACTGCTTTCCACAATGGTTGAACTCAGTCCCACCAGCAGTGTAGGAGGGTTCCCTTTTCTCCACATCCTCGCCAACATTTGCTGTTGTTTGTGTTTTGGATGTTGGCCATCCTCACTGGTGTGAGGTGACATCTCATTGTGGTTTTAATCTGCATTTCTCTGATGATTAGCGATGTGGAGCATCTTTTCATGTGCCTGTTGGCCATCTGAATTTCTTCTTTGGAGAAGTGTCTATTCATGTCCTCTGCCCATTTCTTAATTGGATTATTTGCTTTCTGTTTGTTAAGGTGCATGAGTTCTTTATATATTTTGGATGTCAACCCTTTATCAGATACGTTTTTTATGAATATATTCTCCCATACTGTAGGATGTCTTTTTGTTCTACTGATGGTGTCCTTTGCTGTACAGAAGCTTTTCAGCTTGATATAGTCCCACTTGTTCATTTTTGCTTTTGTTTCCCTTGCCCGGGGAGATATGTTCATGAAGAAGTTGCTCATGTTTATGTCCAAGAGATTTTTGCCTATGTTTTTTTCTAAGAGTTTTATGGTTTCATGACTTACATTCAGGTCTTTGATCCACCTTGAGTTTACCTTTGTGTATGGGGCTAGACAGTAGTCCAGTTTCATTCTCTTACATGTAGCTGTCCAGTTTTTCCAACACCAGCTGCTGAAGAGGCTGTCATCTCCCCATTGTATATCCAAGGCTCCTTTATCAAATATTAATTGACTGTATATGTTTGGGTTAATGTTTGGATTTTCTATTCTGTTCCACTGGTCTGTGGGTCTGTTTTTGTGCCAATACCAAATTGTCTTGATTACTGTGGCTTTGTAGTAGAGCTTGAAGTCAGGGAGTGTAATTCCCCCTGTTTATTCCTCCTTCTCAGGATTGCTTTGGCTATTCGGGGTCTTTTGTGGTTCCATATGAATTTTAGAATTATTTGTTCCAGTTCATTGAAGAAAGCTGTTGGTAGTTTGATAGGGATTGCATTGAATCTGTAGATTGCTTTAGGTAGTATAGCCATTTTGACAATATTTATTCTTCCTAGCCAAGAGCATGGGATGCATTTCCATTTGTTAGTGTCCTCTTTAATTTCTCTTAGGAGTGTCTTGTAGTTTTCAGAGTACAGGTCTTTCACTTCCTTCGTTAGGTTTATTCCTAGGTATTTTATTCTTTTTGATGCAATTGTGAATGGAATTGTTTTTCTGATTTCTCTTTCTGTTAGTTCATCATTAGTGTATAGGAAAGCAACAGATTTCTGTGTGTTAATTTTGTATCCTGCAACTTTGCTGAATTCAGATATTAGTTCTAGTAGTTTTGGAGTGGAGTCTTTAGGGTTTTTTATGTACAGTATCATGTCATCTGCAAATAGTGACAATTTGACTTCTTCTTTACCAATCTGGATGCCTTGTAGGTCTTTGTTTTGTCTGATTGCTGTGGCTAGGACCTCCAGTACTATGTTGAATAACAGTGGAGAGAGTGGGCATCCCTGTCTTGTTCCCGATCTTAGATGAAAAGCTTTCAGCTTCTCGCTGTTAAGTATGATGTTAGCTGTGGGTTTGTCATATATAGCCTTTATGATGTTGAGGTACTTGCCGTCTATACCCATTTTGTTGAGAGTTTTAATCATGAATGGATGCTGAATTTTGTCAAATGCTTTTTCAGCATCTATGGAGATGATCATGTGGTTTTTGTTCTTCTTTTTGTTGATGTGGTGGATGATGTTGATGGATTTTCGAATGTTGTACCATCCTTGCATCCCTGGGATGAATCCCACTTGATCATGGTGTATGATCCTCTTGATGTATTTTTGAATTCGGTTTGCTAATATTTTGTTGAGTATTTTTGCATCTACGTTCATCAGGGATATTGGTCTGTAATTTTCTTTTTTGGTGAGGTCTTTGCCCGGTTTTGGTATTAGAGTGATGCTGGCTTCATAGAATGAGTTTGGAAGTATTCCCTCCTCTTCTATTTTTTGGAAAACTTTAAGGAGAATGGTGTTATTTCTTCTCTTTATGTCTGGTAGAATTCAGAGGTGAATCCATCAGGCCCGGGGGTTTTGTTCTTGGGTAGTTTTTTGATTACCAATTCGATTTCGTCACTGGTGATTGGTCTGTTTAGTTTTTCTGTTTCTTGCTTCGTCAGTCTTGGAAGGTTGTATT
Organism: Smutsia gigantea; assembly: GCA_032199065.1. Classification (NCBI taxonomy): domain Eukaryota; kingdom Metazoa; phylum Chordata; class Mammalia; order Pholidota; family Manidae; genus Smutsia; species Smutsia gigantea. The sequence goes on from JAVSCE010009311.1 coordinate 392,215, forward strand.
TTTCTAAGAAGTTGTCCATTTCTTCTATGTTTTCCAGCTTGTTAGCATATAGATTCTCATAATATTCTCTTATGATTCTTTGTATTTCTGTGGGGTCCGTCGTGATTTTTCCTTTCTCATTTCTGATTGTGTTTATGTGTGTAGATTCTCTTTTTCTCTTAATGAGTCTGGCTAGGGGTTTATCTATTTTGTTTATTTTTTCAAAGAACCAGCTCTTGGTTTTATTGATTTTTTCTATTGTTTTATTCTTCTCAATTTTATTTATTTCTTCTCTAATCTTTATTATGTCCCTCCTTCTGGTGACTTTGGGCCTCATTTGTTCTTCTTTTTCCAATTTCAGTAATTGTGTCTTTAGACTATTCATTTGGGAATGTTCTTCCTTCTTTAAATAGGCCTGGATTGCAATATACTTTCCTCTTAGAACTGCCTTTGCTGCATCCCACAGAAGTTGTGGCTTTGTGTTGTTGTTGTCATTAGTCTCCATATATTCTTTGATTTCTGTTTGGATTTGGTCGTTAACTCATTGATTAATTAGGAGAGTGTTGTTAAGTCTCCATGTATTTGTGAGCCTTTTTGATTTCTTTCTAAAATTTATTTCTAGTTTTATACCTTGTGATCTGAGAAGTTGGTTGGTAGGATTTCAATATTTTTGAAATTACTGAGGTTCTTTTTGTGGCCTAGTATGTGGTCTATTCTGGAAAATGTTCCATGTGCACTTGAGAAGAATGTGTATCCTGTTGCTTTTGGGTGTAGAGTTCTGTAGATGTCTGTTAGGTCCATCTGTTCTAGTGTGTTGTTCAGTGCCTCTGTGTCTTTACTTATTTTCTGTCTGGTTGATCTGTCCTCTGGAGTGAGTGGTGTGTTGAAGTCTCCTAAGATGAATGCATTGCTGTCTATTTCCTCCTTTAATTCTGTTAGTATTTGTCTCACATATGCTGGCGCTCCTGTGTTGGGTGCATATATATTTATAATGGTTATATCTTCTTGTTGGACTGACCCCTTTATCATTATGTAATGTCCTTCTTTATCTCTTGCTACTTTCTTCGTTTTGAAGTCTATTTTGTCTGATACAAGTACTGCAACACCTGCTTTTTTCTCTTTGTTGTTTGCATGAAATATCTTTTTCCATCCCTTCACTTTTAGTCTGTGTATATCTTTGGATTTGAGGTGAGTTTCTTGTAGGCAGCATATAGATGGGTCTTGCTTTTTTATCCATTCTGTTACTCTGTGTCTTTTCATTGGTGCATTCAGTCCATTTACATTTAGGGTGATTATTGATAGATATGTACTTATTGCCATTGCTGGCTTTAGATTCGTGGTTAGCAAGGGTTCAAGGGTTGCTTCTTTACTATCTAACAATCTAACTTAACTTTCTTGTTAAGTTATTGTAAACACCATCTGATGTTTCTTTATTTCTCTCCCTTCTTATTCCTCCTCCTCCATTCTTTCTATAATAGGTGTTTTATTCTTTGCCTTTAGTTAGTATTTGGATGGTCTGCTTTCTTTGCTATGATTTTATTTTCTCTGGTGACATCTTTTTAGCCTTAGGTGTGCTTCCATCTAGAGCAGTCCATTTAAGATATCCTGTAGTGGTGGTTTATGAGAGGCAAACTCTCTGAACTTTCGTTTGTCTGGAAATTGTTTAATCCCTCCATCATATTTAAATGATAATCGTGCTGGATAAAATATTCTTGGTTCGAGGCTCTTCTGTTTCATAATGTTAAATATATCATGCCATTCTCTTCTGGCCTGTAAGGTTTCTGTTGAGAAGTCTGATGATAGTCTGATGGGTTTTCCTTTGTAGGTGATCTTTTTTCTCTCTCTCGCTGCCTTTAATACCCTGTCTTTATCTTTGATCTTTGCCATCTTAATTGTTATGTGTCTTGGTGTTGTCTTCCTTGGGTCCCTTGTGTTGGGAGATCTATGAGCTTCGGTGGACTGCGAGACTACTTCCTTCCCCAGCGAGGGAAAGTTTTCAGCAATTATTTCTTCAAAGACACTTTCTATCCCTTTTTCTCTCTCTTCTTCCTCTGGTACTCCTATAATGCGAATATTGTTCCGTTTCGATTGGTCACACAGTTCTCTTAATATTCTTTCATTCCTAGAAATCCTTTTATCTCTCTCTGCCTCAGCTGCTCTGTACTCCTGTTCTCTGTTTTCTATTCCATTAACAGTCTCTTGCATCTCATCCATTCTGCTGTTAAGCCCGTCGATCGCTTGTCTGATTTCTGCATTGTCTTTCCTCAGTTCCCTCACTTCCTCCCTCAGCTCTTGCACATTTCTCTGTAGGTCCATCAGCATGGTTATGACTTTTATTCTGAATTCTTTTTCAGGAAGACTGTGCATTTCCATCCCTTCAGACTCCCTCTCTGGGGTTGTCTGGTTGATTTTGGTCTGAACCATATTCCTCTGTCTTTTCATGGCTATGGAATTGGTCACTGATAGTTGCCACGTATGTCAGCTGGGCTCTTTAAGACTTTAAAAAGAGAAGAAAAAAAAAGAAGAAAGAAAGAAAGAAAGAAAGAAAAAAAGAACGAAAAGAAAAAACAAAAACAAAACAAAAAAACAAAACAAAAAAATTGCCCACCGGACGTAGATTCTGTGGGAATGCTGTAGGTGGCGCTATTGCCCCACTATTCCACAGCTGTGACTGCGCCGCTCCGCAGGGCCCTTTATCGCTCTGGCAGGGGTGGGAATGAATAGGAGGCTGTTGATCTCAGTGAGAAGTGTAAATATGGCTACGCTTCCTCAGTTGCCAGCTAAGGCGTCTGAAACTCCCCCGGACTCCCAGCCTGCTGGGCTGAGTGTGCTGGGGCGATCCGGCTCCTCTGCTGGGCTCCTGTCTCTTTAAGACTGCTGAAGAAAGCACATGCTTTTTTTTTTTCCTTCCTGGGAGCCGGCTGCAAGCAGCCTGGCACGTTCCCTGCTCAGATCCTGCCCCTCTGTCTCTCCAATCTCCGCTGCACTGCGCAATGTGGGTCAGCGCTCCCCGCGCAGATCACCGGGGCTGGCTACTTCGCGGGGTGCACTTCCACTCCCTCCCGGCTCTGAATCCTCTCCTCCCGCCGGTGCGCTGGGGTGGGGGAGGGCTCGGGTCCCGCCGGGTCGCGGCTCCGTATCTTACCCGCCTCTTGGGGTGCCGAGTCCTCTCGGGTGTAGCTGCACGCTGTGTGCTTTCCTGTGTATTCTCGTCTCTCTTTTAGGAATAGATGTATTTGCTGTGTTTTCGTAGATAAATATAGTGTTGGGAGGAGATTTCTGCCGCCCTGCTCACACCGCCATCTTCCTGGAAGTCCCTGTCTCCCATTTTTTGTATTCTTTTTTATTTTCTTGCTTTTTTCTTTATAGATTAATTTTTTGTTTTGACTCTATTTTTCTTTTCTAATGCTTTTGAAGTTATAAACTCTATTTCTATTATTTTACAGCTAAACTTTGAAGTTTTACCACACACAACTAAAATGGACAAGATCTAAATTTAATAACTTGGTAGGGACTTTAGCAATATGGAATTTACAATACTTTAATTTCAATCAACTCTCTACTACTTTGTATGCCAAAAAGTCCTTCTCTTGTAGATCTCTTTTTTCAATCCTATAAGGTAGACATTATTATAATGTTATACACATGTAGGGTTTTTTATAAAGTTTCTTACATGTTTACCAAATTATTTGTTTATATTCTCTTTCATTTTAGATCTTTCTGGAGTCATTTTTTTACTTGTAGAACTATTAAGCCTTAATAGTTCTTTTAATTAAATTTTAATTTTAATAAACTCTGAGTTTTTTATTTTTATTTTTGCTCTTGAAAGATAATTTTGTTGTTTATGATTCTAAGTTGACAATTATTTCTCTGTACCTTGAAGATATTATGCTGAATTTTGCTTTCTATTATAACTTTTGAGATTCCAATTTTCCATCAATTCTTCTCTCTTTCCTTTTCTTTTTCTTTTGTATAGATCTGTCTGAGGCCATTAATAGTTTAGAGCTTAGGGTTCTAGTCCCACCTGTGGTCAGCATGATGGTTTTAGGTCTAGATATGGTTGTATTATTTTTCTATTACTGTTGCAAAAAATTTCCATAGACTTGGCAGCTTAAAACAATACAAATTTGTTATTTTATAATTCTGTAGGTCAGAAGTCTGGCATGGGTCTCACAGGGCTAAAATCAAAGAGTCAACAGGTCTGCATTCCTTTCAGGAGCCTTGAGGGGAGGATACAACTCTATGCTCATTGGGTTGTTGGCGGAATTCAATTGCTTGTGGCTGTAGGACTGAGATGGCATTTTGTTGCCAGTTATTAGCTGAGGGCTGTCCCCTGCTTCTAGAGGTCACTTGCATTCCTTGGCTTATGGCCCCTTTACCTCCATCTTCAATATCAGCAACTGTAGGTTGAGTCTCTGCCATCCTTCCAATCTCTCCTCTTTCTTTTTCTGAATCATCTCTCTAATCCTCCTTACCTGGAAAAATGCTCCACTCTTTAGGACTCACAGAATTAGACTGGGCCCACCTGGAAAATCTAGAACAATGTCCCCATTTCAAAGTCTGTAACCTTGATCACATCTGTAGGATCCCTTTGCCATTTGCAGGTTTTTGGGCTTAGAGCCTGAACATCATGAGGGGCCATTATTCTGCCAACCACAATAAGTTTTACTTTTCTGTGTCTTGCTTTTTTTTATCTGAGCCATAGAGCTAATAGCTCTTAGTTGTATTCTTGGGAAGATCCACTCACTGACTTGTAGTGAGGAGCAATTGATGAGGTCTGTGTACTTTGTATACTTGGAAGTAATATACAAACTTGAGATATGAATAAAATTGTTAATACATAATACACTTGCTAGGCTTTCTTATTTCACTTTGGGTTTCCAGTGACAGACAGAGGACCTAACTCTCCATAAATGTTTGCTGAGGGAAAGCATGAATAATTATTACTATTGCTATCTTTTATCAGGGCAGATCTCATTTTTGTGGGACTTTAAAGTTATATAATTGTAGCTACCTCTTTAAGAAATAGAATATAAAGTTATACATGTAAATTAGGTACTGGGCCTGGAAGGGGCCTGTGCAAATGAGGAGCTCTGAGATTTAAGCTTCATTAGCTTCCCTAAAGATCCACCTCTGCCTCTTGTCTTTATTGTTTTTTCCTTTTTGCTTCACACTGCCCCCTTGACTTGTTCCTATACTTCATTCCTGGCTTTTTTATTTTTTAATGTTGCTTATCCTGGCTTGAAATCCCATTTCACCGAATTCTTACTGTCTCTGGCTCAGAATGACAGTAACTCTGTAAGAAATGAATACACAATTAACATATTTAAGACATATTTCCTGAGTGCCCTTGACAGGCCAGCCTTTGGGCCTGGAGCTGTGGACACTATGATGACACCAAACGTGACATTTCACAAGTTTCCTGGTTCTAACTGAGCAAAAGATAAGTCCTAAGGGCAGAGGGTCCCAGGCAGCGGATGTATGCGAAGCAGCCTGAGGAAAACTAGCTGGAACAGAATTAGCAACCCTGTGAGAAGAGATGTCTCAAAACCCGACGGGAAGAAGAATAAACAAAAATGGGAAAGAGGCATATTTAAAAGCCTACAGACTTGGAAGTAAGACAGACTTTGTACATGTGAGGAGAGGGTGCAGGAGTCCAGATCAGAATTCAAGAGCTGAGGACCCTTGGACACAAGGTGAATCTAGACCACATGATGTATCAAGTGCAGTGCTCAAAAAGAACTTCATAAGGCAATATGCCAATCCTGAAGTTGCTCTTTATCAATTCACCTTGAAATCTTAATTTGGCATCAACTCTTTCAGAGATTTTTTTCATCAATCTTTTCTTTTCTCATGTCGAGACAAACTTAAGTTATTAATCTCTCATAGACATTGTGATGTTTGACACATATTGTATTACTGGGACAAATGGAATTATTAATAGAATTCCAGGGAACTTGAAGCCTCCTGGGAAACATTTAAAATAAAGGAGACAGGATTATTTTATTTTCTGGAAAGCCTTTTAATAGAGTCACAGGGAACACATTCTATGTGATTTGGGCTGTATCCAGTGTCCCACATTTTGTGCTTTGTATATGTTGACACACAATATACACTTGCTTATTAAATAGTTGTGTGGGATTTTATGTATTTGAAGCATTTTCATGTGTTTTATATCATTTTTTCTTGTAAAAGCTCTCAAAGTTAGGGAAGGTGGGATTCCTTATTTTGCTTAGAATTTGTGTCTGCCAGCATTGATTTATTCTCTAAACTCCTGATACTATCTAGTTTGTTCCAGAAGCTATGCTTTGTGCTGAAGGTGCTGATACAAATAGACCATAATCTGTGCCTATGAGAAGTTTCTAGCCCAGTGGGGAGAAAAGCCATCAAACAGAGGAATGTACCTGTCTGGTGAGGTGACCACAGAGAGAAGGAAGCGCCACCTGCCTGCAGAATCCGGGACACACTTCCCTCAGCTCTGGAGCCCTGTCCTGAAAGGTGAGTGGGGATTGTCAGGCAGACAGAATTAGGGGAGGAAATCATTGTTTAATCAAGGTAAAGGGGAAATGAGGTTGCGGGGAAATGAGAATGTGTAAGGGCATATAGATGAAGATTTTCAAATAGTTTAGGCATTTGGAAGGACAGGAGAGGGTAGTTGTTATCAAGTGATAAGGTTGAAAGGCCTAAGATCTTGCAGTTATGTCAGATTTCTTCACACTGGGTTCAAGCCTTGACTCTTCTGCCACTGGACTACTTAACTAGCTTGTTTAGCATTACATTCCACAGCTTCACTGTCTGCCATATCATGGGTGCTCAAATACTATTAATACACCTTGTAATTTTTCTGGTTGTGACTTATCAATACAATATTCAGTTGATCAGCTGGCTTTCAGTAAGTTGTTTTAGTTACCATGAGAAACAACGAATGTTTACAATCTGTGTATCTATTGTATAGAAAGGACACACTCTGAATAGTATCTGAGCAAATTTTGAATGTAGATTTGACCAAGTTCACGGCTCTTCTCTCCCTTCACTTTATTTACTCTACTTTTTGATCCAACTTGTCCAGATAGTGCCCTTTTCTTTGGATTTTTTTCAGCCTCCCCACGGTCATACTTCATTGTCATATATTCCATTCACTCATAGTTTTGCTCCCAGTGGAGTGATGGAATTCAATCTGACCAAAGCGTGTAATTTGAGTGATAGCATATGAACATGTTAGCTGTTCATCTGAAAACCCAGAGTCACGGGTATCATAGTGGAAATTTTTTGTACTACTTGGACAGAGAGTACATTTTCTGTTTATCTACAAACTATTCTCTCTCTCCAGCGAACGTATAAATAAAAAGAGGAGCTGATTGTGACTTCAAGTTTTAAGGACAGACGGAGATGCACGGGCTACTTTCAGATTGTAGAACTTAGAGTTAAATGGTCTCTTTTGCACCCTGATGAGAGCAAATTTCTTTTCCTTTCTCTGAAAGACCTATTAGACCTTAGAAAATACCCGTGGCCCTGAGATATTGCCATGTTTCTAATGACATTTTAGCTTATATAGACAATCTGAAAAGATTCCTTTACAATGATCTTTCCAGCTGCTTCAGCTGTACAAAAATATAGATGAATCACTTTACTAACAAGGGTATTTTGCTAACAGCATGGATTGAGTAGGAGGAGTGGAAGGAGGTAGCAATGAAAAAAGAAACTTGATTGCTTCTGTTTGAAATAGCTATCTGATTAAAACAACAGCAACAATAACAATGCCAGCAAAGAAGAAAATATGCTCTACCACCAAAAAGAAACACAACAATTTTCACTTTGGATGGACCATTTCCTTTGAAATGAATAGAAAAAATGAAGCAGTTACACCATGGGTGTCCCTTGCACTAGATGCATCCCACCTATAACTTCTGATTGCTCAGAAATTCACAGACAGTAAATCCAGATCGGGTTAAGGAAGCCCCAGGGATTAACAAGGGGGAGAATATTTATCTGCGTGTACCAAATAGTTGGCTGAATAATGAATAACTATTAGCTTAAATTGCAATAAACACAGTTTAACTGAGATCTAACAGTTTATATTTTTGTTTTTTCCTTCTAAGCAGCCTCTGAACAGCATCTTCAGAGCAGCTCACCAAGAGCCCAGCTATGATCCTCTGAACAGCAGCATTGTTTTTCAGCAACTTTCTGGCCCTTCTTCTTTTTTTTTTTTCTCTAAATGACACTTGTCAGAATATAAAAATGCACCTTCGCAAAAAAATTTTCCTCATTTGGACAAGAGTCAAGTTTGTTTTATCTAGACATACTTCAGTACTTTACAATAAAGAGATGTTTTTAGAAACAGAAGACCAGAATTTGAACTCAATTAGATTTCCCATTCACTGCTATCTTCACCCTTCCCTGCACCCACATCCTTTGGCAGTGTTGATATTAAGTTTTGTCAGATTCTATCAATTGACACATTAAAGGTGTGTTTCTTATTGATATTTGTTGTAAGATATCCCATTAAAGAATAAAGTGGTAGCCAGGAAACCACTTTGGACTTTTAAAGAGTAATCCTCCTTTCACCGAGCAGGATGGACAGAGCCTTCAGGAATTATTGAATGTTTTTACAAAACCGTTCACTTGTAGGTGCTAGATAAAACTGTAGGAATTGATTTCTTACTCTAGTAGAAAGAGTAGTCTACCAATTCTCTAAGATACTGTCTCTAACTTGATGGAATTTCTTTCATAGGCAAATAGTGTTTTGGCTTCAGGAAGAATGGATTGCGATACTGTGGCCCTGAAAGCCTCTCATTGGAAAGGGGGGAACAGAAGAGGTAAGTAGTTAAAAGCATTATCATTTCCCTGTTTAGGTTGATGTAGAGTAACAAAACTCATAGGGTGTTGTGACTTGCTATGTATTGATGAATTCTTCCCTGCTCATGTTAGTAGAACTTCAAAGGCAAAAACAATAAAACGAAATATATTTTATTTTCTTCATGTTACCTACCTAGTTTGTAAATAGTAATATTTTGCTTCCTGGAAAAAAACAATGGCTAAATTGTAGTTTGAAATTCAGGGGAAAATACTAAAAATATGTTCCATGCATAACCTAATTCCTTATGTGTGTGTCCATGATATTTTAATACAATTTAGCTATCAGTGATTTCTTTTTTCTTTAGAGGAAGGCAACATAGGGTCCTACCATGACTGTACCAAACTTTTCTCAGCTTGCCGCAGAGTTTGTGTGAGCCTTTATTTGTGTAATTGAAATAATACAATTTTTGAATGATTTAATCATCTTGTCTGTTTTTTTGTGTCCCAGTTTAATGATTCAAGAGATATGTGTGCATTGCATGATCTGCCAGTGTGTGTTACATAATCTCATAACTTTTACCATTATGGTGATAACTTTTTAAATTATTTGACTATAATTTATCTTAAATTATTCATTCCTACAGTTGCAGATACTTAGAACCTTCACTCAAAACCAAATTATCTCTTTTGGGATATTTACATGGCTGTGACAGTTTAATATATATCACTTCTCTTTGATTTATAATTTTTATTTCTTCAGTCAATCAATCAATTAATAAGTATTTACAGAGCTTCTATTTAGAGTACCCACTCTGTAGGCTTACATCTCAGACCTGCCAAGAGAGCTATTCACATGGGAACGAAAACTCTGATTTACCCACACTTTCCCCAAGTCCTCTGGCAGCGTGCCCATTCCTTGCTTTCAGCGAGCAGGCAAAGCTATAATTAAAGTCCCCAGACAGTTTACACTGGCAAAGGAACACTTTTGAAAGAATCCCAAAGGAGCCTTACCCTCAGCAGCCACGGAACTTGTAGGACTTGAGACCCTGGTAGCTTTATCCTTTCTCTCTGTTGCCCTTTCCTCTGTGAGTATAAAAATCTCAACCTCAGCCGCGTTAAAGAGATTTGCATCTTTGTGTATGCGTCTTTCTGAGACTCACATCCCCATCACCTATGTGACAAGAACACATGATCTGCTTTTTGCCAAAACTCCGTGTAAGCACCGGAGATACACGGTAAGAACTGAGGCCACTCAACTCCGGGAATGTACAGGATCGCAGTGCTTCTTGAACTTTTGGTATCAGGACCTCTTACAGTCTTAAGAAATCATTAAAGACCCAGAGACCTTATTATTGATCATAGCTATGTATATCTACCATATTAGATTTTTAAAATGCTGATATTTTGAAATTTTATTCATTAATATATTTAAATTAACAATAATAATGCCATTACAAGTTAAGAGTGGTATACCCTAGAAGCCAAAAGAAGTGTGTCAGTAAGGACTGTCATGTTTGTTAAAGGGGGTAACCTGTGAAAGGGCCGAATGTGGTTCATGAGATTATTGGAGGTTATCTGTGACCTTAGGAAGAGAAGTTTTGGCGAAATTGTGGGAGTTACGGTCTGGTTACAGTGGGCTTACATGAAAATGGAAGGAGAGACAGTGGGTAGAGTGAGTATAGACCACACTTTCCAGGTGTTTTATTGCAGAGACTAGAAGACATAGAGTGATAGTGGGTGGAAAGAGTGAGTCCAGTAAAAGCTGTGTTTCTTGGTCTCCATTTTGCTTTTTTATTTTTAAATTTTTATTTTGTTTAATTTTTTTATTAAGGTATTATTGATATACACTCTTATGAAGGTTTCACATCAAAAAACAATGTGGTTACTACATTTACCCACATAACAAGTCCCAACCAATACCCCAATGCAGTCATTGTCCCTCAGTGTAGTAAGATGCCACAGATTCACTGTTGGCTTTCTCTGTGCTACACTGTCTTCCCCTTCATCCGCCACACCACGTGTACTAAACATAATACCCCACAATCCCTGTATCCCTTCCTCCCTACCCGGCCTCCCCACCCCTCCCCTTTGGTAACCACTAGATCCTTCTTGGAGTCTCCGAGTCTGCTGCTGTTTTGCTCCTTCAGTTTGCTTCGTTGTTATACCCCACAAATGAGGGAAATCATTTGGCACTTATCTTTCTCCGCCTGGCTTATTTCACTGAGCATAATATCGTCCAGCTCCATCCATGTTGTTGCAAATGGTAGGATTTGTTTATTTCTTATGGCTGAGTAGTATTCCACTGCGTATATGTACCACATCTTCTTTATCCATTCATCTACTGATGGGCACTTAGGTTGCTTCCATATCTTGGCTATTGTAAAAAGCGCTGCAATGAACATAGGGGTGCATATATATTCTTGAATCTGAGAAGTTGTATTCTTTGGATAAATTCCTAGGTGTCAGATTCCCGGGTCAAATGGTATTTCTATTTTTATTTTTTTGAGGAACTTCCATATTGCTTTTCACAATGGTTGAACTAGCTTACATTCCCACCAGCAGTGTAGAAGGGTTCCCCTTTCTCTGCCAGCATTTGTTGTTCTTAGTCTTTTGGATGCTGGCCATCCTTACTGGTATGAGGTGATATCTCATTGTGGTTTTAATTTGCATTTCCCTGATGATTAGTGATGTGGAGCATCTTTTAATGTGTCTGTGGGCCATCTGAATTTCTTCTATGGAGAATTGTCTCTTCATATCCTCTGCCCATTTTTTTTATAGTACCATTATTTTGGTACTATTAATTTACAATTACATGTGCAATATTATGGTGATTAAACTACCCCCTTCATCAGGTCCATCCCACCAACCCCATTACAGTCACTGTCCATCAGCGTAGTGAGATGCTATAGAGTCACTACTTGTGTTCTCTGAGTTGTACAGCCCCCCCCATACTATATCTGCTAATCGTAATGCCCCTTTTTCCCCCTTGTCCCTCCCTTCCCACCCATCCTCCCCAGTCCCTTTAGTAATTATTAGTCCGTTCTTGGGTTCTGTGAGTCTGCTGCTGTTTTGTTCCTTCAGTTTTTTCTTTGTTCTTATACTCCACATATGAGTGAAATCATTTGGTACTTGTCTTTTTCGCCTCTGCCCATTTTAATCAGGTTATTTGCTTTTTGAGTGTTGAGGCATGTGAGTTCTTTATATATTTTGGATGTTAACCCGTTGTCAGATATGTCATTTACAAATATATTCTCCCATACTGTAGGATGACTTTCTGGTCTATTGATGGTGTCCTTTGCCATACAGAAACTTTTTAGTTTGAATTAGTCCCATGAGTTCATTTTTGCTTTTGTTTCCCTTGCTCGAGGAGATGTGCTCAGGAAGAAGTTGCTCATGCTTATATTCAGGAGATTTTTGCCTATGTTGTCTTCTAATGGTTTTATGGTTTCATGACTTACATTCAGGTCCTTGATCCATTTCGAGTTTACTTTTGTGCATGGGGTGAAACAATAATCCAGTTTCATTCTCTTGCATGTAGCTGTCCAGTTTTTGCCAACACCAGCTGTTGAAGAGGCTGTCATTTCCCCCTTGTATGTCCATAGCTACTTTATCATATATTAATTGACCATATATGGTTGGGTTTATATCAGGGCTCTCTAGTCTGTTCCATTGGTCTATGGGTCTGTTCTTGTGGCACTACCAAATTGTCTTGATTACTGTGGCTTTGTAGTAGAGCTGAAGTTGGGGAGCACAATCGCCCCAGCTTTATTCTTCCTTCTCAGGATTACTTTTTCTATTTGGGGTCTTTTGTGGTTTCATATGAATTTTAGAACGATTTTCTCTAGTTCGTTCAAGAATGCTGTTTGTATTTTGATAGGAATTGGATTGAATCTGTAGATTGCTTTAGGCAGGATGGCCATTTTGACAATATTAATTCTTCCTATCCGTGAGCACAGGATGTGTTTCCATTTATTGGTTTCTTCTTTAATTTCTCTCATAAGTGTCTTGTAGTTTACTGAGTATAGGTCTTTCACTTCCTTGGTTAGGTTTATTCCTAGGAAATTTATTCTTTTTGATACAACCGTGAATGGAATTGTTTTCCTGATTTCTCTCTCTGCTAGTTCATTGTTAGTGTATAGGAATGCCACAGAATTCTGCATATTAATTTTGTAACCCGCAACTTTGCTGAATTTCGGTATTAGATCTAGTAGTTTTGGAGTGGATTCTTTAGGGTTTTTATGTACACTATCATGTCATCTGCAAACAGGGACAGTTTAACTTCTTCCTTGCCAATCTGGATGCCTTTTATTTCTTTGTGTTGTCTAATTGCCATGACTGGGACCTCCAGGGACTCTGTTGAATAGAAGTAGGGAGAGCGGGCATCCTTGTCTTGTTCCTGATCTTAAAGGAAAAGCTTTCAGCTTCTCATTGTTAAGTATAATGTTGGCTCTGGGTTTGTCATATATGGCCTTTATTATGTTGAGGTACTTGCCCTCTATACCCATTTTGTTGAGAGTTTTTATCATGAATGGATGTTAAATTTTGTCAGATGCTTTTTCAGTATCTATGGAGATGAGCATGTGGTTTTTGTCCTTCTTTTTGTTAATGCAGTGGATGATCTTGATGGATTTTTGAATGTTGTACCATCCTTGTATCCCTGGAATAAATCCTACTTATCATGATGGATGATCTTTTCGATGTATTTTTGAATTCAGTTTGCTAACATTTTGTTGAGAATTTTTGCATTTATGTTCATCAGGGATATTGGTCTGTAATTTTCTTTTTCTGTGGTGTCTTTGCCTAGTTTGGGTATTAGAGTGATGCTGGCTCATAGAATGAGTTTGGAAGTATTCCTTCTTCTTCCACTCTTTGGAAAACTTTAAGGAGGATGGGTATAAGGTCTTCACTAAATGTTTGATAAAATTCAGCGGTGACACCATCTGGTCCAGGGAATTTGTTCTTAGGTAGGTTTTTGATTACCAGTTCAATTTCGTTTCTGGTACTTGGTCTGTTCCGATTTTCTGTTCCTTTCTGGGTCGTCATTGGAAAGTTGCATTTTTCTAGAAAGTTGTCCATTTCTTCTAGGTTATCCAGTTTGTTAGCACATAATTTTTCATAGTATTCTCTAATAATTCTTTGTATTTCTGTGGTATCTGTGGTGATTTTCCCTTTCTCATTTCTGATTCTGTTTATCTGAGTAGACTCTCTTTTTTGCTTGATAAGTTTGGCTAGGTGTTTATCTGTTTTGTTTATTTTCTCAAAGAGCCAGGTCTTGTTTCATTTATTCTTTCTATTGCTTTATTCTTCTAGATCTTATTTATTTCTGCTCTGATCTTTATTATGTCCCTTCTTCTACTGACTTCGGGTGTCGTTTGTTCTTCTTTTTCTAGTTTCATTAATTCTGAGTTTATACTGCTCATATATGGAATTGTTTTCTTTTGAGGTAGGCCTTTATAGCAATATACTTTCCGCTTAGCACGGCCTTCACTGCTTACCACAGATTTTGTGATGTTGAATTATTGTTGTCATTTGTCTCTGTATATTGTTTGATCTTTTTTTTATTTGGTCATTGATCCATAGGTTATTTAGGAGCATGTTGTGAAGCCTCCATGTGTTTGTGGGATTTTTCATTTTCTTTGCATAATTTATTTCTAGTTTCATACTTTTGTGGTCTGAGAAACTGGTTGGTACAATTTCAATCTTTTTGAATTTACCAAGGCTCTTTTTGTATCATAGGATATGATCTATTCCTGAAAATGTTCCAAGTGCACTTGAGAAGAATGTGTATTCTGCCTTTGGGTGTAGAGTTCTGTAGATGTCTGTTAGGTCCATCTGGTCTAATGTGTTCTTCAGTGCCTCTGTCTCCTTACTTATTTTCTGTCTGGTTGATCTGTCCTTTGGAGTGAATGGAGTGTTGAAGTCTCCTAGAATGAATGCATTGCATTCTATTTCCCCTTTTAATTCTGTTAGTATTTGTTTCACATATGTAGGTGTTCCTGTGTTGGGTGGTGCATAGATATTTATAATGGTTATATCTTCTTGTTGGATTGACACTTTCATCATTATGTAATGTCCTTCTTTGTCTCTTGTCACTTTCTTTGTTCTGAAGTATATTTTGTCTGATACAAGTACTGCAACTCCTGCTTTTTTCTCCCTATTAGTTGCATGAAATAACTTTTTTCCATCCCTTCTCTTTTAGTGTGTGTAGTCTTTGGGTTTAAAGTGAGTCTCTTGTAGGCAGCACATAGATGGGTCTTGTTTTTTTATTCATTCAGTAAGTCTATGTCTTTTGATTGGTGCATTCAGTGCATTTACATTTAGGGTGATTATCGATAGGTATGTACTTTTTGCCATTGCAGGCTTTAGATTCATGGTTACCAAAGGTTCAAGGTTAACTTCCTTACTGTCTAAGAGTCTAACTTAACTCACTTAAAATGCTATTACAAACATAATCTAAAAGTTCTTTTTTTTTTCTTCCTCCTCCATTCTTTATATATTAGGTACCATATTCTGTACTCTTTGTCTATCCCTTGATTGACTTTGGGGATAGTTAATTTAATTTTACATTTGCTTAGTAATTAGCTGTTCTACTTTGTTTACTGTGGTTTTATTACTTCTGGTGACAGCTATTAAGCCTTACAAACAGTTCCATCTATAGCAGTCCCTCCAAAATACACTGTAGAGATGGTTTGTAGGAGGTAAATTCTCTCAGCTTTTGCTTATCTGGAAATTGTATCATCCCTCCTTCAAATTTAAACGATAATCTTGCTGGATAAAGTATTCTTGGTTGAAGGCCCTTCTGCTTCATTACATTAAATACATCATGCCACTCCCCCTTGTCCTGTAAGGTTTCTCCTAAGAAGTCTGATGATAGCCTGATGGGCTTCCCTTTGTATGTGATCCTATTTCTCTCTCTGGCTGCTTTTAATAGTCTGTCTTTATCCTTGATCTTTGCCATTTGAATTACTATATGTCTTGGTGTCGTCTTCCTTGGGTCCCTTGTATTGGGAGATCTGTGCAACTCCATGACCTAAGAGACTATCTCCTTCCCCAGATTGGGGAATTTTTCAGCAATTACCTCCTCAAAGACACTTTCTATCCCTTTTTCTCTCTTCTTCTTCTTCTGGTACCCCTATAATGTGAATATTGTTTTCCTTTTGGCTTGGTCACACAGTTCTCTCAATATTCTTTCATTCCTAGAGATCCTTTTTTCTCTCTGTGCCTCAGCTTCTTTGTATTCCTCTTTTCTAGCTTCTATTTCATTTATCGTCTCCTCCAACATATCCAATCTGCTTTTAATACCCTCCATTGTGCTCTTCAACAATTGGATCTCTGACTGGAATTCATTCCTGAATTCTTAAATATCTTTCCCTACTTCCATGAGCATGTTAATGATTTTTATTTTGAACTCCCTTTCAGGAAGAGTCATGAGCTCAATATCATTTAAATCTTTCTCAGGAGTTGTATTAATAATTTGTCTGAACCAGGTTCCTTTGGCATTTCATATTTTTATATGGTGCTGTGTAGTGCCCAGAAGCTCTACTCCCTGGAGCTGCTCATCCCCTCAAGCAATGTCGGGGGTCATCGGGGAGTGGTATTGGTGTCTGCAGGGAGTAAAGAGCCTCCTTCCCGGCTGCTTTGCCTCTCTCCACTGCCTGAACCAGTGGGCCAAGCACACAGGTATAAGCCTCTATGCCTTGTGTTTGTAGTTGCTGTAGACAGAGCTTCCTCTGGCTGACCTGACTCAATGGTAGGGTTTGCCGGTTTGTGAGCCAGGTGGGGCTGGTCGGGAGAAAGGCACAGTAGGCTGCATATCATGGAGGGGGTCCTTGGAGCTGTGTAGCCAGCCAGGGAGCTGGAGCACCTGAAGATTGTCTAAGGAGGAAGATTTCTTTTTCCTCCTTAAATATGAGAGTCTGTATGGCAAAGTTCCCAACCTGCTGGGCAGAGTGCACCTGGACTATTTTGTCTACCTGTACTCTCTCCTGAGCAGTAAGCTCTGTGCAATCCTTGCCCCTTTAGCAGCCCTCTTGCTAAGGGCTTCCTTGTTAGAAAGTCTGTCAGACTGCCCACCTTTCTCCTGTCTCAGAGAAGCCGGGTATGGATCCGTGCTTTCCACAGTGGCTGGAATCTCAGTCTCTCCAGGAATTCTGCCTGTCTTATCTTTCCAACCCTGTAATCCCAAGAGTATCATTCAAGCACCATGAAATGTAGGTTTGTGCTCTGAGAGCAGATCTCAGTAATTAGGTATTCAGCAGTCCCAGGCCTCCACTCCCTCCCTGCTCCGTTTCTCTTCCTCCTGCCAGTGAGCTGGGGTGGGCCAAGGGCTTGGTTCCTGCTGGGCCTCAGCTTTGGTACATTACCCTGTTCTGTGAGGTCTGCTCTTTTCTCCAGGTGTATGCAGTCTGGCGCAGTCCTCTTTCCTATTGCTCTTTCAGGATTAGTTGTATTAATTATATTTTCCTATTATATGCGGTTTTACGAGGAAGCCTGTATCTCACCTCTCATGCCATCATCTTTAATCCAATCTGTTTTGCTTTTTTAAATGGAAGAATTAATAGTATGATTAAATGCTGCTGATGATGATTCAGTGAGGGGCAAAAGTCAACAATGTAAGAGAGACAGGGGGAACACATGGATGAATGCCTCTCAGTGGGCAACAGAGCTTGGGATCTATCACACATGTGAAGGGACTAGCTCTGGAAAGACCACAGAAAAATCATCTGTCAAGTCAGCCAGAAAGGTAAGTGAGTACAGGTGCCAGTGGGTAGGTGAGGAGATGCAGGTATAAGAGTGTGAGCAGCTTCTCTTCAAATTGCTTCACTCTCTCTGTGAAGGACAGAGGAAGCTCATGAGCTGAGGGTGAGGATGGGCAAGCAGGTATTTGAGGTTTCAAAAAAAGTAGGTGTGGAAGAGTCACCTAGAAGAGTAGGTGGAATGAAATGGAACAGTGGTTCTTGAAGGATGGTCCCCAGACCAGCAGCAGCAGCCCCTGGAATGTGCTAGAAATGCCAGTTCTCAGGCCTTGCCTCAAACCTACTGAATGAGGAGTCTGGGAGTGAGCCCAGCAAGTCCTCCTGTGGTTCTGAAGTTTAGGAGCCACTGGATGGATATTTTCTGTAGGATTTTTGGATCACCCAAACTCCCTTGAATGTGGAGAACATGCAAAGTGAGGCCAGTCAATTAGCATACTGTAGGTTTTTCTTCAGCTGAAATAAATATTTTTTTATGGGATAGGAAAAGAGTTGGATTTACAGGTTATGGTTATTGTTTTATAAGAGATTAAGTGACGGGTCTTTAAAAGTTATAATAAAGATGATTAAGGGCTGAGTGTGTCCCTCCCAACATTCATATATTAAAAATCCTAACTCCCATTACCTCAGAATGTGACTATATTTGGACATAGGGCCTTTAAAGAGGTAATTAGATTAAGTGAGCTCTTTAGAGTGGCCCTAAACCAATGGGGCTGGTGTACTTAAAGAGGAAATTAGGACACAGAGAGACATGAAGGGAAAATCATTTGAAAACATAGGGATTATTCAGCCATCCATAAACCAAGGAGAGAAACCTCAGAAGACACCAACCATGCCAACACTTACCTGGGCTTCCAGCTCCAGAACTGTGAGGCAGGACATTTCTGTCGTTGAAGCCCTCCAGGAAGTGATACCTTCTCATGGCTCCAAACAAATTAATACAAAGATAACAGAAGAAAGTTTTTATTTTCTAAACACTTAAGATAAAAAGGATTTGACTTCACTCGCTAGATCAGTACCTTAGCCAACTGACTTCACTTTCTCTAAATGTCTTGATTGCTTTCTATAAAGGGGAATTATAATAGCATCTACCTCATAAGGTTATTATGGAGATTAAATGAGATAATTCATGTAAAGCCTTAGCTCAGCACCTAACCCATGAAGTCCTCAAAAATCTTAGCATGGAAAAACATGGCATCACGTCAAAAACGCATGCATACTTGGCCAGGATGGGTCTCCCTCTTGAATCCACAGTTACTCAAACTGCAAAATCCCCGAAGGAATCATGCTCTGCAGCTGTCAGTTTGAGGTGTGTGCTCCGGCACCTCGTGGCGCTGCCCTTTTATTCTTTTCCGGGATTGATTTCTGAAGCAGCCCTAAAGGCCACAAAGCAAGGTTGGGACTCCTGGATTGATTTTCTATGTTGACACAGCAGGCCAGGGCCTGTCTGGTTTATAAACTGATGCTATATTATTTCCAGGTCTCTTATAAAACTGAGCCAGGAAAATCACTCTTACAGATTGCTGGATTTTCTCTTGTGTGGCTTTATTTGGGGGGCTGTGGATGCAGGGAAGGGGGACACAGAGGTGGCTGAGAGCTTTCCTTTTCTCCTCCCAATTTTGTATTTAGTCATCACTTATTTTCCACTTCACAGAGAAAATACTGTTTAATTGGCAATTTGAGAATTTCTTATGTAAGACCCATTCTGGGCTTGGGATGGTATTTCCTGTGATTATCACTTCCAAGTGTGATGCTTTGCTGTTTTTCCTCCACAAGCAGTTATTTGTTGGCAACAGATTTCTGTAAGCCAAACTGTATTCTCTTTTAAGGATCATTTTGACTCTGTATCTACAACACGCTTTTCAGAAAGGGCTAATGGTTATTGACAGGGACGATGGAGGGACAGGGCAATTAATTTCTGGGCAATTAGATAACCTCTTGTCTCTGTTTACTTTGTTGTTGTCGAACCACCATCCGTGATGTGTGTTTAAACTACAGTAAAAATAAATGTGGGAAGTCACAGTTTGTGCAAAGACCAGAGCTTCTATAAGCTTGAAGCCTTTTTAAAATTCTGTGAGTGTTGCTGTTTGTGGATTCCACAGACTGTACTCAGGGTCATTCAGCATAAAGTCATGATCTTAAGTGACTTACTTGTCCATTAAGGCAGAGAACCACACTGGTGGATTATGGTTGAATCTGTCCTACATGTATTTAGGTGCTTGGGTCATTTACTAGAGTTTCAGTTTTTCTTTTGTTTGCAGGAGACTTTGATTTAGTAAGGATCTTGATCCAATATCATTTATGTTATAATGTTCGTAGATTTTTCCAAGGTAATACCGGACTTTTATTGTTTTGTATGTTGAGTAGTATAATGCTTCTATATCCACAAATTTATGTATATTTTCCTTTTTGATATAAGGTGAAAATTTACATTGTTTAACCCTCCCCTCAATAGTTAATAATTATTCCCATATCTTTCTATTCCTCCTGACTTGAAATGCCTCTTTTGTTACGTAGTACTTTCTCATTTATGCTAAGTAATCTATACTGGACATCTGCCTATTTCCATGACTTGTAGGTCTATTATCATTACTGTTCTGTGACCAAAACCTTATATTTTATTGCTCTTTTATATTAAAACACTTCATTTATCATTTTATTTATTGAGCTATTTATATTCCAAATATAATTTTTAGCATTGTAACTATATACTTGGCATATTTTTTAATTGTAAATGATCGAATGTGGAAGAATATCAGATAAAGTAAAAATCCCACTTGGTTTTTCATTTCCACCCTAGAATCAAACATTCAATTCCATGAGCATACTTCTGGATCTTTTCCTTTGCATTTGCATATATGTATTTTCAAAATAGTTTGGGATTTTGCTTTTACATGAAGTGTAATAATATACAACACGTTTTTTTCAATACATACCTATTGAACACCCATGCGTAGCAGGTACTGGGTTACAACACTGGCCAAGACAAGCAGAAATCACTGGCTTGTGGAGCTTATATCCTAGGGGAAAAAAAGCATACACACATACTTAAAATCATTTAACATCTTAGAATGTGGTAAATGCTACGGAAAAGCAAAGCAGAGTGAAGGTGGTGAGAATTTTTTATGTGTTTGGAGAGTGTTGCCATTTTAAATGGGATGGTCAAGCAGCAACACTGAGAAAGTAACATTGGAGCAAAGACATGTAGGAGGTGTTCTAAAACTTGGTTTTGACACAACATATCCTGAAGACTTTTCTTATTAGCACATAGAGTTTCCTTTGTTCTCTCAATTCTCTTTAATATCCTGCAGCACTTTAATGCTACTTTCTTGGAAATCAACCTCTATAAGAATACAGAAGGTTTAAGAACACAATATGTGTTTACTAGATATAGAAAAATGTAACCCAATTAAGAATATACATTATTTTCTAACATTACTGAAATATCTGCAAATATGTTTGTAGATATTTACAAAGTAGGTTGGTATGGGTCTTTTTCCATACCAACTGTGCATTAGGCATTAATTAGCATCTTAATAAATTAAAAACAAAAATAAAGAAAAAATAAAAAATGGATATCATTCAGGCTACATCCTTAAACCCAATGCAGTAAGTTAAGAAATGAACAATGAAATAATAGCCAACTAAATCTATTCACACAGAAATGTTTTAAAAAATATATAACCATTATAATTTTTCATTAATACATAACTGTTACCAGTTCTTTTTTGGTTCTTCAAAATCAATGAACATTGTATTAATCGGTACCTATGAAATACAGTAAAAATGGTATTCAGAGTTAGTTTTAGAAGTCCCCAAAACACTTATTTGAAAACAACATAGTTTAAAATAAAATATTTCACTCAAAATCCAGAAACAGAATAAGCAAAATGCAAGTAAACTATAATAATTTTTAAAGAAAAAATAATAAACTACAGAATATTTGAAATATATATAGTAAACTGAAAAGACCCATACCAATCTATTTTGCAAGTTAGTTGAAGGAAAGAAGATAAGGGGATATATTTATAAATTAGGAGGAATTTTTTCAATAAAAAAGAATGATATATTTATATGTAAAAGAACATAGGTATTTTTTTCTAGATCCAGATGAACTGCATAGTCTCTAGAAAAATGTAGATTACTAAAATTGAGTCACAAGAGTAGATAATCTTAATAGAACAATTACAACAAAATAAAATATAGTCAAAGATATTCCTTTAAAAGGATATTAAAATGTTTCTAGTTTTAACATGGCTGATTATAGTCACCATTTCCCACTTACTCTCTTAAATATAAAATAAGTAGCTGAAGAGTAAGAAGAAAAAATATAAATTCAATTTTTTGTTGAAACAGACAGACTACTTAAGTTCCTGAACAACAAATCAGTAAACTTAAAACAGGAGTAGAGAAAGGTAAGGGAGAAGAATGAACATGACTTCAGAACTTAGGAAATGTTGGTAAAGTATACCTTTCTATGTTAAATGGCATAAGTAACACAAAGGCAACATTTTTTTTTTCTTTACAACAATAGGAACAGGGCTCAGGGACTGTCAGTGGGGATTTCCCACGATTTGATTTTAAGGATGAGGAGAGAAGGAAAGCTGAAACTGCATTTGAAGGTAGCAGGGAACCAGTAAGGTAAAGGATAGAATGAAATGGCACATTGTGAGAACTGGTTTTGGCAGATGGGGGCAAGGTAAGGCTAAAACACTTATAATTCTGCCTTTCTAAGCTAGAACATGACTGTCCCCTGTCTACACATTCTAAAAAGAACTGGTCCTAGAATTTTCAGTGAAAATAAAAAAGGTCAGTTCTGAACAAAAGAAAAGAAAGAAAAGGCTAGCATAGTATTTATACAAAGATACTACTTTTAAAAAAGAAGGAAGAGAACATAAAGAACAAATGGCAGATACGGTATCCTTTCTAGAAAACAAAACTATTTTTCATAGACCAGTGAAGTTGTTGTTAAATATATCATGTGGGATTGAAATATGGCTTAAAGCAATTGTTTTCACAAAACAAAAGCACAAAGAAAATATACAAGAGTTTAGGGAAGATATGGGAGAACTACAGAAAGAAATATGAAATGGCAGCACTCAGAAAAGAAATAGAAGATTAAAAAGTGAAATGGAAGCAGCACAAAAATACAAGTACTATTGAAATCACAATAAATGATACTAAGGGATACAGAGGATGGATACAAAACAAATGAGATAGAAGTAAGCTAGAGTCTAAAAGTATTAGGGAGGAAATTATAAATAAATATAATCACATTTCCACAAAAATAATTGAAATCATGGAACTGAAAAAATAATTTAAAACACAATCCAACAAAATTCCTTAAATAAAACTTAAAGTTACATTTTTAAAACACATGTTAGATCCCAGAAAAAGATCAACATAAATTAGATAACAAAGAATAGTCCATGATAAATACTGGACTTGAAAGATAATGTAAGACTCCTCAACCAGGCAAAATGTTGAAGTCTTTTCTAGGAGAAAACATCAAGGCAGCCTCATTAGCTCCTAGAAACATAAAATGCTAGTCAGTTGAAGAAATGACTGTGGCCTCCAAAGAAAATGAAATGTAATCCCTTAAATTTCCACCCCCCAAAACCCCCAATCATTCAAGTATGAAAGGTGATTAAAACTACAATGATGTACCACTTTTGTCTATCAGATTGGCAAGGATCAACAAGTTTGAGAGCACACTGTATGTTTTCAAGACAGTGGGAACACAGGGGTTCTGATATGTAAAGGTGGGATTATCTAATTGTATAAGTTCTAAGGAGAGTAATGTGACAAGATGTGTTAAAATTATACACACATACACTCTTTGACTCAGCTGTTCTGAATGATTTTTTTATTCAGAAATAATTGCACAGAAATGCGAGGATGTAATGTAACATTTTGCCTATAGAAAATTATTGGAAGCAAACTGATGATCAATAGGAATATTTAAATACATTATTACATAACAAAAAATATACTTTAAAAAGGTAAATAAATTTCTACTGTAAAAGTCCAGGTGGCAACATTTTTGATGGAGGAAGGGCCCTTTCTGCCTCTTGGTTGTATAGTTAGACTCCTTTAAAGTCCTTTTTGATAAGTAAGGAGGAAGGTTACTATAAGCATCTCTTCACTTGATCCTAAATACTTTCATGTTTGGACCCAACATGACTCTATCTTAAGAAAATTTGTGATAAATTCATTCTTTTTGAAGCATAATTGCCTCATAAAGTTTAGTGCATAATTTTTCTTGGGATTATTTGCTGTTTGAGAGAAGACACTTAAGCCAAAAGAACGACTATGTGATTGTTGTCTTCAGGTCAGCTTGCCTGTTGATGCAGCTCGCGGGGCAGTAAGTAATGGTGGAAATGTAATCCTTGCCATTGTTTCCCACAGCTTACATTCTACCTACTTGTAATGTTGGCCCAGAAAATACATGTTGCATATGTTAAAGGAGAGAGTTTTTCTTTTTGAAGTTCTGTGAGATTGTTCACCCTCTCCTTTGGGTATTTGTGTAGAGTGTTCATTTATTTGTTTCTTTTGTATCCCCTCTGCCACATTAGTGTGCCATACTGCATTCAACAATTGGCTGGGGGATTCAATATAAGATTTTTTTCAAATTCAATATTTTATGTGCAAATAATGTGTAAGCATTCTCCTGAGCATCGTGAAGAACACAGGAGATTTTGCCTGAGCTCTTTTCTCAGTTTAAGATTGGATGGCACCCTTCCTACCACATTCTCTCAGATTTCCTCTTTCTCTTTCTACATGCCTGGTTTTGAAAAGATCAGCTAATTTTTTGCCTTCTCCACAAAGCCCTTATTACCTCTCAAGCACTGGAATCTCTCTTCTCTGAACTCCTATCACCCTTATTGAATGAATTTATAATATTGATGCTCAAAAAGTAGCAGTCTCTCTGGTGTGGCTGGTATGAAGTTTCAGGGTTAATATTTTATGAATATGCTTCTTTGGTTACAATGTGTCATATTCAGGAACATTTCTTTCACTGAGCTAAGTGATGCCTGTTCCACATACAAATGTTTTGTGAGTACTGTTGGCATAATAGTATATTAACACAATTAGGTTAAAAAGTAGATGATTAACATAGGTCAGTGCTTATTAATAAGAAGCTACACTGCCCCATTGAGCCCATATTGGGAAATTACTGGCTTTGTGAGAATTACTGGCTTTGTTCAAGATGGGTGAAAATGGGTAAGTCTGACTTACACTTCCTTCCACAGAGGCAGGCTTTCTGACTCCTAGAATGCAGTCGGCTGCATTCCAGTCCTGGGTTGGGTGGTCCCCGTCCTCTCTATAACCTTTGTCTTCAGCAGCAGATTGGCTTCATTCACTAATTTTCAAAATCCAGAACGCATGTTTAGAAACCTAGTTTATAAGGGATAGGTGGAATAGTCACGTGTTTTGCCCTTAGTATTATAATTTTATCCTTTTTCTCCCCTGTCTCAGATGTCTTCTCCCTGTGGTTTTGCTCCTAGGCTTGGTGTCTCCTCTGGTCTCCAGTGATTTATTTATTTTTTCAACACACAGAACACATTTGCAGAAACACCTTCTAGGGTGCCATACCCTGCTTATGTGTTCGGGTTTTACTATTCTGTGTGGTGGCACGCTGGCTAGATATTAAGCATTTCCATGTAATTAACACATCCTTGTATCCCCCCACCCCAATCACACCCAGCCCAAACCTACAGAACTTAAAAGAGAGCTGTTGCTCAAACATTCGTGTCTGTCTTATCAAGAGGATGACATGGTCCATGCTTCCAGGGGGCTCAAGATTCTGCTGTAGGTAACACACGAGTTCCTGCTCCCCTCTGATTTTCCACCTTTCCAGGTGGAAAAAGTGCTGACAAATGTGATTGCTGGTGGCTTGTCAGCTCATGGTAAATGTCTCTTCTACTATGAGCACAAGCATTTCTGAGGAGAAAACACAGCCCAGATTCCTCTCCTTTCTGATCTCAAATCCCTTATAGGATGGAGCAGTTATTTTATCTAACCTATCCTGGAAAGAAAGGTGACATTTTAAAGCTGTTTTTACAGTTTCCCAAATACCCATTGATTCAGAACCCATATCATTTTCACAAATCAAACCTGCTAGTAAATCATTTTCTCCTGACATACCAAACAGGTCAATTTCCAAAACTCCTATTAGCCATAATTTATCAGATGGGATCCATGGCTTGAAAGGATTACCTAGATCTCTGTTTGGTGAACATAAATATACAAAAATAGCATTTTTTGAAAATACATTTTTAAATGATTTCATTGTATAGATCAACTGGCTGTGCATAGTACACCAATAAGCTACTTTGTAATGCACTCAAGTATTTTACTAAAATTTAAATAAAATTATTTTTGGGTCATTGTCTGGGTTGCAGATGCAGTGTTTTCAATATGCGTCAGAAGTGAGATTTTTTATTTCTTTTTACTGTTGGATGATTTCATATGAAACTGAGTTCTGCTTTCTAATTCCAAGAGAAAGTGGAAATCTCATTGGATTTGAAATTTATGGATGAGTTTTTTTTTCAGTTCATGGGAAATTTGGTAAAATCAGATTAAAATAATATACATGGGAGTGAATTCTGTGCACAGTCCTGAAGCTTGTTTAATACTACATATATACAGTTCTTATCCTTAGAGGATAGCTTAGAAATGTAAGAAAGTGAGACCTGCAAACCTCTTTTTAAAAGGATACTGCACCCACCTTACAACTGTATCCTCCTGGAGGGAGATTATTTATTGAAATAATTATAGAAGTTGACAGTCTTGTTTTTGAGAAAGTTAGAAAAGTTCCCTTTGTGTTTTATTCATCGTAGAGGCAGTCTGAGAAAAAAGGTCTCCATTGACCTAGATTTGCTGTTTTCCTGTATGCCAATAATTCAAGGAGCCCAAATTTATGCATCTGACACCATCTCATCATAAAAAACAATATTCTTACATATATAGTATAGTGCTCTTCAAGAAGTGCAAATCATTTTGCACACATTTTCTCATTAATCTTCTCATACTCTTATCCCCAAATTTCAGGGATGTGGGAGTTCAGAGTGAAAGAGGTGGAGTTCCTTACCCCAGAACATGCACTATGCTAAGTAAGGTGTTTAGGAATGAATTTCCAGGATGCTCTGTCCTCCACAACAGTTCTGCCCTTACCAAAGCATCATTGGAATGTGCTTCTGCATAAAGTACCACACCATTAAATGACTGAGGATATATTTTTAGGCCAATTAAACACCTATCTAATTTGTTTACAGTAGCTGCAATGTCTCATTTGGGAGATCAGTATCTCACCAATGCTGAACCATGAAACAGAAATTCTTCTGGTTAAAAGAAAGCTGCTTCCCTTATCAATTTATGGAACTTGGCTGTTAGCATCATGGCCCTGCCATGTTTCCCATTGGCATGGGTTTTGATAATTTATTTTGCTAAGTGCAAGATTTATACATATGGACCATTTTTATTCCAATAATGAATGCATTATGTTCCCTCAAAAGTACAGTGAAAATTACTGTGAAGTCATTCCTCAGGCTCAGCTAATGGGACTAGGGTGAAGAAACAGTCCTTTCAAACTTTTGTTTTTCTCTCTTGAAGTCTTCATTCTTCCACATGAATAGGATATATACATGTATATGTGCAAGCCATTTGGAGGAGAAGCCTCACTCTTCTGAGGAGACACTTTATTTAATGTCCGTGTGACCCTCTTATTTTGGGTGACTGGAAGGTTAAAAAGTACACGTCCCTGACTCCTTTGCAGCCAGATTCTGTCACTTGGTGCACTTGAATGGGATTAGGAAGCAAAAATAAGGCAGGGCCATTTTCTTGCTGAGGTGGGTCTGACAGGTAAGTTCTGACAGTTGTGGGGATCGTGGTGGCTCACACAACGTAGTCACGGGCTAGTTATCAGTGTCGCTGGTGAGGGGCTGTGGGGGCTGCAGGGATAGGGACCAGTAGCGTGGCTGCTGCTTGTCATTTGGGTTTCATGGATGTACCACCTGAAAACTGGAAGTTCAAGAGCAGTACTTCCATTCCTCCGGTTCTTCCAAAATTTTGTAAGCAGACACTTCCCTGCATGAAATCACTTTCTGCTTGATATACTTTTGGTGGTTTTGAAACATGACAAGTGACACCTGTTTTCCCTCTTTTAAGTGCTGAGGAACAGAGGCTTGAAGCTTGATTGGGTCGTCATAGAGTGGAAGGTCAGGCATGTTTGGATCCAAATCCTGGTTTGACATTTAATAACTCTACTTGAAACTTTGGTTGTTTTTTATCTTAAAAATAAGTCAAAGAATACCAGCTTTACAGAGTTTTATAAATGTTGTAATAATGATATATATCAAGTGCTTGAATCAATTAGGTCGACTTGGTTTCAATAATAATGTTTTTAAAAACCCTTTTACTAAAACTAATTTAAATAAAAAGGAAATTGAACATCTCAAATAATTATGAGTTAATATGTAGGATGAGCTCCAGGAATTATATAATCTATGGTTCAATAATGTCAAAATGGTACAATGTTGTAAACAGGCTAATGGTTGTCTTTTAAAATAAAATTTTATTGACCCACAGTCATACCATTTTGGAGACTTTTGCACTAAAATGGCTGAGTTAAATAGTTGCCATGGGGACTGTGGCCTGTCAGGTCAGCAGAGCTAAAGTATTCACTCTCTGGCCTTTTGCAGAAAGTTTGTTTACCCTTATTATAAACAGTGATAGTACTGTCCTCAGCAGTAATTCCATCCTGAGGCGGGATCCCTTCCTGCCCACAGCAATGCGTGTGTGGGAGGGGCAGGTGGAGGGAGGGACAAGGAGAGAGAAAGAGAAAGGAGGCAGAGGGAGAGAGGGCCACTTCTCCAGGCGTGGTGCATTCTCTGCCCTCGGTTTGATTGGACCAAATTATATCACATTGCCACTCCTGGATCAATAACTGTTGTTAGGAGACCTGCTAAGCATAAACTGATTTAGACTGAACAGAATCCTACCTTGGAGCTAATGATGGTCTGCTTACTCAAAAAGTTTGGGGTCCTATAAGGAAGAAGAAATGTTTGTTCGGCAACATACATTTCTTACCACAAGCACCTAACAAAATGCCTGAAAACCCGATAGGTACTCAAGAGTTGGTCATTCCTTTGCCAAAAAAATGATGGTGCCTACATGGGTAGAATGAAACGAGCACTGGGCTAGGAGTTGGGAGACATGGTATTTCATACTGACTCAAGCTCAGCCTAGCTTGTGTCCTTGGAAAAATGATCACTTAATTTGAATTTCTCCATTGATATATCTAAAGGGCTGTGTATTAGACACTATCTAAGGACCATTCATTCATTCAGTCCTTACATATTATTTAATGTCTACTGTGTGCCAGACACTGAGCTATATAGAGAAGGAGCCCTGATTTCATAGTCTACATTCAAATGGGAAATAAAGAATAGTCACTAATCACATAAAAAAACAACACAATTTCAGATGGTGAAAATGTGCTGTGAAGACAGGAAAGCATGTGACTATGATAATACTTGGGGGGAGTTACATCATGTCAGGGGGTCAGTGTAGACCATTGTGAGGGACTTAAAGATGTGAATGTATAAATCCAGAAGAAGAGCATCCCTTTCCTTTTTACATATTTTGCCTGAGTTTTAGGTTCCATTGATAATAGCTGTAACTTTCCATTCCTTTCCTGAGAGTTTTCTCTGTTGAGAAGCTCTTACAAGTCATCCCTTGGGAAAACTTTGTATTGGAAGAAGGAAGGTTGGGGAAGGGAAAAATTTTAAATAGTTTTTGAGTTATTTCAGAATTACAGGGCTATGTCTTCTGAGGTTGTAAACTCTTCTTTTGCTTTTAGAAAAGTTGAGAGCATGTTTTCTAATTTTGGAAACGTATTTTAGGCAATAGAAACTGAAGTACCCAGAGACATATCACAATATCTTTATATGCCAATCAAGTTGCATGAAGAGGCACAGAAACATCACCCCACATTCAGCCACTCTTGGGTAATATGATTTCTTAAATTTCAGAGAAAAGAAACAAAGCCCTTCAGCAGGCTGCAATGGTACCTTCCTGCTTGGAGTCTAAACTGAAAATAGATTCCTCATTTGTGTAGTGTTACAGTCCTACCTGTTTTCTCCATTTCTCCAACAGTAGTTGATAATGTTACTGCTGAATTAACCCTTCTGCCACTAAAGCAAGTGTCTCATGTTACATTAGTGAACCCTCATTCATGCTTCCTACTCTTGTATCCCTGAAACCTTGTTTCCACTTCTGAATGTGTTTTCAAAGCAGCTTATAAGCATTTAGACATTTGAATATATTGTTAATGTGACACTTACAAAAAAAAAAACTGTGTTAATCTGGGAAATAAAAAAGCACTGTGGGGAAAAAATAATCCTGCCTCCTGGCAAAATTGACCCAGTTAATGTTTGCAATGATAGGTTTGCAGGGATTTTATAAAAGTCAGTTTGTCTTATCGGTGGCTGAGTCTACATGGCGCAGAAGCAAATGATTAATTCAGTTAATTTGGCGAATCCCTCCCCTTCCCCAGAAAAAAGTCAGACTGTTTTGTATAACCACTCCATGGCAAAACTCTGAAAATACCACGTAATTCCTATTGTGTAAAAGATTGAATTGATTTGAGGTCATAAAATCAAAAAAAAAATTGACAATAAAAATACAGAAGATGAAATTGATTGGGAAACCATATAAATATAGATGTATATAAAGATAATATAAATAAAAAAATAATAATATTAAGATATCTTACATGCTTTCAGTACATCATGCTCCACCATGCAAAGCATCATTCATGTAGATGAATTCTTTAGAAATTTTAAATCTAGATCGTAAATAGCATCCTCCCTGCTTGGTGACTATGACAATCTCCATATTGGCCTGAGGAAAAGTCAAAGAGCTGTTGAGTAGATACATCTGAATGATCATAATTACTCCCATTATGAGAGTAATCATACTCCCATATGAGAGGTATCAGAAAATTGAGGTTTAAAGAGATTCTAAGTACTCATCCCCAAGTCACACAGCTCATGAGTTGGGTTGTAAGTTCAGGTCTTCATAGCACCAAGCTCTCTCCTCTACAGCATGACATCTGCCCTAATTTGCTTTTGCATCTCCCATTATGTCTAGCACATTTGAAACCCTCATAGATATTTGCTGATTGAAATAATGGCAATGTGCATGAAATGAAATTATTAAATTATCCTTCCAGCTTTCAATCCTTAATTATTTTCACTCCAAGAGTTATAGTCCAGATTGATGTAGCTAACTTTTTTTTTTTAAGGGCCAGATAGTAAGTATTTTAGGCTTTGCGGGCCGTATAGTCTGTGTCATAATTCCTGAACTCTGTCCCTGTAGTGCAAAAGCAGCACTAGATGATAATGAGTGAATGGGCATGGCTGTGTTCCTATAGAACTATATTCACAAAAACAGGGCTGGCCTGTGTGTCGTTTGCTGGTCCCTGGTCTAGATATTAGAACTATTCCACTTTGTACTAATAGTGAGTATTTTCTCCAAGTATGATTCTTGTGACTTGCATTGCTCACTTCCTGTGTCCACGGAGTCAGTGCTCCCTTTGAACTGTCCTCGTGGATACCCTTCTTGGTATTTGTGACTGTTCTTCTTATGGCTTGGGAACAGTTTGGGCAGCGAATATAAATTACAAACTACAAAGGATTGAAGTTTGCTCTTAAACCATTTACTTTGGGTTATTCTAATAGTGCATGGATTAGGATAAGTCCCTCCCTCATTTTAAAATGATGACCCTTTATTAAAATTTTAATTTTCTGAGCCATTCTGACCTCACTCATTCCTCAACAGTTCCTTCATCAGAATCTCCTCAGCTACATCCAGCATCCAAACCAGGATGACTTTTGTTGCTGGTCTTTTATATTTCTCTATATGACTCCCTGAAATCAATACACAGCTAAGTGTCACCCAGGCAACCAGTTAACTTAAATCACTTTCTCTCTTGTCCTGAGCCTGTCTTTAGAAGAAAAGATGCACACCCAAAAGCCTGATCTGAAACTTTTGTACAGGAAGCCAAGCATTTGGGGCGTCACTCTGGACTCTTTGGACAGCTTTAAACACAATCAAGAATAACAAAGCAATGCAATAGGAGTGAGAAAGGGCAAGTAACGTATTGGTTGGGCAACCTTGTATTTGGTAGCATACTGATAGTCCACATAACATCTTTAGTATCTTAGCTGATCAAGTTTCTGAAGTTAAAAACCCTTTGATATTTTGAAGACATGTAGGCTCAGAGAGGGAAAGTGAAATGTCTGCATGCTTGGTAAATGGTGAAGCTGGAACTCCTTTCAGACCAAAATCCATGATGTTTTCTACATTTTCCCATGGGAGAATTTTATCCAGAGTTTTAATATTAAACCTGAAATTAACACAAGGCCTATTATTAAAATTGTATATATATATATAATTTATATGCAATATAAAAATACATAATATATAGCGTATAGTAGCCCTAACTATAGTGCATTGTCTCAATATTGGTTAAACAAATATACTTATATATAATTGTCATGCATAGCCTTATTTCTATAAAAGAACGTGATTTTCACTCTAATTCTAGGGACAAAATATATTCTGCTATACCAGTGGTGGTAGCACCTTCCCTAGTGACATTGGAACAGAAATTTCCACAAAGCGGTGGAGAGACCACAAACATGGTGCCACATAAGGAGAGAACCTCTGTATTTCTGAGTAGCAGAAAGCAGCTTTCAAATAATCTATGGGTCAATGATAGCAAAGAAATGGTACTTCTGTTACATTGTTTCCTTCTCTGCCATGGCAGTGACTATACCTGCTCCCTGCCATGGGCAGAGAAGATGGTATAACTAACTTAAGTGCCATTGATTGGCTATTGGGGATTTTGATATTAGGAGAGTCCTGGATCGGCCATTCACTAAGCGTGTTCACAGCATTCTTGGTCATTCATCACAGAAGTGACCTCAGAATCCTTAACACAGTCCTCTGGTTCTCCAAAGACAATTGGTAGGATTTTGTGCCACAGTTGAAATCTGCTTCCCAACCCTGCTGTAGATATTCTGAGCTGGGTACCAAAGGTCAATTGTCTCACTATTGGGATAGATTCTGGAAGTGACACATTCTTGCAAACACATGATGAATGTAAGTTGGGGCCTATCTCTATGGTGAAAATTTTTATTACACAGAGAAGGCATTCCATTTATATTAACTCTGAGTTATACCAGGGACTATGCTTAACTCATTTGGACTTCATTAGGTTATCTGCTTTTTATATTTCACTTTGGTCCTTTTGACCAGAATGAAAGAAAAACACAGCAACAACAATGAACTTCAGTCTAACTGATTATGCTACATAATAAATAGATGCTAAATGGCATCTAGAGATAAAGTGAGAGTGAAATTTTTCCATTATTATCATTAATGTTCCTTTCAAATTGTTCCCTTATTTTTTGTAGCTGATTTAATTGTATAAGCAGTATTTCTGTGGAAATATATTTCTACATTTACTTAAGAATTATAAGGCGATGCTCATAGGTATTTTGTTTGCTATCTGTTTGGCATTTGGGGTTCAATTTTTGTTTTTCTCTTAGATGTGTTCTATTTTGATATAGTCACTAGAGATGACTTGAACTTGGAGAATAGCCTAGCAAAAATATGAAGTATCTTGATACTGAAGTCAAATAGTGTACAAACTGGATTTGAGACTTTTATTTCATGCAGTTATATGATGATAAGTTCCCAACTTGGAAATTAGTTAATTTCTAAAAGTTTTCTAGTGAATTAACTATTTGACCACTGTGGTTAGATTTTTAGACTAGCTTCCAAAGTGTAATGAACACACATATAACACAAGGTCTTATATGTAATGAAGAAAAAGGCAATGACATGGCAACATGAATGTCCCAGTTGGAGAGAATTCTGTTTATTTATTTTGAATATATACAGCTTAATGAAAGCTTGTTCACTTAAAGAAGAAGGACGATACAGTTGAGGTATTTTACATAACTTTTGAAATGGAATTCAGGATATTTTTAGGAATATTTGAGCATGAAGCACTGGTTTTTAAAAATTATATATAATACCTTCAAAAAGATGGCTTTCTTTTTATTTGCATTATTCTTGTATTTTATGCTCAAATCAGGACCATTTCTGGAATCTATAGAAAAAGAAACAGAGAAATGAAACAAATTTTAGTCTGGTAAGTGGGGAAGAGTTAAATGGAAGAGGAAATGGGAAAAATAGTTAAATACAGTTGTGAGGTGAAATCAGTAAAGTTTTAAGTAATGAAAGAGAAAAAAGCAGAGCATCTATGCATAACACCCTAATTGAATGGAGAGAGGATGCTGAGAGAAAGATGTTGGGTTACTGCTCACATGGCTGACATGTTAGCTTAGGACAAGTGCTGCCTGCGTCCAGTGAGGGATGAAATTGGTGTGGAGAGTACAGCCACTTCGGAATAGTGTTTGGCAGTTTCTTACAGGACTAAACCGACTCTTACCATACTCCTACCATGCTCCTTGGCAGTTACCTGAAGGAGCTGAACACACAAAAGCCTGCCCATGGCTCTTTATATACAGAAGCTTTATTTTCAAAACTCCTCAAACTTGGAAGCAACCAAGATGTTCTTCAGTAGGTGAAAAGATCAATAAAGTGTGGTACATCCACACAACGGAATATTCATGAGTGCTGAAAGGAAATGAGTCATTAAGCTGTGAAAACACATACTAATTGATTCATTGGTTAAATGCATATTGCTAAGTGAAAGAAGCCAATCTGAAAAGGTAGCATACTATATGATTCCAACATAAGACATTCTGTAAAAGACAAAACTGTGGAGATCTTAAGGTTAAAAAAATGACAAAAAACCCCGCTGTGATCTTATGGTGAAACAATCAGTGGATGCCAGCCTCTTTTGGGGTTGGGGAGTGGAGGAGGGCTGGACAGGCAGAGCACAGAGGATTTTTAGGGCAGTGAAAATACTCTGAACAATATCATAATGATGGATACATGTCATTTACACATTTGCCCAAACCCATACCAGGAGTGGGCCATAATGTGAACTGTGGACTTTGGCTGATTGTGCATCCATGCAGTTTCCTCAGTTGTAACAAATGTGCCACTCTGGTACAGGATGTTGATAATGGGAGAGCCTATGGCAGGGGATATTTGGGAAATCTCTGTACCTTCCCCTCAATTTTGCTGTGAACCTTAAATTACTCTAAAAAACTAATGTCTTAAAAAAATTTAAAGATGGTACACAGGACAAGGGAAATGATCCATTATTAATTCTTCACAGTTAAGAGATGACTAGCAGTTTCATAACCCACTAAGCTTCTGTAGTTCTTAAAAAAAATGTAATGAATAGATCAGTCAGTACTTTTGCACATCTACGAAGGAGTTGCGGAATGGATCACTTCATCCCTAGGAGGGCCATACAACAGATAGTTTCCTGGCATATAGAAAAATCCAGGTGAACATCAAGACATATTTCCAAGTTAGGCTGATTTACTACAATGTCCTTGTGTTGATATCTCCTTAAAATATTGGTATTCAGTCACAATTTCCTTGGTGATGGTCACTTCTGTTTAAAAGTGTTCAGCTTTTCCTCCATATTGAAAATCTCATTTTTGTTCATGAATTTATTTTCCTTGGTCCCACGCAAACTTACTGAAGTGCCCCTGAGTTGCTTCCTAGGAGCACCGGACAGTTGTACTTCGTAAGTGGCGTATCTTTCATAGTGATGAGCGGGAAAATCTTCCCTGAAATATCAGAGACTTACACACATCCCCATATTAGGATCATTCTCCATAGGGTTTTATTGTCTTTAATGAGCTGTTTGTGAATAATCTGATAACTCAGGTAAATGTATTATTAAACTACCATTGATTACATTCATTTTTCCTTCAAACACTGTATGCTTCATGCAAAAATATGGAGCCGCCGGGGACACGGAGCAGAAGGGAGAGGCATAGCGATAGGATTTAAGTCAAGATATTGCTTATTTTCTGAATTAATTTTATAAAGAATCTATACCTGCTGCCTGGGCACTCCTATCCCTTCTTATAATAATCACTTCCCTTATTAGATGGAAAAAGAAGTAGCTAAAGTGATTTTGTTCATGTCTAATTATTCTGAGCCTGTTTTCTGGGTCTGAAGTCCCCCAGTGAGCCAGTCTTCACATGCAGAACACGGCTTCCGTATTATATTTTATTTAAAGAGTTTTAGAATAGTTAATAACACCAAGGGCTTGAGATACATTACTTCCTCCACATTTTCTGAGCAGATATTTCTTTTAAAAAATGGCAAACACAATTGTAACAAAATAAACCTGGGGACTCTGTGCCTTATTATCACAATTAAATTTGCCAGTTGAGGAACACAATTGTATTTTCAGTATATTGTAAATAAATGTGCCAAAATGGTCTGCGGTAAAGGGGAAATTTTCCTAGATAGTTTGAAGACATAGGAGCTATTTTAAATTTGCTATGTAAATAAATATTACTGGATACAAGTAAGAGTCTGTATGTGCAAACTAAAATGCGGATTGACCAAATTATCAAGTAACAAGTTATTGGTGCTGAAGAGATGCTGGTGCTCCCAGAATCACTGTGGGTAGGCAGGAGAATATGTGTGCTGACTGTGTGCCTGATGCCTTCGTCAGAGCGACTGGCACAATTCTCTTTGAATAACATTCAGATGGGAGAGTTTGATGGAGGGCAGATGACAAGACACTTGGGAGCAAAAGCCAGTCCTGGATGCTGATGTTCGTGCAGCAGTCAGATAGGCCCCCAGTGTGGCGAGCTTAGCGTGCCTGCCTTCTCTAAATTCCTCCCGCTGGATCCACTCTGGGAGCTGCAGAACAGAGAAGAGGCTTGGGCAGCACCCC
The DNA here is from genome assembly GCA_032199065.1 of Smutsia gigantea. Lineage (NCBI taxonomy): Eukaryota > Metazoa > Chordata > Mammalia > Pholidota > Manidae > Smutsia > Smutsia gigantea. The sequence continues at coordinate 428,659 of JAVSCE010009311.1, forward strand.
ACAGGGGCTCAGTATTTGCTTGAAAACTTCTGAGATGCCCCTCCTTCCTATTTAGCAAATGAATGGATAGAACTCACACATCTTTCAAAAGTACATCACAGTGGAGTTTGATTTAATAGCTCTTAAGGGATACTGATTTTTTATTTAGCAAATATGAGAGTGTGTTTGTTGTCCTTATTTTGGGCTTTAGTTAGTGACCCAAAGTACCACATTGCCCTCCCTGAGAATAATGATGTTAAAGCTCCATGACCCAGGTCTTATGCAGATGGAATGTCCTAGACACTAGCATATTGCCCTGAAGTCAGCAAATCTTCTCTGTGACAATACTGAATGCCACTGAGCAAGGAATGTAAACCTCTGGAATATGTAGCCAATCACAGCATGTGATTTGAAAGATGTTAGGATGTTTTTATTTGTCCTAAATCCTTTTCATATCAGATAACTGAGTTAAAAATTCTACTCTTAAGGATAAGTATCTTAACTTAAAACTTTGTTTTATATTTAAATGCCCTCTTCTTGATTTGGGGGAGAAATAATTGTTTTTATGAACTTATGTCATTATTATTGGTAGAAGTAATAATAATGATAAAAATCCAGAATCACTTATTGAGTGCTTGTTATGTGTCAGTCATTGGGCTCAGCTTTCCATTCACTAAAATCCTTGTAAAAGAAACTATATAGAATGCTCAGATGCTGGAAGTGTTTTTCATATCTTCATTGTATAGTCAGTGATATTACAGTAGAGAACTAATCCCCTTAAACCAGGTCACACATTAGTGATTGAAAGCAGCATTAATTCCAAGAGCCCTTTCTCTTGGTCACTGTGTACCTTGTATACCTTGTGTAATTATGTTTACATTGCTGAAGATAATGTCCTGTGAGATTATAAGAAGCTGAGAATGCAAGAATGTTCTTGCATTGGCTCAGGCATTTTCTCCACCTTTGCTTCTCTGAATTGAAATCGCTTATAATCATCCCTCCAGAGCAGTTCAAATACTACAGGATCCAAGAAGTTTGCCTCAGCACCTCCCATCCATTCCCATCCCATTCATTGGAATTATTGCTTCCTCTCTGCCCTAGGAGTGTGTTTTATGTGCCTAAATTATAGCTCAGCACACTGGGCTTACATGATGGTGTCCGTCCCATCCTGAGATTGCAGTTTGCACGGGAGCATCAGCTGGGTTCGTCATCCTTGAGTCCTCGGCCCCGAGCCCTTGTAGTCATACATGCACAATAAGCAGCTGCTGTAGATTTGAATTTATTCCCAAATACTATGTGCAGGAAATGAATGTTTCTTTATTTTCTCTGAGTCACACCCCCTGTCACTGGAAAATCAGTTGGGATTACAGGGTAGAAAGGAGCACAGAAAAGGAAGCTGGCCACAAGTGCTTTGCATTCTGATTACAGTTTTGCTAAGGGACAAACCAGAGGGAAAAACCTGTTAGTCTTGTTCCAGGAGGCAAAGAGCATAGCCAAGAGATTAAATTACAAGATCTGAAGTGTCTTTGGGCAGGAAATAGGGTCTCTCTAACTTCAATTCTCTTATTTCTTCTAAGAGCTTGAATCAAAAATACTTGACAATTATTAGGAAATTTTAGCTGTAATAATAACTGGTGTATTCTTCCTGCACAGATTACTATACACAAGGTTGTTAGGTTTTTGGAGCCTATTTCCTCATGTCTAATTTTCTCATGGAGATGCTAATACTTAATTTTGAGGGACGCTATGTAAGGTAAATTTGGGGGACACTATTTTGTAATTGATTCACAGTCTTTGTTCAATGAAGAACTTTGCTTCCTCTTTTTCTTGTCCCAGGTGAATGTCCCTCAACGACTCTTCTAAGTAGAGATCAAACCAGGTATCTTAGGAAAAATTTGCCCTTTTCAATAGCAAAATTTTACCCTGCGCTAGATTTCCAGACCAAGATTTTTCTTCTCATTTTGTTAGATTTTTTTCTAATCCTCGGGTTGTTTTTAAATGACAGCTGAACAATTTGTATTCTAAAAAAAAAGAAAAACATTGTGTGATGCGGGGTTCTTGTTCACGAAGCCAAAGAATGAGCTTAGCAAACACCCAAGGTAGGAGAGCAAGGTATAGGCTTTTATTTAGAAATAAAATGGAAGGACAGAGCTCCCAGCTCACACCAGGAGGGGACAAGAGAGTCCCGGGGTGATGCGTTGTCTAGGGGGTTTTATAGGCAGATGAGGATTTTTCGAGAACATGAAAAAAAGGCTTAGGGGTGTGGGCTTGTACCACCTGCCCTGCCCTCAAGGTGGGCTGGGTTGTTCTCTGCTTGCTAGGGCTGTTTACAGTGAAGTCACGGATTATACTGAGATACCCTTCTTTATTTGTGAAACACTCAAGCATCCTAGGCCAAGTTGCTCCTGGCCTTTTGACCTGTAACTGACCTCACTGAAGATGTCTATATTCTTAGTATGGTATCTTGATCCTAGAGAATTAGTGTGACCTTAACTTTGCATAATACTTAACACAGAGTTTCAAAAGGGACTTCTTTGCCCATTGTTATATTGCTCTGACTGTAAATATCCTGCCCTGCTTTTTCTGGAGGCCCTCACCCTACTCTGACTACACCCACGGTCCCTGTCTCATGTGTAACACTGTTTCCACAGCCAAGAAATACATATACCAATGTAAGCTGACTGGATTGCACCCTGATATATGGGCTCTCAGTCCTAATAGGCTTCTGCTGACAAAGTCACAATGCCTAGCCTTCTTTTAGGAAAAATTCAGTTTGATTTGTAGCAATATTCTTTCAAGTACTAAACAGTAAGATTTGTAGACAATTCATTAAGTGAAGACAAAATCCAATATGATCTTTTTTTTAACTAATAATGGCAAAAATAAAAAGAAAATATGAGAGTTTATCAGGTTTAAGCAAGATTCTTCACACATTGTTAAAGTCCTGGTGAACTGGCTTTTTAGTGGTCAATAGTGATCCTTACATTTGTGGAATTTAAGTAAAGATAAAAGTTAGTGTTTGGCACATCATAAAGATTATTAACAAAGCGGACATGGATTGCTCACCAAATCGAGAAATTTGGAAGTTTATATAAGTTTATGGATTTTTAACAAATATACATAATGGAAAGAAATGATTATTGAGGTACATACTTTACCTTTTGAAATTAACATGAGGATAAATACTGTCTTTCCACAAAACTTTCTGGAATGTCCCTGTCAAAGTTAAAAATGTACAGAGTAGCCATCCATCTCTGGAAAACAAAAAAAAAAGAAAACGCCACATCTCTTTTTCTTATTGGAAATGAAATACTTTTTAAAAATTAAAAACACTTAGAATTATTGTTTTCAAATTGATCTCTTATGTGTATAATTTGCAGTTTTTAAGGGGAGGGATTCAAAATCTGAATCACAGCAGATTTTTAATGGAGGCTTGTTGATTAAATGGATGAATAAATGGAAAAATTGAAGGGAACTTCAAAGAGCTAGGAAAGTAAAGTGATCCTGTGGCTTATCATGTAATATTCTTATTCGTAAATCTTAACCTGTGACTGCAGCCCCAACTCGAGGAACCAGCATTAAAGTGCTAATGAAATAGTGAATTTGGATGGAAAACTGAGGCTTTCTTGCCACTTGCTTTCACTGTTTTTATGAACTTACTTACTTTATTTACAAGTGTCTGATTTATTTTGTTGACTTGACTTACCATTGTCTTTACTTAAATTTTCTTCTTCTGCCTCCCGGCCTTAGTTACTGACTTCAGGTGAATCCACTGTGGCAGGGCCAGTCCACTGGCCATAAAAGGCTGGTTACAGCGGGGTCACCGAGGGGCCGATTGCTACTGTCGCTAGGACAGCATCCTCTGGATCAGCGCCCGCATCACCTGGGCCAAAGGCTATGTTTTTTGCTGAAACGGACACTGCCTATAGTTCACTGTTTTTTTTTTCCTCTAAATAAAATATGAAATCACCCTAAAACCTGAGATTTAAAAATGTTGGAAAGGCTACAGGGCACATGACCTTAGATCTGGTAGGTATCTATGGTATACCCCAAGGTCTATTTTATTGTAATGTAATTTCGGAGAACCATTTGGGCCATGTCCCCTGAAAAAATCTTGAAGTAAATATCAAAATCATCACTGAATGCAAATTCCATGAGTTCTCTGTGTGCTATTCTTCTTTAAGGAATACATTTTTAAAGAAAGTATCGTAAATACAGAGGGCTTGAAAAGTCTCCCTTTGCTTTCTTTTCAGTTTACTCAGATCCTGTGTCTTTTGGGTTCATTCCCAAGTTTCCTTTGCTACATATTTCTTTGCAACGCTGCCCTCAGTCTGGTTCCGGCTGAGGCATGAGGTCTGTGTCTACAAAGTACTAACTCCTCCTTCCGGGGTCCCAGTCTTTCTTTCCGACTTTCATACCTGCTGTCACACAAAGAGCTCAGCTCTTTAAAGAAAAGAGTCCTAGACAAACATCCATCTCCCCCAGAAATGTTTCTTCGCAGGTCAGACAGCCAAGAAGACATTAAATACCAAATCCAGAAGTGCTTTTCAGGACAAAGTGTGAAGCTAGAATCTCGAATCTATAGTCTGTTCACATTCTCACACCAAAAGGGGTTACCTCTGAGGAGAAGCCTGTGACTTTTAAAACTTCTGGTTGAAAGTAATAGTACCTGTGAATAAAAAAAAAGACTAATCAACAAGTAAATGTTGAAGATGTCACAGGCTCTAGGTGATTGTTATTATAATGGACATTAAAAGACAAATAGTGTGTATCAGCCTGTTAAAATCAATCATCTAAGTGGATTTACAAACATTAAATGCAACTGCTCATAAAACATCAAGTACCCTGGTTCTGACCTTTTTGAAAGTCTGTGTGAAGCAGAAGAAATGTTCATTAATGTGTCTGGCCCATAACCAGATCTGAACCCAGAGAAACTGGCTTATTTATAAACGAAAGTCCCAATAACTTGCTTTTGCTGGATCACAAATTCTTACAAGAATCATTCTGTATTGTGTGATATATTTTCTAAATTTAGGATGCAGTTCATTATCTAAATCCTTGTATGTTTCAAAATGTTTGCCCTTTGTTCTTCATTATATAAAAATAAAATAGTCCCTAAATCAATAGCACAATGTATCATGATAAAAAGCTCTTTGTTTTAGAAAATTGTATGTCAGTACTATGTAATTAACCAACAACAATAACTATAAGTTTTTAAAAGCTAGCCAATTTGTTGCTGTACCTAGGAGATGATGTTGATTCTTTTCAAATTCTTTTGAGATTTTTACCCTTACTTCATTTTATAAGGCATGCTTTTTAAGGGCACAAAGCTATTTATAACAATAGATGTTTTAGGAATTGTCAAACTGTGAAATCCTAGATGGAATGGCAGAACAGCCCCTCAAGGAGGGAATGGACTTTATTCTTGGTGAGTTTCAAATACACAAAAATAAAGGGTTTGCCAGTTGCCAGTGGGAAGTGAACATAATTATGACTTCACAGCTGCTTCTCCTAAAGAAAAAGACTAGAGAGAGAAAAAAAATGAAGAGTCATGCTTTTTTTTGTATTGCATCTAAAAAGAATAGGCACAAAGGGAATATATTTATGCCAGATATAAGAAGCCATAATCAAAGTAATACTGTACTACCAAACTCATGCCAAGAAACTCAGAACTCAGAGATATGTATCTACAGTACTCTAATAATTAGAACAAAGTATGGAAAATTGAGGTCCTCAAATATGTTCCACTAGCTTGTTTCCCCTGACACATGTGGAGTGGTCTTGCAACAAAATTGTCATCATCTGCTTTACTGTTTTGACATTTGCAAAGTGACCCTGTTCTGAGAAGAAATTAAAACTTGATGGATCTAATTCCAAAGTGTGTGGTCTTAAGGAAGGACATTTGGAAAATTTTCTTGGGACCTTGGAAATAAAACTTTATGAGTGCTGTGAGATAGTCAAGGTTACTATTCATACCTGCCAGGATAGATACATCATTTAATTTAGAACAGTTTTTGGCAAGTTTTTCTGTAAATGGTGGGATTATAAATATTTTAGGCTTTTTAGGCCATATAGAGCCTCTGTCCCAGCTGTCCAATTCTGCTGTTATAGCATGAAAGCATAGACAACATGCAAATGAATGAGTGAGAGGGTGTATTACAATAAAACTTTATTTACAAAAATAGGCAGAGGTTGGTTTGGGACCCAAGGCCAGTTTGTAGACTCCTGATCTAGAAATACCAGTCTTAACATTGGAATTGCAATAGTCAAATGGTTATGTGACTCTTTATCAACAATGATATTTATTTAATGCCATTAGGATTCTTTGAGAATAATTTTGAAAGGTAAGTAATTTCCTTGAGCTTTTTGTCAGTTGGTAGTGGAGAGATGGGCACCAGTAAAGAGCACTCCTTTATCAAAAACACTGGAAAAATACTTTGGTTACTTGTTTCCTTAGAAAATCATTGTATCAAGTAACTGAACACAGGAACTTACACTGAACCCCCAAATCCAAATATTTTTACCCTCATTGGTCCCTAACAGATGTAACAAATAGGAAGAAAAGAACCTGATTTCAATATGGATATTTTGGGGTAGGGAGAAAGGAGGTGCCAGCTGAATTAATTGTGAATCTGCTTGAAAAAGCCACATGGAAAAAGAATCTCTTTAATCTGCCTCCTACATTCATAGGCTATGTCAACCTTCTGAAGCAATGTCAAATCATCTGAGTGATAACGACACGTGAGTCCAGGGTGATGTCTTTCCCTGGTTCTTCAAATAATCTGCTATTGACCTTTCTTGGCCACTGAACTTCTATTTCATCTATTTCCTGATTTATACAATAAAGGAGAATAAAGAGATGTCTGTAAAGTGGATTGAAAGGCTGAGGGGAAGGCCCTCTGAAACACAAGATGGCTGAGCTTCAAAGAGTCCAGAGGACACTTTGTCTACAGAGAATACATTTTAAATCGTGCAACTGGACACATGGTAATCTTGTGAATGTCATATTACTCAGCAGTATTGAGAGACTCAAAAGTCTGACTTAAAAGTTTGATGTTCAAGTTAAACATTTTAGTTAAAATAAATACAAGAAAAATATACTGAAGGAATGAATTTGAATTACAAGTTGTTATTTTGTGATGTCAAACATAGACAAATTTACCTAGATATCTTTGAAAGGTTTTTTTTATATATAACTGAGACTATTGCTTTTATTATTGTATTCTACCAACTTGTTTTCTTACTCTGTTTTCCTTCATATTGCCCCCTTTCCTTTGGGAGACTCCACCTTGAACATTTTCAGTAATCCTGATAATGCTTTAAAATTAATATCATAGAAGCAGTATAAGGTGGTGGAATTTGCTGGACTCAGTATCACAGTATGGGTCTGTATCACTTGCTTTCTACAACCTTTAGTTTCCCCATCAGTAAGGAGATAAGAAGAAGCTTGCAAGCATTCTTTTAGGAGATTAACAAGATACTGAGTGAGAAAGTGTTTAACCGATTTAGGTATTCATTAGTCAAGACTTGAATTTGAGTTTGAGTTTGAAGAAGATGCTGATAGTGAGATACTGAGACTTGGCTAATTTCTCCAACAGGAAAAAGAGAAGGAACAAATATTTGCAGTTTTCTCAATTAGGAAGTAAGGAAGTGTTGGTGTTGGGGCATGACAGTTTTTATTGTGTCTTAACGTTCTCTGTGCATGGTATTCAACATCACTTGTCCCCAACCAAAAATGCCAGTAGCACTCTGACATAGTCATGGTGAAGACAAGGAATGGCTTTTCATGTTTCTGAGTACCTTGTAAGGGATTGATACCAAACCTGGATGACAATTTAATGCATCTGTGAATCCAAAACACATTGGATTATTTTCGTATTCAAAAAACTTATAGATACACTTGTGAATACCTGAACTTCTCTCCTTAATGACTGGGATCTGCTTAGAAGTAGGACAGAAGTGAGAATGGACAACTTTATGTTTAAATAAATACTCAAAAATAACTGTAATGATTGAAAGGACACAACACACACACACAAGCTGGTTCAATAATGTAGAGCAATGGTAGGAAAAAATTCCATTCACATTTGCATCAAAAAGAATAAAATACCTAGGAATAAACCTAACCAAGGAAGTGAAAGACCTATACTCTGAAAACTACAAGACACTCATGAGAGAAATTAAAGAAGATACCAATAAATGGAAACACATCCTGTGCTCATGATAGGAAGAATTAATATTGTCAAAATGGCCATCCTGCCTAAAGCAATCTACAGATTCAACGCAATTCCTATCAAAATACCAATACCAGTCTTCAATGAACTAGAGCAAATGGTTCTAAAATTCATATATGGAACCACAAAAGATCCCGAATAGCCAAAGCAATCCTGAGAAGGAAGAATAAAGCTGGGGGGATTATGCTCCCTGACTTCAAGCTCTACTACAAAGCAGCCGTAATCAAGACAATTTGGTACTGGCACAAGAACAGACCCATAGACCAGTGGAACAGAATAGAGAGCCCTGATATAAACCCAACCATATATGGTCAATTAATATATGATAAAGGAGCCATGGATATACAATGGGGAAATGACAGCCTCTTCAACAGCTGGTGTTGGCAAAACTGGACAGCTACATGCAAGAGAATGAAACTGGATTATTGTTTAACCCCATACACAAAAGTAAACTCAAAATGGATCAAAGACCTGAATGTAAGTCAAAAACCATAAAACTCTTAGAAGACAACATAGGCAAAAATCTCCTGAATATAAGCATGAGCAACTTCTTCCTGAACACATCTCCTTGAGCAAGGGAAACAAAAGCAAAAATGAACACATGGGACTACATCAAACTAAAAAGTTTCTGTATGGCAAAGGCACCATAAACAGAACAAAAAGGCATCCTACAGTATGGGAGAATATATTTGTAAATGACATATCCGACAAGGGGTTAACATCCAAAATATATAAAGAACTCACATGCCTCAACACCCAAAAAGCAAATAACCTGATTAAAAAATGGGCGGAGGATATGAAAAGACAATTCTCCAAAGAAGAAATTCAGATGGCCAACAGACACATGAAAAGATGCTCCACATCACTAATCATAAGGGAAATGCAAATTAAAACCACAATGAGGTATCACCTCACACCAGTAAGGATGACCAGCATCGAAAAGACTAAGAACAACAAATGCTGGCAAGGATGTGGAGAAAGGGGAACCCTTCTACACTGCTGGTGGGAATGTAAGCTAGTTCAACCATTGTGGAAAGCAATATGGAGGTTCCTCAAAAGACTAAACATAGAAATACCATTTGACCTGGGAATCCCACTCCTTGGAACTTACCCAAAGAATACAACTTCCCAGATTCAAAAAGACATATGCACTCCTATGTTTATCACAGTACTTTTTATAATAGCCAAGATATGGAAGCAACCTAAGTGTCCATCAGTAGATGAATTGATAAAGAAAATGTGGTACATATACACAATGGAATACTATTCAGCCATAAGAAGGAAACAAATCCTACCATTTGCAACAACATGGATGGAGCTGGAGGATATTATGCTCAGTGAAATAAGCCAGGTGGAGAAAGATAAGTGCCAAATGATTTCCCTTATTTGTGGAGTATAACAACAAAGCAAAACTGAAGGAACAAAATAGCAGCAGACTCACAGACTCCAAGAAGGGACTAGTGGTTACCAAGGTCAGGAGGGAGGGAGATGGGGATTGATGGGTATTATGTTTAGTACACATGGTGTGGGGGGTCATGGGGAAAACAGTGTAACAAGAGAAGGCAAACACTGAATCTGTGGCATCTTACTACACTGATGGACAGTGACTGCACTGGGGTATGGGTGGGGACTTGATAATATGGGTAAATGTAGTCACCACATTGTTTTTTTATGTGAAACCTTCATAAGAGTGTATATCAATAATTCCTTAATAAAAAAATAGTAGTAATGTAGAGCAATGGTAAATGGTCACGAGTCCTGGTACCACCTCACTGACAGAGATTCACATAGTTCAGGACAGTTTAGGGCAGTAGGGGCCGGTGACAGGCCAGCAGAGTTGGTAGAGCCTCATTTGTTGGCTGGCTTTAGACAACTTCCTACACAAAGAAGGTATACACAGGAGGTTGTAAAGCTGAATTGAAAGGAAGTTTCTTTGCTCTGTGCTTAGAGAGACGTATTGTTTATGAAGTGAATAGAAGGGTTGAGAAGAGAATCAGACTGAAGAAATTATTAAATCATATGATACAACTGTTGGAGAAGTATGGAGTTTTTGTTTTCATTTAATAGAAAATGGTAAAAATAAGACAATGAGGAAAGGTGGGTTTGGTGTTCATAACTGGTTCAGGATGGAGAGGGGAAACTTAAAGAATTTATGAATAAATTTCCCTTTCCCATGATTATTTTGATTCTACACTGAATAAACTGAGAATTGCTTCTGAGAATCTATTCAGGCTGCCTGTAAACAGGAATGCAGAATTGATTAGTTTGGGGAAATGTACTCCAGCTACCTGTACTAATGACACCCATTGACTGGGGTCTTAGTGTGTGCACAGATAATGTCCAAAGGAATTTGTAAACTGAGTTATTTTAGTCTTCGTAAGACTGTTACTATCAGTGTTGGAAAGTCAAGTATGTTACTTGAGATCACATACTCAATAAGAAGGAGAACATGGAATCAGAGCCAGAGCTGCCTGGCTCAGGACTCACCCTGTGTGGTGGGAGCACTGAGGCAGGAGTAAGAAAGGAGCAAGTCTAGTGAAAGCAGAGGGGAGTGATTGTGAATGGATCTAATGACACCCAGAGTACAACTTGGAGTGTCAGGTGCAGAGGCTTAGAGAAACCCACAGTTCCTAGATTGTGTATAAGCTCAGATCTAGTGTCTGTCTATTGAGTTTGAGTAAAACTTTCCATTGCCCCTAAAGGGAGGGAGTATGAGTCTGTGCCCACAATGAGACAAAATCAGCGGATGACAGGAGAGTCAGCCTGGCCTTTTAAAGAACCTTCCCCACCCCCACTCTGTCATACTCTCCTTGCAAGGAGAGACTTTCAAAAGAAGAACTTAAAGCATACAGGGTGGTCGTGAATTTACCATTGCCTCACAGACACGTAAGGGCAATTTGACTCCCAGTCACCAGGACACAGGAAGTCTCCCCCATGGTCCTTTGATCTTTTGTTGCTTTGAGGAGGCTCACATATCATTGCTTTGCCACTTCAGTCCATTAAACCCATTTGCTCCTTTATATATCTGCTAAACATAGACACTAAAATGAAGAAATACAGCCTAAATAAAGGCACCAATAACAGCTTGCAGGAAGTATTAAAAACAATTCTGCAGAAGGTTAGGAGCCATGCTTTTTCTACTGTGAGCTTTAAAGATTCTCTTTTTGATCAGCTAGAAGGCCAATTCACCACAGGGACAAAAATCAGAAATTTTGAGGACTGTGGAGCACTGAATTGTCCCAGTGGATCAGCTGAAGGACATTAAGCACAGAGAATGCTGAAGTCATAATATACTGAGAACAGAGGGAACTCACGAGTGTCGCTGTCTCCGTGTCCTGGCAGGCCACTCACAACAGCAACCACTTTCTGTGCCTTATGTCTCTCTTGGTTCTGTGGGCTGTGCCTGAGGTGCTAAGAGGAGGATCTACAGAAAAGCTGTGAATTTGGAATTCAGCTGAGCCAAGTCTGCCGAACAGACCAGAACTACAGACAGGGAGCTTCTCTCCAAAGACAAATGACGATGGGAGCCGACTTATTGGTCAAGGTTTTAAAGAAGCAGCATGACCTAATAGTTAAGCTCAAGGGTGGTGGTACAAACAGAACTGGATTTGATTCCTGATTCTGCATAGGCTGTTATGTGACCACGGGAAAACCACTTTATCTCTGTGAGGCATAGTCCTATTATATAAGCTGGAATTCATATTAGTACATCCTATATAAGATTACTGTGAGAGTTAAATAAATGCAATGCCTGGCCCATGCTGATTACTTCATTCATGAGGGTTCTCACTATTGAGCAGCTTATTATGTGCGTATCACTGTTCAGAACAATGGGATAAATTAAGGGTAAAAAGCATGTGGTATGCTCTCAGGATACAGACAGTCTAGCTGGATTGACAATGTAAGTGCATTTGCAGAAAAACAATATAAGTAGTATGCAACAAAATGCTAATTAGGCAGCATGTATGATGTATTTTATTCATTTATTCATTCATTCATAAAACCAGCAGTGAATACTTCCTATGTTAAAGCACTCTGCTAACCACAAAGAAGGGTAATGGAGCTGAATTCTCATAGTCATCATTGTATTACTGTTCTATTTTTGCTTATGGAAAAACTGAGGCTTAGAGGCAAAAAAAAACCAAACAAACACCACACTCAAGGTCTCACAAATTGTAGGTTTCAGGGCTGAGATTTAAATCCAGCCTGGTGACCCCAAAGGTCATGATCTAGTGCAGCTCTTGTTAAGGGCACAGAGTCTAGACCTAGAGAGGCTGGATTCATATCAGGACTCTGCTACTCATAAGTGCTGTGACGTGGGGCAAGTTGTTGAACTTCCCTGGACCAGAGTTTCCTCATATGTAAGGGGAAGATAAAATGCTAGTATTTACCTCATGTGGTTTTTTGAGGATTAAATGACTTAATACATTTAAAAACTATCTCAGTGCCTGGCTTACTATAAACACTGTACATGTAAGTTCTACTCTTATTTTAATCATGAGCACTATAATTATTTCTATCTTAACTGAGTTAAACAATGTAAATAGTATATTATTCGGCATATAATAAGCCCTCTATGCTTTATTATTATTACTATTGTTATCTGATAGGTTACATTACACTTGAATAGTGTAGCTGCCTCTAATCAAAATTGCCATTCCCTGCCCCTACGCCTCCGCACTCCCTCCCTCACCTTGTTAATGGTATCACAATACCCCATGATTCTATTTGAATAATTAGTGTCTTTGTTGACTTCAATAATCACAGAACTTCTAAGATTAGAACACGCCTGGGTTTAATTCTACATCATGGTTCTTTTATGAGAATTAACACACGATGACCTGCAAACTGTTATAGCACGTGGTGTATACTCAGTTAATGTTGGTTATTGTATCATGTGTTCATCTACTTTCTTTTAAGATTATTACAGTCAGTGAGTCCTATCACTTTTCCGTTAAACACTTTTCATACCATTTTCCCTTACAAACCTCCTTACAAATCTTCGGGCTCTAGGCTCTGGCCTAGGGGCAATTCCTCCTGCATCCTCTTGTAGGCGCCTTCCGCACTTTGCTTGGACCCAGGCAGAAGCTTCCTACTTCCCCCCATGTCAGACACTCCTGCCTGACGGCCAAGGCCTTCCTTAATTGAGCTCCCTTTTGACGGATTCATTTTACTTCTCACAGAGCCTCCATTCTAGCCTAGTCTCTCATTACCATACGATAACCCCTTCCTATGCTGACTTGTACAACATTCATGTGCTTTCCATCCATTCCTTGCCTGGGAGTCGTCTGTTTCTCACTCTTCTGACTCAGATCTACCTATCCCCTGGCCAAGATCCTGGATCATCTTTCGCATGAAGCATGCCTTGACTACACCGATCCTTATCAACCTTTACCTTCTTTGAAACCCGAGTCCCCTGAATCCCCTTGTCTAACACAGGACATGATGCAGGGTAATGTTATAAAGAGATGAAGCACACAGCCTCTTGACTTGTTATGTGAGTCCCAGACTTGGATCCTCCTCATCCTAGCTGTGGGAACTTCGGCCTCAGTTTCTCCATCTATAATGTAGACATAAGAAAAGCACCTCTCTCATAGTGTTATTTGTGATGAGATTTAAATGACATAAGCCATGCAAAGCACTTGGAATAGGAGCTGATGTGTGATAATTATTCAGTTATGTTATGAGGTGGTTGTTGTGATAAGAACTCATGACACATTTGTTGAATTAATTATTTAAACTATTCTTTTTATGTCCATTCAGTTTATAATGTCCGCATTTAGACAAAATATTCAGGTAGTACAAGCAATTGGATAATCTGAAGAGTATATTCATGTTTATCATGAGAAGGCTGTGGGGACCCTCAGTGCCACAGTAGGCACAGTCTGACAGTTTAAATGCTCTCACCTTATTCTGGATCTACCTCTCTTCCACTGATGCTTGTTGCTGATGACCCTTATTCAATCATTAGAGAAAGGAAGATGATGAAGTAAGATTTCAAGTCACTGTAGATAAAATGCACAAAGATAAACCCAGGTTATATCATTTTGAGAACAGAGAATGCTTTGGGGGAACTCTTTTAAGAAGGTTGAAGTCATCTTCCCTTTACAAAGTGTAAAGAGGTCAGTGGTTTATAATCCAGAAGAACAATAGACAGGAAAGGTTCTGTACCTGCCTGTAAAAGCGAGGACTGTCTTGCAAGGCCTTCCAACGTACTCAGAGCTCCAAGGACGTTAGCAGCCCTTTCTCCCTAACTGCCTGCTATGTTTTCTACTAGAGGCATTTCTGCTCTTCTCTGATTCTTTTTGGCTTAAAACGTTATTTTTCCACCATTCTCATTTCGCCTCTCCACTCTGCTCTTTATTTCTTTTCCTCTTTAGTGGGCTGGCTTTGTTGTTGACCCCAGCATACCCTCTCAAGGGCATTTAGCAGAGCTGTGGTCTCAGGCCTGGGTTTCTCCCCATCCTCTGACTGGTGAGAGAACCAAGGACTCAAGGCCACATCTCCCAGTAATGGTGTCCCTTTATGGGAGCTTTGTTCTGTTGCTTTGGGCCTTTTTGGTCTGACTCACTGGCCCGGCACTTGAGCAGCTTCCCATTTCTCTACCTTCTATTGCCTCCCAACTTCTAGAATGAGTAGATTAGATATGTTGTTTCTGATATTTCCAATAACTCCTTCAACATGTTTTATTAAAACTGGGGGATAATATGGGAAGATGGAAAAATCAAACCAATGCCCGTCTTGGCATGTAGGCCCCCTGCTCTGTGTGGTGACCAGAGTCCCAGGCCCTGCCCCCGCCTTAAACTACCTCCAAGATGGGCCAGACCTTGGGAGCTATGAGGGCTGGACTGGCTGGTGGGGGAACTGGTGCTCCCCAGGTCCTTCCTTTTTAATAGCCCCTTCCCTATGGGACTTGAAAGCAGTTTTAGAGGGCTGCAGAGGGGTCCCATTAAGATTCAAGGAGCCCCATGTTACCTTTAAGGGAACCTGTGTGGCTCCACCATCTGGTCCTGTTTGTCGCCGCCTCTTTAGTCCCGTAGCGAGCCCGACCATGGTCCATTATGTAGCTCCTCCTCTCTACATCTATTCCCACTGCCTTCATTTAAACACTCATTATTTCTTACCTGAAGTATTCTGAAGCTTGTATTAGTTTCTTAGGGCTGTCATTTAAAAAGCACCACAAGGTGGGTTGCTTAAAACCACAGAAATTTATTCTCATAGTTTGCAGGCCAGAAGTCAGAAATCAGGATGGTAGTGCCGTGCTGCTTCTAAGGCTCCAAGGGAGAATCTGTTCCATGCTTTTCTCTTAGTTCTGGTGTAGACAACAATCCTTGGTCTACAGCTACCTAACTCCAGTCTCCGCCTCTGTTGTTACATGGCATCCGTCTGCTTGTATCTATAATCTTCTCCTTTTCTTGTAAGGACAACAGTCATATTGGATTAAGGCCCACCCTAGTGACCTCATCTTTATTTCATCTGCAAAGACCCTACTTCCACATAAGGTAACATTCACAAGTACTAGAGGTTAGGACTTCAACATATCTTTTGGGAGGACAGGATTCAACTCAAAATAGTCAAGCCCCTGAGGGTCTCCCTGTTACCAGTGTTTCCTTTCTCTAATCCATCTTCTTTGTACCATCTAGGTAGCTTTCTAAAACATGTATCAGATCATATATACTTGAATAACCGAAAAATCTGCCCACTCTGCACGTCTTTCAGATGAAATCTTTAGAATTGCATTTCAGGTCCTTCTCATTTTAGGTTCCATATTCCTTTCAAACATGTTCGCTTTTCCTCTCTATCATAGACACCACAGGCCTCTCACTATGAGTGTTAGAACATTCAAGCCTGTGTATATTTTCTTGCTTTTGCTCACCCAAGGCCCATTCTCTCCTTAAAATGAATCAATACAATGTCTCCTTAAAATGAATCAATACAACGTAGGTTTTTCTGTAACCCTTTGTTTATGTTGCTACTATAGGATTTGTCATGCTGTGTGCCATTATGCTATTCATCCTCAGTTTCCCAATGCCTACTACCTATTATCTGTAAATAAATGACATCAAATAAACTATTCTAGAAGGGAATAAACTATTTGGTAATTAATATTGCAAATCTTTATGATGTTCATGAATTCCAGAAACTTGACAGTAATTTGTCAATATAAATATCTCATTCAGAAATTTTTAGCATAGTAGCTAAGAAGGCAGGTTTTGGAACCAATGTGCTTCAATTAGAATGTATATAATTTTGAGTCTTAGCCTTCCTGTCTTTCAGTGTCTTCATCTGTTAAGTGAGAATATCAGCTGTGAAGATAAAATTTGAAAAATTCTGACAGCAGTGACTGATACAAATTAAATGGGCAATATTTATTGGCTATTGTGTTTATAATGACTATCATTATTATTATTAGTTGTTAACTTGTTGAACCAGAATATACAATGTGCAAGGTTAGTACAGAGCCCTTTTTTCCCCTGCAAGAGATCAGAACCAAAGATGGATGTAGTGACCAGGTAGACAAGTTAAACTTTCAGGTTTATTACTGATAAAATTGTTGGAGTACATGGCTTAGAATCTGGCAGTAAAGGACCTCCCTATACTCAAGCTCAGCATGAGCCTTTCCACCGAGTCCCAGACGCAGCTGAGAACATGAGTGCCCCTGTAGACATCCAGTACCCAGAAAGGAAAGTCATGTATACCTAATTCCTTCCAATCTCTCCAGTCAGATATATCACTTCCCTCTACCCCCTGTGCTCTTTCCTACCACTTTCACAACGTGTGAGTGAGAGGGAAGAGAGAGGCCCCAGGACCTATTCTACATGGAAGGAAAAGGAAAGGGAGAGGATAAATAACCCCCCTTCCCTAAATAACAGGCCTCCTCAAATATTTTACATTTATTATCTCTATCTTTTAAAATAAATATGTGACATGGGTGCAGTTATCATCCTCATTTTAAAGATGAAGAATCTGTGGCTCTAAAAGTTAATTAAATTACCTAAAGTAACTTAGCAGCAATAGAAAAGCATACACTGATTTCAAAGTTGTCTATGATGGTATGTGCCCTTCCCTCACTTAAAGTATTAATAAGGTATATCTATGTATCTATGTGAGAGATTTTATTTCTTCTTATTTTAAATTTGGATTCTATAATGATGACAGAAAGTATTGCTTAAAAATAATCACTCCTACATCCTATGTAGTGTATTAGTAGGTACATGGAAATGCATAAAAAGATATACAACAGACCACAGGTAATATCCAATGTGATTGTTTTAGCTTGTATCTCATTATAATAAATTGGGAAAACCTTGGCCCTTTGTGGCTAAAGGAAATGTTTTTCTCTTGAATCCTCTTCATTCAGCTCCATATTATTTATTGGTTCTTAACCTGTGTTTCATAAAATCCTCTACTCCATGGAGTTCCTATCATATCAGTTCCATGCAGAAAATTCTCTGACTAGGTCATTTGCTCAGTTTTCATATAAGAACAAAGTATCCATTGTCATGTTTCTAGGCCTAGTTTTTCCTTCTCTAGATTCTCTCCACTCATGCTACCTGAAGAAGACTTCCTGGTATTCTGCTATCAAAGGCCCCCTGCCCCCTGATATTTTCTTCTCATTTTCACTTAGTGGCATAGGAATTAGTGTTTAATCTGTCTGGTTCACTGCTGTAGCTCTTGCACCAAAGCCAAATGCCTGACTGAATTATTTATCAATAAAGATGTGTTGAATGAGAGTGATATGATGATGATGAAATTATTCCTTAGCTTTTGGTAAAATTAGAATAACTTCCAGTCTGAAAACAATCTTGTGGTTGGAGCTCTTAGTAAAACTGTAATTTTGTATCACATGATCAAATACTCTCTCAGGATTAGTAGCCACAGATTTTTCTTTTCTTTTTAACTATTTTTCACTTAATTTTCTGTGGGCTACAGATGAATTTTATATCCTTATCCTCAATTACAATTGGGAATATATATGATTGCCTCTCACCAAACACCCCAAAATTAAAGTGTTGAATTTGTTTCCTAAGCCAGGTGAGCCAGCCTCTGGAGGCAGAGTTAAATCATGGTGGCCTTGCCTTGAAGTGTGGTGTTGGGTTTTGGGATCATAGCTGCCATTTCCTCCCTTACCAATGCTGTTTGGTAGCTTTTCTTATTTGAGAGAAATTAATAGGAGCTGCCCACATCGCACTGTCTTGCATCACTCCAAGTGACACTACACATACACAAATAGAATACAATCTCGATATGTGTTCTTACACGGAGAGTGATTGCAAATTTTTATTTATGAGTCCTTTTGAGTGGCAGGTATAAAGCAGATTCTCAAGAAATGGTAAATCTATATAATAATAATAATTCTGAAAACAATTTCATAACAACAACAATCATGGGTGATGATGGCCGTGCTCCTAAGTAGGTACAGGTGCCTTCTGAGGCTCTGAATACAATTTACAAATCACATGGATGGAATCTTTGGAAACATTTTGCATAACCATGCACATAGTTACTAACAATTAGATTCTTAAGGGGAAAAGATGAAAATCACTTTGGGAATAAGGTGCAGAATTGAATTTCCTCAGCACTTAACATGGAGCTCATTTTGGTGTTCTGAAAGAAAGAGGAGGCAGCAATTGAAAATTTGGTCTTACAGTCTCTTTCTCCTTTGATCTACATTAGTTCCCATGGAAACTACATTGGGATGGCTTGAGAGTGACATCTACAAATGTAGTGTAAGGTCATTTTTATCAAATGCTTTGAAATTTAAACCATGATTCGTGATGTACGGTAAGCCCTCGTTAACATATTCTGAAGGACTATGAAAAGACAATATTCTGAATGCAGAAACAAGGCACGTGACTGCATTATGCCAGTTCTCAGAAAGTTCAACATTGCTCTGAATAGAGAAACAGAAAGAGCCTTAATTCCCCAGTTTGCCTCCAGGAAATCCTGGTAATGCAGCTGGCCTCCATAGTATGGAGAGGAGAGAAGAACCTCCTTCTGCCTCCTTCATTACTTGTGGTGCCAGTGAGGCCACCAGGTAAGGACAAGTGTTCAAGGCGTACGGGCTGTGATGAAGCAGCAGGGGTTTTCATGCTTCCATGTAGTTCCTACCATGACCCTAATCCTGTGCTTCTCAGAGCACTGATGTGATTTCCTTTATTAATTTGCCAGTGTTTCATCTGTAAATTCCAGATGTATTTAAAGGAGATATGTTCCTAAGGAGAGAAATTAGAGACTTGGGATAAACATGATTTGTGGTTTAGTGGAGGATAATAATATCAGGCTTCTAAGGTACTCTTTGGAGAAGTAAAGTCTAGATGCTAAATCAGGAGGCCTGGATCCAAATCCTAAACCATTTCCTTTCTAGCTATATGTTTTGAGCAAGTCACAATTTTTCCGAACCTTCGTATCATGACCTGAAGAAAATGGTGAAACGGGTAAACATGTGAAAAGGAGGTAATGCAGAAGAAAGTCCATAGCACTATTTACATGCTAGGCACTCAATATTTGCATTGCATAAATGAATTCGTTATCTCATATAGCTCTGTTTGCACACTATCTTTGGTCTCATTAGAGTTCTTTATGTAGTAAGTTGTGAAAGTGTCCATCTCTTGTCCCATAGTTAAATGTGGGTCAAATGGCTGTCTCCATTTCACAATCACCATCTGGAACATGTGGCCTCCCAGGTCACTTTTGACAGTGAGAGGACTGGAGGAGGCACATGGGCTCCTAGTTGACTCAGCCCAGAAGTGACATACATTACCTCCACTCAGGCTACCTTGGTCCTAACCTAACTGCAAGGTTAGGCTGGGAGGTGCCATCAGGCATGTCAGTAATTGATACACACTAACTTACTCTTTCACACGTTAAAAAAAGTTCAGTGAGTTTCACTGTTTAAAACTTGATGATTGTAATAAAAAACAAAATCATAAAACAAGCACATTTCAAAAACATGGCAAATGCTGTGTTCCCGATGACATTCTTGTATGATCGGCTGTTCCAACACCGCTAATTTTATCCTCTGGAGAAATAGAACAATGCATTCTTCACTGATATGGTAAGTCACATTGCTTCATGTCTCCTGCCCACAGACTTTAACTTTAAGAGGCGTATAAATAAGCAACTTAGCATATGTGACCTGCTGACCGTGAAGTGTTAAATTCCAAGAACTATATTACTCCACCACTTTTATTTGTCTGTGGGAAATAACTTGATTTATGCCTGATCCCAAGATACAATAAAAATGTGCAGGTATGCCAAACTAGACTGGTTGGAACATGTCAAATAAAAATTTTAGTTGTCCTTAAAATCTACAAATAAAAGTAAACTTTGATTAAGGATAATGCAAGTTTATATCACAATTTTATCAGTATTCAGGCACAAAACATACTCCCCAAATTGTATTTCAATACAGTACAATGCACCACAGCCTTTGGAAAGATCTCTTGCATTATGAGGAGGAAAGTTTCTTATTTGGGGAGAGTTATAACAGAAAGGCAATTCCAGCCAGAAGGGGCTAAACCAGTATAGACAAGGTAGATTAACATAAACATTCAGCTGAGCAGGTCTGAAATTTCTCAGGGTTAGTTTATTTACATTTACCATTCATTCTTATTTTATGGGCTTTAGAACCTCAGATGGGGTCCAGCTAGTATTGTAAACCAAAGTGCCAAATTACCCCACAAGACTTTTGGAAAGAAATTCCCAGCTAGGTTTTCAGACTCAAGAGGCTGGAATCATTCCAAAATGATTCTCAGCTCTTAAGATATTTTAGGTGGGTTCACATTGATGCAATGAGACTCAAAAACAATGTGGAGAATTTCCAGCTCATTAACACTTCATTTATAGTGTACCTGTGTCAAGCCTCAGTCTTTGAGTTGTGGTCTTAGCTTAAATGTGAGAGAAATAAAATCTTCTCTAGTCAGTATGGAGATGAGTACAGATCCTGTTGTGTATAATCATGGTTGAAGCATGCTCACATCACCTCTGAACTTGGACTCCTCGGAGTGTTCTGCAGAGGAAGATGTATTTCCCTAAAAATTTTTATGCACTTATTATTTCCTTGTCATTAAATGCCATGCATTTGTATTCTGGTTCATTTTTCAAACTGGATTTTTTCAAAGACCTATTTGAGACATACCGTTATATTAGTTTCAGGTGCACAACATAAGGATTTGATATATGTATATATTGGGGAACGGTCACCACAGTAAGTCTAATTAATATACATTCCCACACACAATTACAAGTGTTTTTCTTTTGTGATGAGAACTTTTGAGATCTACTCTTAACAACTTTCAAGTATACAATACAGTATTATTTACTACAGTCACCATGTTCTATATTATATGCTTATGACTTATATATCTTATAACTGGAAAATTGTACCTTTTGACCCCTTTCATCCATTTCACCCACTCCCTACCCCTGCCTCTGGAAACCACCAGTGAGTTTGTTTCTTTTGGGGGGAGTTGTTTTTAGATTCCACATATAAATGACATCATTTGGTATTTTTCTCTGTCTCACTTATTTCACTCAGCATAATGTCCTCTCGGTCCATCCATGTGTGTCATGCTGTTGGAAATGGCAAGATTTCTTTTTTTTCTATGGCTGAATAATATTCCATTATATATATCACATTTTCTTTATCCATTCTTCCATCAGTGGACATTTGGGTTGCTTCCATGTCTTGGCTCTTTGTAAATAATGCTACAATGAACATGGGGGTACATATAGGTTTTCAAGTTAGTGTGTTCACTTCCTTCAGATAAATACCCAGAAGTGGAATTCCTGGATCATGTGCTAGTTCTCTTTTTAAGTTTTGAGGAACCTCCATTGTCTTCCATAGTGGCTGCAGCAAAAATGTACATTCCCATCAACAGTGTACAAGGGTTCTCTCTTCTCCACACTCTTTCCAACACATGTTATTTCTTATATTTTTGAAGCTAGCCATTCTAACAGGTGTGAAATGATATCTCATCATGGTTTTTGATTTGCATTTCCCTGATGATTAATGATGTTGAGCACCTTTTAATGTACTTGTTGGCCATCTGTATATCTTCTCTGGAAAAATGTCTATACAGATCTGATTTTTCAATCAGGTTGTGCTTTTTTGCTGTTGGGTTGTATGAGTTTTTAAAATATATGCTGTATGTTAACCCCTTATCAGCCATATGACATGCAAATATTTTCTCCCATTCAGTATGCTGCCCTTTCATTTTGTTGGTGGTTTTTTTCCTTGGCTGCACAGAGC
Organism: Smutsia gigantea; assembly: GCA_032199065.1. Taxonomy (NCBI): domain Eukaryota; kingdom Metazoa; phylum Chordata; class Mammalia; order Pholidota; family Manidae; genus Smutsia; species Smutsia gigantea. The sequence goes on from JAVSCE010009311.1 coordinate 451,126, forward strand.
TTTTCAGTTTGATATATGAACTGGATTTTTGATGGTCAAAATTATTAGACAGAATCTCTTGGGTTTTAGCTCATTATACAGCTTTTTGGAACATGTGCAACCCCCCTGGAAACACCCTATACAACTTGGGGATCAAAAAAGTGTCACCGTGGAAACCTCAGCATTGGTTAGACAGGAACTGTGCTTTATTCACCTTTGTACCCCCAGTGCTTAATGCAGTATCTGTCAAGTCCAGATGCTTAATGTTTGAGAATAAGTAAATAAATGAATGAATGAGAGTGAAATTTTCGTGAATGCATCCACAAATTTATTCCAGACAGATTTGGTTCAAAACTCCTCTGTGAATGTGAACAAGACCTCAGTCAAGCTGCAGACTACATAAGAGGACACAGGTAAATAGTCTCTAGGGTGGTATCAGTCTGCAGAGAAGCAAGGAGAGCTGGACAAGCTGCTGGGGTCACTGCAGATTATACCAGAAAGTGGTTTTAGCCAATGTTGGGTTGGAGTCCCTGTAGTTATAGGAATGCATAGCTTTATAAGTTTCTAGTGATTTCAATCACCTGTGATTCCATAAGTGATTGGGCCATGCAAAGTAACAGGCACTTGCAAAGTTATTTGTATTAGATTTGATGTGATTAGCATCCAATTTACTTTTCAATTGTTACTGTCATCATCTAGGACTGACATCAGTTATTCTCACTTTTATAACTCACTCTGACTAAAGCTTATATGAAATTAAAAACATGAATGAAAAATTCAAAGGTCAACATAGCTATATCTACACACACAAAATATACTTATGTATGAGCACACACACATATATTCACATAATAGCAAAACTCAAATCACACCATATTATATATAATTATATATTCCATAATATATATGGAAATGTGTGCTGTGTATACACATATATATGGGATACATATACATGGTATCATATACATATATGTGGAGTTATATAGGTGTTGTTATTATGTGAGTGTATATGTGTGTACATATATTATATATATGTATATGTATTATATACTCACACCATTCCCTTATTCACCATATATTATTGAATATTTACTATATCTAGGCACTCTTCTAGGCACTAAGAATACAAAAAGTGAAACTTTCCCAATCTCTGCCTTCAAGAAAATCATAATTTGCTAGGGAAAACAGACTCATAAACCCACTAATGCAGTTTAATGGTGATAAACACAAATGCTTCCTAGATGTTCTCAAGGAAAGAATGCCCCAAACATTCATCACTGACTTCCACTTAACACATTCCTCTTTTATATAAAGTCCAAGTGATGAGTTTGCAGATACGTTTTACTTTAGATAAAACTTCAAAATGGTGGCAAGTGTTGGTGGGAAGGTTTTGATTTGTTGCTTTTCCCAACATTATATGAAAATCTGTTCCTTGAACTTGGGACATGATTCTTCCCCTCTGGATTTCTTCCCTTTTATCATACTGCAGTTCGTGAAATGAGTGATTCATTAATGGTTTTCTTGTGATTTTTTTAAGTCATTATATTTATAAATATCTTAGCAACATTTAGAGAGTGTATATAACTGAATGTACATGTAGAAGCAAATATACACACAAACATATGCACGTTCAAATGACATAAAACATAGCGCTGCTATCTGTATCAGGATCTATGAGTGCGGGTCTGGCTGGAGAATCTAATATATTCTGAACATTCTGTCTCAGGGGTTCCCGTCTGCAAAACGGAACTGGCATTACTTTGCCTTCCTGTTACATAGCATTGCCATGAATTTCAAATAAGATAATATAAGTAAGTGGTTTATGAGGTAAAATACTCTACAAATACACATCTGGCCTAGATGTGAGTGCCATTTGGCCGCATGTCAGGCTCCCACAGGTTCCTAAACTATTCGAATAGCTTCTACAGACGACCACAAAGGGGCTCAAATATATATTTGGTACTTACAGTTCTCTTCTAAATTACCTTTTCACTTCTTTCAAAAGCACAATTTCGTCACCTTTCCTGACCTTGCGGTATGTGTTCTATCTTCTATCTTTGCTTCTATCTTGTAGTTTGGTACTTTCTCTGGTAACAATATTGGTTCCTCCTAAGCTACATTCCAATAAGCAACCAGCTCTAAGTTGTCTCTCTACCGCCTTTCCCAGCTGCGTGCAGAATCCTTCCACCCTGGAGCAGTTTCCTCCTTTCAAGTCGGAGCTCCTGGGGTCACATGATGTATTCATGGGGCTTCTAAAAGGCAACTGAGAACATTTTTAGAATTATCCAACCCTATTTAATAATGGCAGAAGTGCTGAGCATTTACTCTCTAAAATGGCTCAGGCTTCAGAGAAGGGTAGGGATTTTCTAGACATACTCACTAAAGAAATTCTTGCACTCTGGACTCACATTGGGTAGGGGTCTTAATGGGTCCTCAGATAAGTGTAGCATTGTTTCCAGGGCCCCATTGAAATAAAAAAAGAAAATATTTGGGTCTGACTAGAATCATGGAGACAGCTAAAATATGGTCTTTTGTTGAAAAGATCTTACAGGATGTATTTTAGCGTGATGTTTAACACAGTAGATTTTATTTCCGAAACAGCTGAGTTTGAGTTTTGGCCATGATATTTAATACATCTATGATACCGGGCATGTTACTTAGCCTCTCCATGTCTCAGTTTCTCATATAAAACGGTCTGGTTGGCTATCCTTTTACTCAGAATGTAGAAAGATGCAAGAGAATATCACTCTAACATAAAAATAAGAAAACAAATCTGTGAAAGCATTATTCTTCTCAAGACTGTTAAGGAGGTGAGACTCCTAATCACATGAACTGATTTCTAAAAGGGAAGAACCCCCTCTAAAGAGAGACAAAAAATAAATAAATAAACTTTTACCTTTGGAAGAACATGGAAGAAAGAGGTGAATGACAATAACAGCAGGTAAGGAGAAAATAGCCAAAATTTTAACAGTTTTAAAAGTCACGTATGATTTAGTATGATAAAGTAAAATCCCCAGGAATTCCAGAAACAAGTGAAGTCTGAACTTTCTCAAAAGTGTTTTTCACTGTCTCCCACTGGTGCTCATAAGAAATATTCAGAGTAGAGGAGAACTAAGTGAACTCTCCTCAGTTGTGTATCTGGACATGTCTCTCAAATGAAGCAAGAGTCATTAACTTCAAGGAAAATGCCAGGTAGTTCCCAGCTTACCAGTCCTTCAGAAATATGAAATTCTTAGGGACACACTTAGTAATGTATCTATAAGATTTGCATGCTGAAAATGTTAAGATGTTGCTGAGAGAAATTTAAGAAGTCCCACATAAATGGAGATGTATGTTGTGTTCGTGGTCCAGAAGACTCAGTATTTTTAAAAATGTCAGTTTTCCCCAAATTCATTTATAAGGTTCAATAAAATCCCTATCAAAATCTCAAAAGACTTTTTAGTAGAAATTGTCAAGCTTATTTAAGATTTTCTATGGAAAAGCAAAGTGCCAAGACTAGCCAAATGAATTCCAGAAAGAAGTGTGAAGTTGGTGGACTCACACTACCTGACTTCAAGGTTTTATTTACTAAAAGAGTAAATATATTACACTTTAATAAATCGGACTTTTTAAAATGTACATAATAAAGCATTTACTTAAAGAGTTGTTACATGAATTAAATAGTGTCAATACCAATATAGGGGAAATGCTCAATAAATGGTAAGTGCTGTCACTTGCATTTGTTATTTGTTAAAGAGTCATAGTAGTAATTTCTATTTCCCTCCTGGGCACCACCTTCCCTGCCACCAAAATCCTGGAATTAAAATGGTCTCTTGATGTGGGACATTAAGAGCCCTTACTTTCCTGGGTACTCTCAACAGACTTCAGTCATTGCTAGGTCTTGGATATGTATTCCGATGTACCCCCCTCAAAAGTGAGCACCCTTCACTTTACCTTGTGAGTGCTACTGGGGAGGTGTGACCAGAAGCATTGCTTCCCTGGTGAGATAAATATGGCAGCTCCCCAATTCTCTGTATTTAACACGTAGGCAATTCGAGGGTTGAAACAGATTTACTATAGAGAAGCCCAACCTCAGATCCCCTTGCTAGCACTGGCCTTTTTTGAGGGTTCTTGGAAGGGCCCCTAGCAATGCATTTACCTGATCACAGTTTGATGTAAAATTTGTAGAAGTAGAACATTTTAACTATAATTGGGTAAAACCACTGTCTCTTTCCACTCTGCCCTCCCCTCTGTCAGGCTTCTATTCATGTTGGGCAGAATTGGAGTGGCAACAGTTTTTCTTCCTTCCTACATTCCTTTTTTCTTTTGTCTTCCCTTTTTGCATTGTGTTAAGGAAAAGTTGAGTTGTTGAGACAGTTTGATTTTTTTAGTCACTTCCAAGTATAGTTAACTTATTGTTGGTCTGGATTTGAATGCCTTCCAGGAGTCTTCCTGCTGCCCACGGGGCTGACGTATCTGGTATTCTGACATAAAGGTGCTGGGGTGGAGATCACGTTGCAATATGAACATGAACTACAGGGTCAGCGACAGAAAATATTTGAGTAGTGGCAAAAAAAGGTAAGTTTGAAATATGCGGAGCTAGAAGCTAGTCTTTGGGAAATTCTAATAAATGTAATACATATAAAATATTAGGGGCTGATTGGAATGAAGTTTTTGTAAATAGCTAGTCAAATTGGAATTTCTCTCCTATTAAGAATACACCTGAAGTATATAGTTATATTCCCAGTATATATATATTTTATGGGAATTATGTAAAATAGAATTTATCAGTTTTCTAATATTCTAATAATATTAGCACCAGCGTGGAGCAGTATTTCAAAGAGTGGGTAGACCCCAGGTGAGTACATCCCACTTTATCTGATTGTATTGAGTGTATCTGATATATCTTATTCTTATGAATCTTCATATTTCTTGAAAAATAAGTCTTCAAAATTGCTATAAAAATGGCTAAGCAGCCTGAAAAAACAGGTGTCCTAGTGACAAAGTATCTATACACATTCATCAGTAAGTCCATATAGGTAGGATATAAGACCAATTTGATTACATAGCTATCAAGTTCAATGTTATATAAAAGACATTTTAAAGTGCATTTGAATTTCTCTTATGTATGCCATAATTTCAACAAATTCCACATATTTTCAAAATTACTAACAGTTATGAAGTAGTATAAAGACTGAATATAATGTATGCATACAGTATAGCATGATGCGAGACTCATGGGTGCTTCATCAAAAGCAACTACTTATTTCAATACTATAAACTTGGTGAATTAATGGGTCATTAATATATTGCAACTATGTATTCTTGATAGTCTAGTTGATCACTAAAGGTTTGGGAGGTTTCCGCGGGGGGGGGATGGAAAGCACTGACATCCATACCTGAGCAGTGGGCTTTTGTTTTTGTGGGAGACTTCACCTATGGCACTGCCCTCTCAGAGCTGCCCTGCTCCAAGCTTAGTCCACAAGCAGCTCTCATTTCTTATCTTTGCAGGCCAGGCCAATCTACCTGCTCTTGTCAAATCCTTACAAGAATATCCAAATGCTTAGATATTTGCAAATGTATTTCTTATTATTTACATTAAAATAGGAAAAATGCAAGATGCCACTGTCATTGGTAGAAAAAAAAACAAGAAAAAACAAAAGCAGAATCTCTCTTCCTGTTCTCTTCTGCTGTCAAGATACTAGATCAACAAAAAAATGCTATTTAATTGTGCAATCTTAGAACTCCAGGTATTTTTGCATGGCAACATGATGTCATGATTAGGAAGTAAATAACTACTGGATCTGTTCTAAAAAGAATGAAAAAGTACTTTATATCCAATAACTCTTCAAATTCCTTTATAGCTTAACTTTGAAATATCTGAACTTTTCATTTTCCTCCCTACATGTGTATGTAAATAAATACAGCTTTATTAAAGCACACCAGTAATACAGAGGACAATGAAGATATTATTACTATTTATATCTGATTTGTGGCAGTTTACATATAGTAATTCTCTATTGGCTACATGCAACCATGTAGCTTTGAAGAAAACTTAACAATGGTTTAATCATACAAGGGTTTCTTTTTCTCAAGAAGAAGTCAGGTTACAGTCCAAGGCTCTATAGTGTCTCCATAATGGCATCAGTAAATCAGGGTCCTATAGCTTGCCACTCAACTACCCTAAATAGGTGGCTCTATTCTCATGCTATCTTAAAGTCACAACATGGCTGCTTCATTTTGAGCACCACATGTTCCTTCCAGGCATGAGTAGAAGGAATAGTAAGGAAAGTACAATATGTGGGTCAGATCTGCCCCTTCAGAAAATATTTTAAATATCTTTCTTTTTTAAAGATCTCATCTTTGGCTTGTATCTCACTGACCAGCTCTGTAACATATAGAACATACTGGTCAGTCCCTTAGCTGCTAGGGAGACTGGAAAGTGAGTTCTATGTATGCAGGTATGTAGGCATGCATGCATGCATATATTTTTAAAAGGAACACATTGTGCCACAAATGGATTCTGATAGAAAGAAGGGGAGACTGGATCTTAAGTAGGAAATATGTAGACCTGCCATACATAGTAGTCTTTATAAGAGCCCTGTAGGATGGAGGTTTTTATTTTTGTGGAGATAATAAAAGGGAAATTAAGCAACTTTTCAAATCAGTTGCAAAAATTAAGTTTGCACTTAAGATGCCACACTTGGTGGGGAAATGTTACAAAGAACTTGTCATTGATATGCTTCAAATATGGAAGAATCATTAAGGAACTTTCACAGACTTACAATTGTTTCTGCTTCACAATTTTCTTCAGACTATAAGTGTTTTTACATTTCCATTCTACTAGGCATCTCTTGGTTGCTCTAACACTCTTTAGGGCTTTGCTCTTGTTTCCTGTTTTGTAACCTTTTATCTGGTGGTAAGGCTGTCCAAATCCTTCTTTTCCTCCAGGTTTCAGCTCATATGGCATTTTCTCAGAAGGACTTTCCATAAGCCCCCATCTGGGTGTTGCCTAGGCCCAAGTCACTCTCTCACATTATCCTAGGGTCTCTTTCACATAGCTTATTACAGTAGCCCCCCCAATCCACAGGGATACATTCCAAGACCCCTGATGGATGCCTGAAATTGCAGATAGTAGCAAGCCCTGTATATACTGTTTTTTTCCTGTATAAACATATACCTATGATAAAGTTTAATTTATTAATTAGGTCCAATAAGAGATTAACAATAATAATTAACAATAAAATAGAATAATTAGAATATACTGTAATAAAAGTCACACAAATATGGTCTCTGCTTCTCTCAGAATTTCTTCTTGTGCTGTACTTACCCTTCTCATGATGATGTGAGATGATAAAATGCCAGGTAACACAGGCCTTGAGACATAGCATTAGCCCACTATTGACCTTTGGACCATATGTCAGAAGGAGGATCATATGCTTCTGGACCCAGTTGTCAACTGGTAACAAATTGTGGAAGTGAAACCTCGGATAGGACAACTGTCCTATCCAAAATTATCCTGTTTATTTTATTTATCTCTTTATTTGTCCTCCTGAGAGTGTGCATGCTTTGGAAGCATGCATTTTGTCTTTCTTCTTGTTCAAACCATTGCCTGATATCAACTCCAAGGCCTGATAAATGGTAGACTCTAAAGACATGTTTAATTCTGAATGAGAGTACTCTGGGGGGCTGTGGGGCTTATGGCAGTGCGGAGTAAGAGCTGCGGGTGACGAGAATGTTTCTTCTAGGCGCTGGTCAGTATTTGTGCTCATAAAAGCACATGCAATGGTAAGTGGCTGGCTTTTGGCCCAAGGTGAATGATTATGAGCACAATAAAGACAGAGAGTGAATGTGAAAAATTAACAGAGTAAAGTCACACCATCAGAGGCTTTTGGCATAAGAGTGGTCTGGTTATTAATGGTGTTTACGTGGAATGGGAAGAGAATGCACAGAATGTGCTGTGTCTCTTGGAACTTTCAGAGTGCTTACTGCATAGACATCCGGCATGTCTGGAAAAAAATGCACAGCTGAGCAGAAGGCACCAGTTCTTAAGACATGTGGGTGACATGAAGTATAGTTCTGAGAAAAACCTAATTCAACCCAGAAAGCTTAGGAATGAACCCTAAGATATATTTAATTTGACGGTTATGGAACATTTGTTTGAGTTGAATAATAACTAAAGTGTTTTCTCCTTCCATAGGAAAGGAAACGACCTTTATGTTCTTAAGCAACATATTCTTGCCAACCTAAGAATTGTGATCCGGCACATTGCATTTTGCCAACAGGTGTTGCAAGGAACAACAGAAACCAGTGGAGCTTCTGAAACAACTTAAAAGGTTAAAACATTGATTTAAGAATCAAGCTGGTAATTGTGCTTTTGTCACCAATAAACTATTTTCCTCAAATTTTGGAACAAAGTACCACTGAAAACTGTCTCTTTGTTCTTAAATTATGGGAGGTCCTGTCAGTGAAATTATATGATATTATATTGTCTGCAGTTAGATTTTTCAGAAGGCAAAACCACCTACTGTATTCCATGTGGGGACTTCCCTCTGGCTCGTGTTGACAGCAATCTCAAGGTAATCCTTGGAAATAAAAACCTATAAAAATGTTGTGACAGAACAAAGAGATAACATGTGTGGCAGAGGAAATGAAACTAAAGTGTTTATTTTTCTGATAATAATAGGAGTGCCTCTTCTTTCTCAGTTGTAGCATAGTGACTCAGTTCAGTGAACGATATAATCCTCTCTGGAGCTTAATTAGAAAACTTGTAAACTGAGTGCAAGAGGCCAGAATATATGTTGAATGAACATAGAAAACTCTTTTTATGAAAACAGGAACTCCTCCTGAACTGCCCTACCATGGGGTCCAATGACTTTGTAATTGAATTGCCCATTTTGGATTCAGAAAAGGGACCCTTCTGTTTCTACAGAGAAAATCATGAGAAATGTGGACTTCACATCATCACAGCAAAAACATTCTTCTTTTGCACCCCAAATGTCAGAGGCATAAAACACATTGATCCAGGTTCTCCCAGTAGCTGACTGGTGGGCTAAAGCCCCGCAGTAGGTTCCTAACTGGCACCAGAATGAGCTGGAAGAGGTAATGCCCAGCTTCTCCCAGGGTGGGAGATACCCTGGTGCAATAGGTGATGAAGAAAGCACCTAAATGCATCATTTCCTTGAGTGACTGCATGCAGTAGCTCCTCGGCTGTGTGTATGTGGTGGGGGAGGTCACTGAAAGATGGGGAACTCTCTTCAAAAGAGTCAGTTGATTATCTACCTCCAGAAAAGACAAAATTCATTTTCCTGCATTCAGGTGATGAATTCCTTTTTTGCCCTCTTCTTGTTCTTTTGTTTTTCCATCCTTTTCCTTTTCCTTCCATTTTACTTTTCTTCTCTGCTCTAGGCCTCTGCTTCAGCTTTGGGCCTCTCTACCCTGCCCTAATGTGAAATTTTACTGTTTTTACCATGGGTTTGTAAGTTCCCATTGTCAAGGTTATTAAGGCTTCATGAAGATTTGTCTTCATTTTGAAACCCAGTTTGATTGATTTAAAAAACCTACTTACTATTAAGGAATTGGACTTCTGGGAAGAAGGTGGTGTGAGCACGGCAGCAGAAATCTCCTCCCGAATATGTATATCTATGAAAATACAGCAAATACAACTATTCCTAAAAAAGAGACCAGAATACACAGGAAAGCGCACAGCTTGCAGCTACATCTGAGAGGACACGGCACCCTACAAGGCAGAGCTATAAAGGGCCCTGCGGGGCAGCATGGCCACGGCTGGGGATTGGTGGAGCAACAGCGTCACCTACAGCATCCCCAGAGAATCTACTCCCAGTGGACTTTTTTTTGTTTTGTTTTGCTTTGTTTTGTTTCTTGTTTATTCTTCTCTTTCTTTTTTCTTTTCTTTTCTCTTTTTTCTTTTTTTCCTTTCTTTCTCTCTTTTTTTTTCTTTTTCTTTTTAAGTCTTAAAGAGCCCAACTGACATACGTGGCAACTGCCAGCGACCACTTCTATCACCATGAAAAGACAGAGGAATATGGTCCAGACTAAAATCAACCAGACAACCCCAGAGAGGGAGCCTGAAGGGATGGAAATGCACAGTCTTCCTGAAAAAGAATTCAGAATAAAAGTCATAACCATGCTGATGGATCTACAGAGAAACGTACAAGAGCTGAGGGAGGAAGTGAGGAAAGACAATGCAGAAATCAGACAAGCGATCGACGGGCTTAACAGCAGACTGGATGAGATGCAAGAGACTGTTAATGGAATAGAAATCAAAGAACAGGAATACAGAGAAGCTGAGGCAGAGAGAGATAAAAGGATCTCTAGAAATGAAAGAATATTAAGAGAACTGTGTGACCAATCCAAACGGAACAATATTCGCATTATAGGAGTACCAGAGGAAGAAGAGAGAGAAAAAGGGATAGAAAGTGTCTTTGAAGAAATAATTGCTGAAAACTTTCCCTCGCTGGGGAAGGAAATAGTCTCGCAGTCCACGGAAGCCCACAGATCTCCCAACACAAGGGACCCAAGGAAGACAACACCAAGACACATAATAATTAAAACGGCAAAGTTCAAAGATAAAGATAGAGTATTAAAGGCAGCTAGAGAGAGAAAAAAGATCACCTACAAAGGAAAACCCATCAGACTATCATCAGACTTCTCAACAGAAACCTTACAGGCCAGAAGAGAATGGCATGATATATTTAATGTAATGAAACAAAAGGGCCTCAAACCAAGAATGTATCCAACATGATAATCATTTAAATATGACAGAAGGATTAAACAATTTCCAGACAAACGAAAGCTGAGAGAGTTTGCCTCTCATGAGCCACCACTACAGGATATCTTAAATGGACTGCTCTAGAGGGAAGGACCCTTAAGGCTAAAAAGATGTCACCAGAGAAAATAAAATAATAGTAAAGAAAGCAGACCATCCAAATACTAACTAAAGGCAAAGAATAAAACACCTAGTATATAAAGAATGGAGGAGTAAGAATAAGAAGGGAGAGAAATAAAGAAACATCAGATGGTGTTTACAATAACTTAACAAGAAAGTTAAGTTAGATTGTTAGATAGTAAAGAAGCAACCCTTGAACCTTTGTTAACCACGAATCTAAAGACAGCAATGGCAATAAGTACATATCTATCAATAATCACCCTAAATGTAAATGGACTGAATGCACCAATAAAAAGACACAGAGTAAGAGAATGGATTAAAAAGCAAGACCCATCTATATACTGCTTACAAGAGACTCACCTCAAACCCAAAGATATACACAGACTAAAAGTGAAGGGATGGAAAAAGATATTTCATGCAAACAACAAAGAGAAAAAAGCAGGTGCTGCAGTACTTGTATCAGACAAAATAGACTTCCAAATGAAGAAAGTAGCAAGAGATAAAGAAGGAAATTACATAATGACAAAGGGGTCAGTCCAACAAGAAGATATAACCATTATAAATATCTATGCACCCAACACAGGAGCACCAGCATATGTGAAACAAATACTAACAGAATTAGAGGAGGAAATAGAAAGCAATGCATTCATTTTAGGAGACTTCAACACACCACGCACTCCAAAGGACAGGTCAACCAGACAGAGAATAAGTAAAGACACAGAGGCACTGAACAACACACTAGAACAGCTGGAACTAACAGACATCTACAGAACTCTGCACCCAAAAGCAGCAGGATACACATTCTTCTCAAGTGCACATGGAATATTTTCCAGAATAGACCACATACTAGGCCACAAAAAGAACCTCAGTAAATTAAAAAATATTGAAATCCTACGAACCAACTTCTCAGATCACAAAGGTATAAAACTAGAAATAAATTTTGAAAGAAACCAAAAAGGCTCACAAATACATGGAGACTTAACTACATTCTCCTAATTAATCAATGAGTTAACGACCAAATCAAAACAGAAATCAAAGAATATATGGAGACTAATGACAACAACAACACAAAGCCCCAACTTCTGTGGGACGCAGCAAAGGCAGTTCTAAGAGGAAAGTACATTGCAATCCAGGCCTATTTAAAGAAGGAAGAACATTCCCAAATGAATAGTCTAAAGACGCAATTACTGAAATTGGAAAAAGAAGAACAAATGAGGCCTAAAGTCACCAGAAGGAGGGACATAATAAAGATCAGAGAAGAAATAAATAAAATTGAGAAGAATAAAACAATAGAAAAAAAAAATCAATGAAACCAAGAGCAGGTTCTTTGAAAACATAAACAAAATAGATAAACCCCTAGTCAGACTCATTAAGAGAAAAAGAGAATCTACACACATAAACAGAATTAGAAATGAGAAAGGAAAAACAACGACGGATCCCACAGAAATACAAAGAATTATAAGAGAATATTATGAGAATCTGTACGCTAACAAGCTGGAAAACCTAGAAGAAATGGACAACTTCTTAGAAAAATACAACCTTCCAAGACTGACCAAGCAAGAAACAGAAAAACTAAACAGATCAATCACCAGCAACGAAATTGAATCGGTAATCAAAGAACTACCCAAGAACAAAACCCCTGGACCAGATGGATTCACCTCTGAATTCTACCAGACATATAGAGAAGAAATAACACCCATTCTCCTTAAAGTTTTCCAAAAAATAGAAGAGGAGGGAATACTTCCAAACTCATTCTATGAAGCCAGCATCACTCTAATACCAAAACAGGGCAAAGACCTCACCAAAAAAGAAAATTACAGACCAATATCCTTGATGAACGTAGATGCAAAAATACTCAACAAAATATTAGCAAACCGAATTCAAAAATACATCAAGAGGATCATACACCATGATCAAGTGGGATTCATCCCAGGGATGCAAGGATGGTACAACATTCGAAAATCCATCAACATCATCCACCACATCAACAAAAAGAAGAAAAAAAAACACATGATCATCTCCATAGATGCTGAAAAAGCATTTGACAAAATTCAGCATCCATTCCTGATTAAAACTCTCAACAAAATGGGTATAGATGGCAAATACCTCAACATCATCAAGGCCATGTATGACAAACCCACAGCTAAAATCATACTTAACGGCAAGAAGCTGAAAGCTTTTCATTTAAGATCGGAACAAGACAGGGATGCCCATTCTCTCCACTGTTATTCAACATAGTACTGGAGGTCCTAGCCACAGCAATCAGACAAAACAAAGACATACAAGGCATCCAGATTGGTAAAGAAGTCAAATTGTCACTATTTGCAGATGACATGATATTGTACATAAAAACCCCTAAAGACTCCACACCAAAACTACTAGAACTAATATCTGAATTCAGCAAAGTTGCAGGATACAAAATTAACACACAGAAGTCTGTTGCTTTCCTATACACTAACGATGAATTAACAGAAAGAGAAATCAGAAAAACAATTCCATTCACAATTGCGTCATAAAGAATAAAATACCTAGGAATAAACCTAACGAAGGAAGTGAAAGACCTGTACTCTGAAAACTACAAGACACTCCTAAAAGAAATTAAAGAAGACACTACCAAATGGAAATTCATCCCATGCTCTTGGCTAGGAAGAATAAATATTGTCAAAATGTCTATACTACCTAAAGCAATCTACAGATTCAATGCAATCCCTATCAAACTACCAACAGCTTTCTTCAATGAACTGGAACAAATAATTCTAAAATCCATATGGAACCACAGAGGACCCCGAATAGCCAAAGCAAACCTGAGAAGGAGGAATAAAACAGGGGGAATTACACTCCCTGACTTCAAGCTCTACTACAAAGCCACAGTAATCAAGACAATTTGGTATTGGCACAAAAACAGACCCACAGACCAGTGGAACAGAATAGAAAATCCAAACATTAACCCAAACATATACAGTCAATTAATATTTGATAAAAGTGCCTTGGATATACAATGGGGAGATGACAGCCTCTTCAGCAGCTGGTGTTGGAAAAACTGGACAGCTACATGTAAGAGAATGAAACTGGACTACTGTCTAGCCCCATACACAAAGGTAAACTCAAGGTGGATCAAAGACCTGAATGTAAGTCATGAAACCATAAAACTCTTAGAAAAAAACATAGGCAAAAATCTCTTGGACATAAACATGAGCGACTTCTTCATGAACATATCTCCCCGGGCAAAGGAAACAAAAGCAAAAATGAACAAGTAGGACCATATCAAGCTGAAAAGCTTCTGTACAGCAAAGGACACCATCAGTAGAACAAAACACATCCTACAGTATGGGAGAATATATTCATAAATGACGTATCCGATAAGGGGTTGACATCCAAAATATATAAAGAACTCACGCACCTTAACAAACAAAAAAGCAAATAATCCAATTAAGAAATGGGCAGAGGACATGAATAGACACTTCTCTAAAGAAGAAATTCAGATGGCCAACAGGCACATGAAAAGATGCTCCACATCGCTAATCATCAGAGAAATGCAGATTGAAACCACAATGAGATATCACCTCACACCAGTGAGGATGGCCAACATCCAAAACACAAACAACAACAAATGTTGGCGAGGATGTGGAGAAAAGGGAACCCTCCTACACTGCTGGTGGGAATGCAAATTAGTTCAACCATTGTGGAAAGCAGTATGGAGGTTCCTCAAAAAACTCAAAATAGAAATACCATTTGACCCAGGAATTCCACTCCTAGGAATTTACCCTAAGACTGCAGCAGCCCAATTTGAAAAAGAGATATGCACCCCTATGTTTATCGCAGCACTATTTACAATAGCCAAGAAATGGAAGCAACCTAAGTGTCCATCAGTAGATGAATGGATAAAGAAGAGGTGGTACATATACACAATGGAATATTATTCAGCCATAAGAAGAAAACAAATCCTACCATTTACAACAACATGGATGGAGCTAGAGGTTATTATGCTCAGTGAAATAAGCCAGGAGGAGAAAGACAAGTTTCAAATGACTTCACTCATCTCTGGAGTATAAGAACAAAGCAACAACTGAAGGAACAAAACAGTTACCAAAGGGAAAGGGACTAGGGAGGATGGGTGGCAAGGGAGGGGTAAGAGGGAAAAAGGGGCATTATGATTAGCAGATGTAATGTTGGGGCAACACGAGGAGGGCTGTACAACTCAGAGAAGACAAGTAGTGATTCTATAGCATCTCACTACAGTGACTGTAATGGCGTTGGTGGGGGGGACCTGATGAAGGGGGTAGTTTAATCACAATAATATTGTACATGTAATTGTAGAATAATGACACCAAAATAAATTATGAAAAAAAAAAAATAAAAAATAAATACCAGTATTAAAAAAAAAAAACCTTCTTACTGGGAGTCTAGTTTTGTTGAGCAAAACAGCCGTGCTTTTCACCCTGGAGATTCCAATATGTAGTGGAACAGAAGGTTGGAAATGATTGTTCTGTAATTTTAGATGGTCTAAGGACCAGTATTAGGGAACTTTTTACTTAAAATTAAAGTGCATTTAGCTCACGTTTTTTTGGTTACATCCACTTACACATTAACCTTTATGTCCAACTTATATGATATCAATAATAGTCTATTAATGGATGTATATTTTTAAGTGGCAGCTGGTGGCTATAAAAACACAAGTAGAGCTGATATCCAGTCAAATTCCATCAATAAATCATCTTTTCAACTCACTGCATCTCCCATTTTCTGAAACATGTTGGAAAATGCTTATATTGCATCCAAATAAATGTGCTTAGAAAATGGTTTTCTATTTTTTTGAACTTTTGACATCACCACACGATGATGATGCAAGTCACCTGTGTTTTCCAGTGCTGGTTTGGTGTTTTTTTTCTGCTTTTGTTTTCTTTTTTCTTCATGTAACTATAACTGATTAGGCCTGAGGAGGAGAAGAGAAGATCGATGACCTCTTCCAGTTGCAGCAGTTTGTAATCCAACTCCATTTGATCAAAAAGCATAAATCTAATGATGGTTTAAGGTGAATTAAAGAGGATTTTCCTGACCACATAGGTATCATGGTTCTCCAGGGTGCTACAGATACCCCTCAACTCCTTATTTTATTTGATGTTTTTGCTTATTATATTTTAAGGTACACAATTAGCATTTCTTCCTCAATGCCTCTACATGTAAAGGAACTATGCCAGAGATTAATATACAATCCCTGCCTTAAATGAACAACAATCTAAGGTAAAATGAAACAAGGGCAAAAATGACTATAACACAAAGTAGAATATGGTACATTCCAAAAGAAAAGTGCTAGTGAAGTAGTATGTTTAAAGTGCCACGGTCTAAGTTCAACAGATGCTGGCTCCTTTCTCTTCCCCACTGTGGTGGGAAATGGTGCTGCATCTGATTGGAAGAATAAATAAAGCCCTTGTGGACAAGATGGCATTTTGGTTAAGACACTTTAGAAAATGTCTATGGAACAGAAGGCAATTTAACTGGACTTGAAAGTACTGTGAGTGTAGAAAGGCAGTTGAAATTATTTTTGGGGAGGTGGGCCGTGGCTTGATGTGGGGGCCTTGCATGTTAGGGGGAGAAATTTTAACTTAATTTGACTGATAAGAAGCCATTGAGCATTTCAAAGTAAAGAGAATCATACTAGGATCTATGTTTTAGAGAAATATTCTGAAAGCTTTGGAAAGAATGAATTGGAGAGAAAAGGGCAGAAAGATGATTTAGGAAGTTAGTTGCATGAAAACATTATTAATTATAATCTGTGCCATTTCATTGAATGCCTATTTTGGGCCAGAATTTGCACATACTTAATTTTTCATCCTTTCAGCCATCTTAGAAGATAAATATCTCCATTTTTACTGGTTAAGAATCAGAAGCTCAGTGACGTACTCACGGCCTAGCTAAGTGATATGTACTTTACCTTACACAAAGCATGGCTAGTAAGCAGTGCAGGCAATCTTTAAAAGTCACAATTCTCTGATTCCTACTCCATAATAGAAAGCAGGACCTGTACTGCCTTTAATGAAATGTGTGACTGGATAGATCCCTCAGTTTGCCCAGAACTCAGTTTCTCCATTTCATGAAGGGGCAAATCAAAATTTAAAATTCTACATTCTATCAATACTCACACATACAATTCTCATTGTGGTCCATAGGCTGCTTTTGCACCCTCAGTGACAAGGGAATCAAATAGAAACCAATATGAGATTTTTGTCAGAACTTACTTTCTGTTTAAAAAAAATAAAAAGCAATTGGCTTTCCAAGCCAAAAACAAAAAATGACGACAACAAAAAAACCTTATTTTCTAAGTAACTGAGCCAATTCTTCAGGCTGAAGTGTAATGAATTTGAGCAACTTCTAATAATACAATTACTGTGACTAAAGTGATATTATAGGGAATTTACCTTTATAAGTCATACAAATTCTGTATAAATAAGGCACTTTTTAACCACAATTTTATAAAAGGTACATTTTAAAAGATCCATTCAATGCTATTTCACTTGCAGATATTCTAAAGTTAAAAAGAAGAAGTTTGAGGAGAAATATAAAGGCCCTTAACCCCTTATTACTTCAGTCCAACAAGGTATCAAGAGCAGAGTTCATCAAAGAAATAATTGAAGACACCCTGGGAAGAGGGAACCGAGGTTTTCAAGTTTATCATAAATCATTCAATGCCTTTGGCAAAGCCTTGGTGGAAATTATGAAACTGAATATTGTAATGTAATTTAAGTTTTCACTAAGGACTTAATTCTGATTCTGATGGGAATTTTACCCAAGAAAGGACTACAGAACTGAATCCTAAGGGACAGATTCTGTTGATCATGGTAATGTTTTGCCTTTATCAAAAAGGTGAGCTGCTGTTTTGAACTCAAATGCGGAGCATTTTTAGAAGCACTCCATCTATTCCTTTTATACTGAGCAGGAGTAAACCAAGGGGAGGGTGTCAGATCTATCCCTCTTCTGGAAAAAGGATAAATGAGAGTACCTTTATTTGTATAGGACTGAACTTAAGAAATCGCCTCTGAAATCTGTATCAAGTGTTTCTAAATGGTATAGGCGTGTGCATCCGTGATGGCTCAGTACATCTAAACCTGTCTGAAAATCAGAGCAATTGGAAAATATTTGTGCTCACTCACCTCCTGACAAAGGAAACAATAACTAACACAGTAGGAAGCTACAGCTATCTTCTGACACATTACGTTTCCAGCCCCAAAATGTCACATGAAACCCGCTGAATGGAGATGAATGAAAACCAGCAGTGGTCCTGAAACACGCTGAAGGAGAAAAAGCCCCGGCTGCAGAAAAGAGCGAGGTTCCTCAAAGCCCAAGAAGCTGTTGACTCAGACCTTTGCAAAGTCGAAAGCATGTGTTCTGTGGTAAGGCCAAGGGTCTTCTAAATGACCAGGCAGGGAAACTTAAAATCTCTAATTTGAGGTATAACTGCAACATGTGAATTCTTTGCAAGAAGCCCTTAG
The DNA here is from genome assembly GCA_032199065.1 of Smutsia gigantea. NCBI lineage: Eukaryota > Metazoa > Chordata > Mammalia > Pholidota > Manidae > Smutsia > Smutsia gigantea. The sequence continues at coordinate 469,480 of JAVSCE010009311.1, forward strand.
AGAGAGGTGCTAAAGTCAGCCTTAGAATGATTTTCCATTTCTTCGTCATTTGAAAATGTAAAGAAAGACTCCAAAGCATATAATGTTTGAAGGAAAAAGGACCCAAGAGCTTCCAGAATCCAAACTTATTCTGCTAGGCCTGATTCTACAGATTTTGTATCAAGTACCCTGTGACACTAACAAAAGAATCCTTTGGAACTTGTGAGAGAGTTAAAGGCAGCGGATAAGTGAAGATGAGTTAACTTTACAGCAATATCCTTCTCAGAGCTTTCCCATATCACTATTTTTGGGACCAACATGAACTTTTCAAAGCACAAACATTTCTTAATGAGTGAAGTTAGAAATGCATGCTCATTTGAAACTGAAGGGGGAAATGAGAAAATGGGAATTATCCTTCACAGCTTTGAAAAATTCTTTGCTTATTTGAGCCAAAAACCTATTTTGGGACTGCAAAGATACTGTGATCATGCAAAGAAATATTATTGAGCTTAATGTATATGCTGGACATCAGAATTTCTCCATTCTTTCTAGTTTCCTATATTCACTGACTGCTGTGAACTGGTCTAGATTAAAACTTGGCTATCTTTCAAAGAGGTGCACACAATAACACTAGTATCTTGTAAGACCCAAGAAAGATGGATCTCACCATTTTCTTGGGATTAGGGTGACCCTGAGTTATTCTAAAGCACCAGGTTTTGTAGCTTTTCCTGTTCCAGAAAGAGAGTGTTAGTACCTAAATTATTATTTTTTCTGTTACTATTGTTTCAAATTATTCTTGTCTTTTCAATAATATTAACAAACTCTTAGACACTCTGTCAAACTGAAGTCACAGTTTGAAAACTGTGTAGATAACTTCATTCACTGGGAAGACAGCACACTAAGGTAACTGATTTCAAAGTTGAAAAACTGACCAGAGAAGGAAAGAGCTTCACGTAAACTAACTAGGTGGATTACCCACGCTGCTCACTTGAATAGGAGAATTGTATTTTGATCTGAAAGAAAGTAGCAAAATGAAAACAAGTTTTAGGAATGTCTTATATTTGTGATAGGTGTATTTTATGATTCCTAGATTTTACAATTACATATAAATCCTTAGGTCTTTCTCTTCCAAGGTTCTAAGATTTCATAAGATTTTTTTCAACATCATGGAATTTGGATGCTGGTGAAATATGTACTGTGACTAATATATGTCCACCTTTCAGCTAAAATGAAGCATTAACATTAGGCTAGGTAAATAGATTTCATTGTTCCTTATCACCAATTTGTAGTTCATAATTGGGAAAAAATAGATCTTCTCTGGTTTTTTTGCACAACTGGAGCTATCAGAGCTCTTTAACAGTCCCATGATTAGTAGTAAGGTGACGCCCCTCAAAAATGGAATTATACTGACTTTATTTTCCCAAACATTAAAATCCCTCTGGCAGGAAGCTCAGTATGATATATCCTGTGCTAAACTGAAATTCATACAAAACATTACACATTTACAGCTTCCCCTTTAATTCTGCAAAACTTCATTTTAGTCCTAGAGGTATTATTTTCCAGTATTTTAGCAGTAGTAGTCAAATTATATTATTGGAGAAGTATGCTAGAAAAGTAAAGAGAACAGCATTCTCTGGCTTTATTTTAAAAAATTGATGCAATAAAATGTCTTTTAAAATATTTTATCATACATTTAATCTGGTAGAGTAGGGCTTTGACAATTTATTCTTGAACGTAATGTTTCTTAATGAGATTTTCATATATGAAATTCATTAGCATTTAGGACAAAGAAAAATAAGTGAATTTGTACTACTGTATTGTCAAATTTATGATTTTTGATATATTAAAGTAAATAAATATGGTGTTTATACTAATAGATTAATCTACATATATTATACAAGTGTGAATTATTCAATTTTCCTAATTTTATTTTTTAACATCATATGTACTACCTATATGTATATCTAATAGATCATTCCTCACATTTTAATCACATAAGGTATTAATTTATAATGAATTTCTCTCTCTCTGTTTTGTGGTTTTGAATGTTCCCAGACAATATAAAAGGGATTGATTGATTTCTTCATTCATTCATTTATTCAGAGATATGTATTCCATGCCTAATACATGCCAGGTCCTCAGAGAATGATGACATATTAAAACCTCAGCTAACGCCCGATTTCAGGAACTACATCCTGTAGGGTTGGAATGCTCTCCTTCTGGATTAGTGGTCTTTGTATGGCATTGTGAGCCCCAAAAGCCAGAATACCTGGATCCAGGCTCCTTTGTCATTACTAAGAGTGACTCACTTGGGGAGGTTTGCTTCCCCCACCCACAGTTTAGGCTCTGCTGGATTAAGAATCTGATTTTCACAGGGACAGCAGGGCACTTCAGCCTTGAAACTATGACTGCTGTTTGGCCATTTGGGGTTTCTCATGCAAGTGGCCCCAAAGGTACAGAAGGCAGTCATTACATTGGAGGAGATAATTGAACTTAAATACAATGAGCAAAAATAAATAAATAAATAAATAAATAAATAATAAATAAATAAATACAATGAGCAACTATGGTGGATGCTTATAATGGTGCCATGGAAGAGCTGTCTAGAACCAGGGGCTTCACTGAAGCTTTCCTAGTGATAACAGAATGTGGACCATTATAAAGACAATGGTCTGGCCAGGGTATAGTTATTAAGGACTCTGACCTCTTGGTATGAAGGTCTGGGTCATTCCACCAGACCTTCTAGTTGACCAGGCAGGGAAACTTAAAATCTCTAATTTGAGGTATAACTGCAACATGTGAATTCTTTGCGAGAAGCCCTTAGAGAGAGGTGCTAAAGTAAACCTTAGAATGATTTTCCATTTCTTTGTCATTTGAAAATGTAAAGAAAGACTCCAAAGCATATAATGTTTGAAGGAAAAGAGATCCAGGAGCTTCCAGAATCCAAACTTATTCTACCAGGCCTGATTTTACAAATTTTGCATCAATTTAGTTTGGACCAATGGGAGTGGTGACTAAGAACACTGAATATGGATGGGTGCAGGGAAAAGATGGTTAAGAGTTATAGCCTCAAGACCAGTTGCAGAAGTAGGAACTCAAGCTTTTTCCAGTAACTTTTCTATATGGAGTCTAATGCAGAAGTTGCGGCCAGTCACTACCTTGAAGGCTCTTTGAGAGGTCTGAGGGATACAAGAGATGGCTTTATCAGAAACTTCTCAGGTGCCATCTCATATCCTCTCATTCAGGCTTTTTATTCCACCCACTGATATAGCCATTAGCTGACTGCAAGTGTAACAGCTAGCACCTGGTCCCAGCTTTTGCCACAGGGTTATTTTATGTGGGTGACTGTTGGGACTTACTAACCTCTCTCCATGGGATGAGACTTGAACAATGGGGATAAGAGCCTATGAACTCAGGTAGATATTCTGAAATGTGTTATCCAAGGCTCCCCAGGGTCCCTAATGATATCGAGCCCTAATTACCACATTGGTCACCAACTTGACAATGAACTGCTATGTTAGCTTTCCTTTCTTTCCCACTTCAGTCTTCTGTTTTCCCATTTCTGTTTCTTGCAGTTACTTCCAAAAATATATTACCTACATGTAAGCTCCTGACTCAGCTTTTTTTTTCTGGGGGGCTGGTGATGTAGGAAATGATGTTGAGAAGAATTTTAAAGAAAAGTCAAGTAGGGAATGGAGCATAGGCGTGTCAAGAGGAAGAGAGTAATTGGTGACATATGAGGAGAGACCTAAGGGAAAAGAGTAAACCATGTGGGTATTTAGTGGAAGAACATTGAAGACAGATGGAACTCTAAGTGTAAAGGCCCTATGGAAGTTTGCCTGACACATCTGAGGAGCAGCAGGCGGCCAGCGTGACTGGAGCAGGATGAATGAGGAAGAAAGTATTAGGAAGTAAGTTAATAGAGGCAGTTGAGCCAAATGGAATAGAAGCTTTTAGTATATATAGCAACATAGCATCTCTGGGTTCTTATTTGTAAATTGGGCTAATAATGCTGACCTTCCATGGTCTTGCAAAGTATCAAGAGAATGTTGTGTCTAGGAGGAATAAGCCTGTTATCTATCTGTTATCTATCAGTCTATCATCTACCTAATTTGTTTACATTTTATTTCTTAATTCCCTCATTCTCTTCCATCTCTTCCTCTAGCATGGTGCTCATGGATACAGACTGGCTAAACAGGTAGCAATGAAAAGCACTGGAGTGCTGAAAACCTTCAGGGAACGGGACTCTCACACCTATGCATATGTCACATCACATCCTTTGCCTCCTTTTCTCATCCTGTGTCACCTTTCAGTGTCTGGAGATCTGTCATCTGTTAGCCTAAAACACTGTACTGCAAGGAAAACTTACATCATGATCACTTAGAGGTTCCTACCCTTAATGAGGTACTTGCTTTAAAGGAGCCTGTAAAACTCGTGGGGCCCCTGACTCTATCATGTTTTATTAGTAGCAGGAAGACCCTTTGTGGAATCATGCTTAATGTTATTCTTTTCACTCAGGCTGTGAAGAAGATGTGAGTCACCATTATTGGAAAAAATAAGATAAAGGTGAATAAGGTGGTTCTCGTCAGAACATGTGTAAATTATTTGAGAATTCAAGAGCAACTGATTTTATAATCTGTTACAGAGCTACTTGCTGTTCCACATTTTTGGCTACTCAAATATCTGTTCACTTTGCACCTGATGATTTCACTTCTGCTCAGTACTGTGAATTTTACTGCTGATAGACTATATGAGATCCATTCATTAATTTATTTGCCAGGTAATGTTTAATTTTATAGAGTTGTAAAAATTGTTATGATTGTGACTTGGAAGATATTCATACCTTGTCATGGTTCTCTGCAAAATTTTTCTGACACTTTTTACCGATGTAGATTGGACTTTTCACTCCTTCCATTAGCAAGTAACTAAGTGTGCCTGATGAGTTTCAGGTACTGAGATGTAATTTCATGTAGTAGTTGTGGCAAAGGAGGAATACAGGGGTCAGGGGAGCTAGTAACAGAGAGGCTGGCTGGGCATGGGAAGTTCTGTGAATCTCGGTTGTGCTGTGTTCCTCATTTGTCCACCTATCCTGCCACTTAAAATCTGCTACTGAAAATTGGAAGAAGGGAGAGATTCAAACTGGAAGAAAACATAGTTTCACAAGGCAACATGTCCATGTGGAACCTGGAGAGGAAGTTCAGCAGATGACTTCTGTAATGGGAGAGCCCAGGAGCCCCTTAAAGATGGGCTGCTTGGAGACCCAACTTGGGTTCTGAGTTATGCAGTTGGGTTTAACCTGGAATTAAACTAGTAAGATAGCTGCTAAATTATTTCCTTTTAGTTTATCCTCCTGCCCATGTCTATGACCCTACTAAAACTAAAACCAGATGAAAAAAAGCAAACACTCAGATAAAATTGGTTTCCTATTTGGTGGTACTTCAAGTTGTAAGGGTAGTGATTCAACTCTAAAATTGGCACATAAAATTACAGGCAATAAATAAAGCCAAAAATCACAAAAGGTTTCTTGTGGCTTAAATATTGCAAGATTCAGACTCCTGAAAACCATGACAGACAGAGGAACTCAAAAGATGAGGCCTTCAGCATGAGATAATCTAAACCAAGAACAAAAAATAAGCAAATAATTAACAGGAGTTCTAAAATGGAGACTTCATAGTGTCAAGTATTAAAAACTGTATCTGAGTACTGCAAAGCAAGCATATATATATGTGCTTATATTTCACTGATGTTACATATATATAACACTATGAAAAGGCTAAAGGAACTTGAAACTGGATTTTTTGAATCTCAACAGAATCAGGACAAGCTTTTCAATGCCCAAGACACTATTCTAAATGAAAAGGAGATTTCCCTATCATTTCTTGAAATGTTTTAGTTAATGATTGTACATCTCTGATACTTTAGATTCCAAAATAGAATTTTAAAAAATACATTAAAATATATTCATTGACATGTTAAATGTCATGTTATTTGGGAATGAATAAATGATATTTTCAGAAGTAAATGCTTACCTTTTATCATCACCCTTCATTTCTTTAATCATTTTCATTTGTCTTCTAGGATACTGCATTCTCCTGGATTCTTTCCTTCCTAACTGAGTGCTTCTCAGTTCCACTTGTTGGATTCTCTTTATCCACTTGAACCCTAAGTCATGAGTGCCCAAGAACTAAGTCTTTGGACTCCTCCTTTCTGGTTCCATCCATGACCTCACTGTCTCAAGGCTTAAGATGCCTCTAGTGAGGACCTGCCTGATCTACAGTTGAATCCTCTATATGAAAGCTTACTCAACTTCTCATCCTAGATGTTTAGTGGCCCAACTCCTGACCCACCTGCCCCCACCAAACCTGCTTCTTCCAAATTGTTCACCACTAATGAGATGGCAATTCTATTCCTCCATTTGTTCAGGTTAAAAACTTGGAATCATCCTTGATTTTCTTTCTGTCACATTTTTCATCCAATTTACCAACAAATTCTCCAACTTCTAAATTACCCAGAATCCAACTTCTTCATTCTATCTCCACTGAGGATGATACAAGCCTGCATCATTTCTTACTTGGATTATTTCAATACCTTCTTAATTAGTGTCTTTGCATCCATTCTTACTCCCAATAGTCTATTCTCAAGGTAGTTTATATGCTCCTTTTTAATTCATGAAGCAGTTCATGTCCCTCTTATGCTTAACATCTGCTGGTGGCTTCTCATCTGAATCAGGGTAAAAGCCATTTAGTGGATCCTCACCACTCTCATGCCACACACACACACACACACACACGCACACACACACCCTACAATCACCAGCTCTGACCTCGTCAACTGCAGATCTTCCTTCCTTGCTCACTGGCCACACTGACCTATCCACGGTTCTTCAGATACTCCAGGGAGGCTCCTGTCTGGGATCTTGTGTCCTTGCTTTTCCCTCTGCCCAGGACATTCTCTCCTAGCCACAGGCTTCAGGGCTTGCTTCCTCATTCCTTCAGGACCCTTTGTTCATATGCCACCTTTTCAGAGATGTCCTTGATCACCCCTTCTTTTCCACTTTATTTTTCTCCACATTACTTATCATCAACCTATATACTACCATGCTGTACTGTATCTCCCTACTACAGGGTAGGCTCCACTGGGGCAGATATTTGGTCAGTTTTGGTCACTGCTCTTTCTCCATGGTGAAACTATAATTTTAGAGAAAAGTTACTAATTTGAGCACACTAAGAAGCAAGCATAGTAAACATTCAATAATTGAAAATACATTGTGAGGCATAGTGAGGACTCCATGTGGACTTGGCTGTGAAACAAATCATGTACAGTTAAGAGTCATAAAATGACTCAAAGATCAAGACTTATGCCGAAAGTCATTAAAGAGTCTAAAGATACACTGTTCAAACAATCAAAAAAGTCACAAAAAAGTCTTCCTCTGAAAATGTTTAAGTTTAAGATCTTTGCTAGTTACGTTAACATGTTGTTGCCAGCAGAATTCAATGTGCTAAATCATCAAAAACACCCCAAAATGATGGAAGAAATCTTCAGAGCCAAATCTGTTTTAAATAAAGTAGATAGTGGGTTATCATAGAAGAGAATTCTATAATCCACAGTATGAGACAATTTCTCACGACCGTTAAAAAAAAAATCTCTGTAGGTCCCAGGGGATTCCAGTTCGCAGTCCAGACATCATGGCATCCATGCAAAATTAGATATGATAATTCATTAAAAGTATTTTTGGGGGAGAACTAATGGTTCTCTTAAATTTGAGGCTGTAAAACAAACAAAATGATGAAATCCTAATATCATATTTAACTGGCTGACATCCTGTTTTTTTAATAAAAAAAGGATTTCCAGTGTCACAATACCGTATGTATTGTCAAACGTAAGAGTGGTGTATATGAATAGAAAATAAGCGGAGATGAGAACAGTATAATCATTGCTCATGTGAAATTTGTGAAGTTGTGCATATTTACAAATTCTCTTGGTCCTGAACATTGCATTCCTGGTAGTAGTAATCTCTGGAATTTAAGACTGTTTACTACTTAGAAATATAGTGTTTCATTTTTCCTGATACTAATGGGACTTATTAGTAATGCCATCATCTTATTGTGAACACAAACATTTCTCAATAAATTCACAGCTTGGTGCTTTGGCAAAAAGGAAATGCCATTTAAAGGACAGAGCCTGCAAACTGAAATACGATGCAGAGAAACAGCAGTAAGGAAATTATTAAAGATGAAACACATCCCACCACTGCTCAACAGCATTATCGAACCAATCAAGATTGCAATTTGGAGGCTAATTTTACCTGCTAATGAGTAAGTCACTCACCACTGCTAAGGTTTTGAATCCAGATTTTGTGTTTTACAAACTTAAATGCTAAAAGCAAAGATTCAACTAATTTTCCCTGTCCCTATCTGCGTCCTTAGGCTAGGTAACAGCTTTGGTAGGCAGGCTGGCTGCAGCCGTAAATATTTTAGCCCTCCACTGCGAGATAAAGTCAAACTGCCATGGGGTGATAATTGCTCAGAAACTGAACTATCAGCAGCTCTGTCCGCACAGTGTATCATCAGACAAATATTTCAAAGGGAAAGCTGGAACTTAGAGAAGCACAAATGATCTTGGCTGTGGACGTCTTAGGATTTCAACTTCAGTCAAAGGGAATGGGACCTGCTTAAAAACAGTCATCTCCACACACACTGCGGCCAGAAGTTAGACCGGCATAATCACTGACAGTCCCTGACAAGTCATGCAAGGCTCCCCCGAAACCAGGAATCACATGCTGCTCAAGAGGCGGCACATTTGGCGGATCCCGTGGCACAGGATCAGAAATCACTTCAATTTGTTTGAAAGGAAAGAGCAACATGCTTTAGCTCACAAAGTTCAAAGGAACACAAAATCCCATGTGATCTTGATTCTTGGAAACACCTATTTTTTTAGTAAATGTAAAGCATGGAGGATTGCCTCTTGTATTATTTATTCCTGGCTGGGTGTGTATGTCAGAGTGGAAGGGCTTTTTGGGCTGGCACACAGGGTTGGAATGAGACAAACAGAGCAACACAAATATTCTATTGTTTGCCTCTGTAGACGGAGGGGCTAGAGACAAAGGGACTAGAATGCTGGAGAAGCACTTTTATGGAAATGCTGGAGAGAAGCACTAAATGCTATCTTCCCCTTCTCCCCAGCTTGCTTTCATTTTTCTGGAAATGAAACAAAAGATAACTTTAAAAGCACAGGCAAAAAAAAAGAAAGAAAAAAATAGAAAGGTGATGTGCCAAGTCACAGTTGTAAATGAGCAGAGCCTTCTTACAGCATTTACAAAAATGAGAACCTACTCAGAGCCCCCCTTGTCACCAGGCATACACCCTCAATTAAAACAATGCCCCTGATAGCAGGCAGTATAATCTGCATTTTATTTCACTCATGAGCAAAATAACAAGTTACTCAGGCCTGCGGCACTCATGAGTGATATGGGGCGTGTAATATCCTTTCCATTGAGTTTCCTATTATTAAGCTTGAAATAAGGAGTTCAGAATTAACTGTGACAATGATTTTATCTAGTGTCGGCATCACCATTAGCTTTTGCAGTTTACTGCTAATAAAACCTTAAATTTGCTATTACTTCTAATAACCTTCTTGCCACCTTAGCGGTAGAAATTAGACAAAGAACCCTGCTGACATGTGGCTAGTGACATTTTCTAGAAGTGTGGAAAACTCCAGTGACAACAGTGACTGTTATTTACCAAAGTATAATAAAGCCAAGCCCTGCTGGCCTTGGGCAGCCTAATTTAAAGCACCTGTTCCCGGGTGTTTGACAAGGCCTGTAAAAGAACAAAGCGTAAAATTTTGGTTTCTGTTATTGTTGTTTCGGGCATCAGTTTTCTTTCACAGCAATCCAGTGGATTCTCAAGTAGGAAAAAATAACTCATGACTAGGCCTACGTGAGTGAAATGAAATATTAAAACAAGTCATTGTCTGGTTAACTCAGAAACCCAACTGAACTTAACTGAAGCACTAAAAAAGGATGCAGGGATAGACACATCTGTGGGCTTGATCATGTTCTATCAAATCTCTGATCTCATTTAGTTCTTCTTCTGCAATAGTGGACATTACCCCAACGAACAAGGGTTTTGAATGCTCTCATGGTTTCATACAGTCAGCAGAGTTCATATATGTTTGGATGTTATGACTTTGGTCATAGCTTAGATTTATCTGGCAACCCCCTTCCAAGGAAATTCCCCTGAGTAAACAAATAATATGTAAATGAGACAATGGACTTAAGCATACAGAAAAAATAGTAATGAGTCTTATAAAATATTTTTCAAGCATTTGTTTTTAATCACAGAGCAAAGGATTAATTAGTTGGTCACCAGACTTTTATTTGGGAAACTGTGTCAAGCTCCAGTCCGGTCATACCGCACATACAAATTCCTTCCCTCACACATTTTCATCTTGGGGCATGCTGTGGTTTAGGGCATGCTGTGATGTTGAAAAGTTTACCGTTTCCTCTCGCTGGGCAGGTATTTAATGAGAAAGTCTGCATTCCAGAAAACTGGGGAGTCAAGTGAAGCTTGTTGTTCAGTTAAAAACATGTCTTTTGCAGTGATTCCTTTTTATCCTGTCTTCTTCAGTCAACTCTCTTCTCATTTCAAATAATTGGATTTTATTAAAAAATGCAAGGCAAAGAGGAAAAAGAAGTCTTTCCCCAGGACACTCCATTGAGGATGCTCTCTTTGCCGGCAAGTGAGAAGTCGGCACTTCTAGAAATGCTCTGAGCAAGACTGGCTGTAAGTGGCAACAGAGCAGCCAGTGAGCTCGTGAGATTTCCTGAGCTGTGAGTCAGTTGTTTGTAATTGGAGGAACATGCTCAGAGCATTCTCAGCCTTTACAAAGTTGATAATGGCTGCAGCACATGGTGACAGTTTCTTCCTCAAGTGACCAGGGTTCATCTTCTGCTCTTTGAGTACCATAACCACGTCCTGAGTGAAGGTTAGCTGGGCACCCATTTCTTCTTCCTCTAAAGCCTCATTCTCTTTCAGCCAACACTCACTGATGAGACAGAGGTTCTCTTGCTGCTTTTTCTGTGCTGGCCTTTCTGAACTACATAAAGAGGTACATGGGTGCCAACACTAGGTCTAACCAAGAGTCTCAAAATGGGGGATGTGGGAGATGGCAAGGAGGGCAAAGCCCTAAAGGAAGCACTTGGAACCAGGCAGCCTATTAAATGGTATCTCTTGTCATAACTTTGCTGGTGACCCGGGAAGTTTTCCTTATGGCTTTTGTTAAACTTGCCAATTCCTTTCCAGCTCAAGGAAATGCTATCATGGCATTCTGAGCCAGGAAGGAATAGTATCTTTCCTTTAATGAGCCAGGACTTCATTCACTGTGAATGTGAACTATTCCTCTCACATCTGGGATTCATCTGTTCAACCACAAAATGTTGGTTAGGAAAGAAAGAATTTAGTAGAGAAAGTGATAGTCAAGGCCAGCCCATTGTGAATTGGCTTTAGTTATAAGAAATAGAAAATGGCTGAGAATCAGGTGAAAGCTACTGATGGCCATATAATGTTCAAGGAAGCACACAGCTCCTCACCCTCTTTGTTCACTTCGAACTTGCTTTCGTTTTCTCTTCATTTGAGGCCCCTATCTCAAGTCCCTGTCTTCAGTGCAAGCAGCCCATCCCTGAAAATTCCATTTTGTTCCTCTAAGTGACAGACAAGAGGCGTGGGGAAGGAGGAGGGAAGAGGATATTCTGCTTCAGCATGCAGGGAAACTTGCTTCTGACATACCCCAGTTTAGGATGACGGCAAGCTCCCCAGGTATCCTTGTTTGAAAATCATGTTTAGACTCCAGTCAGACCCGATTATCACTACATGTGACATTACTCCTGTGAAATAATGCATTTTGGGTCTCTAAAATGCCTTCTTTCAACAGGGCTCTGGAAAATACAATTGATTCATAAATTGATTTTTGCAAAACTGCTGGTTGTGCTAATTTCTATAGGTCTTAGATTTTATTACCTTTTAGTGGCTGTAATCCCAGTTTGTTGAATTCTTCTTTCTTATTATTCAGTTGGTAAAAAACTTTTCTAAACTCATTATTTGTCCCATAAAACAGGGCTGAAACTGTGCATACTTGTCCCCAAATTGCTTTCTGGTCCAGTAGCTACTATCCACTTGGACTATTCATTTCAACTGCTAAACCACAAAAATAGGTATCTTTTGTTATATACAAACAGCTTTCAGTCTGCTAATTAGGGCTAATTAGAGGGCAATTGAACTTTACTCTCCCTGTGTCTTTCTCTCTTTAAACTGTAGGCTGATGGCATTTTGCGGGCTAATGGAATGAGCGGCCTTCCTTGCGCTGCATACTCTTTTCATTATGCTGCAGCTACTCCACATTTTCTTGTCAGTGTTGCTATATAGAAACTCTAGGAGTGCAACTGTGCTTATTACACATGAGAAAGGAGGCTAATTTAAGGTGCATGGATAGAGCTTGTCTGGTTCTAAGGAAAATCTTCAGTGTGGGGTGGAAGAAGGTGACAAGAGCAGGTAATCCCTTAGAATTCACTTATTCTCTGTGTTATTTGGAGATAGTTTTCTCCCTGAAGGTAAAAGCACTAGACTTTTCTGCTACTCTGTTTCATATTATTAACTGACATGATTTCTTTTGTTCCTTTTATCAACTCTATGGAGTGAACAGTTTTCTTTGCCCCATTTCTCTGAGGAATAGGCGGGGAAAGTTCCCTGGAGAGAGAACAGGGCACAGTAGGAAAGGGATGGTCTTTGGAGTCAGTCAGCTTGGTGTTCAGTTTCTGCTTTACCCTTCCTATCATTTCCTTGGGCACATTACTGAAACAGCTGGAGTTTTATTTTCCCTCATTTGTTCAGGGAATAACCAGACTCTGTAGTTTGGTGAGACTCAGAGTCAAGAGTTAAGCTGAATGAGCTCAAGATCCATTCATATGCCAAACTCTCCTTGAAATTCTGCTATGTGCCACATGCTTTAAGACGTTAGAAGTACAAAGATAAACAAGATGCTATCCGTGTCTTCCAAGGAGATTTGCTCCGATGGGGAAGATAGTCAGGGGAACAGAAAATCACAAGACAGTGGGACATGCACTGTGGTGTGTATAGTGGCTAGAGGAGGACAGCGGTGGAGGTCACCGAGTCTGTTTGTATATATTCAGGATGAGATCCCAGAGAAAGTGAGAATGAAGCTGAGTCTTTTTACAACTCACATGTGGATACACATTATATTCCTGAAAGAAGGGACTCATTACCAAACTGAACGACAGGTGCAGTAAGGGTAACGATGCTCAGGAAGCACATGAAAGATGGCAAATGGCCAGAAAGAATTCAGGAGAGTATAAATATATAAGCTGGGGATGAGAACACAGGGTTTGAGGAGTGACTAGAGAAGCAGTTGGTGGAGAAAGGGGTTGGAGAGTTTCGGATCAAAATTAGGAAGGGTGGAGTCAGGATCTGATTATACGTATTTTCTGATTCCAAATCCTTTTTTATCACAGTCCTCATCTAGCCCAGCATATGTGTGTGTGTGTGTATAGTCACATGATGAAATGAGTACTTCATGTTTTTACCACTCAAGAGATGGTACTTTTTTTTTACAACTCACATGTGGATAACACATTATATTCCTGTTCTAAAGGACCAGAGCTGTCAACATACTATGAGCAAAGGCTTGGCTATATTTTTACTTTGTTATCTGTCCCTAGAAGACAGAACAATTCAAACCATTAGAAGCTGTCTGTAAAATATTGAAGCTTTACAAATTGTCTTTGATGAGATAAAGTACAAACCAAGAAAAAAAGCAAAATGAATTTCAGCAGTAGACAGTTACCATTTTATCCAAAGTGAGGACCAACCATTCTAATGGACTAAGAACAGTAAATATTTCTCCAGTGACTGGTGAGTTGTAGAGAGAATTCTACAAGTAGGCTATGTTTTGCATTTGAATTAGTATAAATTTAGATTCACAGATATGTGGATAATGGATAGATAGGTAACTTATCTGTATAGGGAAGTAGCTGCTACATTTGTCTTTCAATATGTGTAGTGGAAGACCTGGAGTCTGTATAGAATGTAAATTTTCTGGCCCAGGAATGTCAGTTTGATAATGAACGTAGATAAATTTGTGTGTTTTAAGTGAGATCCTGTGTTATTCCAATCTTCCAACCAAGACTATTTGATGGCAGAAGGCACAATGAAAATATCTAAGAATGAAAGAGTAAATAAATACACAACACAAAAATAATGTAGCCCATATCTAATACCTAATATATTCAAATATTTACAGTAAATGGGCTCCTTACAAGAGTGTGATTTGGAAAAAATAGACCAGAGTTCATATACATTTTATCCTTGTTCTGACAAACATATGACCTTGATATTTCTCCCTTTAAGGGTACAAAATATAATTTAAAAATATAGTCTACAACTGAGTGTCTTTAAAGGCAATTCCATCTTCCTACTGTTTTTCTTACAAACTAGGAGAATAATTCCATATTCTGAATTACAAGGTTTTTTTTCTTTTTTTATGGGGGTGATGGGGGTGAGGCGAGGAGGAGGTTAGTCATTCCCATGGCTCCTGGGAAAATTATCACAGTATTTGTACTTGTAATACTGTATTTGCTAAAAAGACGAAGGCAGAGGGGAACAGATTCCCATCTCTTTTGTACTTCCTTTGTTTAATTTTGTTTAACTTCTACTCCTCAAGATCTTAACAGTTTCTCCCATGTTTATATATATTTTTATTTCATACTCATAACTCCCACAGCTAAATATCCTTCTTGACTTGGTCAGGGTATGTCCAATGTGCAGTAAAAGGGTTGCATTTTCCATTTCTGCTACAGCTGAAGAGCTACAATTATATTACCAATTCTGTAAGCACACAGCATATATCTAAAATAAAATACGATTTTCTATATCCCTGTAGTGGGCTTTTTTCCATTTGCTCCTCTATATCATTCTTCAGGTTTCTCCTCTTATTCTATGTCCCAGGAGGCTGCTCAGAAGGGACTGTGACACTCAGTT
Organism: Smutsia gigantea; assembly: GCA_032199065.1. Lineage (NCBI taxonomy): Eukaryota > Metazoa > Chordata > Mammalia > Pholidota > Manidae > Smutsia > Smutsia gigantea. Next base: position 484,509 of record JAVSCE010009311.1, read on the forward strand.
TCTTTCCCCCTGGCTTTCTGTGGGGCTCAGTCACCAGGAGTGCCTGGTGGGAAACTGGAGGACACAGGAAAGGCAAGCTGGACTCGCTCCCTGGGCTCCCACCCACTGGTCCGGGCATTGGCAGTGTCAGATCCCTCCTCTACTGGCCAGACCTCCCTTCCTCCACGCGCAGGCCTCAATCCGCTCCAGGCATCCCCGCTTCTTGCTGCATCATCCCTGGGGCTGGTTGGGAGGCTCAGGAATGCCTACCTCACCCTCCTCGGTTGGTTTCCCTTGCCTGGCCCACCCTTTGTGTCTTCATTAGAACTCTCTTTAATCATTTCTCTTGAACATGCCATCTGTTTCTTGCCAGAACTCGGCTACAATTTCCTAGAGCCAAAAGGGATGAAAACAGTGAGAATAAATAACAAATTTGGGCATTGAATCAACTAATTTTTTTCCCCTGCATTTCAATATATCACATACAGCAAATATATATGAATATGAAGTATACAATCCCTGAAAAAAATAAAAGGAGGTCTAGTTAGGAATTTTAAATAATTGGTATGATACCATGTCTAGCATTTGCTGTACATTAACAACATGCAAGTGGCTCCAATTTGCTCTGAAAAACCAAGCCATTTTTCTTCCGTCCTGGAAGGCCAGTTTTATTATTTTTTTAATGTGCACTATTTTAATACAGGGAGATATGCAAAAGATGCCATAGTAGATGCCAACCCCAGATGACCTCAAAGCCATAGTATTGATCATTACAGAGGCTCTTCAGCGTCTTTTCTAGAACACTCGGATAAGAGCAAAATCCTGCCTTCCCATCAATGGGCCTATGCTTAAAGCCAAGCTTCACAGTGTAACGACTTACCGCTTACTCCATTAATGCAATTTGGGGGCTTTGTTTTGTTCTATTTCGTGGCTCATTTCTTGCTCCACACTGCCTTGGTCTCTCCAGTGCTGCTTCCTACCATAAGTTAGAAATGAATTTTTTAAAATAAGCACTTGTACTTTGAACCATAAAACAAAACCTGAAGCTGAAATCAAAGGAAGAAGGTAAATTACTTTTAGTGCTCTGCAAAGAAACTTTCACTTGGCTATTTCCTGTTGTTTTGAAACTCTGAAAATCAATACAGAAACATATCATATTCTGAAGGCAGGTCATCTGTGCATGAGGTGTTTTTAACAGTTGGCTTTGAAGGGGATTCTTGTGGCCCCTTGACATGAATCTACAGTTCCTGGCACTAAGTGTCCCCATGAAACTACATTTGCGCTCAGGCTATCCATCTCAATGGTTATTACTTTTTACTGTTCCAGGCTCCCATCTTCTATTATAGATTCACTGATAGATCAATATGACAGAGGCAAGATGAAAGTCAGTTAGCTGCACATGTCTATTATGAGCCTGAAAATTCAGACACACATTTCTCCTGACAAAAGCCAGGTACGTAACTGAGTCGTTACGTGTCTGGGTGGTTTTCTGGTCCTTTCTGTACAAACTCACGTTTCTTGACATCTTTCTTAATTTTGAGGTCCTCATAGCCTGACAGAGAGTTAGGAGTGAGTGGTTCCCTAGGGGAGAGAGTGATTTTAAAATACAATCTTCACTTTTGAAAAGAAAGAACAAAACACATTTGCTGCTACACTGAGGCGGTAAAAAGTAGTGCTGACATGCTCAGTTTCTATACCAGAGGCAAGCGAATTGTAAAACCAAGTGATGGTTCAAAGTCAAGGGAAGAATCTTTGTAGTCCTCTAGTGGGTAATGGGAATGAGGAAACTGGCTTGGGGTTGGTTGGAAACCTCATGTTACCTCTGGGGTTGATCACATCAGTTATTAATCAGCAATCATTAGAGAAAGTGGTAGAAATCTGCTAAAAATTTTAGCCACTGTCCACAAGATGGTCTAGAATATCTATTAACATCAGTGGGGAGAGGGTGCTTGAGTGACACCTTGGAGAATGAAGAGATGGCTGGTGACAGAGGCTGAGAGTCGGTACTTTCATACTTTAAGATTTCGGCTCTTATTGCAAGTTCTCATGGTTGGATTTCTGAGGTTCATATCAAGAGATATGAAACTTGAGAAGTCTATCAAAGGTCACTAGAAAGTCAATGAAAATCTAGACCTTTTAAAATTCATTAATTTATTGTCTTATGGATGGATTTAATAAATGCTATTAAGTTCTTACTGTGTACCAGACACTGTGCAAGGTGTTGAGGTTAGAAAGAGGCTCTTTTCCTACCTTCAAATAGCTTATGATCCAGTGGCAGAGACACACAGGTGGGACAGGCAGCTGAGTGAAAAATACACACAGCCAGGGCAACACACTGCTTTCATAAAGACTTACCCAAATAATCAAGAATCAAAGATCCATACTTAAAGATCCAAAGAAGACATTACAACAGATGCCTATGGGGGGAGGAAGTGGCAGGAAGAAATGAGGATAAGGGAACAATGAGTGAATGAATGAATGAATGAATGATGGTGACAAAAGAAAGACATTGCCCAAGTCTGGCACTATTTTGCTGTGAACTGGTTTGGGTGGTGGGGGGAACCCTAGAAAGCACTATACTGTGCAGTATGAGCACAGAGGACTGCTAGCAACACGGAGGGGGCACTTAGCCCAAATGGGTTTAGGAGAAGCCACCAGCAGAGGCAGCAGGAGCTAGAAAGGAGAGTGAATGGCGCTCATTAGGTGAACTAAAGAAGCATCATCTTTGTCTATATACCCATTGATGTATTTATCTATTCTGTATTGTGGTAGAAGATGCATAACATGAGGTCTACCCTTTTAACAAATGTTGAAGTACAGTTTACTATAAGCACAATGCTGCATTGCAGATCTCTAGAACTTTCATCTTGCATGACTGAAAATTTATACCCATTGAAGAGCAACTCCTCCTTCCCTCTGTTCCCCAGTGTATTTATCTTTTTTCAGTTTCCAATTTGAATTTCTCCCCCTGCAGCACCCCCAGAAACAAGGAAGCATTTATTGAAAGGCAAGAGAGAGAACAACATGTCGTTTACTACGTCAGAAGGGAGGGCTGCCAAGAGTTCACGTGACTATTGGATCGCAAAAGCCCCTACAAATTACATTGAGAAAATCTGACTTTTATTTGGTGCCAAAGGAAGCCAGTGAAATTTTTTGTGTAAGGGTGTGAAATGGTCAGGATATCCCCATCACAACCATCACTCTGGGGACACTTAGGAGAGTGAACCAGAGGAGTGAAAAACCCGAGGCAAGTGAACCATCCTGGAAAAATTGGTAATTGAGACAAAAATAAAGAGGGTCTGAATGGAGGGGTGGCACAGGGGCAGTGTGACAAGCTCCCAGGTGAGGAGTGACAGAGGGAGCAGGACAAGTGACCGTGTCATAAACTGTCCATTTACTCAGTTTCAAGAGCAAGCAAGTCAAACCTCAAACCTGCTGCTTGAAGAAAGGCAGAGAACATGGGGTTAGGAGCAGCTCTGAGAGTGCCTGACGTGACTGTAGTTTACACACTGAAGCTGTCCTCCGTGTACAAACCCCAAGAAATGACAAGTGGTGTCTTTTTCTTTTACAGATCAATGTAAGAGCAAGCAGATCATGAGTCAGCGTTGCAGAAAACAATATAAGGACAGGAAGAGCTGGAGTGCTGTGAAAGGCAGTGTCTAGTACTGAATGTCACAAATTCTCCATTATTTCATTTTTTAAATGTGCCAAATGTAGTCAATAAACATGTGGTTCTGAAGAAACGATACTACGGATTTTGTTTTATCTTGGCTATAAAGCGCTTCTGATCAATACCACATTTCTATGAAATAAATAAGGAACGAACCAATGTCCTGGGATTTGAGAGTGTTAGAAAAAGAGGCTAAGATAAAGACCAAGCCATGCTTTGGCAAGAGATGGGATAAGCATGTATATGTTTTGTTTTGTTTTATTAAGGTATTATTGATATATACTCTTATGAAGGTTTCACATGAAAAAACAATGTGGTGACTACATTTACCCATATTATCAAGTCCCCACCCATACCCAATGCAGTCACTGTCCATTAGTGTAGTAAGATGCCACAGAGTCACTGTTTGCCTTCTCTGTGCTACACTGTTTTCCCATGACCCCTCACACCATGTGTACTAAACATAATACCCCTCAATCCACTTCTCTCTCCCTCCCCACCCGCCTTCCCACACCCCTCCCCTTTGGTAACTAGTTCCTTCTTGGAAGCTGTAAGTCTGCTGCTATTTTGTTCCTTCAGTTTTGCTTCGTGGTTATATTCCACAAAGGAGGAAAATCACTTGACACTTGTCTTTCTCCTCCTGGTTTATTTCACTGAGCATAATATCCTCCAGCTCCATCCATGTTGTTGCAAATGGTAGGATCTGTTTCTTTCTTATGGCTAAATAGTATTCCATTGTGTATATGTACCACATTTTCTTTTTCAATTCATCTACTGATGGACACTTAGGTTGCTTCCATATCTTGGTTATTGTAAATAGTGCTGCAATAAACATAGGGGTGCATATGTCTTTTTGAATCTGAGAAGTTGTATTCTTTGGGTAAATTCCAAGGAGTGGGATTCTCAGGTCAAATGGTATTTCTATTTTTAGTTTATTGAGGAACCTCCATATTGCTTTCCACAATGGTTGAACTAGCTTACATTCCCACCAGCAGTATAGGAGGGTTCCCCTTTCTCTGCATCCTCACCAGCATTTGTTGTTCCTAGTCTTTTGGATGTTGGCTATCCTTACTAGTGTGAGGTGATGCCTCATTGTGGTTTTAATCTGCATTTCCCTGATGATTAGTGATGTGGAGCATCTTTTCATGTGTCTTTTGAATATCTGAATTTCTTCTTTGGAGAATTGTCTCTTCATATCCTCGGCCCATTTTTTAATCAGGTTATTTGCTTTTTGGGTGTTGCGGCATGTGAGTTCTTTATATATCTTGGATGTTGACCCCTTGTCGGATATATCATTTACAAATATATTTTCCCATACTATAGGATGCCTTTTTGTTCTGTTGATGGTGTCCTTTGCTGTACAGAAGCTTTTTAGTTTGATGTGGTCCCATGTGTTCATTTCTCTTTCTCGAGGAGATGCATTCAGGAAGAAGTTGCTCATGTTTATATTCAGGAGATTTTTGCCTATGTTGTCTTCTAAGAGTTCTTTGGTTTCATGACTTACATTCAGGTCTTTGATCCATTTTTCGTTTACTTTTGTGTATGGGGTTAAACAATAATCCAGTTTCATTCTCTTGCATGTAGCTGTCCAGTTTTGCCAACACCAGTTGTTGAAGAGGCTATTTCCCCATTGTATGTCCATAGCTCCTTTATTGTATATTAATTGACCATATATGGTTGGGTTTATATCTGGGCTCTCTAGTTTATTCCATCAGTCTATTGTTTTGTTCTTGTGCCAGTAGCAATTATCTTGATTACTGTGGCTTTGTAGTAGAGCTTGAAGTTGGGGAGCATAATACCCCTACCTTTATTCATCCTTCTCAGGATTGCTTTGGCTATTCAGGGTCTTTTGTGGTTCCATATGAATTTTAGAACTATTTGCTCTAGTTCATTGTAGAATGCTGTTAGTATTTTGATAGGAATTGCTTTGAATCTGTAGATTGATTTAGGAAGGATGTCTATTTTAACAATATTAATTCTTCCTAATTATGAGCATGGGATGTGTTTCCATTTATTGGTATCTTCTTTAATTTCTCTAGTGAGTGTCTTGTAATTTACAAAGTATAGGTCTTTCACTTTGGTTACGTTTATTTCTAGGTATTTTATTCTTTTTGATGCAACTATGAATGGAATTGTTTTCCTGATTTCTCTTTCTGCTGGTTCATCATTAGTGTATAGGAATGCAACAGATTTCTGTGTATTAATTTTGTATCCTGCAAATTTGCTGAATTCAGATATTAGATCTAGTAGTTTTGGAGTGGATTCTTTAGGGTTTTTTATATACACTATCATGTCATCTGCAAACAGGGACAGTTAACTTCTTCCTTACCAATCTGGATGCCCTTTATTTCTTTGTGTTGTCTGATTGCTGTGGTGAGGACCTCCAGAACTATGTTGAATAGAAGTGGGGAGAGTGGGCATCCTTGTCTTGTTCCAGATCTTAAAGGAATGGATTTCATCTTCTTGCTGTTAAGTGTGAGGATGGCTGTGCGTTTGTCATATATGGCCTTTATTATGTTGAGGTACTTGCCCTCTATACCCATTTTGTTGAGAGTTTTTATCATGAATGGATATTGAGTTTTGTCAAATGCTTTTTCGGCATCTATGGAGATGATCATGTGGTTTTTGTCCTTCTTTTTGTTGATGTGGTGGATGATGTTGATGAATTTTCTAATATTGTACAATCCCTGTATCCCTGGAATAAATCCTACTTGATCAAGGTAGATGATATTTTTGATACATTTTTTATTTGGTTTGCTAATATTCTGTTGAGTATTTTTGCATCTATGATCATCAGGGATATTGGTCTGTAATTTTCTTTTTTTGTGGTGTCTTTGCCTGGTTTTTTGTACTAGAGTGATGTTGATCTCATAGAATGAGTTTGGGAGTATTCCCTCCTCTTCTACTTTTTGGAAAACTTTAATGAGGATGGGTATTAGGTCTTCACTAAATGTTTGATAAAATACAGCAATGAAGCCATCTGGTCCAGGGGTTTTGTTCTTAGGGAGTTTTTTGATTACCAATTCAATTTCTTTGCTGGTAATTGGTCTGTTCAGATTTTCTGTATCTTTTTGGGTCAGCCTTGGAAGGCTGTATTTTTCTAGAAAGTTGTCCATTTCTTCTAGGTTATCCAGTTTGTTAGCATATAATTTTTCATAGTATTCTCTAATAGTTCTTTGTATTTCTGTGCTGTCCACTGTGATTTTTCCTTTCTCATTTCTGATTCTGTTTATGTGTGTAGACTCTTTTTTTCTTGATAAGTCTGGCTAGGGATTTATCTATTTTGTTTATTTTCTCGAAGAACCAGCTCTTGTTTCATTGATTCTTTCTATTGTTTTATTCTTCTAGATTTTATTTATTTCTGATCTAATCTTTATTATGTCCCTTCTTCTACTGACGTTGGGTCTCATTTGTTCTTCTTTTTCTAGTTTCGATAATTGTGAGTTTAGACTGTTCATAAGGGACTGTTTTCTTTCTTGAGGTAGGTCTGTATTGCAGTATACTTTCCTTTTATCAAGGCCTTCACTGCATCCTACAGATTGTTTTCTTTATTTTGGTATTATTAATGTACAATTACATGAGCAACATTATGGTTACTAGACTCCCCCTATTATCAAGTCCCCACTAGATACCCCATTACAGTCCCTGTCCATAAGCATAATAAGATGCTATAGAATCACTATTTGTCTTCTCTGTGTTATAATGCCTCCCCATATACCACTCCCCGCTACATTATATGTGCTAATCGTAATACTCCTTTTTCCCCTTTATCCCTTCCTTCCCACCCATCTTCCCCAGTCCCTTTCCCTTTGGTAACTGTTAGTCCATTCTTGGGTTCTGTAAGTTTGCTGCTGTTTTGTTTCTTCAGTTTTTTCTTTGTTCTTATACTCCACAGATGAGTGAAATCATTTGATACTTGTCTTTCTCTGCCTGGCTTATTTCACTGGGCATAATACCCTCTATGTCCATCCATGTTGTTGAAAATGGTAGGATTTGTTTTCTTCTTATGGCTGAATAATATTTCATTGTGTATATGTACCACATCTTCTTTATCCATTCATCTACTTATGGGCACTTAGGTTGCTTTCATGTCTTGGCTATTGTATATAGTGCTGCAATAAACATAGGGGTGCATATGTCTTTTTGAATCTGAGAAGTTGTATTCTTTGGGTAAATTCCAAGGAGTGGGATTCTCAGGTCAAATGGTATTTCTATTTTTAGTTTTTTGAGGAACCTCCATATTGCTTTACACAGTGGTTGAACTACCTTACATTCCCACCAGCAGTGTAGGAGGGTTCCCCTTTCTCTGCATCCTCACCAGCATTTGTTGTTCTTAATCTTTTTGATGCTGGCCCTCCTTACTGGTGTGAGGTGATATCTCATTGCAGTTTTAATTTGCAGTTCTCTGATGATAAGCGATGTGGAGCATCTTTTCAAGTGCCTGTTGGCCATCTGAATTTCTTCTTTGGAGAAGTATCTGTTCAGAATCTTTGCCCATTTTTAACTGGCTTATTTGATTTTTGTTTATGGATGCGCGTGAGCTCTTTATATAATTTGGATGTCACCCCCTAATTGGATATGTCACTTATGAATATATTCTCTCATACTGTAGGATGTCTTTTTTTTCTATTGGTGGTGTCCTTTGCTGTACAGAAGCTTTTTAGTTTGATATTATCCAACTTGTTCATTTTTGCTTTTGTTTCTCTTGCCTGGGAAGATAGGTTCATGAAGAAGTTGCTCATGTTTATGTCGAAGAAATTTTTGCCCATGTTTTTTTCTAAGAGTTTTATGGTTTCATGACTTACATTCTGTTCTTTGATCCATTTTGAGTTTACTTTTGTGTATGGGGTCAGACAATAATCCAGTTTCATTCAGTTACATGTAGCTGTCCAGTTTTGCCAACACCAGCTGTTAAAGAGGCTGTCATTTCCCCATTGTATATCCACGGCTCCTTTATAGTCTGTTAATTGACCATATATGCTTGGGTTTATATCTGGGCTCTCTAGTCTGTTCCCGGGTCTATGGGTCTGTTCTTGTGCCAGTACCAAATTATCTTGATTACTGTGGCTTTGTAGTAGAACTTGAAGTCAGGGAGTGTAATTCTCCATGCTTTATTCTTCCTTCTCAGGATTGCTTTGGCTATTCGGGGTCTTTTGTGGTTCCATATGAATTTTAGAACTATTTGCTCGAGTTCATTGTAGAATGCTATTGGTATGTTGAAAGGCATTGCACTGAATCTGTACATTGCTTTAGGCAGGATGACATTTTGACAATATTAATTCTTCCTATCCATGAGCACAGGATATGTTTCCATTTATTGGTTTCTTCTTTAATTTCTTATGAGTGTCTTGTAGTTTTCAGAGTATAAGTCTTTCACTTCCTTGGTTAGGTTTATTCCTACGTATTTTATGGTTTTTGATGCAATTGTGAGTGGAATTATTTTCCTGATTTCTCTTTCTGCTAGTTCATTGTTAGTGTATAGGAATGCAACAGAATTGTGTGTATTAATTTTGTATCCCACAACTTTACTGAATTCAGATATTAGATCTAGTAGTTTTGGAGTCGATTCTATAGGGTTTTTTATGTACCATATCATGTCGTCTGCAAACAGGGACAGTTTGACTTTTTCGTTACCAATCTGGATGCCTTTTATTTCTTTGTAGTGTCTGATTGCCATGGCTAGGACCTCTAGAACTATGCTGAATAAAAGTGGGGAGAGTGGGCATCCTTATCTTCCCAATCTTAAAGGAAAAGCTTTCAGCTTCTCACTATTAAGTATAATGTTGGCTGTTATTTTGTCATGTATGGCCTTTATTATGTTGAGGTACTTGCCCTCTATACCCATTTTGTTGAGTTTTTATCATGAATGGGTGTTGAAGTTTGTCGAATGCTTTTTCAGCATCTATGGAGATGATCATGTGGTTTTTGTCCTTCTTTTTGTTGATGTAGTGGATGATGTTGATGGATTTTCTAATGTTGTACCATCCTTGCATCCCTGGGATGAATCCCACTTGATCATGATGGATGATCCTTTGATGTATTTTTGAATTCGGTTTGCTAATATTTTGTTGAGTATTTTTGCATCTACGTTCATCAGGGATATTGGTCTGTAATATTCTCTTTTTGTGGTGTCTTTGCCTGGTTTTGGCATTAGAGTGATGTTGGGAGTATTCCCTCCTCTTCTGCTTTTTGGAAAACTTTAAGGAGGATGGGTATTAGGTCTTTACTAAATGTTTGATAAAATTCAGCAGTGAAACCATCTGGGCCAGGTGTTTTGTTCTTAGGTAGTTTTTTGATTACCAATTCAATTTCTTTGCTGGTAATTGGTCTATTCAGATTTTCTGTTTCTTCATAGGTCAGCCTTGGAAATTTTTATTTTTTCGAAAGTTGTCCATTTCTTCTAGGTTATCCAGTCTATTAGTATATAATTTTTCATAGTATTCTCTAATAATTCTTTGCATTTCTGTGGTGTCCGTAGTGATTTTTCCTTTCTCATTTCTGATTCTTTTCATTTGTGTGGACTCTCTTTTTTTCTTGATAAGTTTGGCTAGGAGTTTATCTATTTTGTTTATTTTCTCAAAGAACCAGCTCCTGCTTTCATTGATTCTTTCTATGGTTTTATTCTTCTCAATTTTATTTATTTCTGCTTTAATCTTTATTATGTCCCTCCTTCTACTGACATTCGGCCTCATTTGTTCTTTCTTTCCAGTTTCATTAATTTTGAGTTTAGACTGTTCATTTGGGATTGTTCTTCTTACCTGAGGTAGGCCTGTACTCCTGTATGTTTTCCTCTTAGCATGGCCTTTGCTGCATCCCACAGATTTTGCAGTGTTTAATTATTGTTCTTTTGTCTCCATATATTGCTTGATCTCTATTTTTATTTGGTCATTGAGTCATTGATTATTTAGGAGCATGTTATTAAGCCTCCATGTGTTTGTGGGCTTTTTCATTTTCTTTGAGTAATTTATTTCTAGTTTCATACCTTTGTGATCTGTGAAGCTGGTTGGTACAATTTCAATCTTTTTGAATTTTCTGAGGTTCTTTTTGTGGCCTAGGATGTGATCTATTCTTGAAATGTTCCATGTGTACTTGAGAATATGTGTATCCTGTTGCTTTTGCATGGAGTTTTCTGTAGATGTCCGTCAGTTCCATCTGTTCTAATAGGTTGTTCAGTACCTCTGTCTCTTTATTTTCTGTCTGATTGATCTGTCCTTTGGAGTGAGTGGTTTGTTGAAGTCTTCTTAAATGAATGCATTGCATTCTATTTACCCCTTTAATTCTGTTAGTATTTGTTTCAAAAATATAGGTGATCCTGTGTTGGGTGCATAGATATTTATAGAAGTTATATCCTCTTGTTGGACTGGCTCATTTATCATTATGTAATATCCTTCTTTGTCTATTGTTACTTTCTTTGTTTTGATGTCTATTTTGTCTGATACAAGTACTGCAACTCCTGCTTTTTTCTCCCTATTAGTTGCATGAAATATCTTTTTCCATCCCTTTACTTTCAGTCTGTGTATGTCATTGGGTTTGAAGTGAGTCTCTTGTAGGCAGAATATAGATGGGTCTTGTTTTTTTATCCATGCAGTGACTCTACGTCTTTTGATTGATGCATTCAGACCATTTACATTTAGGGTGATTATCGATAGGTATGTACTTATTGCTGTTGCAGGCTTTAGATCTGTGATTACCAAAGGTTCAAGGGTAATTCCCTTACTATATAACAGTCTAATTTAACTCACTTCATATGCTATTACAAACACAACCTAAATATTCTTTTTTTTCCTCCTTTTTTCTTCCTCCTCCATTCTTTGTATGTTAGAATCATATCCTGTATTTTTTGTCTATCCCCTGGGTGACACCTATTTAGCCTTAGGAATACTTCCAACTATAGTATTCCTTCCAAAATGCACTGTAAAGGTGGTTTGTGGGAGATAAATTCTCTCAGCTTTTGCTTATCTGAAAATTGTTTAATCCCTCCTTCATATTTAAATGATAACCTTGCTGGGTATAGTATTCTTGGTTCAAGGCCCTTCTCTTCATCAAGCATTAAATATATCATGTCACTCCCTTCTGGACTATAAGGTTTCTGTTGAGGAATCTGATGATAGCCTGATGTGTTTTCCTTTGTATGTGATCTTTTTTCTCTCTCTAGATGCTTTTAAAAGTCTGTCTTTATCCTTGATCTTTGCTATTTTAATTATTATATGTATTGATGTTGTCTCCCTTGAGTCCCTTGTGCTGGGAGATCTGTGCACCTCCATGGCTTGAGAGACTATCTCCTTCCCCAGATTGGGGAAGTTTTCAGCAATTACCTACTCAATGACACTTTCTCTTTTATCTCTCACCTCTAATAGTACCCCTATTATGGGAATATTGTTCAATATGGATTGGTCACGCAGTTCTTTCAATATTCTTCCATTCTTAGAGATCCTTTTTCTCTCTGTGCCTCAGCTTCTTTGTATTCCTCTTGTCTAATTTCTATTCCATTTACCATTTCTTCTACCACATCTAATCTGCTTTTAAATCCCTCCATTGTATGTTTCATTTCAGATATGGAGTTTCTTAATGATTGAATCTCCATCTTAAATTGGTTCCTGAGTTCTTGAATATTTTTCTGTACCTTCATAAGGATGTTTACGATTTTTATTTTGAACTCTCTTTCAGGAAGATTGGTGAGTTCAGTTTCATTTCATCGTTTTTGTGAGATTTTGGTCTGAACCGTGATCTTTTGATGTTGCATATTTCTGTGTGGTGCCCTCTAGTGCCCAGAAGCTCCAGTGTCTGGAGCTGCTCATCCCCTAGAGTGAGGTTGGGGGTCATACGGGAGTGGAGCTGGTGCCCTGTTTTGTGAGGTCTGCTCTGTTAGATAGCTCTGTATGTAGTCTGGTGCAGCCTTCTTTCCTGTTGCTGTTTTAGGGTTAGTTGTATTAACTATATTTTCACACTATCTGTGGCTTTGGGAGGAGTTCTCTGTCTCACCTCTTGGGCCGCCATCTTGAATCTCCTGTCCCACAGATTATGCGGTGTTGAATTATTGTTGTCAGTTGTATCCATATATTGCTTGATCTCTGTTTTCATTTGGTCATTGATCCATTGGTTATTTAGGAGCATGTTGTGAAGCCACCATGTTTTTGTGGGATTTTTCATTTTCTTCGCTAAATTTATTTCTAGCTTCATACTTTTGTGGTCTGAGAAATTGGTTGGTACAATTTCAATCTTTTTGGATTTACCAAGGCTCTTTTTGTGGCCTAGTATATGATCTATTCTTGAAATGTTTCATTTACACTTGAGAAAAATGTGTATTGTGCTGCTTTGGGTGTAGAGTTCTGTAGATGTCTGTTAGGTCCATCTGTTCTAATGTGTTGTTCAGTGCCTCTGTCTCCTTATTTATTTTCTGGCTGATTTATCTGTCCTTTGGATTGAGTGGGGTGTTGAAGTCTCCTAGAATGTATGCATTGCATTCTATTTCCCCTTTTAATTCTTTTACTATTTGTTTCACATATGTAGGTACTCCTATGTTGGGTGCACAGATATTTAAAATAGTTGTATCTTCTTGTTGGACTGACTCCTTTATCATTGTGTAATGTCCTTCTTTGTCTCTTGTGACTTTCTTTGTTCTGACGTATATTTTGTCTGATACAAGTACTGCAACTCCTGCTTTTTTCTCCGTATTAGTTGCATGAAATAACTTTTTCCATCCCTTCACTTTTAGTCTGTGTATGTCTTTGGGTTTAAAGTGAGTGTCTTGAAGGCAGCATATAGGTGGGTCTTGTTTTTTTTTATCCATTCAATGATCTTTTGATTGGTGCATTCAGTCCATTTACATTTAGGGTGATTATCGATAGGTATGTACTTATTGGCATTGCAGGCTTTAGATTCGTGGTTACTAAAGGTTCAAGGTTAACTTCCTTACTGTCTAAGAGTCTAACTTAACTCACTTAATATGCTATTACAAACACAATCTAAGGTTCTTTTTTCTTCTTCTTCCTTTCTCTTCTTCCCCAATTCTTTATATATTAGGTATCATATACTGTACTCTTTGTCTATCCTTTGATTGACTTTGGGGATAGTTAATTTAATTTTACATTTGCTTAGTAATTAGCTGTTCTACTTTGTTTACTGTGATTTTATTTCTTCTGGTGACAGCTATTAAGCCTTACAAACAGTTCCATCTATAGCAGTCCCTCCAAAATACACTGTAGAGATGGTTTGTGGGAGGTAAATTCTCTCAGCTTTTGCTTATCTGGAAATTGTATCATCCCTCCTTCAAATTTAAATGATAATCTTGCTGGATAAAGTATTCTTGGTTGAAGGCCCTTCTGCTTCATTGCATTAAATACATCATGCCACTCCCTTCTGGCCTGTAAGGTTTCTGCTGAGAAGTCTGATGATAGCCTGATGGGCTTTCCTTTGTATGTGATCTTATTTCTCTCTCTGGCTGCTTATAATAGTCTGTCCTTCTCCTTGATCTGTGCCATTTTAATTACTATATTTCTTGGTGTTGTCTTCCTTGGTTCCTGTGTGTTGGGAGATCTGTGCACCTCCATGGCCTGAGAGACTATCTCCTTCCCCAGATTGGGGAAGTTTTCAGCAATCACCTCCTCAAAGACACTTTCTATCCCTTTTCCTCTCTCTTCTTCTTCTGGTACCCCTTTAATACAAATATTGTTCCATTTGGATTAGTCACACAGTTGTCTCAATATTCTTTCATTCTTAGAGATCCTTTTTTCTCTGTGCCTCAGCTTCTTTGTATTCCTCTTCTCTAATTTCTATTTCATTTACTGTCTCCTCCACCATATCTAATCTGCATTTAAAACCTTCCAGTGTATGTTTCATATCTGATACTGTATTCCATAATGATTGGATCTTCAACTGGAATTAATTTCTGAATTCTTGAATATTTTTCTGTACCTCCATGAGCATATTTATGATTTTTATTTTGAAATCTCTTTCAGGAAGATTCATGAGATTGTTTCATTTGACTCTTTCTCTGGTGTCTATATGATTTTGCTTTGAACCAGGTTCTTTGATGTTTCATGTTTGTGTGTGGCATCCTCTAGTGCCCAGAAGCTCTACTCTCTGGAGTGTCTCAGCTCCTGGAGCAATGTTGGTGGTCACAGTAGAGCAGTGCTGGTGCCTCGGGAGAGGAAAGAACTGTTTCCTGCTTCTTGGTTGCTATGCCTGTCTCCACTGAAGGAACCTGTGGGCCGAGTGCACAGGTATAAGCCTCTATGTGTTTGCAGCTGCTGTAGGTGGGGCTTCCCTCTGGCTGGCCTGATGCCAGGGCAGGTTTTGCTGGTTTGTGAACCATGTGTGGGCTGGCCAGGAGGGAGGCGCAATATGCTGTGTATCATGGATGGGGGCCTTGGAGCTGTGTAGACAGGCATGGGGCTGGATTGTATAAAGATTATGAAAGTTCCCAACCTGCTGGGAAGATTGCACCCAGACAATTTTGTCTACCTGTCCTTTCTCCTGAGCAGTAAGCTCTGTATAATCCTTGCCCCTTTAGCAGGTCTCCCACTGTTAGGAAGTCTCTCAGACTGCTCACCTTTCTTTTGTCCCAGAGCAGCTGGATATGGATCCCTGTTTTCCACAAGCACCTGGAATCTCACTCTCTCCAGGTATTCTCCCTGTTTTAGCTTTCCAACCCTCTAATCACCAGAGCACCATGCAGTGTAGGTTTTGCTCCCAGCGCAGATCTCCAGAGCTAGGTATTGAGGAATCCCAGGCCTCCACTCCCTCCATGCTTCATTTTTCTTCCTCCCACCGGTGAGCTGGGGTGGGAGACAGGCTTGTGTCCCACTGGGTCATGGCTTTGGTATGTTACCCTGTTCCACGAGGTCTATTCTTTTCTTCAGGTGTATGCAGTCTGGTGCAGCCTTCTTTCCTGTTTCTCTTTCAAGATTTGTTGTGTTAGTTATATTTTCGTGTTATGTGTGGTTTTAGGAGGAGGTTTCTGTCTCACCTGTCATGCCACCATGTTTCCAGCTCAATGTGTCAGCTCCATTTATATGTTTTTTAAGCAGCTTTGTTGAGATATAGTTCACATACCATAAAAACTACCCATTTAAAGTTTACAGTCAAATGGGTTTTAGCATAATCACAGAACTGAGTAAACATAACCACAGACTAATTTTACATTATTATTACCCCAAAAGAAATCATTGACCTCATTAGCAGTTACTCCCCAAGCTACTGCAGTTCCAGACAAGCTCTAGACTTGCCTTTTCTGGGCACTTTATATAAATGGAATCATGTAGTATGTGGTTTTTAGTGACTGGCTTCTTTCTCTTAGCATAGTGTTTTCAAGACTCATGTGTAGTAATACATACCAGTACTTCATTCCTTTTTACTGCTAAATAATATTCCATTGTGTGGGTATGTCAAATTTTGTTTATTCATTCATCAGTAGATGGACATTTGGGTTTTTCTACTTTTTGGCTATTATCTAATGCTTTTATGGAGATTTGTATACTACAAGATTTTGTGGACCTAGGTTTTCATTTCTGTTTGAATTGCTATGATTAACATTTCAATGAAGTGCTGAGCTCTTTACAAAGTGCCTGCCCCATTTCACATCCCTACCAGAAATGGATGAGGGCCCTAATTTCCATACATCCTAGCTAAAATTTGTTGTTGTTTGTCTGATTATACTCATACTAGTGAGTCAAAAGGTATCTCATTGTGAGGTTGATTTGCATTTTCTTATTTGTTTATATTTTAAATCTGTTGACTCAATTTCTTTTCTCATTATTTATAGAGTACATTTATTTCTCTTGTGTTTTTTAATCTTGTAAAATTTTGTGAAAACTCACCAAACATATATTAATGCAATGACACCACTTAACAAATAATACCAAACTCAGGGTACTGAACCATTAAGCATCTATTATTTTTTGAATCCATGACTTGGGCTGGGCTCAGGTTGGTGGTTCTGACCTGAGGTCAGGCAGGTGTCAGGGCTGGATGATTGTTGACTGATCTAAGCTGACTTTGGCAGGACAACTCAGCTCTCTCCCATGTGTGTCCTGCCCTCCAGCAAGCAAGAACAGGCATGTTCTTCCCAGACATTGGACAGATAGCATCAGCAGATGTGCCAAAGTACAAATGCTTTTTGTGCCTTCACTTCTGGTACAACTGCTTACATCTCATTGGCCAAGCAAGTCACATGGCTAAACTCAGACAGGTGGTGAAGAAATATGCTTGCTTCATGATGGGAAGAGCTACGAAGTCTCATGGCAAAGGACATGGATACCGTGAGGGTGAAGCATCTGGACCATTCATGGTATCAGTCTGCTGCATAGATTATACTATCACTCCCAAGAGAGATGGATTAGATTGGTAAGTCAGCAGCCTTTGCTTCACTGATGTCTCAGACCATAGCCACATTAGTTCTCAAATTTGCCTGTGCGAAAAACAGATCCCTCAGCTACCTTCTAGGGTTGAATAGTCTCCTGGCAGCAGCGGTTCTGTTTTTTTAAAAACAGGAAAGATATTTATGTGGCAAATTAACATTCTAAAGTTTGAAAACATCTCTGGTGCCATAACAAGAACTCAGGACAAACCTAGATCAAACATCAGCAGGTATTCTAAAATATTCTGGGAAGTGTTTAAACCTGGGATAGATGGCATTATTTAAGTATTTATAAATGTCATATCATCTGTTTTAGGAAAAGCTAATAGAATGTCTTGCAGACATTTCAGGTCCCCTAAAAATTGCTTCTGTAATCTATTTCTATAGAATCAGCCAGTGTGGAAGCAGACGTATTATGGGTCAATACCAGTGAAAGGACTCTGCACAGATATAGGATTCACAGTCCATTAAGCTTCAGGTTTGCCCTGATGTGGATTCTTCTGATGTATTACAATTATATCCTATTTTTGTTGGCTCAGTTACTATGTCAGCAAAACCAAACATTTTGGCTTGTGGCCCAGCCTCGAGCTGTCTATGGAGGGTATGTTTTTGCTTTTACCACCATGACAGTAATGAGCAACTGGCATTAGTTTGATTTGCATAATTATGTGCTTCCAACTTAGACTCTGTGTCAGTAGGAGACAACTTATTGTGATGATATCCACAGCATATTATCTGTTTTGTGCTATCAGCATTTATTTATGTAAATTCCATCATTACAAGGGGTCATTTCCCAACCTTCTACAACAAAATCACATTCTCTGCCAATAAGCAGGAAGAAAATATCAGAAGAGTAGAACTGGGTATATTTTATCATTTGCAGTTGTTGGTCAAAGAGTCAGAAAGGGTATTTTTGGTGACTGCTTGCTTATTTGTTTTTTTAGACTAGTTTGCTTTAAGGACTGACAGATATGGCGACAGTCTGAAAATCTGTGACCATTTAGAATCAATGTCATCAAGCAGGCACATTCTCTTTCTTTTTCACGTGCACATACACCACAAAGAATGTCTGACTCATCTAAGATTTTCTTTAAGAATAATTTATGGTCCAAAAATATTTGTGTTCCCTAGATGATGACTTCAATGTTTTCTCTGATAAGAAGCAGAACTCTGTAATTTATTCGTGCAAGAAATTAAAAGAAGAGCAAACTAGGATATCCCACTTGTAAAAGTACCTGAAAGAATGGGAAGGCACATGTAGAACCAAGATTTGGCAAACCAAACTTAACAACTCTGCTCACAAAACAATCATCAAGGTCAAGCTGCACAGTCACTAGAGGTAGATGGGCATCCTAAGCATGTAGCTGGAGCTGTAATTTACACATTTCTTTGATTGTTATTGCTAGTTGAGCACAAAAGGGTGTCACCATTTAATCTTACTTCAAGGAATAACAATGTAGAAAAAAAGGGAAAAAAGAAAGAAAACCGAGCAGTCAACCACTTTAAATTTAGTTGACACCTGTCAAAGGGAGCCCTTACTAAAAGGAGGATAATTAGAATATTGCTTTATTGTGAATGTGTAGTTCCCGGCCTTTTCTGTATCATGCTTCAGGCTGGTCAGAGAAGAGAGAGAAGGGGGATAACAGTAAAAATGAGAAATTCAACCAGAAATCGAATCTCACACCTCAGCAACCTTAAATTTAACAGTTGTCTTTGCAGAGGCTCTCAATGGGAGTCCAGCTCATCACCCAGCTCAAAATGAACTTAGATATGATCTAAGGAATGCAACATAAAAGCCACACTTGGGAAAGTTTGTAAAGAATACATGGGATTTCCCTGGATAACTTTCCAAGCTTCAGTGCTAAATTGAGAAACGACGGGAAGATATTCCACCAACACCAAACTGATATGTTTGTATGTATGATAATCTGATAGGGGTGTGTGTTTGTTTTCACTTAACTTTTGATATGTTGGTGGGTAGGAGGGCACCGACTCACAGCTATACAATACCCAATAACAGAATATTCTTTCCTTTTGTATAAGCATTTGGATATTCAAGTCATAACCAAATGTCTCTCATTTTTCCCTATTCTCTCCACTTCAATTGCTCTTCTCAATAATACTGCCTTTGTCTTGTATCTTATGGATGAAATACCTCCACATAAAACACACAGACTCTTTTGCCACTTTCACTTCTATTTTTACTACCTGTGGCAAATGACGCTGAATGAGGAACACAGTGACCAAATGACAGATGCCATGATGTACTGCACAAAGCATGTGATTAGGAGTCATCAGGCAGGATTTAATTCCCAGCCGTTTGTCCTATTTAGGTAACATTTGTCAGCCTTTTAACATGTTAGCTCCCCAGCTTCCTCATTTGTAAAATGCAATGGAGACCTGTAAGAGTCCTTTTAATGTGATCTTTGAAATGGCACCATGATTTATGTTATCATTTGCTTGATGGCTTGCATTTGGAATAGAACGAGAATGGAAAAGTGAGGTCTCTTGATGTTATTTCTTGTGTGGACAAGCTCTCAAAGGGAGAAGAAAAGGTGCTCAAAGAAACACAAAGTCAGGCAAACAGAGCACACATTCTCTTAGGAATACCTCCTCAAAAAGAGTTCAAATAATCGACTGGGAAGAAAGGCAGAGCTGGCCATGGAAGAAAAGCTAGAAGAAGCAAAGGTCTGGCCACTGCTTCATCTACAATGGGGGAGTTATGCCACACAGATGTCAAAGGGAGAAAACAGCCTCTCTGCAGAACCCACCATGTATTTAGGGAAGTAGAAGTTGAAAATCAATGTGAAATGTTACCTAAGAGCTAGAGGGGCAGAACAGTAACACTGGGAAAAATAACACCAACCCCCAAAAGGGGCAAGACAACTGAAGGATGTAGTTTAAGGACCCAAACAGAGAGATCCATGCGGCTCAGCTAAGCAAGGACTGAAGGAAATGACAGTAGCAGTCAAAAAAAAGTTAATATGTTTGGCCACAGGGACTGACAGAGGCATCTGGAAACAATGCAAGACAGAATTTATTTTCCTCTAGAAGTTTTCTTTGAAAATAGCTCTCTGGTGGAACAAAAACCATAATAACAATATCCTTAACATTTCACTTTTGTGCTTTAAAAACTGATCTAAGAAAAAAACACAAAATTCTGGCTTTGTTAACTAAGTGGAATTATGATTTACAAACCAATCCCTTTCTGATCAAGAAGTGTTATTCCACTTAGAAAAAGCCTGGGGCATAAGAAGAGAGCTTAATAAATGCTTTTTTCTATATTCCCTATGGCCACTCTTGACTCTGCTCACCCTCTTTTGGACATATGGAAACATAATGGAAAGAATGAACAAACGACTCGGTGATGTCTTTTCTTGGCTAATGACAAATGGAAAAAGCTTTGCTGATCATTTATAATATGTAATGTACTCATATCAAAGATAACATAATCAGAGAAGAGTGGGTGACAAACTACCCAATTGACTCAGCAGGTATCACCAAAATATTTGCAGGTTGCTTGGTAACCCAATTAAAAGTCTCTATTTAAATCCCAGATCATTAGTGACTGAAAATCACTATCATTTGATGGCTCATCTCAGTCCAGTTCTTAAGGGAGAGATTTTCCTACATCAAAAAACCACCGACATATCTGGCACTAATTGGTTCCCTTGGTGGCAATCTCAGCCTAAAGGCCAGGAATTGAGAGGACCTGGGAGGCTAAGCTATTTCCCCAGCCTGAGAATTGGTGCTTCTCTGCATGAGCTGAAGGACACTGGTGGGTTAATATGGGATTTTTACACAGGTATTACCTGTCTTTGGATAAATTGAAATGTTCTATATTTAAGGATACCATATTGGTGGCAAGTTCTTTTTAAAAATTAAGTTCTTTTTAGGAATTTCTTAGTAAAACATTTGTCTTTCCCTTCTACCCCTCCTCCTTTTTAGGTCCTCTCTCAAATCTACAATAATTAATAGGAACATGGAATTTTATCACCTCAAAATTTGAAAGCTGAATTATAGACACTGATGCTACCCAAAAGACAGACCTAGATTAAAAGGAAAATTATTTCTTCACTAAAATTAACAGGTTGATAGTCTTG
This sequence comes from Smutsia gigantea, assembly GCA_032199065.1. Taxonomy (NCBI): domain Eukaryota; kingdom Metazoa; phylum Chordata; class Mammalia; order Pholidota; family Manidae; genus Smutsia; species Smutsia gigantea. The sequence goes on from JAVSCE010009311.1 coordinate 505,618, forward strand.
CTGCTTTGCTGGATATGATAGGAACTTCCGTAGAGATGGACAGATTTCCAGAGCATTCATATAAATATAGGAGATAGCATTATTTGAGCACTCTTGTGTTGAACATTGGTCTGAAATTGATCTTTTGAGATAATTTTCCACAGACCGTTGGTTTGAAAGTCGTAGACAAATTCAACAAAGACACGTAAGTATAGGGAACATATGGTCAGAGAATTCTAAGTTTGCTACTAGAAAAGATACTGTAATTAAATGTCTACCTTGGACATCTATGAAGGAAAGCAAAATACGGAGTATCGCAACATAAATTCATCACACTTATGGTACCATATTTGACATCAACAAAAAGAGATAATGAGAGTTGTGGATAATAGAATAAAGCTATGAAAAATAAAATTTAATACAAAAGAACTGAAGGAACAGAAGAGATGGGCTGTGCACCAGTTATATCACTGCTATCTGTTGATCCCAAATTTTTACCAGCAAAGCTGCAAATAACAATATACGAGACTTCTTCTTAGCTCAGGAATTGTGAGATTCCTTTGCAATTTTCTTTCTGTTGATGTCTACTTTTGGTGTACTGGGATATGAAGTTAGTTATATTTTTTCTTCAATATTTTTAACAAAAATTTCTAAAATGACAAAACCTGTTGAATCTATTGGATTGCAGTATTTTCTAAAATGAGTCTCAGAGAATATGAGAAATATTTAACCAGTTATGCGGACAGTTTTATTTTCACTGGGCCACAGTGTCATATAGAAGACAAGTAGATTTGTTGAGTTTTATTGAATGAAACAGTGGGGGAAACCTCAAACATTTTTATATCAATGAACTTTCTCAACACTGAAATTAAGACCATAAAGATGCACTGCCTCAGTTGATAAAGTACACTAGCTTCTAGTTACTTATAAATCAGAAAGATTGAGTTTTTTGCTGAATTATTTACTGGGAGTAACAGATCAAAATGATTTCTTCTTTTCCACTTTCATTGCTAGTAATTTTTGTTGAATTTGGGACTATTGTTTTGCAACTTATTTTGTGCAGGCAAATCTTTCAATTACTTGTGGCTAAAGCTTTGAGGGGGCCGGTTTCTAAGCACAGTTCTCCAACTGATTTCTATGAGCATACGTATAATCCACTTAAGTCTCATAGGTATTTAAGTGGACATCTTCATTTTCTATGGTTGCTGATTACATGTTCAGCTCACATTAGTGAAGATGATCCAACGCTAGGAAAGTACAATAATGTGTCATGACATATGGAAGAGTCTGCTGGGTTATCTCAAACCACTCATTTGTACATGAATTCCCTACAAAATATAACAGTTTACCAAGAAAGTTTGTAAAACACTACTTCCAGAAGTGTCTCTGTGAAAAGAAAAACGTTTTATGTTCAATTCATTTAGGAGATGTTGTATGCTTATACCTTTCCATTAGAGAATTATAGACCATAATAAATCTTTGAGAAATCCTGAACTGGGAGGCAAGCTTTGAAATGGGAGGGAAGTTGCTTGATCCAGAGTTTCCTATACAAATTGGATCATAAATCCAGTTTTCTCTTTAATTCCTATTTACCTGTATTCTAAAGAAAGAAGTCTAATAAAGTGGCTAAGTACCTTCTGTTTGAACACCCAGAGATTTTTCAGAAATACGTGATTTTTTTTTAGTAAGTTATTCCTTGTTTTGAAGTGGTATATTTTCTTGTTGCAGTCACCTACTCATTGTTGCCATGCACCCTAAAGACACATAGTGAATATTGATCCTGTGCCAATATTTCAAATATTTTAAGTCTAGTAAAGAATGAGTTTTGTCTCTGTGACACTTCTCCTGCACACTAAACACCCTCAGTCCTTCAGACATTCCTTCTATGCCACAGTTTCAAGAACATCGCCATCTCTGAATATGCTCTAATTCACTACCAGTCCTCTTAAGGAAAGCACTAGATAGTGATATAATATCCCAGGGGGCTAGAACAGAGAAAAGAGAGAGACTATCACCTCCCCTATGGAATAAGCAGTAATTTATCATGTGGTCAGGTTTCCTTGCTCTGCTTTCATTAAAGAAGACTTGAAACAGATGTTCAACGTGGTGGGCAGGATTCTAAGATAGCCCCAAGATTTCCTGCCTGTCTTTTGTTCATCCCTTGAACAGTCATTGCTAATATAAATGTGATGGATTTTATTCCCATAATTAGATTACCATATGGCACAAATGACCTTAAAGTAGAGTGGGCCCAACATAGTTACACAAGCCATTTAAGAGCAGAGAGTTTTCCTTGCCTGCTCCCAGACCAGCAAGTCAGAGACTCAAAGCAGTAGAAGGCTTCAAAGAGCTGTTGCTGGCATGAAGATGGATGACTGTGTGGCATGGGATGTCGGTGACGTTTAGAATCTGAGAGCAGCCACTGGCTAGTAGCCAGCAAAGAAGCAGGGGACTTTCATCCTGAACCCACAGAGAACTGAGTTTGGCCAAAACCTTGATTACCTTTTTTCTGTGACTCAAGATGAACACTCGGTCAGCTTACCCCCTTGATTCCGGCATCGTAGGACATGTGAACAGCGAACACAGCAACGCTGGGAAAGGTTTCCGACTTACACTCTGAGCAAATAAATGGATATTTTTTTAAGTCACAAAGTTTGTAGTAGTTTGTTACACAGCAATAGAAAACCAGTAAATCCAGATAACCAAAGCTCACCACCTTTACCATATTTCGTTTTTATATATGCTTTGTGATATATGTCAGTAATGCATTTTCCATTTTCTCTGCCTGAACAGCTTTAAGTATCCTGCATACATAAATATTACTTGCATGCCTCCTTTTCTTTGCTTCCAATAAGATGCTGCCAGCTTGCAGCCATTCTTTGATTCATGGATTTCCTCACAAATTCATATTTTATGGACATACTGATCTACCTCACTTTTTATACTTCCTTTGAAATTTTCATTAAAATATGCCCTTCCAATTCTAGATTCTAAGCATGAGGCATATAACTGATTAAATATTTACAATAACTATTTACCTTTGTCTACTAAGATTGATAGTTTACTCTATTACCCAAATGCTAGTATTACTATGCTGATGGACCTCAAGTATTGATTATGACCTCTTTTCTCATTTGCTTTTTCTCTTATGAATTACCAGACATCTCTGCGATTATTCTTCTGACTCACATTCTTTGTCCTCTATAATAACTGGTATTAAAGATTTCTTTCATTTCTTTCCCTACATTTTATTTTCAGCTTGAACAGACCTGTACTACTCATCTTTGTCCACCGTTGCAAAATCTTTAGCCAAGGTCTAAGACACACCTATCTGATCTGTGTTACAGAAACAGATATAGAAAGCTGTAGAAAACTCGTCACTCCTATAATCTCATTTCTCTTCCAGAATCCCAGGCTTAAAGTAAATGAAAAGGTAGAGCTGTTATCTGGGGGTCCAAATCCTTCAATATTATTTCCATGAAGTATTTGTTAACCCTCTTTTGTTGGTTTTCCTTTTCTTGCATGAATAAGCAATTATAGATAATAAAGCTTCTAAGCTTCAGAAGCCCACGGTATCACATAAACCCTCAAGAGGTAGAAAACCCTTGAATGGACAAGTCCTTAAACAAGTGGTAATACATCTTCTGAGTTTTATTTCTGAAAACACTCCATTCCTTCGCTTGTCTTCTTTGCTGGCTCTTCCTCCTCTATTTGGTCTGTGCACCCACATCTCACTATAACCTTAGTTTGGGCTGGAATTTATACTTGAATGTGAAGTTAAGGACAGTACACTTTGGGTCTGATGTACATACCTGGCTGGTCAACAGTAATCTTAGAAAACAATGAAATATTACTGTCCTTTTTATACGTTTAAAGGAAATTAATGATACTTTTAAAATATGATTCCAAGTATCTGATTTGGAAGTGGTGATCTATGGTACTAACAGCAAACATTAATATCTTCTATAGGCTGTATGTTTGGGCCTCACCTCCCCATTTATATGCTGAAACCTAATCCCTCCAAAGGTATGAAGAGGTAGGAATTTGGGCAGGTGATTAGGTCATGAGGATGAAGGCTTCATGAATGGGATTAATGCCCTTATAAAAAAGACCCCAGAGAGCTCCCATGCCCCATCCCACCCCATCCCACCATGCAAGGACATAGCAAGGAGACAGCTGTCTGGGAACTAGGAAGCCAGTCCTCACCAGACACCACTTTGCAGGCTTGATCTCGGACTTCCTAGGCTCCAGAACTGTGAGAAATAAATGTCTGCTATTTAAGCCACTAGTTTGTGGAATATTTATTATGGCATCCAGAAAGGACTAAGAATCTATCTAATGGCATTTGCCTTAAATTGCCACATGGTTCCTACATCTTGGGAAGAGCAAGGGCTTTAGATTCTCCAAACAACAAACTTCAAGGGAAGTCCTATTTTTGATCTTAATCCTAAAAGTGATAATTGAGCTCAAACCCCTCTACTGACACTTGGTCTACTCCTGTCATAACTTTCTTTTACCACTATTATTTATTTTAATTCTGTAGTTACTTTACTTCTGAAAATTTCAGCATTTGATGTATTGATATGGCATGTGCACATGCATATATGGGGTAATTCTCTCTGGTTATCATAGTTCTCCAAGTATTTTTCTATCTTTCCTCTTTGACCAGTCATTTGAAACTCCTATTATTTTGCTTTTCCATTCCCAATAGCTATAGTAAATACATATAGTAAATTGATTTTTGCTTTAGAAATTTCCAGGCATTAGATATCTCCCTAATCAGTTCAACAATTTTGTTAATATTTACTTTCACTATCTACATTCTCCTTTGCTTTCAGTTCAAACCCCCAATTCTGAAAATATTTCTTTAACTGCACACATTTGGCTACTCATCAGTACAAATTCTCTTCTATCTTTTCTTTTAAATAACAATAGTCAAAATTACCTGGACATATTGATACAACTAATATAACATTTTTTTGGCTTTCCTATTACATACTTAATCTTATAGCAGAGTGATAAGTTAAATATGATTTAAGTTCTAAAATCATTATTGAAAAGAAAGTCATATATTATGTATATATATATAAACATAATATATATACATATATGGTCATTGAAAATCTCTTAAGAGAAAGGTCATGATGAAGACTGGCAAACCAGTATTTTCCATCAGCATTGGGACAGATCATTGTTTCCTTAGTGGAACTTCAAATGAAATGGTTGGCATAAATTTAGGGGTCCTGTTGTACTGAAAATAAATGATAAAACTGTGCTTCACTCAATGATAGGCAATGACTATATGGAAAGCCAAGTCATGTCTCCAACTCTTACTTGCTGGGAGATTCATGTTTCTTTATTGGAATGGTGGCAAGAATCTTCTGCAGTTTTAAGTTGCTCTTTCTTTTCTCCTTGATTTGCTTACTCTCTTCTTTTGCCACAGACAGCTTAATTTACATAATTTAAATATGTGGATCAAGTGATGACACTACACATATTGATATATTGGAATGATAAGTATTCGCTTTTTAGTTGACTAATCTTAGAATGATGGAGACAAAATGTCTTATTTTTCTTAGTCTCAGGATACATCTTAGACTTTTAACTTTATTTTTTCTTTGTGAGAAGTGAGGAAATGAAGACTAGAAGATGAAAGAGAAAATTAAGATTTATTGAGCATATATTCTATGCCCATAATTCCATGTGTTATATGCCATCAAATCTTCAAAATAATATCATAAAAATGCATTATTTTACCCACTTTATATGGATAAGAAAATAGACTTAGCAGGATCATTTGCTGAAGACCATACAACTAGTATATGCAGATGCTCTACTCTAAGAGGAAGTAGATTCTGAAGCCCAACTTCTCTCCAGAAAGCCACTGAACCTTATTTCCCCTCCCTCATTCCTATTTGAAAACAAAAGGTTTTAGGACAGCAGGTTGATGTTTCCAAGTTCTAGTTAATTCTCTCCACAGTCCAAGTATAGTAGTTTTTATCTCATTTGTGAGAAACAGGAAATTTATTCCTTGTGGTTCTGATCCGTGTATATACTACTCACAAAGGGATCTAATGTTTCATCAAGCTTTTTGAACTGCAAGCCAGATGATTTTTTTTAAAGTTACTGCAAGTCAAATGTTGATATAAACAAAATGGAAGCATCTCAGACTATTGGATTAAAAACAACATTTAAATCCCTAAGTTTATACTCACAATAATATGCTGTAAATGTAGCAGAGCATATTTTATTGTTTATACTTTTGATTGCTTTAAATTCATATTATAAACACGTGTCTTTTTTCCCCTTAGCACTTTATCAAGGGTGTGTGTGTGTGTGTGTGTGTGTGTGTGTGTGTGTGTGTGTGTGTACATCTGAAGCTTCTATTTCCTCAATTTATTGGTGGAGTTTCAACTTAAAAATACTATTTCTAGGAAGTTTTTTCTGTACAAATCAGCATTGCATGTAGGCCCATGACTGAAGCTATACTTGGATACATGATCTTGGATACATGATGTCAGTGATTTCATACAAAGTTAAAGATGTTAGTCTTTAAATGGTAGGAAGTCTGGGAGTTCAAAAACATTAAAAGTTACCTTCCTAATTCCTTCAAAAACTAGTTGAGACAGTGGAGGAAACACAATTGGTTGGACTTCAGTGAAGTGAGGAAATAAATCCCACTTTGTATAGACTGACTTTCCACAGGACAATTTAGAAATTATGTACAAGATAAATCTCTTTCCTCTCATTGTACCAATGTATTTAGCTTAATCACGAGCATCGGTGGAGACAGAGATTGAAAAATAAAATTTTCACTGTCTCCAAGACAAACCCCAAATAGGAAACTTGATATTCTGTATAAACTTTATCTCTGGAATATGATTTTGAAAAGGAATGGCATAATTATATGTAGCATTATAAAGACTCTTGTGTGTATAAATATTTTCAAAAGGCTTTGAAACTGTTTGTAATTCCAAAGTTTATAAATAACTTATGAAATCCACAAATTTGCTAAATCCGTTTCTGTATTTTTGTATTATGTTCTGTGATTTTTCTTTATGTGGTGTAAGTCAAAGAAAATGATATACAATATGGCTAGATGGGACTAAACTTTCCAAACAAAAAAGCATCTGTTTTTCTAATTTAGTTTTTGAATTTATGTTGGTTTCACAATTGGTTACACTGCAAACAATGTGGTTCAAATAACAATGACATTGATTACAATTCTACTTTGCACTAAGGGCAATTTTACCCACAATTGTCAACTCCCTTAATGAGCAATAACTAAGCCTTTCAGCACCTCTGTACCTGGGGGATTGTTTTACCCAATCTGAAGCAGATTGAACTGTAACTTTGCAGGAGGCTGGCACAATTTTCATTAAGCCAGAGATGGCTAGAATTTTAAACACTGGGATGCAGTAGCTTATCTTTTGACATACGTTTAAACATTTTGGAGCAAACTACCTAAGAGTGTGGTTTCTCCACTATGCTCCATCTTTCCGGAGCTTTGAAATGGTTCCTTTTTCAGGGACCACAGGCCAGGTGAGCTTTACCTCACCATTAATTTCTACTTTCTTTATGTTTCTATGCAGTGTGTTCCTATTTCCTCTTCCTCTCTTAGCCAGTGGAAAAGACTATATTATGAAGGATAAGAAGTTTCCAGATTATCAATCCATCATATAGATCTTTGATTTTGGAGGTATTTTCCACCAGTTGCTTTAGTCCAAAATTACACTTTGCAGAGCATCTAAATATTCGTGTCTGTACCTTAATTTCTTAAAATTCTTTTTATGTCTATATTGTGTCCAAATAGACTGTGGGTCCTTCAAAACAGGGAGACATTTACATTCCCTGTATCTTTATCCATCATTTGCTCATTCTGTAACACTTATGAATAACTACTGTGTTTAAAAGAGCATGTGTGGTGCTGGTTCATAGGAGCAACTGAACCCATTTTCCTGGTTAAGAATCTTACCATTTTATTAAGATAAAACTCAGGAAAACCCATTGGACTGAGCTGACCAATGTGCTCTACTGAAATATTTTCATACAATAATTTGTACTTATAGTATTAGAACATTTATCCTGTGTAACTTCTACAGTTACAACACCTTAATCCTGATGACTACTATTTTGTACACTCTGTGGAGTGGGAATTGTATTACTCTGTGAACTGGAAATAGAAAAATTCTGAGTCATCTCCCAAAGGTTTTGTTTTTTCTATGATGCCTTCAGTGGTTTCATTAGTTTTTAGTTATATATTAAAGTACCACTTTTAAGTCTTATAAATCTTATAAGTAAGATAAGCTTAATGGTCATTTTTTAAAAATGAAAAAAACAAGATGTTATAATAAGGTATTAAATGGAGATCATTTCTCAACAATGAATCCAGACTAGCTGTAATGTATGCTTTATTCAATGGTATTTTATACTAGAGCAAGAAGAAACTGACAACTGAATTATTTAATTGCTACCTGACAACTAAACTATTTAATTACTACCTAAAAGCCAAAATGGCCTATTACCAGATTTCTTTTCATGCCATTTTTGATACTACCACGACATATAAACCTTTCTTGGATGCCTTATAAATACAGCAGATAACCAACCCAGCTCTGGAATCAGGCAGATTTGGATATACAACATTCTTTTGTCTCACATGAATTGTATAATTGTGGGAAATAATGTTGTCCCATGTAAAACTCAGCTTTGCCATCTGGGAAATGTAATAATAATAAAAAATGTTTTAATGAGTTAATGCATCGATCCTAGAAAAGAGCCTAGTACAAAGCAACCACTCAGGGAATATTAGCTAATGTTCTTATAATGGGTTCCAGATAAATCAAATATTTTCCAAATTTATTGGAATAGATGAATCAAGGAATTTAAGATCAAAGATAAATTAGTAAATTATTATTAACTGCTTAGGAAGCAACACACACTTACGGTAACTGTCAACCCATCATTATATGCAAAGACTCAGTATATAGTTTTATTGAAGTAATGCTAGAGTCACTTAGTAACTATAAGGGACATGTAGTCATCACATTATCACAGCATGATGAGGTAGGTAATGTGGTATCCATTTTACTAGTGAGGAAATATTTTGTTAGTGAGGAAACTGAACATGCACAAGAAAATGCTTTTTCAGGGTAAAACAACTGTGAAAGGGCAGGTCTGGTCTCTTGGTGTATTAACTTCCACACACTACATGCTTTCCAATAGGCTTTTGTTCTAATTAGTATCACTTAAATATAATTAACAATTAGTTTTGTCAAAAGAGTAAAATCATCACTGCTGATCTAATAGTTATTAAGTGTCAATTTCTTGCTAAATGCTATGCAACAGGCTTTAATCCATACTTTTATGACATAATCATTCAGGCATTAGCCATACTTATTGGGCATTAAGTCTGTTGCTATACTAGCTACTAGGAATATTCTGAAGAAGTTACTTTCCTCACCATAAAGGGCTTATAGTGTCATAAGGGAAAGGCACGAATAATCACATTATTACAGAACAACATAGTAAGTGTCACCACAATGGATTTCTATTCCTTTATCTCTATACTGTAGATGAAGAAACAGAGGCGTAGTGAGAAACAGAAGCAACTGTAAGACAATGATTAATATGAAAAACAGGTTGAATTCAAACTCAACTAATTCTCTTGCTTACCCTTTATAAATGTTCAATATGCCATACCCATAGTCATTGACAGCAATGGATTTCTGATGTTCAGCAACCAAATTCTTCGTTCAGCTGCATCTTGACTGCTGTGGTTCTAGACACATCTGGCTCTACCTGAGGGACTGTTTTATGACATGGAATGAATATAAAATATTGCAGACACTGTTTGCACACTAACCAGCATTTCCCACCCTCTTCTTTATTAAAAAAAACAATTTTGTCCAGGTGTCTCATACTCATGGATATCTGGGTTTTCCCTGACTCCAAGAAGCAAATCATGATTGGCCAAAAGAACCAGGGCCAGCCCATTCTCCTTGACAATGTAGAGTTAGTCCTATTGTGCAGTCTTGGCAAAGAGGCTGAGAAGAGACATCTGTTGGGAGCTGTCTGGATAGAATCCATGAAGGAGATACACAGAAGAAAAGACTCCATTTTATGCCACTCTACATTTTGTAATCATTGTAGGTCCATAAAAGGCAAACCAACTCACTGAAGATGACAGATGATAAGGAAAGTTAGGTCACTGATATGTCGAGATGCTACTGAATTGTTTAACTCTCAAACCACTTTGCCTCCAGATTTCTCACTATGTAAAATAATGAATTTTACATTTTGCTGAAGTAATTTTGTGTTGTTATCTTATTTTTACAGAAAAGAAGTGTAAAAAAATATTTTTGTGGGATTCCTCACATAGGATCTTAAAAAATGTTTTCTTTTCCCTTGTTTGAATTTTTCTCATGTTTCCTCCTTTTCCTAATATGATATTTCAATGGCATAGGCATCTTACAGTCATATTAGAGAATCGAAGATAAAAGTTAAGTTCTCTTATTGGGTCCACCTTCAGATATCAAATCTTGATTTGTGAAAAAAAGCTATACGTAGTGGCATATATGGGATACTCAAAAACACTTTTAGATTATTTGCCTTCAAAGACATCTTAGTCCAGGAATATTATCTGTACTGGTGGTCTAAAAGTACATATCAGGAGCTGGGCAATAAAGGTAATTGCAAAATATAAATTTGTCTAGCAAAGAAATCACAAAATGATTCCCTTTTACCAAATTTTATTACTGGCATAGAAGGTGAATGCAAATAAAAGGAAATAAAAACATGCAAGGGAAATAATGAAATATTTTGCTATGCTATATGCTAAACTGTATTGTTCTGATGTTCAGGCAAGGTATATCAGTACTATAGGAGAAGTTGTAGAAAATAAGCATGTGTGCTATCACTTTTGTGTGTGACTCTATAGTAGATAGTTAATATACAAAAAGAAGGATGCACCTTAATTTTTGCTGACCAAGTGGCCACCACATGGAGACGACAACTGGTGGACAAGTAACTGAACAGTTACAATGTACGGCCAAGAGTATTTAAATAGAGATGTGCCAGGCAGTATTTCCAGGGATGTCAAACTGTCTGAGAGTTGATGGTAGTGGATTATGAGTGGGTTAGAGAAAAGATGTTCCCCAGAGAAAGAAGCACTTGATCTGAATCTTAAAGAGTGCACTTGAGGAACTGCAAATAGCTAGTATAGCCAGAATGTATTGTCCATGTGGAAGTGTGGCAGGAAATTAAGTTGGAGAGGTAGGTAGGAGCCAGAATGTGAAGAGTGAAAAAATGATGAGAAACTACATTAAGATGGTGGGGAATGGGCAGTGGAATGAGCTCATTGGTAGGGTAGCTATTTAACTTATTAAATATATCATCCAAACTGGAATGATTTTTAGAGTGAAAGAAACACAATTAATAACTATAGTAGATAATAGGTAAAAATGAGTATAGTTTTGGGTACACTAGGGTGCATAGCCTGTTCACATTGGAATATATTCAAGAGCTCTTTATTTGGCTGAATAAACAGTACATTGTGGCTCATCTCTCCCAGGGTGGTGAGTGAAGATAAAGAGCATAAGATCAGCTTTAGGCTTTTGATGTAGGCAAGGCTAATGGTGATTACTTTCACTATGACAAGAAATGTAAAGAGAGAATAGGCTTTCAGGAAGAGAAAATGAGTTATATTTTAGACATGTTGACTGTGAGATGCTTGTAGGAAATCTAAGTGGCTATGTCTATAGAAATCTGAAATGTGGATCAGGAAATAACCAGAGAGATGTTCAGTACTAAGATAAAATTGAGAAATCCTTAAAATGAGATGGTAGTTGAAGCTGTGGGAGGGTTGCTTTTGTCTCTCTCACTATATACAGTAAGAGCAGATAACCAAAGACAGAATTCTCATGAATAACAACAAATATGTGTAACACAAAAATAAGAGAATCCCATGAAAGAAATTGAAAAATGTGATCAAAGAGACAGGAAGAAAGCAAGTAAAGAGGGGGCTAAAGGAAGAAAAGATGAGAGTTATTTCAGGATGGATGCTGGCTGGACATCTTTAGTTTGGCCTATGTGCCTCTCTCCTTTATCTGCTAACAGGATTCCCTTACCTGTGAGCGCTCCAACCCTTTGTGCTCCCTGTCTCTCGCCTCTCTTCCTCTTTTTCTCTCTTCCTCCCTCCCTCTCTCTCACACACACACCAGGTTGGTCATTTGATGACCATTATTATAGCCTGTCTGTGGGGTAAATGACAGAATTTCCAGAATCTCCTGCCTAGCCTTAGTTTATTTACATACCAATAGGTATTTATCACTGAAGAGCCTCCTACAGATCTGGGACAAGGGGTGGAGAGAAAACTGCCATTTTCTCCTCCCCTCTGTTTCTGGTACGAAACTGGTGTGGCGTCTGCCAGTCACCAAGAACCCACCAATGGAGTTCTTCCCAGAAGGGACAGGCAGAAAGTAGAGACTGTGCTGTAGCTGCAGGCCAGAGGAGAAGGTGATGCCAAGACTGGCCAGCAAGTTCTAGCAAGCTGTGAGCAAAAAAAATGGTTTCTTCCAACCTACCCTTTTCTTTGACTTATTTCAGCTCCATGGTTTTGTAGGTTATTTGCTCCAGGCCTGGAACACCCTTCTCCACCCTAGCTACACCATCCATCCTAGGTAATGATGATTGATTCAAGGGTACTCTTGTAATTTAAATCTTTTTCTCCCTGGCATTTTAATATTGACTGAATTGGCACATGGCGACATGGTAGAGAGAGGTGAATCATCCCAATACAAGAGTTCAAAAGAGACTGTCCATGAGATCCTGATTGAGATCTATGGCTTAGGCCTGATTTCTGTATTTCTTAAGCCCTGGTTATTCTATTATTCCTTAGATTCTGAGTTAACTAGCAACCTTACAATAAACGTCCTTTTTTTTAGATTTTGTTTGTTGGGTTATTTTGTATCTAAAGCTGGTTTCTGTTGCTTGCATTCAAAGAACTACAAATGATGCTAAAATTGTTAACTGGAAATGAAATGTTACATGTAGCAGTCTCTATCAAGTTGTTGTTGAGTGGAAGTGGGGTAGAGGACAATTACATTTCCTTTCAAAGACAGAGACATTGGCAAACTTAAAATAGCAACAAAGTATCCAATTAACCTATTATCTCCTGTTTTGTGAATCAATCTATGTGCTAATGACAAGGTGCTTCAGTGTACTTGGTATCAAATATCAGAATGTTGGAATGTGTAGGCTTATTTGTGTAGTCTTCGATATGGTTCTACAAAAAAAGGGAACATTTTAGTTTGAGCTGGTTCATGTGGAAGCAAAGAGGTAAAGTTTTTAAGAAGGTAGCCTGCCCAAGGGAGGTCATTTATGACTTTGGCTAGCAGTTCAAGGTGTTTGAATGTTTGCTAATCATTCCCCTTGTTGAATGGAAAAGCTAGATTCTCTTCCCTCACTAAAATTAATATGAACATAAGCAGGAGCAAGGAGATTTGGTGGTAAATAAATTTGGGGGATAAAAAGAAACTAAAGAAAGTAATGAGGAAAATTGATCACCTAGTTTTTTACAGCAGACATCTTGCTGTATATTGTCTGCTGAATAAATAAAAATTATCACTAATATAAAAGAAATATCAAGACTTCCGGGAAGATGGCGGTGTGAGCAGGGCGGCAGAAATCTCCTCCCAACACTATATTTATCTATGAAAACACAGAAAATACATCTATTCCTAAAAGAGAGACGAGAATACACAGGAAAGCGCACAGCGTGCAGCTACACCCGAGAGGACTTGGCACCCCAAGAGGCGGGTAAGATACAGAGCCGCGACCCGGCGGGACCCGAGCACTCCCCCACCCCAGCGCACCGGCGGGAGGAGAGGATTCAGAGCCGGGAGGGAGTGGAAGTGCACCCCGCGAAGTAGCCAGCCCCGTTGATCTGCGCGGGGAGCGCTGACCCACATTGCGCAGTGCAGCAGAGACTGGAGAGACAGAGGGGCAGGATCTGAGCCGGGAACGCGCCAGGGTGCTTGCAGCCGGCTCCTGGGAAGGAAAAAAAAAAAAGAGCGCGCTTTCTTCAGCGGTCTTAAAGAGACAGGAGCCCAGCGGAGGAGCCGGATCGCCCCAGCACACTCAGCCTAGCAGGCTGGGAATCCTGGGGAGTTTCAGACGCCTTAGGGGGCGACTGAGGAAGCGTAGCCATACTTACACTTCTCACTGAGATCAACAGCCTCCTATTCGTTCCCACCCCTGCCAGAGTGATAAAGGGCCCTGCGGAGCGGCACAGTCAAAGCTCTGGAATAGTGGGGCAATAGCGCCACTTAGAGCATTCCCACAGAATCTATGTCTGGTGGGCATTTTTTTTGTTTTTTTTGTTTTGTTTTGTTTTTTGCTTTGTTTTTGTTTTTTCTTTTCTTTCTTTTTTCTTTCATTTTTTTCTTCTCTTTTTAAAGTCTTAAAGAGCCCAGCTGACATATGTGGCAACTATCAGTGACCAATTATATAGCCATGAAAAGACAGAGGAATATGGTTCAGACCAAAATCAACCAGACAACCCCAGAGAGGGAGTCTGAAGGGATGGAAATGCACAGCCTCCCTGAAAAAGAATTCAGAATAAAAGTCATAACCATGCTGATGGACCTACAGAGAAATGTGCAAGAGCTGAGGGAGGAAGTGAGGGAACTGAGGAAAGACAATACAGAAATCAGACAAGCGATTGACGGGCTTAACAGCAGAATGGATGAGATGCAAGAGACTGTTAATGGAATAGAAAACAGAGAACAGGAGTACAGAGGAGCTGAGGCAGAGAGAGATAAAAGGATTTCTAGGAATGAAAGAATATTAAGAGAACTGTGTGACCAATCCAAACGGAACAATATTCGCATTATAGGAGTACCAGAGGAAGAAGAGACAGAAAAAGGGATAGAAAGTGTCTTTGAAGAAATAATTGCTGAAAACTTTCCCTCCCTGGGGAAGGAAGTAGTCTCGCAGTCCACCGAAGTTCATAGATCTCCCAACACAAGGGACCCAAGGAAGACAACACCAAGACGTATAATAATTAAGATGGCAAAGATCAAAGATAAAGACAGGGTATTAAAGGCAGCTAGAGAGAGAAAAAAGATCATCTACAAAGGAAAACCCATCAGACTATCATCAGACTTCTCAACAGAAACATTACAGGCCAGAAGAGAATGGCATGACATATTTAACATTATGAAACAGAAGGGTCTCGAACCAAGAATATTGTATCCAGCATGATTATCATTTAAATATGATGGAGGGATTAAACAATTTCCAGACAAACGAAAGTTGAGAGAATTTGCATCTCATAAACCACCACTACAGGATATCTTAAATGGACTGCTCTAGAGGGAAGCACACCTAAGGCTAAAAAGACGTCACCAGAGAAAATAAAATCATAGCAAAGAAAGCAGACCATCCAAATACTAACTAAAGGCAAAGAATAAAACACCTATTATAGAAAGAATGGAGGAGGAGGAATAAGAAGGCAGAGAAAGAAAGAAACATCAGACTGTGTTTACAATAACTTAACAGGAATTTAGTTAGATTGTTAGATAGTGAAGAAGCAACCCTTGAACCTTTGTTAACCACGAATCTAAAGCCAGCAATGGCAATAACTACATACCTATCAATAATCACCCTAAATGTAAATGGACTGAATGCACCAATCAAAAGACACAGAGTAACAGAATGGATAAAAAAGCAAGACCCATATATGCTGCCTACAAGAAACTCACCGCAAATCCAAAGATATACACAGACTAAAAGTGAAGGGATGGAAAAAGATATTTCATGCAAACAACAAAGAGAAAAAAGCAGGTGTTGCAGTACTTGTATCAGACAAAATAGACTTCAAAAAGAAGAAAGTAGCAAAAGATAAAGAAGGACATTACATAATGATAAAGGGGTCAGTCCAACAAGAAGATATAACCATTATAAATATATATGCACCAAACACAGGAGCGCCAGCATATGTGAGACAAATACTAACAGAATTAAAGGAGGAAATAGACAGCAATGCATTCATCTTAGGAGACTTCAACACACCACTCACTCCAGAGGACAGATCAACCAGACAGAAAATAAGTAAAGACACAGAGGCACTGAACAACACACTAGAACAGATGGACCTAACAGACATCTACAGAACTCTACACCCAAAAGCAACAGGATACACATTCTTCTCAAGTGCACATGGAACATTTTCCAGAATAGACCACATACTAGGCCACAAAAAGAACCTCAGTAATTTCAAAAATATTGAAATCCTACCAACCAACTTCTCAGATCACCAAGGTATAAAACTAGAAATAAATTTTAGAAAGAAATCAAAAAGGCTCACAAATTCATGGAGACTTAACAGCACTCTCCTAATTAATCAATGGGTTAACGACCAAATCAAAACAGAAATCAAAGAATATATGGAGACTAATAACAACAACAACACAAAGCCACAACTTCTGTGGGACGCAGCAAAGGCAGTTCTAAGAGGAAAGTATATTGCAATCCAGGCCTATTTAAAGAAGGAAGAACATTCCCAAATGAATAGTCTAAAGACACAATTACTGAAATTGGAAAAAGAAGAACAAATGAGGCCCAAAGTCACCAGAAGGAGGGACATAATAAAGATTAGAGAAGAAATGAATAAAATTGAGAAGAATAAAACAATAGAAAAAATCAATAAAACCAAGAGCTGGTTCTTTGAAAAAATAAACAAAATAGATAAACCCCTAGCCAGACTCATTAAGAGAAAAAGAGAATCTACACACATAAACACAATCAGAAATGAGAAAGGAAAAATCACGACAGACCCCACAGAAATACAAAGTATCATAAATGAATATTATGAGAATCTATATGCTACCAAGCTGGAAAACATAGAAGAAATGGACAACTTCTTAGAAAAATACAACCTTCCAAGACTGACCAAGCAAGAAACAGAAAAACTAAACAGACCAATCACCAGCGACGAAATCGAATTGGTAATCAAAAAACTACCCAAGAACAAAACCCCTGGGCCTGATGGATTCACCTCTGAATTCTACCAGACATATAGAGAAGAAATAACACCCATTCTCCTTAAAGTTTTCCAAAAAATAGAAGAGGAGGGAATACTTCCAAACTCATTCTATGAAGCCAGCATCACTCTAATACCAAAACCGGGCAAAGACCTCACCAAAAAAGAAAATTACAGACCAATATCCCTGATGAACGTAGATGCAAAAATACTCAACAAAATATTAGCAAACCGAATTCAAAAATACATCAAGAGGATCATACACCATGATCAAGTGGGATTCATCCCAGGGATGCAAGGATGGTACAACATTCGAAAATCCATCAACATCATCCACCACATCAACAAAAAGAAGAACAAAAGCCACATGATCATCTCCATAGATGCTGAAAAAGCATTTGACAAAATTCAGCATCCATTCCTGATTAAAACTGTCAACAAAATGGGTATAGAGGGCAAGTACCTCAACATCATAAAGGCTATATATGACAAACCCACAGCTAACATCATACTTAACGGCGAGACGCTGAAAGCTTTTCATCTAAGATCGGGAACAAGACAAGGATGCCCACTCTCTCCACTGTTATTCAACATAGTACTGGAGGTCCTAGCCACAGCAATCAGACAAAACAAAGACATACAAGGCATCCAGATTGGTAAAGAAGAAGTCAAATTGTCACTATTTGCAGATGACATGATACTGTACATAAAAAACCCTAAAGATTCCATTCCAAAACTACTAGAACTAATATCTGAATTCAGCAAAGTTGCAGGATACAAAATTAACACACAGAAATCTGTTGCTTTCCTATACACTAATGATGAACTAACAGAAAGAGAAATCAGAAAAACAATTCCATTCACAATTGCATCAAAAAGAATAAAATACCTAGGAATAAACCTAACGAAGGAAGTGAAAGACCTGTACTCTGAAAACTACAAGACACTCCTAAGAGAAATTAAAGAGGACACTAACAAATGGAAATGCATCCCATGCTCTTGGCTAGGAAGAATAAATATTGTCAAAATGGCTATACTACCTAAAGCAATCTACAGATTCAATGCAATCCCTATCAAACTACCAACAGCTTTCTTCAATGAACTGGAACAAATAATTCTAAAATTCATATGGAACCACAAAAGACCCCGAATAGCCAAAGCAATCCTGAGAAGGAGGAATAAAACAGGGGGAATTACACTCCCTGACTTCAAGCTCTACTACAAAGCCACAGTAATCAAGACAATTTGGTATTGGCACAAAAACAGACCCACAGACCAGTGGAACAGAATAGAAAATCCAAACATTAACCCAAACATATACAGTCAATTAATATTTGATAAAAGTGCCTTGGATATACAATGGGGAGATGACAGCCTCTTCAGCAGCTGGTGTTGGAAAAACTGGACAGCTACATGTAAGAGAATGAAACTGGACTACTGTCTAACCCCATACACAAAGGTAAACTCAAGGTGGATCAAAGACCTGAATGTAAGTCATGAAACCATAAAACTCTTAGAAAAAAACATAGGCAAAAATCTCTTGGACATAAACATGAGCACTTCTTCATGAACATATCTCCCCGGGCAAGGGAAACAAAAGCAAAAATGAACAAGTGGGACTATATCAAGCTGAAAAGCTTCTGTACAGCAAAGGACACCATCAGTAGAACAAAAAGACATCCTACAGTATGGAAGAATATATTCATAAAAAACGTATCTGATAAAGGGTTGACATCCAAAATATATAAAGAACTCATGCACCTTAACAAACAGAAAGCAAATAATCCAATTAAGAAATGGGCAGAGGACATGAATAGACACTTCTACAAAGAAGAAATTTAGATGGCCAACAGGCACATGAGAAGATGCTCCACATCGGTAATCATCAGAGAAATGCAGATTAAAACCACAATGAGATATCACCTCACACCAGTGAGGATGGCCAACATCCAAAACACAAACAACAACAAATGTTGGCGAGGATGTGGAGAAAAGGGAACCCTCCTACACTGCTGGTGGGACTGCAAATTAGTTCAACCATTGTGGAAAGCAGTATGGAGGTTCCTCAAAAAACTCAAAATAGAAATACCATTTGACCCAGGAATTCCACTCCTAGGAATTTACCCTAAGAATGCAGCAGCCCAATTTGAAAAAGGACAGATGCACCCCTATGTTTATTGCAGCACTATTTACAATAGCCAAGAAATGGAAGCAACCTAAGTGTCCATCAGTAGATGAATGGATAAAGAAGATGTGGTACATATACACAATGGAATATTATTCAGCCATAAGAAGAAAAAAAATCCTACCATTTGCAACAACATGGATGGAGCTAGAGGGTATTATGCTCAGTGAAATAAGCCAAGCCGAAAAAGACAAGTATCAAATGATTTCACTCATATGTGGAGTATAAGAACAAAGAAAAAATACTGAAGGAACAAAACAGCAGCAGACTCACAGAACCCAAGAACGGACTAATAGTTACCAAAGGGAAAGGGACTGGGGAAAATGGGCGGGAAGGGAGGGATAAGAGGGAAAAAGGGGCATTACGATTAGCAGATGTAATGTTGGGGGGGCACGGGGAGGGCAGTACAACTCAGAGAAGACAAGTAGTGATTCTATAGCATCTCACTATGCTGATGAACAGTGACTGTAATGGGGTTGGTGGGGGGGACCTGATGAAGGGGTAGTTTAATAATCGTAATATTGCACATGTAATTGTAAATTAATGATAATAAAATAAATTATATTTAAAAAAAAGGACATTAAAAAAAAAAATATCCACTGGTGTAAGGACTAGTGGCAAATGGGAATAGTTGATTAATAGTGCTTTTCAATGGCTGCCTATTGCTTGGCATTTTCCCTCCCTAAGGAAGATACCAGATAGCACTTAGGTTCATAGGTCTTTACTTATCAAAAATTCTTAGTTTGGTTACTAACATGATAGTCAGAAAAATACAAATAACCCAGCAGTTGTCTAAAATCATAAGGAAGTTATATAGCCAGGGAATCCAAAAACCTGGCAAATAAAGGCTTATATTTTCACAATGTCCATACCATTCATTCCCTGTTTCACCAATCCCAACCACCAGAAATTGATCTGCAAAAATAGAAAAATCTCCAAAAGGAAAATGCTCCCCAACTTTTTTTCTTTTCTTTCTTCTTCTTTTTTTGGGGGGTAGCAATAGAAGGCAATGGATAAGGAGCCTCCCCCTGGAACCAAACCACAGCCAGGTCAGTTGACCAAAGAGTTCATTCCTCAGCCATGGCAGAGAGGCTTTGCTATGCTTGACCTTTAGGGTAAACCGTATGTCCTCACCACTCATCAAATACTTCACAATCTCTTTTGCATCTGTGTCTTTGTATACTACATTCCTTTTGTATATCCCTTCTTCACTTTATTTTCCAAGACAACCCTATGCATTCTTCAAACCTCAGTGTATGAATGATCTTCTCAAAGCCTAACCTTCCCTAATCCCAAACCTGCCTGGATCCAATGCCCTGATTCTGTGTTCCTGCTGTTGTTAGTGAATTCCTGTATGTCCATAAATGTTGTTTCCTTTTTTTTTTTTTGATATATATATATATACATGGTCCTTTTCTCCCTCATGAAGTTATGCATTACTTTTGGTCAGATTAAGCTGCATTCCCCTTTATTTTTTCCAAGGCTTAGTCTAACATCTGCTTTCAAATTTACAAAATACAGATATTATTATGTTCTCAAGAAATTCTCTTTGAATGAATGAAGAAATAAATCTGTATGGCCTATTCACTCAAAGAAGATTTGCTCTGAAAGAAATGGATCTAACTGAGGGCTGAATAATTAATGCGAGCATTAATTAAGCTGTTACCACATCCCAGGTACTCTTTCATGGGCTTTATAGTTTATGAACTCATTGACTATTCAAGACAATCCTTCTTTAAAGTGGCTACAATTATTATTCCCAATTTACTGATGTGGAAACTGAAGAATGGAGAATTTAAATAATTTGCCCTAAATTATACAATTAACAAGTGTCAGAACAGAATTTAGTCCCAAGTAGTCTGACATTTTGTCCACCTCCATAACCACTATTTTATACTGCCTTTCTTGAGCCTGAGGAAACTAGATGCAAGTCTATTTATCTTTAAAATTTTTATTTAAAAGCTGTACAGAGAAAATTCAAATCACTAGGTTATTTGAGTTTTATCCAACTAGTTTTTGATGCTCTCTTGACAGCTTATTTGTACTTTATGCAGCTTAAAACTTTACCTGTTGATTGCATCATACAAGACTAAAGTGTCTTCTGTATTCTGTCTGACATATAAGAAAATGCCAAAGTAAATCAGATTACAAGTCGGGCAAATATTGCCATAAACACTTGTAAAAAGTTAGTGATTTTTGAATATGTCATAGAAACATTTTCAACAGCAATTACATAGATATTTTTGTGATTGTAGCATTGGTGGTTCTTCAGAATTAAGTAAACTTGGCTGTGTTAACTGGCTATTGCTTCTTTTGACTAATCTTTTGATTAAATAATGATAATAAACAACTTAAAGGTTCATATACTTTCAAAGTAAACCAAACTAATTAGCAGCAAATTAATTCAAATTTACTGGTTGGGTTAAACAGACTAGTTTAATTGCTGTCATTTAATTTCTGGCTTTATAATCCTCCAAAACTTTCCCTTGTCCCAACATCGTTTTAAACTAATCTTTTTTTAAAATAAAAGTCTATTGAATTATAAGAGAAATATAAATTTTCATTGTCAAAAACTATGATATAAATGAGTTGACATTTTGAGATATTTACTTCCAACCTTTAATTTTATAAATTTAGAGTTATAGAGATCTTGATAGATGAATATATTTTGATAGACACAGACACAGACATAGATAAAGTGAAAGTGCCTATTTTTAGACATCCTCAATTTTCACTTTTAAAATAAAATTTTTTCATATTTTTAGATACATTATCAAGCTATCAAATAAGAACATTTTACTTATACATCTCAATTACGCTATTTCTTGATTACTATACATTTGGGTCATATTAAGGATTTAATTTTATAACTAGATAAATGATAAAACCACTATGCATAAATTTTTGTTCATGTTTTCTGATTATTACTTGGGGATTTTTTTAATAAAAAAAAATTACTGGCTCTTCCCATAAGCGGCCTGAGGTGATCTCCAAAAATGGTTCGCTATTCCCTTGACCTGGAAAACCCCACAAAATCATGCAAATCAAGAGGCTCAAATCTTTGTGTTCACTTTAAGAACACTAGTGAAACTGCCCAGGTCATCAAAGGTATGCATATACGAAAAGCTCCAGTATCTGAAGGACGTCACCTTACAGAAGTCATGTGTGCCATTCCGTCGCCACAATGGTGGAGTTGGTAGGTGTGCCCGGGCCAAACAGTGGGGTTGGACACACTGTCGGTGGCCCAAAAAGAGTCTGAATTTTTACTGCACATGCTTAAAAATGCAGAGAGTAAGGCTTAACTTAAGGGTTTAGATGTAGATTCTCTGATCATTGAGCATATCCAGGTGAATAAAGCCCCCAAGATGTGGCGCAGAACTTAAAAGAGCTCATGGTCGGATTAACCCAAATATGAGCTCTCCCTGCCACATTGAAATGATCCTTACTGAGAAAGAGCAAATTGTGCCTAAATCAGAAGAGGAAGTTGAACAGGAGAAAAAGATTTCCCAGAAGAAACTGAAGAAAGAGAAACTTATGGTCTGGGAATAAATTCAGCACAAGAGAAATGCAAATAAAAGTAAAATCAGAAAAAAGAAATTACTGGGTCAAATAATATAGTTTTCTAAGCTTTATTTATATGTAGTTTAAAATTGCTTTTCAGAAACACTGTCTCACCAGAATGGTATGAGAATGTGCATTTCATACCCTTGTCGACAGTGAGAAATATAAAAAATTATTTGCTAATTTGGAGAGTAAATATTTTATCACACTCCTACTTTATTCCATTTCTTTATTTATGTGAATTTTTTCATATATTGATTTTTTGTTTTCTATAACTTGTGTCTTTTGTTCATATCACTTATTGTGTCTTATATCGATTTATATATGCTTTTTAGGTAGTATGGCTATTAACACTTTGTTCATTATTTTTGTGAACACTGTTTTTATGACATTATTTTAATCTCATATACGTATTTTGCGTTTTCTTTAGCCTTCCCATGCTAACTGTTTTGACTATGATGATATTTAATGAGATGATGCGCCTGGGTTATGTCACTGAAATTGTGTCAATAATATGCCACATAGTTTAAACATTAACAAATATCTGGACAGCTAACTGAATTTTTCTTTTTCTTTTTTACTGTTAATATCAGTTTCTAAATCTCCATTTTAGAATATAAGTGTTTGGAATGAGTAAATGTTGATTTAAAATAAAAGAAATGGAGCCGCTATGCTTTTTACTGATTTTGTGTTGTAAACATCCTGCTGAGTACATAGTTGAAATTAAGTTCTGGCCTTCAGTTTTCTGCTCTAATCATTGGCTTTATTCAAAGAAAATTCTAAGTAATTAAAATGCTATCAGTTGCAAGATCCAATAAAAGAGAAAATTCCGTGGCTCTTATTTATTTGCTATTCATTTAAGGGTGTAATTCTGCTCTCAAAGTGGTTCACATTCACCAGAACATTTGCAAATATTTAATCTTCAACCTATAGAAATGCTTTCCAGATTTGCAAAATGTAGGTGTTTTTGAATTTTGGAGGGAAGTTTGGTTGTATATGTGATTAAATTATATTCTAACTGGTCAATAATAATTTAATTAGTTTGTGACAAAGAGAATTTAATGAAATAAATGACAAAACCAAATATATTACAATATAAGTGTTACTTACCCTCCTCCAATATTCATATTTGTTGTTCTTAAGTATTGTTCTTATTTACATGTTTACATATCATGTCATTGTACAACTGCAAAATAAGACTTTAACCTGGCCTAACTTAAGTGGCAGATATTTTTGACCAACTGCTTGTTTTCAGGGGTCAAATAACAGAAGATATTTGAACCCAAACACCATGCTGTCCTCTTCTCATCCTTCAGTTAGATCCATATTACAAGAATTCTGTGTAGTTGTTTGGAAACTTTGAAAAAGACTATTGATAAGTCTTACAAATATTGTCAAATATTAGAGTATTAATTTACTATATCCTAACATAACAGTATTACTCTATGAATTATGAAACTGGGCCACACAAGCTATATTTTATTGCTAACAATTAAAATAATATAATTTGCACATGTACAATTTATAAATACAATGTATTTATGTACTTCCTATGCCACAATAGTTTTCTTGGAATGATTTTTAGTACCACATGAACATAATCTATAAAGCAGGAGAAAGGCTCGAAATATTTGCAGTGCTGTGCCCAGCTTGCAGTTTGGGACCCAACAAACAATGACAGTGATGGTCCAAATGTTGTTGGAAAGTTTGGGCTATATTTGTTAAAAGTGGACATTTTAGATGTGAGTGCCATACGTTTAAGCACCTCAAGTCTGTTTTTCTTAGCTAATCTGGCTGGCTGGGCTGGTGACTTCTTTATCGTCACACCTCCATCAGTCATATTCCCAAAGCTGCACACTTGAAGGAAGCAAATGACCTTTTCCTAGTCAGTAGCATTGTTCTTCCTCTGAGACACATCTTCTCCATTCCAATCACCATCACTAGTCTAGTTCAAGGTCTCTGTAGCTCTCACCTAGATTATTGCAGCAGCTTTCTCCAAGGTCACTTTATTTCCAGTCTCATTTCTAGGACCTACCAGATTCATTTATTTAAAGCATAAACCCAGCCATAGCATCTCCCTAATTTCAGCTCTTCAGGAAAAAAAATGGAACCCTCATATATTGCTGGTGAGAATATAAAGTGGAGTAGCAACTTTGGAAAATGGCTTGGTAGTTTCTTAAAAAATTAAATATAAATTTACCACATGACCTGAGAATTCTACCCCTAAGTATCTACCCAAGAGAAATTAAAACATATGTCTATGCAGAGACTTGGGATGTGATTGCTTATAGCAGTATAATTCATAATAACCAAAATAATGGGAACAATCCAGATGTCCATCAACTAGTGAACAGATAAACAAATCATGGTATATCCTTCCCATGGAATACTACTTGACAAAGCAAAGGATACATGTTACAGCATGGGTGAACCTCCAAAACCTCATGCTAAATGAAAAAATGGATGCATATGACCACATATTATATGATTCCATTTTTGTGAAATGTCCAGAAATGACTCTGTAGATGCAGAAAGCAGATTGGCATTTTCCTGGGCCTTGGATCAAGAACAGAGAGTGACTGCAAATGAGTATGAGGGATACTGGGGGGTGATGAAGTGTGTTGATGATTGCATAACTTTATTAGTGTAATAAAAATCATTGAATTATATACTTAAAAGCAGTAAATTTTAAGATATGTAAAATATACCTCAGTAAAACTATTTAAAAAACAAATAAGGGGAGTCTACGCATGTGTGGGGATAGAGGGCATATCAGAAATCCCTGTGTCTTCCTTTCAGTTTTGCTCTGAACTTAAAACTGCTCTTAAGAAATCTTAAAAAAAAAACATAAAATAAAAAGGAATCTAAAAACAAAATAAAACAAAACAAAATGAACAAAATAGCAGTAGACTCACAGACACTGAGAAGTGACTGGTGGTTACCATGGCGGATGGGTTGGGGTGGGTCTGGAAGGTGAGGGAGAACAAAGAGGAACAAAAATCTCAATCATATAAGTTGGTCATAGGGATCAAAGTGCTGCATGTAGAATTTAGCTAATGGTTCTGTAACATCTTTCTTTGTTGACAGACCAGTTGGGGTGAGGATTTAATAATGTATGTAACTGTTGAATCATTGTGTTGTATAACTGAAACCAATATAAGATTGTATATCAACTATACTTCAATAAGAATAAAAGAATATGGAGAAACTTAAAAAAAAAGAAAATAAAAGCAGAGACTGTTGGAGAGAAAATATGGAAAGCTATCTGAAAAAAAAAGCATAAAATACAATAATAGCAACAAATTCTTCAGCAATTCCTGACCCCAGGATCCAGCCTAGGTTCCTACATTGTTCCCAGAGCTCCTCACTCTTGTCTCTTGCCTACCTCTCCATGCATATCTCATTGGCCCTAACATCACTAAATAAACTCTTGTAGTATTGCTGGTAGTTCCTTGCACATTCTAGGCTGTTTCCTGAGTCTATACCTTTGCTCATTCCCCTGTACATGAAATGTCACTCCCCACTCACCCTTCCAAACCAACTGCTTTAACAAGCATGCCTCTTACTCATCCTTTAAGCCTCAGCTCATGTCACATCTCCAAAGAAACATACCTTGGTCTCCATATTTTCCCTCCAACTTAATTAAGGACTCTCCCTAATGCTCCTGTAATACCTCCAAACACCAAACAGTATACATTTATATAGCTGTCAATTTATGAATCTGTCTCTTTCTTTAGATTCTCTGAGTTGATCATTATTATTACTTTGGTATCTGTAGAACCTAGCACAGTGCTTGGCAGCAAACAAATGCTCAGAATGTTTGTGGAATAATGAATTAATATATATTTGGCTGCTATAGATTCAAAATCAGTGTTAATGGGGCATTCTCATCCAATCTGACATGAGCTATTTCTTCAACCTTATTTTTGGCAGCTGAATTCTGGGAAAGATGACATAATGACATCTACATGAGATCACAAGTTAAAATATTTCATTTATGAACTCACATCAGTTCATGTTTTCCAAAATGTGAAAAGGCAATCTTGTGACCAAATCCATCACTTTCACATAGGATGGATCAAGTGTATGCGTGTTGTGACTGGTGACTCGCAATGGTGATAGATCACACTGCCTAACAGGCTGTCATTTCCTGTGATTTACAGTTCACAGTAGAGACCACAAGGGAAGATGGACGGCCACTTGGGGACCACCTGTTATAGGTGAAGAATGCAGTAGCATTTTCAGCAGTTATAAAATCACCTCATCAGGAGGATTTGGAAACTAGTCAAGAGGCAGTGGGTAAACAAATATGCCAGGCAAACTAAACACCAGCGAATGACAGATTTCAGGCGTGAGAGTTCAGATAAAGCTAGAAGTTTCACGTTGCTTCATTTAGTATTACTAGAATGATGTAGGGGATTGTAGCATTACTAAATTCTGCTGTACATTGAAATGAAGCCACAAAAATGAACACTATTTCCTAGGGCAGTAATACCAAGCGGATGTCATTCTGTACAATATAAGTGATTGTTTCAAGAATCTAAGGATTATGATTGAAAACAAGATGCATAACAAATGTTTTAATCCAAACTGTGAGCAGAAACATGTTATTTATTCATAACCAAACAAGAAAATAGAATAAGAAAATATTTTAGAAAAGGGAGGAAGGAACAATGTGTAGTCCAGTGAATTTCATGAGCATGGACTCATAGATTTTGAGTAGAATTCCATGCATCTCTGTCAGGCAATCTATAGCAGATTTGCAGAAATGACAGTGATGTCTTCCTAAAAGTGCAGGCAACTTCCGAAAAATGCCCAGTGTACGCCCCACACGAGGGACTGAAGTTTCTATTGGTTGTAGCATTATTTTTGCTCTGGTTTTAATTTTAAAATGTATTAAAGAATAAGGGAAGTGATTTAAAGATAGCAGAGTAAAGATATTTCTGCCCTGTTCTTTTAAACCAGCTTAAAACTAAAACACAGCATAAAGAAGCAGAAGTGAAGACTTGGAGGGCTATACCAAGGTGCTGTGAAATTTCTCTCTAGGTAACGTGAGGAAGACCGCAGGAGGTGTGTGCCTCCTCCATGTTTGGAGGAAACAGGTAGAATTATCCAAAGGTATGTTGTATTTTTTGGAATGCCAAGTTAGTGATCTCCTTTTTGGGAGAGCAAGGGCTCAGCTGCTTTGTGGGATGGTTTCCATCACCAACTCTCCTGGGCAGAAAAAAATGATAGGGAAGATGAAGCTAAATGAAGTGCCTACATATCAGCTTTGCAAAAAAAAAAAAAAAAGGGCAATCAGCCTGGATAGGTGGACGGGAAAGCATGGGTAGCAGGTAATCTCTTAGTTGATTATCTAGTGCACAAGAGTAATGTAAACTCCAACTTACTACTCAAAAGCTGGTGGCACGCTTTACTATGAAATATGAAAAATATATGCTAACCTAGGGAAGAATCACAGCTCTAGGACTGACTTTTGTCAGTAAGTATCTCAAGACAAGAGATCTGAATTCAAGCTACCTGAATATCCAACTCACTCTGCTACTGCCCTTTCTAATATTATTCTCTAATGCATAGTTTTCTGGGAAAAACAGAAACAAACAGAAAGAAAGCACGTGACAGATGCATACAAAATTCTGGAAAAGAAAAAGATAGTAAAAAAGTAAGAACACATCAAAAATATTTTATTACAAAAGACATGAAAATTATGAGAAAACTCTTCCCTGAGAGCTCAAAGATAATTTTAAAAATAGTCTTCTGAAATATATACAGTCACGGTACCTGCCAGAAAATCTAAAAACAGAGAACATGCTTTCCAAAACACAAGACTGAAACATACACAAGAAACACAGACATATAGCAAAAATAAACAAATAAATAATATTGAACTATAGAAAGTATAACATGAGATAAAAATGCCAGAACTAATTGTTATATCAATAAATAAAAGAGGGATAAAATCATCTATTAAAAGTAAAAGACCCTTAATTAAGATTAAAAAATAACATAGGTACAATAAACGGTATTCATCTAAAGCTAAAATAAGGCCTAGATATAAAATATAGGTTAACAAATTCAAACTGAAAGCACAATAGGGTCATTTTATTAAAATTTTAGAAAATTAAGGTAAACTTTAGGAAAACATTAAATTATCAAATGAAAAGTACTTAACAATGAAAAGATAAAAATCCATAGTTAAGATTTGTTATGAATCTTCATAAACTACATAGCAGGGCATCAAGGTTCAAAATACCAAAATTTCAGCAAATATAAGCAGTAGGCAGAAATGCAATAATAGGAGGGGACGTTAACCTCTCTCAGCCTTTGACAGGTATATTAAACAAATATTATTAAGTAATGTTTAGAGGAAATCAATAACATAGTTAAATAAGTATTCTTGATAAACAAAATTTATACCTATAATTAGAATAGAACATTTTCCAATTTCCATTGAAAATTTCTGGATTGATATGTTTCATGCTGCAAATAAAACCTCAATAAATTTCATCAAGTAGTTTGTATACACACCATGTTCTTAAGTCATAGTAAAATAGTATCAGAAAACAACAAATATAGAAAATAAATCCTAAACCACATAGAAATTTAAATACATATTAAAATAACACTTGAGTAGAGAAATCAAAATTTGCATTGTAGAATAAGTAGGAATATCAATCATAAAACTTTATAACTCCATCAGATCTTACAAAATAGGTGTAGTTCCAAACTCAGAGTAAAATGTATTGCACTAAGTAGTCATGTTACTAAAATAGCAAATAAATAAATTAACATTTTAGCATATGTGAGACAAAGTCCAATAAAACACCAAATAAGCAGAAAGAATAAGTAAGTGAAGGTATTTAGGGTAACACAAAAAAGCTGAAACTATAATAAACATTTTCTATGGAAATATAATAAAATAATAAGAAAACGAAGAGCTGTTTCTTTGGGATGAAAAACTTAATAATGATAGAATTATCCATTAGATAAGTTAGTTATGGAATAAAAGGAGAAAGTTAGATACTCAAAATACAAACTAAAAATGGGTATATAATCACATATACAGTCATATAAAAGAGTAAGTTTCAAAACTCTATGTAAATAATTTTTAAAACCTGAATGAAATAAATGACCTAGGAAGACAAAATTACCAAATCCGATGTCAGAGTATTTAGAAATTATAAAAAGGTAAATTATTCCCTAAAAAAGCACCAAACCAGACAGCCTCACAGGCAGATCCTTTAAAAGCATCACGGAGAAAGAAAGCTATTAAGAGGAAGAAACAGGGAGATCAAGGGCAAAAGGGAGAGTGGAAGAAAGAAAGACAAATTTTCAGATTCCTTTTGTTAACCATCATAAACTCGATGCTAAGACCTGGCAAACAGCATACACACACACACACCCCACACACACTAACAAATGCATATATATGAATAAAGCCTCAAAAATCCTAAAACATACATTGCCAAATAGAATTCAAAATCACTGTTGAAGAATCATGTATTATGATCGAGAAAAGGTTTTCCCTAGGAATGCAAGAAGTTTCAACAGTGGGAAATCTTTACATCTAGTTTAGGGTAAAAAAGAAAATAATATCCAATTACTCATATAGATTCTAAAAATACAAATGTGATATAATGAGTTATTAGAAATACATATTTGGTCATTCTTATTTGGTCTTTTTCCCAGGTGTATTTGGTCTTCATCCACAATCCCTGAAAACACTGCAGAGTCTGGAAGGTGAAATGGGTGGCTTGTCATGTTCATGAGAGAGTTTTGGACCCCAGCTAAGGGCAGGGGCCCTCACAAAATGCTCTCTCTCCCTCTCTCTCTGTCTCTCTCTCCTCTGCTCTGCCTGTTCTGCTCAGTTGGATCCCTTCTTGGCCAGAGAGAGCTTCTATGCGAGGGGAACCAGCTTTGCCACTGAATCAGGCCTCAAGCTCCACCAGGTTAGAAGCTCCTTTATTTGGGACCTGGCCCTGTGTCTCTCTTCATCTGGCTGTTAACTTGTATCCTTTATTAAACTGGTAAACGTTAAGTGTTTTCCTTAGTTCTCCGAGTCACTCTAGCAAATTAATCTAACCTAGGGAGAGGTCGTGGGAACCTCAAGTCTATAGCTGGTAGGTCAGAAACACAGGTAACTGCCTGGGGCTTGCGACCAGCATTTGGAGTGGGGAGTGGAGGGCAGTGTTGTAGGACAGAGCCCTTAAACTGGGAATCTGGTGCTGTCTCGTGTAAGATAGCATCAGAATTGACACCCTGCTTGTGTTCAAGAATTGCTTGGTGTTAGTATGTGTGAGAAGACCCCCTCCCACACACTTACACACACTGGAATCATGTCCAGGAACCTGAATGGAGTTATATTACTCTTACTGCTGTGTATAATATTGTTACTGTTATACATATATATAGGGAAAAAATACACCATAGCATTTGGTGTCAGATAATTGTCAGACATTAATAAATAATTAACTTTCTATTAAAATTTTATTCTTTCACATACCTAATAAAATCTTAGTTAATAGATGGACATTTCTTGTACACATGCACACAAATGCAAGCTAGCATCATCCTTACTGATAAAATACTAGAATTATTTCCATTAAATTGAAGCAACCATAAAACCCAGAAACATGTTAAAGGAGATGAATAAATTCAAGTTTTCAAATATTATATAGTCATATCAACTAATGCAGCAAAAGTATTTGACAAAGTCCAATATCTATTTCTGATAAGAACGCTCAACAAGTTAGGTTCTAGAAGTGAACTACCTCAACTTGATGAAGAAATCTACAAAAACCCTACAACTAACATCTCATTAATAGTAAAAGACAGTGCTTTCCCCCTAAGATCAGAGGAATAAGGTAAGGATATTCATTCTCAACTTACCACTATTACTCAACATAGTACTGGAAGTTCTAACCGAATAAGGCAAGGAAAATAAGTCAAAGGCACACAGATAGGGAAGGAAAAAATAAAACTGTCCTTATTTGCATGATTATCTATGTGGAAATCACAAGGAATCTACAAAAATTAAAAAAAAATACTTCTAGAACTACTGTGAGTTCAGCAAGGTCTCTGGAAGACATTACACAAAAATCAATTTCATTTTTATATATGAACAATGAACATGTGAAAAGAAAAGCTAAAAACACCATGCTGTTTAGTCACTTCAAAGAAAATGCAATACTTAAGTATAAACTTAAGAAAACATGTACAGGATCTGTATGCCGAAAAATATTAAGTGCTAATGAAAAAAATCAGAGAAGACCTAGAGAAATACACTATGTTCAAGGAAGGGAAAACTGAACATATTAAAGATGTCATTTCTCTCCAAATTGATATACAGTTTCAGCACAATTCCGATAAAAATCCTAGCAAAGTTTTTGTAAACATAGACAAGATCATTCTAAAATTTATATGGAAATGCAAGGGAGTTAAAATAGCTAAAAGCACTGAAAAATAAGAGTCCCATGGGAGAAATCAGTCTTACTAAATAGCTATAGTAATTAAAATGGCGTGATACTGGCAGAGGGATAGATACATAGATCAGTGGAACAAATAGATAACCCAGAATGGGTAGGTACACACAGATATGCTGGACTGATTTTTGACAAAAGTGCAAAAGTGATTCAAAAGAAGAAAGATACCTTTTCAATTGTACAATTGGACCTCCATAGGCAAAAAGTGAACCTTAACCTAAATGTCACCCTTTATACAAAAATTAACTCAAAATGGATCAGGGGCTTATATGTAAAACATAAAACTAATAAAACTGCTAGAAAAGATTGTCAGAATTTCTGTCTTGGCCAAGTGTTCTTAGCTTTGACACCAATAGCATGATTTAAAAAAAGGAAAAATAGATAAATTAGATCTCAAAATTAAAATAATTTGCTCTGTGAAAGACCCTGTGAAAAGTAAGAAAAGACAAGCTACATATTGGGAGAAAATATTTGATGATCACCTATTCAGCTAAGGAGTAGTATCTAGAACATAGAACTCTCAAAATATAAAGAAGCAAATAAAAATATAAAATAAAACAAATTAGAAACAATTAGAAAATGGTCAAAACTATGAAAAGAATTAACTGAAGAAGATACAGAGATGTCAATAAACTCATGAAAAGATGTTCAAGATCACTAGCCATTAGAGAGATGCAAATTAAAACCACAATGAGATAGCCCTACATACTTACTAGAATGCTTAAATGAAAATATTAACATCAAATACTGGTAGGTATTCCAAGAAGCTGGATCATTTATACATTGCATATAGGAATGCATTTTAATGGTGCAGCCACTCTGGAAAAGTCCATGGCAGTTTCTTACAAAAATGAATGTGTGCTTACTATATGACTCAGCAATTTGCACTGGTGAGCATTTATCCTAGAGAAATGGTGACTTATGCCCATGCAAAAACCTGGACACAATTGCTCCTATTAGCTTTATTTGTAATGGCCCTAAACTGAAAACAGTCCTCCAATGGGTGAATGGTTAAATAAACTCAAACAAAAGTACCATGGAATATAACTCAGCAATACAAAAGAACAGATTATTGGTACACCTTTGGAAGGATCTCAAGGGACTAATGCTGACTGAAAAAATCCAATTGCAAAAGATTTCATACTGCATAGCTCCATTTATAAAATATTTTTGAAATGGCAAAATAGTAGACATGGAGAATACATTTGTGGTGGT
Source organism: Smutsia gigantea (assembly GCA_032199065.1). Taxonomy (NCBI): domain Eukaryota; kingdom Metazoa; phylum Chordata; class Mammalia; order Pholidota; family Manidae; genus Smutsia; species Smutsia gigantea. Next base: position 539,084 of record JAVSCE010009311.1, read on the forward strand.
CAGGGGTTAGAGAGGGAAACGGAGAGGGGAGTGGTTGTGAATATAAAAGGGCAGCAGAAGGATTCCTCTGACGGCTGTTCTCAATCTTGGCTGTTGTGGTCACACAAATCTACACATGATAAAACTACACAGACCCAAACACACACATGAATGCACACAGGTGAAGGTAAAACTGGCGAAATCTGAATAAGGTCGATGAATTCTATACGTACTGATTTCCTAGCTTTGATATTGCACCATAGCTACGCAAAATGTTACCAGTGAGGGAAACTGGGTAATGGGTACATAGAGTGTCCTTGTATTATTTCATGTAACTGCACACAAACCTGCACTGATCTCAAAATAAAGTTTGTAAAAGTCACCATGTTTATGAAAAACAAAAATAAAATTTAGAGAAAAATAACAAATTAAAAAAACTAGCAAGACATGTGACAATGGACTCACTACTTCTAACATTAATTTTAAAAATGGTAGAAAATCAGGCCAAGATTATGGACAGAAATTCATAGAAAGGTAAACACAAAACACTTTTTTAATCATGTGAAAATGTACTCATACTTTATCATAATAAGACCAACACAATTCAAACTACAATGAAAAATCTTGGAAAGATCAAAAGATTCGATAAAAAATTGCACTGGTTGAGTGTATAAACACAAATGCAGTTTTGTGCACTATATGTCAGAATACAAAAGGGATGTAATTGCTTTGAAGGCTATTTGGCAATATTTATCAAAATTAAAAATTCACTTGCCATTTAATAGAAACCTCACTTTCATAAATTTGTCTAACAGGTATACTAAGCCATGTATAAAGTACATTATATATAAACATTGTATATAATAACTGAAAACTTCATAAATGCCCATTAAAGATCAGTGATTCAATAAATTATGGCAGAACCATGCAATTAAATGTGCTATTAAGAACAATTAGATAGTTCTATATATTCTGATATAGAGTAATCTCCAAATTACTGTGTTAAGAAAAAATGACAAGATCATGAATGGAGCATATAAAATATTCTCAATTGTGTAAAATTAAAAGAAATATATATAGATATGTATATGCATAAACATATATACATATGCATAAACACACATATGCACTTGCATGAACACATGTTTCTGGAGAGTTCATAGAATAATAGTGTCTGTCACTAAGAAGGCAACAGGGGTCTCAGTTTGGAGATCTGCATCCATTCTCTTCTAAGCCCCTTGTCCAGCTTGAAATAGGTAACGTGTTATATCTGTCCTCATTACTGATGTGTCCCCCAGAGCCTAACATTTGCTTAGTACATTGTAGTAGCTAAATAAATATTTGTTGAATTGAACAATATTTCTGTTATTCACCCTCAAGAGTAACTCTCAGTAGTGCAACCACTAGTTACTTTTATTTGTGGAAAGCGCTATACTTTTCACAAACTTTTCTAACACATGATCTTATTCGATTGTCAAATGTTTTTCAGGTTTTATAAAGTATTTGTGTTAGCTATGTGCATATTCAATTATATCCTGCAATTCAGCCATTGGTACCTTTATAACAATTGCTTGCTTTTTATAAACTCTCTATTCACATTTTGTTGTTTTTCCCATTTGCTTTACTGTTCTCACTTCTATAACCTTTCTGGCCAGTTTTCTTTACTTGTATGCATTAATGACGTACCAAACTCTTTATTACCATATTTATGATTTATTATTCTTTTTCTTTTGGCTTTCTTTTTATTTACACATTTTTTAAAAAAAGATACTTTAGCCAGTTCTCTTTGTGTCCTTCAAGGCTTCCTTTGAGTCTAGTTAGAGACTGTTGCAGTCTCTCCTCCCCACCCCCCCACCCACCCAGCTCTCTATAAAGCAACAATTCCTTCTCCAGCCCAAGAATTACTGGCTCAGGCCAGCAGTTTGTCATGAAATATTCTGCATGACATCCATGCTTTGTCCTAGCTCTTCTATTTCCTGCAGCCTCTTAAAGATCTTTTTTAATATCCTTATTCTCAAATCCATCAATTTCCGTGTTATAAGGAGAAAAGGCCTTTGCAATTATTCTATGTAATACTTTCCTGACTTCTTTTTTAAGGACCTCATCCTGTATTCCTCTTTCTGCTTCATTTAAGGTATTCTTTTGAAAAGTTAGCTTTTTCTATTTAGTCCCATTTATTGGTGCTATTTACACTCCTGTTTCCATTTTCTGGGCCTTTTGCCTTTCTGTTAAATTCTTTCACCTGGATTCTCCACTCTTCAAAAAGATCGTCACATTGTGTCCATTTCCAGAGTTTTTACCCTTCTTTTGATCAGTTGTTTATTGTGAATTAACATTTTTGTTCTTTTCTGTACTTCATTTCTTACTTTTGAAATAGTTTCCTTAAAAAACCCACAACAAACCCAAAAGCTCTCTGACCATCTGCAATTCCTCTTTTCACATGATCTTGATCTGACTGTCCATTTTTATCTCTTTGGCTTGGTGCTCTAGTCATCCTGAGCCCTGTAGGAGGTTTCTAGCAATTTCTCGGTCTTTCTTCTCTCATTTTCTTTGGGTTTTTAAGAGTTTGTTTACAGCTTTCCTATTGTTAGTTTCCTATTTCTTCAGTAATCACAACTGTTGATGAGATTTCCAAAATTTCTCTTAGCTGTCAGGTAGGATATATCTGGCTGCTTTATTGGCCATGAGGCTGCATGACAAAATATCTCAAAATGCAATCAATGGTTTATGAAAACAAGCGTTTATTTTTCTCAGTCATGAGCCGAGCTGGAGCTCAGTGGCGACATTTCTGCTTTAGGTTGAGTGCTGGCTGACTTGGAGCTCGGCCTTTGAGACTGGCTTTGGGTCTCTCCACATCTCATTCTCTTTGAAACGGCAGTTTCTAGTCTTGATCTTCTCAGGATGACGCACAAAGGCCCACCCAAACATGCTTAAAGCCTCTGCTCATCTCCGCCTTCTCAATTGTCACTGGTTGTGGCACGTCACAGGTACACTCCATTTCCCCTGCGACGCAGAAGCAGGGAGTGAAGAACGGAGGACAGGTATGCCATCTGCCGCTGCTGTGCACAGCGCTCCTTCCAGGGCTTGGTGTTCGTGCGCTGCCTCCTTTCTCTTCAAGAAGGAAGCCCCAGAGGTCTCCCCTGCAGCCAGTGCATCCTGCCCACAGTTCAGTCTCTCTGGTTGACGTACAGTCACCTCCGTCAGGTCTTGATTTGGCTCGTTCGTGGCTCAGTTAAATAGATACTTTTATTAATGTAAAGCCATAAAAAGCTTCTCTGTTGTGGAACAATCATCAACGGTTGCTGGGCAGAAGTGCCGACGGTGCCCTCCCCGGGCTGTAGAGGGAGCTCTTCAGTTTGCCCCAATGGTAGCCCAGGTTCCACTCCTCAGTAAAAGCTCCCTTGTCCATTTCTTTGGTGTGCTCGGGCTTTGCCCTCAGGGAGAGTCTTCTTACTCCATTATCCTGTGGTCCCATCTGAGGGGTTCTTTCAGGAGCATGTCCTTACATGTCCTACATACAGAGCAAACCATTTCCTGCTCATACGGGTTCAGAATCCAGTGGATTATTTTTGGACAGTAAGTTACCCTCAGAAGAGTGGTAGGCTTTCAGATCAGTGGCTTTTTGGTCATTTCCAAGTGGAGTAAACACAGTCGAGTTCTTGGATAAATGAAAATTTTAAGCTCAAGGACTTTGGTCTTTTATTTATAGACCTCTGTGCTCCGCTCATCCAAATAATTCTCATCTTACTGTCTGCTGCATTGAAGACATCTGAAATAATGTGCTCTTTGCCAGCAGACTTGCAACTTTTCTATGGTGGGTCACTGGTCAAATTTATTGCTAAGACTGGAGTCTGCAGATACTTCTTTCAACTGCTTCAATTTAGGGTATAAACAGTTCTCCTTTTCTACCCTGAAAGTTTTTACATTGCTGGACTCTCGGTCAGCTGAGGTTGCAGGTTGTGGGCAGAGACTGCCTCCTTGAGCAAACATGTCTGTCTTCCTATTTCAGCTCTCAGACTGGCTGGCAAGTTTCACCTTAAATTCCCCATTCTTTCAAGATTTTGCTGATAACCCATGCCAATATTCTGCACACTTTTTACCATTTCAGTTAATACCATATATAGCCTTTGTCAGAAAAGATTTGGGTTTCCGATGTATGGCAGGTGATAATTTGACTAAATAGTTTGTTGTTGTATAATAATGCTCCTAAGATTTTTAGTTTTCATTAGCTGAGTCATTATTATGCACCTACCTAGCTCTGCCCCCAATCTGGTACCACAACTTAATTTCTATTATGTAAAGCACCTCATTTCCAGGCACTAAATGAGCTGGGCTAAGTTTTGAATCCCTATAACTGGAAACATAAATTATAGTGAAAATGATAGAGACTTAAGACAGAAGTTTATTTCTCACATAAAGGAGGAGTTTGAAGATAAACCATCCACAGCTGCCCTGGTGGTACCATGATGTTATCAGGTACCAGTCTGTCTTCTTTCTACTTCTCTAATCTTAGTATAAGGCTTCCTCCTTTGAGGTCACCTCAAAGTCTAAAATGGCTGCTATAGCTCCAGACATCACTTCTGTGGTAGCAGGAAGAGGTGGGGAAGGATAAAAGTGTCTCTCCATTTTGAATGAGTTGGCTACCTTTCAGCAGCCTTCCCAGAAGGCCATTGAACAATCATAAATTTACATGTGATTTGCCAAGGCTTAGACTTATAACCTCATCTTGCTACAAGGCATGATGAGAAATTTAGTATTTTATTTAACTGAATACAATTGAGATTTGATTATTAAGGAAGAAGAGGATTGTTTAAGTTTTAGGATTCTGCAGTTAATAATCTGAACCAGAGACTTTGCCTTGAGACTTTTATTTTTCTTCTTTAGACACATGTTCAGTTACGCTTTCACCTCCTGAAAGCACAGAAAATATTCTCTTCTTTAATATCCTCAAATCACAGTTTAAGTCATTCCTGTTGTAACAGCAATTTATTCATCCTCCCTAAACATATGCCACATTTCCAGCCTTTGTAAAAATTAATTGTGGTAATTGGTCTTATTAAAAAAAGATAATCTTTTTATTTATATAGCACAACAATAAGTCTTCTACATAAATCTTGTCAACCTGGCTCGTCCATTTTCTTTTAAGTATGACACTATTCTGTTTATCTGAACAGATCTTCTTTTAATTGGAAATGACCTTAGTGGTCATCTGATTTAATCCTCTCATTTTGCAGATGAGAATGCTGAGGCCTGGAAAAAGTATATTAAGTCACTCATGTCATAGAAAGAGGAATTAATAGACAGTTTTTATGCCTACATTCTTGCATTTGTTTGCAATTAAATGTGTCTCCATATTACTTTTTTGGGTTTTCTCTCCAAGCAAATTCCCATCTACCTTTTTTAGTTATTCAGTTAAAGCCTCCTTCCAACCATTTTTATTATATGTAAGAGATAAGTCATGACCCAAAATAATAACTCCTTTTCAAATTTCTCTTACGGATGGGGATGGAGCATAGTATGTTCATAAATCTGATATTTCCTCTCACTGAGGAAATCACACATATGATCATATATCTTCCACATCAATCTCATATATCTTTCAACATTTATTTACATTTGTGTGATCGGTAACCCTTCTCCCTTCATGAATTTTTTCCCCCTTTTGGCCAGTGTAAATAGCTCTGAACCGAATTTCTATCAATACAAAAGTCAATTCCCTTCTTGGTCCTTCTTCTAAAATGAATTTCATTTCCCCCCTTCTCATTCATTCTATTTGTTGGTTAAGTGAAAAACGTTTATAGAGTACCTTTGACATTCAGGGCACCGAGAAATGTATGACTTAAACTGGGAACATGCAACATAAGTAACATGGAAACATATTTTACTTGATCTCATAAAGTTCCTTTTCAACCCCGGGGTCTCTTCCCCTAGTGTAATTTTATTCCAAGTGCATCTCTTTATCACCAGAACACAGCATGTAGTACGCAGCCATAAATGTTTTTTGCATTATATTGAAACTCAGACACTGCTATGGCAACATCCCTTTGTGCTCTCCTCTTCATCCTTCAGCATCTTATTTGCAGAAGATAAACAACTAGTAGTGGTTGCTTGGTTGGGAGACCGGAAGTTTGGGTTTGCTGCACGTCATAGGATGAATTCAGGACTTAGCATGTGTACACTTATGGATTATGCTTTTGGTACAGTTACTGTAATTTTGATATATTTTCATATTAAATTCCACTTGGCCTTTCTCATACCATACTTTCATCTTTTCATCCATCTCTTGGAGGGTGATCTTGACCTTGAGCTTCTCCTATTGTGCTCACTTTCCTAACTCTTTCCTCTTCCTAAGCCCCACCTCACTTGCCCTTTTCTCCAGGTAGCAGCATTGAATTCCTTTCAAAGGGCACTATTGCTTTCTGCCACATAGACAGTCATGAATATAGATAGCCAGCTGAATACAATGGCTGGTACTCAGTAAATGGAAATTGTTCTTCTTATCTTTATTAAGTGATCTTCACCATATTTCCACAGGATGGACATGACTAGCATGGAATGAACTAACCAAGTATAAAATATTGGTGTGGCTACTTAAATATTGTCCACCAAATTTTGATTACAGCAAGACAAATAAATAGATTTAAACTCTCCCTAAGTGACTTAGATTAAATAAATGACTTTATTCTTACAAATTGAATTCCATCCACAGAACTCTGCTCCTCCTTAGTTCTCCGTGTGTTACTATGAGACAGAAAAATAGGAAGGAATTTGCAGTAAGACACACCTGAGTTTAAGACTTTGCTCTACCAGTAACTGTTATGTGAAATTGACAAGTTACTTAAACACTTTGGAACTCAGTTTCTCTTGGATGTGAACTGGGCAATATAATACCTAACTTACTGGTGTGGTGGAGGTACTAAATTGGAATAACCATATCCAGCTTGTCTGGTGCACGGTATAGGTACCACAAAAGTTAGTTCTTCTTTTTATGGCATTTATTGGCTACTACCTGTAAAGTCTGTATATGTCTTTTTTTTTCTTTTCCATATCTATGTTTAGCAATCTTACTAATTATTTTTCAATTATATTCTTAAGAGTCTATAAGTGGAAGTATGTTCTTTTCCACTTTTCAAAAAAAGACACAAGGAAAAAGAAGGTAAACTAGCCATTTGGATGGAAAAAAACAGCATTTAAGCCTAGATTGAAACTGTTGCTGGGCAGACCTGTTTCCCTGAAAGCCTGAGGTAAAATATGCTGCTTCCTGGTGGTAAAGAATTGATATGATTTTGTTTTAAATAAGCTTTGAGGGGGGACAAGCCACATTTCTTTAGCATTTTATCATTCTATATAAAATGGCAACTGATTAAGGTAAAGCTCTTCAGGAATTGGTCTTGTAAACTTAGCTATAATAAATGTCAATGTGATAAAAAAAATCCTTACTAAAAAAAAAAATCTACTTCATGCCAATTCTGAAAAATGTGCCTTGCTGCAGCTGAGAGGCTTTCTGGTACACTTGTGGGACCCACTCACTCTCTGTCTATGCAGAGCACAAACTTCCAGGGGGAGTGTGGATGGAGAAGCCCCGGTGTATCGGAGTAGATGGTAGCAGTAGGCACAAGAAAGATGTGTGTTCATTTACTTCTTGATGAGCCCTTTTCTTCACGTGACCCAGTGTGCACAAAGCTGAGGAAAAAGGGCTCCTGCTCACAGCATTCACTAGTCACGTGACTCTAGATCCAAGTTTGACCAAGGGAGAGTGATGGGCTAATTCCAACAAAATTACATTTTACAGAGATTACTCCAAAATTGTTTAGTTTAAGGTCAAAAATTGGCTCTGCAGGTGCAGGGTGGTTGATATGTGTTTTAATAGTAGCAAACACTGGGAAAAAGCACCCTTTTAATTTTCCTGACTCCAGTTCCTTTCAAGCCCTTGCTCTTCTGGCCTGACCTCCACTCTGACTGTGACTCACCATCGTGCCCTTCATTCTGCTCTCGCTGTTCCCACCCCCGTCACACCCAACTTCTCTTAGTTCCTGGAATACTTACTGTGCTCTGATTTAACTGAGGGCCTTCCCATGTAATTTCTTTTTTCTGGAATTTTCTTCAGCCTCTTTCTTGTATGGGCAACTCTTAGTCAAAGTCTCAAATTAAATACCTGAGAAAACTATCAAGGTCCCCACACCCCCATCGGGCTATTGGCTTACAGAAAACCCCAGCTTTAGCTATTTTACAACCAGTGCAAAATGAAAATGCAGAGCCCTGGCAGCAGGGCACTCAACCTCCCCTCGCATGGGCCTGCATCCCCACACATGCAGGACAGGGGGCATCTGAACAACTGCCATCATCACCCTGGGGCATGCTTGTTGGAGGGTGGATGTGAGTACCCACCAACGTCCTGCCAAACCTGCTCTGGCGCTGCCAGCCCCAGGGCAGGGATGCACGCTGATCCCCCCCCACACACATGCCCCCCACAATCACCAGCCCCTCAGATGCCTTGAGGCATGCATCCCACCTGGCTCCCCACCCTCCTGTGCTTGCACACAGGTGACCCCCAGAGGCAATGGCAGAGCACAGGCTTCCAAGGGCCACCGAGACCCATTACCACCCCAGCGGAGGACAGCAGTGGTTGTTGGGAGCTAAGAACCTTCCTGGGGAGGTGAGGGCGGCAATGAGAGGTCAGACTCTATGTGAACTGACACCTCCCCATTGTCCCATTGGATTTTATTTACAAAATACAAATTCAAAAGGAAGAACTATTACACATTCAAGATAGTCACTGTAGGGCTTTAAACTCCAAGAGCTTGGCCCTTCTGAGCATAAGATTAGTCACTGTGCTGTGTGCCTGTGACACGGGCTCTCTTTATAACTGATCTCAATTTTTTTTCATTCCCGTAAAATTGTATCCCTCCCTCCTACTAGACTGCAAGCTGTATGAGCCCAGGGACCGTATCTGTAATAAAATTTAATAAGTATTTGTGGAATGAGTAATTAGTAGATTAGTGAAGCCCTTCCACTATTTGGTGCATGTTCCTAATCTATGAGAAAGATGTGTTAGCACCCCAAACCAATGCTCTCCTCTTTGTACCTGTAACCTTTACTTTTGCTCCCCCCCTTTAGGATGTCAGGTGCTCAATATTTTCCTTCAGGAGAATTAGCAAACACTTAAAATGTGTTTCTTAGCTTCCAGGGTCATATTCTAAACAATAGATATATTCATCCAACTTTTCTGCTTGGAAAATTTGCTGGTCACCATTGTGTAGGGGCCCAAATCCTGACCTCTTTTTGTGATGCCCAAAACCTTCCCTAACAGGGTCCCAGTGTAACTTGTAGGATTAATTTCTTAGTACTTCCGCTTTATATGGCAGCATGCTTGTCCTTCCAATTCCAGACTAAATGACTGATGACCTCTTACCTCTCGTGTGAAATCTCATTACATTCTACCATTGTGTTTAGAGGGCAATGTCTCCTCCTCAGCACATCAGGTCTTTGTCACACCTCAGCATTGACTAAACAAATGGTCAAACTGAACTGTAGCTTGTTTTACCCTAAAAGTGGAATTTCTTTTATTAAATACCAACTTTTTAGATACTGCTTAATAGTGTTAGAGTCATTTAACATTTTAGTTTACCAGTTTACTGTGTTCTATATCAAGGGTTTTTGTGTACCAAGATCTATATTATGTCCCAGGCAAATAAACACAAATGGTTGTCATGAACACCCCCCTCCCGCCTCCACAGAGAAATGCATAAACTAATAGGAGATATGGTTAAGTAAACATAAAATCAAATGCAATCTTCTAAGTTCTGTACTAGCCACAAGAAAAGAGGAATCTTTGACAGCTCATGTATTTCCAGAGTTAGGAAAATCATTATGATGAGGGAACTAGGAACTGAAAACTCAGCATTTTGGAAAGAATTAGTTTCAAGAAAACAGACAAGACTACGGAGTAAATTGAAAGTCATTCAGTTAAAGAGAAATTTTATTTGTTTTGCACATCATAGAGGACAGAAATAGAAAAATAATGTAGAAGTTATGAAGAGGTGGATTTCAGATCAAGGTAAAAACCTTTCTAAAAATGAGAGTGGATTTCCTCAAGAGGTGAGGATGTCCCCATTGCTGGAGTTATGATGTGAAACAACTAACAACCCTTGTTGATTCTGTAAAGTAGAAAAGGAGAGGAACATTTATGATGAAAGGATTTAGTATGGCAGATTGTTGTGCGGAGCATGAAGAAACCAGAATTCTGGTTCGGGCACTTCATTTTCCTCATGGGACATAGGTGCTGACCTTTGTCTCCATTTCTTCTTCTGAAAAATGGAGATAATTAAATCTGCTTCCGAGGTTTGCTGTGGGAATTTAATGGGATAAAGTAGTTGAAGGTACTTTTACACTGTAAAGTGCTATGCAATATGAGTTATTATCATTTATGTTGACATTTATTTATCATATATGTTGATAATAAGAAAAAATAATAGTTGTCACATGCATTTTTTAGCCTCTGTTGTCCTAGAAGATAGAATAATTATCTTCTCTTCTTACACATGCAAGAAAACTGTTAATTACAAGTGACTTTCCCCATAGAGACACAGCTGGCCAGTGAGTGGCCCGACGAGAAGCCACGACTTCTCCCATAGAGCTAAGAATTGTTTCCCTGTCGCACACTGCCTTTACGACAAAGTAGTCTGTGGCATTTTACAGTTCCCAGAGTACTTTGGACCGAAGTCACTCAAGTAATACTAGACCCTGTTTAGACATCATTCTCTAAGTGATACTCTTACGTGATTTTTCACTCAGGGTACTAGGATAAAAATAACACACATTGACTAGATCTACCTTTTCCTTTGTAAACATACCTTTCTTTAAAAACACTGACAGGAATTTTTCAAATAGGAGCTTTAAAAAGACACCAGGGACTAATCAGAAGGTACTGAATACTCACTATGGGATACCGCACATGTGTATAAAACTATGAATGATACTATTACTTAAGTGTGAATTGCTGCCCCCCATTATTGCAGTAACTGACTGAAGCGTATCTCTGCTTTTCTTTTCCATTCAGTACCTTTATTCTGCATGTTCTCTTATTTAAATGTTCTAGTTCTTGATCCCATGGCGGCACACGATGAGCCAGTGGCTTCCTTGTGGCGAGGCGGGTCTGCACTCCGCAGGATGGTCTCAGTAGTGACTCGGTATTCAGTCATATAAATGAAGGTGTTCTCTGCCCAAGCTATCCACAACTTAGCAACTATTTTGATGTCTATTTCTAATTACTATTACCTAAAAGTTTAGAGGAAGGAAATTTAGGAGATGTGACTCTCTTTGTTCTCTATAAAAGCCCAATGTTCTTTTTGAACATTTTCTGGGACTTCAATGGCAGGTGTTCTTGTGGTTTTCCTTGTATTAGGGGTAGAAAATGAGTAACTTCTAGGCTGAGTGCTACTTTGTATATTCTCTGCTATTACTTAAATGTCGTTTCCCATTTCTTACTATCAAAAGCTACTCCCCCCCATCACCCATTTACAGAATTGGGGATTAAAATCTCTTTTGCTGCAACAAAATGTTTTCTCAACAGGAATTTGTTGTTTAATTGTTTGAAGACCACTATACATAAACTGCTCTTTTGTATATTTAACCTGTATGTATACAGCAGAAATACTGAGAAAGTGGTTGAATGCAACCAATTCTTTGTGACACCTTTGATTTTCATTTTTCTGTTAAAAGCTCACAAATGACTAGATTGGTCATTTGTGAATACTTTTGTATTCTTTTCATCTGTCAAAATCACAATTGTAAAGGGTTTACTTATTTTTTAATTGTGTGGAGTTTTAGTGGCAGTAGGTCAGTAATGAAGCTTTAGCCCACTATAATTCAGAATCTCAGTAAACTGGGAAAATGCCCCTCCCCAGGAAGTCACAACAAGGTCCTTTATCCCTCTTATATCTGTTATATACTTTTAATACTATATATATTTATAATAAATTTATAAATCCCTTGATAAAGTAAATACACTTATATTTCCTATCAATAAACCTAGACGTTGCCTTTGACTTCAGAGTGGGAAGAAGGAAAAAAAAAATTCTTCTACTTCAATTAACCTGGAAGGAAAGGAATAAAAATGGCAGCAAATAGCAAAGCCATTTCTCATCTGTTTTCTGACAGCATTTGGACGTGCGGGAAAAGGTCCACTTTCCCTCTAGGCGGCAGTGCTGTCTGTGCAAGGGCCATGCTTTTCACTTTCATGCTCGGAGGCCATTCCAAGCACTTACATTCCATTACAATTGATTGAATATTATACATCAAAAAGTAGAGAGAAAATGTTTAAGATTTTATGAATGCAAGTGAAATGATTAGAGCTCACAAAAGCTTTGAATTTTGAAGCTTGGCTTCTATCTTGTCCTTACATAAGCATCTTTGATCTTCTCTTCACCCAGCTTTTTAGATGACTTTTATGTGGTCTTATAATTGTTTTATTATTTTAGGAGACTTAGACATGTAGACCTTCTATTTTTTTTAGAGAGAGAGGTTATTTTCCAAAGAAAAGTTTCTGTTCCATTAAAAGTCAGGGGATTTCTCAAACCAGATGGAATTAGTGTTTGTTCTTCTGTATGTTACAAGGAATAGCAGGGAAAGGGCTAGGTTCTAATCTTGGTTCTTCCATAAAATAATGTTATGATTTTGGGCAGATCATTCATCTGTTCTTCTCTATTTTTTTTCTCTTTCTACAATGGACTACTTGTCACCTTTTTCAGGATTGATGGGGTTAGTCAATTTTGAAGAGATTTGAAAATTATTTTACAAATGTGAGGCATGATGAACATAAAAATCCAAGTTTTAGGGTTAGGATTATAATAATCATTCCTTAATAAGAAAGAAGGCACCACACAAAGACAGCCAGCTTCCTTTCAAATTGTGTTGTTTCCCCATTAATAACCACTCTTGCCTGTGCCGTCATGTGCCGTGGCAGCTTGCCAAGGCCGTGTGCTTTTCCTGCAGGGAACCCCTTAAGTGTAAGCTCTTAGAATAGAGACAGGATTAGGAAACACCTGGAAATCTCAGTTTCTGCACGTGGGCCAACCATTGGAAGGTCTCCAAATGATATGATTTGAGTTATTATAGTTCTTTCACCATTGATTTACTATTTGCTCTATTTGATAAATAATTTTTGAGCACTTTCTCTGTGACAGACATTGTTCTACACACTGGAGATACAGTGGGAACCAAGAGACCAGGTCTTTTACTTCCAAAAGGAAGCAGACTACATGAAAAATTTTGGTGAGGCAAGTAGCAATTTCCCAGAAAGTCAGGAATAGGCTCTGTTTGTAAATGCAGCAACATATACCTTCTCTTTCTTTTTTCTTTCCCTCCAGCTGCACACCTGTGCTGGAGTTTTCATTCCATTCCTACTTTTTATTTTTTCTTGATTGAGTTTTTCAGTTAGTCCCCAACCATGGCACTCCCTATCAGATCCATGCTGACCTCTGTCATGTTTTGTCATATATCTTTTCCAGTCCTTTGATCAGTGCATTTAAGGCATTTTTTTCCCTAAAATATTGGCCATGAAAACAAGCCCATCAAAGGCTCTGAGAAGTCCTACAGTAAAGCACTCTTTAACTTAATTTAACAAAGGGCTTTTTGTTAAAACTTAACAGAAATAACTGTTTTTGTTGTAACAAACTTATTTTTCCTACAAACTGTGCTTCACCCTGACGTTATTCCTTGGTACTTATTATCTGAGTTATTACATTCTAGGAACTTTTGCATCAAGCAATCTTCAAAGCACATACTACCCTCTTTCTTTGAATTCTCTTTCAAAGGCTAGGTCTTGATGAAAAAGGTTGAATGAAATAAGAACACTCTTTTCCATTAGCAATAAGTTTCCAAAAAAAAAAAAAGTAGCAAATATAAAACTACTAGGTATTTGTTTTAATTACTGAAAGATAAGAAATACTTCAATATTTTCTTTTGAGATTAGCACATTTATTCAAAATAAATTGAGATTAGAATCAAGCAGATCAGTAATCACTGTAGTATTATAATATGCTGGTGGTTTGAATGAAAAATAAAGGTTAATTGTATAAAGAAGGTGCTAAAATGGTTAACAGCTATGGAATTATATAGTGAAGGAATTCTAGTAATATTTAAAAAATGTTTTAAGATACCAACTTACCAACTTGAAATCAAATAAAATATCTCTGTTCAACAAATAAGCTAAAGCTCTCATGGGGCATTAAGACATGGGTTGAGGTCTTGAGTTCTTGAGTTTATAACATTTTTTTTTTTTTAACTGTTGAGGAATAACTGACAAATATCATTGCAGATATTTAAAGTGTATAATATAATGAGTTGATATACATATACATTGTGGAGTGATTTCCAAGATCAAGGCAATTAAAACATCCATCCCTCTATAGTTACCACTTTTTTGTGTGTGGTGAGAATGCATAAGATGTACTTTCAGCATCTTTCAAGTGTATAATACCATATTGACTGTAGTCACTGTGCTGTGCATTAGATCCTCAGAACTTATAACTAAAACCTTTCTTCTCTTTGACCTACGTCACCCCATTTCTCCTCCCTGAGCCCCTGGCAAACACTATTCCATTCTCTATCTCTATGAAATCAACTTTTTTCAGACATCACATAGTGATACCATCAGTACTTGTCTTTCTCAAGGTCCATCCATGCTGTCACAAATGGCAGGATTTCCTTCTCATGGCAGAATAATATTCCAGTGTGTGTGTGTGTCTGTGACATTTGCCTTATTCATTCATCTAATGAATGACATTTCTTTTTCATATATCTAGGGTGTTATATTTGTTTTAATAAAAACTGCATAAAAATTTCCTGATTGAAATGTCAGGTCAGTAAGTTGTCTTAGCAGTGCTGTGAATAGATTTTATTCAAGTCTTTTCTGGCACATGGTTTTGCCATAAAGTGGCTTGCACAGATCTGAGGACAGATGAAGTCTGACCACTCAGCCAGTGGTGAGGAAGTCCTCTGAAAGGACTGGTATCCACGTCCTTGCTCACTCCTCCCAGTCCCATAACTCTGCTGCTCCTCCACTTTCTGCTTTCCTTAGACCCTCTCCCTTTGCACTCTAGACATTCTCTCTGGGAAATCCAGATTTTCATGGCTTTGAATGATTTCTACATACATTTGACTCAGAAATGTTTCTCTAAGCAAGATGTTGCCTTGAGCTGAAGGTCTAAATACCCACCTGGGCGTGACACCCCCAGTGCCACAGTCAGCTCAGTCACAACACAGAGACCCTGACCCTTCACTGTTTGCCTTAACCCAACCTGATGCTGTGTGGACAGCACAGGCCAGGCTTTATGTGTATCTCACGCCAGGCTTTATGTGTGTCTCACTTCATCTTTTATAGGCATCTATCCTAGCACCTACAGGATTTTATTCTTCTTAGCTATTCAAAGACAACTTGTTCTCATTTTAACCTTCTCAAAAGCAATGATTTAAAAAATCTATTTATTCTTTCTTATCTCTCTCTATGTACATATATCCTCAGAGTCCTAACACACAGAAAGTTCTTGATACATATTTGCATTGAATGGTTGAGTCCAAGGGAAGAGAGGAAACCACGTAAGGGGTTGTAGGAAAGGTGTGGCACTGTGGTCTAAGGAGATACATTATCCTGAGGAAATATACCTCCAGGTATAGGGTGGATTCCAGGAGAAAAAAAAATCAAGACCTCAGTTATACTACGAAAGTGGGTGAGAGTAAGGTTGTTAGCCCATTACTGAACATAAGAGGCTGCTGTAGTGAACGATCCAAAGGGCTTTGCCTCTACTGGCCTTGGGCACTAACAGTGCATATTAATGGTGTGTGTTGCCTTTCTCTTTTACCAAAATGGAATCTCACAGAAGGCAGAAAGCTTAGAACAGTCATGTTTGTGTCCATGGCTCTTAGCTTAATGTCTAGAACACAGTATACACTCAGCAGATAATGTTAGATAAATAAATGGCCTATTCAGTAAAACTGTTATGTCTCAGTCTTCTGATATATAACATGGAAATAGTAACAACTACTTTTGTGGTTACTTTAATATATAAGTGGGAGATTGTAAGTAAAACATCACTCACAATGACTGAATGGAAAGTACTACAAAAATATGAAACTTTCCTCATATGTTTGCTACTCTATGACCAGGATTGTTTCCAAATCTTGGAAGAAAAAAAAGAAGAAAGAAACGATAACATGTTTTGAGGGCTTTCACAATTTATTTCCTGGACACTTCTCCACATTGTGAAGGTGGTAGGACATTTTCCAGGTAAGACAACTGGTGTTTCATGAAATTAAGTGACCAGCCTTAAATGAAATAGTTAAAAGTAGCACAGATGTGATTGAAAACTCCAGTTTCTATGTCTGACTCATGAGCTTTTTTCATGGTAGGTAGCAGAAATTAAATGTCCTCAGCACTAGAGGGTAAATAGGCTTAGACATGGGGTGTCACATAGAAGGCTAACGTTTGGCCTCAGATAAGATTAGCTGATTTTACTAATTGTGCAGAGAGACTGTTACAGACACAACCAAGACTTTTCAGAAACTAGCATTAATTAATACTTAACAAATGTCCTCTCTTAGCTTTCAAAAATACGTCTTTCTAATATTAGTCACTGAAAGAAAGGGGTGGTTTTGTGAAAAAGTAGCATCGATGCATAAAATCTCTCCTCTTGGGATCTATGCATAATGACTAGCATATTTTTTCCCACTTTAAGGAGTATTTTCATTCTATTTCCTTGCATGTGAATGACTCCATTTTTGTGGATGATGATAAATTGATTTTTAATCACTCCCATTCTTACTCCTGTCTTCTCCATCTCAAACTTGCTCTCAGGCCTTTTAAGTTTTCCTTCTTGGATTCATTCTCCTACATGAACAGATTTGGCAGAGCTGTTTGGAAACCTTCGGGGAACAGAAAACCAACATATTTAAATATTTGCTGCAGCTGGAGAATTATAGCTACATCCACTCTAAAAGATGACAGCAATGCCATAATCTATGTCTGAAGGGAAGTGTAAGGGGTGTAAGGGGCTTTTAATGCATTGCCTTTCTTCACTTAGGTCCATAAGACTTAAACCTCTCTAACGTCACAGGTGAAATTACATAATGGACTAGTCCTGTTACATAGGAAATAAAATCATATTTGATATTTTACAGTCCAGATGCTCATACTATCACACATGAGGTTTTCTTGAATGATTTTATGGATAATAATTTAGCCATGCATTATAGACCTAGGATACTTTTCTTACTGATTCTTAGAGGAGACTTAGGTTCTCATGTGGTAAAAACTGCTTCATATGTCTTTGGAATAATGAATATGAGGATTATTTTTGGGTAATTAAAACATTGACACGTATATCATCCTTTTAGAAGATGAAATTAGTAATGCAAGTATTAAGTTCCCTAGAACTGTATTGTGCATTTCTAATAAAGAATATATATGTTCACTATTTTAATGTGTTTTGAGAAAATAACAAGTGTTTTTGGGTAGCATAAATATAAAATTATATTGACTATGCAATCAATAAGAAGTCACCGACAATCACAAGATGTTGCTGACTGCATGACATGATACAGACATTGTCTCTATTGTATTTAAAAATGGAAGCAAGTATTACTATTGTTGCACTTAAAGAGAACACAACCAACTGTAAGCTCCATGAAAGCAAAATCAATTTTTCATCATCTCCTTTATTTTATAGCCCCACAGTAACTTGCAGTTCGGAGTAGTTTAAAAGCTTAAAAGCTTCTAGAGCCAATTGTCAGTTTATAATGGCACATGACCCTGGACGTGTCACTTAAACTTCTTGTGCCCTTTTGCACTCAAGCTATTTCCTCCAAAGAATTCCCAGGTACTTTCTCTAAGTCTAATCTACCTTGACCTAAATTAAATATACAACTTGGATTTAATAACCTGATTAAACTGATTTTGAACAGGATTGTTGGCATTATCTCAGAAGTGATGTTTTATACTCATGCTAAAGCACTTGATTAGATGTTCCAATTTATTAAAACATGCCCCAAACCAATGTTTCTGATTCCTTGGGTTTGATTTCTATGGGTCACTGTATGTTCTTTATTTTCACTTCGGTTTACAGTTGTTCATTCATCGTATTTCTTTCCTTTCTTTTCTATTTTCTTTTTTTGCTTTACTTTCTGTTTAGTTTCAAACTACTCTATAATTTATACCAGATTTCTTAACCTATCCCATGAACAAATACTGGTTTATCATCCATACTGTGTACACTTCAGCAGGGTGAATACCACATTCAGCCAGTCTTTCTTTAGTCATTTTGGAGGTAGGGATTACAAGATTTTCTGTTGCCAGGTAAATCGTTAGGCATTATTATATGATTATTAAACACATATATACACACTTACAGCAAAAATAGAACAAACAAACAGAAAAACCAGATATGGATCCCAAACCTAATGTATCTCACCTTTTAGCAGCTAGTCAGGCCTTAAGTAAGAAAACACACACACACAAGCTGTGATAAATTCTATGAGGGAAAAGAATAGGATAATATGATAAGGACTAGAAGGGGGTGGGTGAGAAACTAATTTGGATTGAATTATCAGGCAAGTCCCCTCTGGAAACTGACATTTAAGATGCACCTGGTGGATGAGAAGAAGCCTGGATGTAAAGAGATGAGGGAAGAACCTTCTAGGTGGAGGAAACAGAATGTATGAAAATTAGCCAGGGAGTCTGCCGAGGCCGAACGAGTGTGGGCTACAAGATAAAAATGAAAAGGCCAGATCTCTCAGGAACTTGGAGGCTAGTTAAGGAGAGTAGATCCTATAAAGGGCAATAGGAAACCTTAAAGGATTATAAACCAGACAGTGACATCCTCTGGGTTTAAAATTTAAAAGCTCATTATAGATGCTTTCTACATAACAAAATGGAGAAGGTAAGAATGGAAGAGTCAGTTCAGGAAACTATTGCCATATTCCAGGCCAGAGAAAACGGTATATAGACTAGAGTGGTAGCAGTGAAAAAATGGGAAAAAAATTAACTAGTGATGTACATGCAGGGAATGGTAACTTACTACTGAAGCATTTCATATAGGGATTGAAGGAAAATCCTACATTTCTAATATGAACTGAGAGGTCATAGTTCCTTGAAAATGAGAAAACTGATAAAAACGTTGGAGTTGTCTGAGTTTGGTTTTATTCTAGGTATATTCAAGTAGAATGTCAAAAATGCAGTCCCATATAAAGTCTGGTGCTCAAAAAAAAGGAATCTCAGCTGAAGGTAGAATTTTGGGAATTGTAAGCAAATCGATGGTATTTAAAGCTGGGAAGCTGGGTGAGATCAATTAGAGATAAGAATAACTAGATAGGAGATGAGAAGCTGAGATTGGAGAGAGCTCAGGGATCTCCCGGCATTTTCAAATCAGTTGGAGGCAGTGATGCTGTGGAAAGAGAATGAGAAGGGTATTTGGGGGCAACGGTGGAGGTTAGGGGTGCTGAGCTAAAAGAGTGTGAAGCTGTGGGAGCCACATATTTCATGAAAAGAGTGCTCTGCGCCTTGAATATTGTTGACAAGTCTAGTAAAATGAGGGTTGAAAAATACTCTTAGATTTGTTATGTGGAGGTCATTCTTGATTTGTCAAAAACAGTTTTATTGAAATAGTAGGGGAAGATGTCAGATTGAATTGTCTAATGTTTACAGGTAAGAGAGAACTGGAGACAGTGACTGTAGACAACATCTGTATTAATGGAAATCAGTCTTTTCCTTGTTTGGGGGAAAATGTTTAATAGTAATGTGATTAAAATCATGCTGCAGAAAGCAGCATTTATTAAACCATACCCTTCTGTGATAAGTGTTCTAAAACTTTTTCCCATTAGGGACCCTCCTCTCTCCTGTTGTCTCACATTCCCCCTCCAACAGAAAAGATATATATCAGAATTGCCATATGGTGAGAAGAAGCAGGCAGATAGAAAGATGTTTATAAAAACAAAATAAAACCCTGGAGAGACCATGCAAGCCAAAAGAGAAGGGGCAGATGGATAAGCTTACACAGAAGAATTAGCCCTTAGCCTCCGCACAATCAATAAATGTTGACTGGCTATTGACAAGAAAGGGGACAGGAGAGCAAGAGAAGCACATTGGGGGGAAAGGCATCTCTTCCTAACAGCTGCTGCAGCCATCACCAAGCAGCTGTTCAGGTCCACAGCTCAGAACTTTCTGATCCCCTTACAACTCCCCTCGGAGGCCCAAACTCACACCCTGATACTGCAGTCTTGGAAGAGATGTCATGTGTGATTTATACTGCACTGAGCCAAAAATTGTTAAATCTTTGAGGAGGCCAAGAGAAAACTTTCCCTATGCAGTGAGTGAATGGAGTTCAGACTCACTCGTTCCACACCCTGGGCTTTGGTGATGCTCAAAGCCAAGTGGTAAGAAGCCAGTCAAACGGAGTTATAGCCTTTCCAGCAATAAAGAGGAAACCTAAAATAAAGTTATTTTAAGGATTTAAAAGGGGGAACAATCTCTCATCTCCTCAGTGGCATCAGATTTAGAATGATTAATGATTAAGGTTATTGTAGCAGCTTCTCCCGTTCAGGTCTGAGAAGTACTCTTGTACATGCTCAGTCCAGGGGTATCTCACTATGCCCTATACAAGGAAACTCCTTCAATGCCTGTTTATGTTAACATTATAACAATTTTTCCTCTCACGCACAACTAACTGACACATTAAACAAATTCCCTTTATTTTAAAACTAAGGATATTAATTTATTATTTTAAAACTAAGGACTTAATTACTTAGCAGTGTCCTAGATAGGACTAAGAATAATTCCATCAATACAAAGGCATATAACTTAACATCAAGTATCTAATCCACTGTTATTAGAAACCAGACATCTGCTGGTAAATATAGGTGCGGTGCACTGCTTCTTTCTGGTTGTGGGAAAGAATGAGCAGCTACTCAACCTATTGTGATAGAAATACCTCTTTAGACGTAACAACGCCTGTCC
Organism: Smutsia gigantea; assembly: GCA_032199065.1. Classification (NCBI taxonomy): domain Eukaryota; kingdom Metazoa; phylum Chordata; class Mammalia; order Pholidota; family Manidae; genus Smutsia; species Smutsia gigantea. The sequence continues at coordinate 560,067 of JAVSCE010009311.1, forward strand.
TTCCAGTAGGATGTTGATTTCAATACCAGAGAAAAATTGACAACACTAAATATTTTGTTATTTTTCATGATATTAAAGTATCACTAGTGTTCCAGGGATTTGTAACAAACATTTTCAGAATTTACAGGATTAAAAAACAAACAGTGAAAACATATATGTATTGTATTTCTGTGCAAACATTTCACTGCATTAATTTGGCATTATTTGGTGGAGAAAGGGTGAAGGGAGATGGAGAAGGGCGATGGCTTGTAGGAGGCTGAGTAGCAAAGAGAGGCTGTAAGTGGTTGGCAGAGGATATCAGAGTTGTGAGGGGGTAAAGGCAGAGGCAGAGAAGGATAAGAATAGAGAACAGAGGTAAGAAAGGTAAACAAACTTCTGGTGAATTCTGTAGTATCACATATACAAACAGGTTACCAGTTCTATTCTTAAAAGCAGCACAGAGCATCGAAGGTCAGTATTATACCTAATAAAGGAGTCAAAAGAAATGCTAGTGAACCCTTGCCTTTTGTTTTTCTTTCTTCAAGATTTACAGAAGACCACCCGGAAAAGTCTTATTTATTCACAGTCGGTAATTACTAGGCTTCATCTTTACTTATTGCTTCTGACAAATAAAAACATATGTTAATGTGCTGTAGCCTAAACTAGTGTTCAGCTCTAATGATTTAATTGCCATGGCATGCAATCTACGTACACAGTTATTCTGTTCATTTCCTGAATTAAGGGAATCTTCCATGACCTAGGCTTATTTGGAAAGCGACAGTGAAATGAAAGAAACTAATCCAAAACATGGAATGTTTCATCTGGGAGAATCAGACCATGTAGAGAGCAAAAGCTGAGAGAGATGGAGTAATTCCCAATGTGTATGTTTATTAAGCACTATACTAAACATGGGGAAAACAGACATAAATAAGAACCGTTTTTGCCATCAAGGAACTTATCCTTTAGTAGGGGGTGGGGAGGAGTGTCTGTAATAAACAATTAAATCAGGTGTGATAGGTATTAGGAAAAGGGTGAGAACAAGATGCTACGGAAGCACTTAAGGCCTTTTATTCAGACTAGAGGGTGAAAAGAAAGGAGAATTCATGGAAAGGACAGGAGAAATGAGTCCTAAGGTGAAGCTTAGACAAGGCTGAGGTGTGTTAATATTCCAGGCAGAGAGCCGTGAACAATGACCTGAAGCTGAAGAGAGCAAGACAGGTTCAGGGAAGCAAGATCAGCGGTTCACGTGACAGGGTCGGGTGTGGAACTGCGTCAGGAGGAAGCAGTGAGGGATGGATGGAAAGGGAAGCAGGGGCAAGGCCATCAAAGGCCTGTTTTTGCTGTTTGGACTTTAACTGATGAACCATGCAGAATCACTGGAAAAATTAAGAAAGGAGAGACATAAACATATTTTCACTCTAGAAAGATGTTTCTAATAAGAATAAGGAGAATGGATCAAAGGAGGGGCCAGATGGTTCAGACGCCATTATAGTACTATAGAAATTAAGATACTAGAGTCAAAATAACTCAGTGTTTTGGGGAAGAAGTGAACTCAGAATTCTGGTATGCCAAGTGCTTGGAGAGAAGAGTTATTCCTTGAGCTAAGACCCATTGATTCCGTCATTCAGCCAAAATGTACTGGGTCTCTACAATTCTCCAGGCCCTGCTCTGGGTACTATGGACAGAGCAATGAGAATATGGACAACATCCTTTTGCTGATGGAACTTTAGCTTCAGTGGTAAGACTGGAATTAAGTTTGGTGGTAGGGAGGAAACTGGTGGGTTTCCTCTTGGACACAGTGTGTATTTGGTGTGCAGGGAACCACCCAGTAGGGTTTAATAGGAAGGTGGAGATCATGGCTGGAGATGTTGACAGAGTCAACAGCATGTAAGTGGTTCTTGAAAACATGAGAATGAATGTGAACACCTGGGAGAATGTGTGGGGCAGGACCCATGGATGAACATTAGAAAGTCGTCAAAATCCCTAAGAACCTATGTAAAAATAATGGCATTTGTTTGTTTTTGTGGCATATCCTTGGCTTTTAACAGATTCTCAGAGTGGTTGGGAACCAACAGTATAGAGTTGGAAGAGAAAGATATGAAGAGAAGATCTTGGGCTATGAAATCAAAGGAATAAATGGAGGGAGAGGGGAACCAAATAGAAAACTAAGGAAAGCAACAAAAGAATTATTAGAAAAAATAAAATTCTTGCATTAAGCAATCCAACGAGCAGTCTCATAAAGGAGGAAATTACTCCTAATGTCAAATGTAGCAGAAGCCACGAAGCATAAACAATTAAATAATTGGATGTAATAGCAAAGACCCCTGATGACCTTAGTGAGAACTGTTTTTGTGGAAGGATGGATGAGAGCTACATCAGTGGACTGAATATAAGTGGGAGGTAAGAAGGTGGCAACTGCATGTCGTCAACACTTCAAGGAAACTAGGGTGTAAGTGAAAGGAGACAGAGAGGGTAGCAGAGAGGTAAGCACACAGGTTAGAGGAGGTTTACTTATTTGTTCTACTATAGGAGATATTTAATGTCTTAATATTAAACAGGAAGACCAGGATTTAAGAAGGTACTGGGAAATCTTAGAGGAGATAATAATCCTTGAGGATTCAGGAGGGAACAGACCTAGTACACCACATTATGGAGGAATGTAGACACCACTTCTTCCGAGAGGGATGAGAGGGGAACAGTGTTTGTAGATACAGATGACTCTGTGGGTTCAAAGGTAGAACATAGATGTAGCTCCCATATGATAGCCTCTATTTTCTCTTAAAATGAGTATACTACTAATGGGATTCAGGACTTGAATCATGGTAATGTAATGTGTGCACTTTGGGAAAGAGGGTATATTCACAAAAAGGGTTAAAGCTCATTTAGGTTTGAAAATTATAGATGCATCAATTTGTACAGATATGACTTCAGTTTTCAGCAGCAGATTTGTTGAAAGATGGTTTGTTTCAGGATAGTTCAGTGAAAAATTAGAGGATGACTATATGTGAATAAGATACTTGTATACTGAATAAACTAGTGGGCCAAGCATTTGAAGCTAAAAGGATAAAGAATAGATGACTGGGTGATCAGGAGAGAATCAGGGATCTAATCATGTATCCATGACCTCAAAGAACAAATACTGTGGAATGACGGAGAGATGCGGGTGCACAGGGGAGAGATGCTGTAGCCATGGGGGGACAGGAGGAAGGCCGAGGTAAGAAGGTGAAGGAAAAAGCCTGTGAAAATGGAGAATGTGGGAGAATTTATCTGCTCTAGGATAAGGGTCTCAAATTGCAGAGTGGGGAAAGAGCTAGGATTCGAGGTTTAAAGAAAGGAACCTCGGTGTAGTTTGGGAGTTACACTCATGGATAAGGACAGATGGCCACAAGGGTTTGATTCTGGTGATGACAAAAAATGACAAGAGTGTGAAGCCAGTCTAGTTCTCTGATGATGCTCAAACAGATGGTCAGCAAGAAAGCTGACTGTTCATCCCTGCCTTTTTAATTGCCAGTCTGGTCTATTTACTGTTTTGTCTATAAAATGATTTTTGGGTCTTGTTGATGTACATTTTTGCCTTTAGGATTTATCTTCATAAGGCAAACAAATATTCTTTGAAAAAGGTAAATCTGAAAGCTAGTGAAAAGCTTTTACTGTTCTTTTCTAAATAGGAGTAATGCTTTTTAAAAAATTAAATGTAGCTCCCTTTTCCCCAAATCCAAAACTCTTTTAAGAGAACTAATTACACACTAAAGAAACTAAAAAGGAAAGAAGTTCCTTCAAATACTATATATATCAAAATAACTGACAGACTTCTCAAGGCTTTTATTTTAAACTGTAAAATCGGTTTTATTTATTGAATTGCTTTATAAAAGTTTATGGGAAAATGTTTTGTAGACTTCCAGGAAAGGGTGAGGGTAACTCAGTTTGCACTGACAAACAGCACTGAAACAGAGACCAGCTGGCATCTGCGCTGATAGACAAGGTTGCTCTGCTCATAGCAGGCTCTTCAAGGATTAGCCACTACGTGTAGAAGGTGGGGACCACTGGATGCTGGAGCAGAGGCCTGCCATGTGACACCTCTGACTGCAAAGCAACTGTTTCACCAAACGTTCAGTGAGTGGTCTGATTTTATCTGTATTCCCTGTGTGTCCATCTTTCATACTTACTGGACCAGACATAATTCCCCATACTTTTAGAATAAATTTAGCAGTTTAATTTTTTTATTGGTGAACCGCTTACATCCACTACTAGTTTATGCAGTTGGGATGGAGCTGACAGTATCCTTATTAAAAAGGACTGGATTTGGTGGTGAGTGATGGAAAAACCAAGATAATAGCTAAAACAAGGTTGAAATTTACTTTTTCACATAAATTAAGACTGAAGAGAGAACAAGATTTGCAATATACCCTTTGGTATTACAAATCTAAGCTCCATCATTTCCACAGCTCTACCATCCTGTCCCTTTAAGTCACTTACCGTAAGTGGCGTGTGCCACTCCATACTTGCTGTTCCCAGAACCCAGCTACAAGCACACACCTAGCTGTGACAAAGGCTGGGGAATTAAGCTATGAAGCCAACTGAAGTCCAAGAGTTGTCTTTATAAGGGAAGAAAGGGGGAATGGATTTTCAGTGAAGCCAGCTAAATCTTTGCCACACCACTCTTGGTTCTAGAGTGGGCAGTCAGAGCATTCCATCACTGTGGCTGCTATGAATGGTTCAGAGACAGGTCCGTGTCCCAAGCCAGCGTATTACAGAGTGGATCAGAGACTGTAAAAGAATAGCTAATAAATTAAGCCAGGCGGGTCTAAATCCTGGGAAACTCTCTTCCTCCAGACGTAGTGGTGGGTCCGTGTAAGCATGGAGCTGCTTGCTGGAGGCCCGTATAGAAGTAAAGCCACTAAAGAAAACTGATCCAAGAGATGGAGAGATTGACAACATATAATCCTGGAAAACAGCCATGCCCGAACCATGACTAACCCTGAATATTTCAGGTAACTGGGTCAATATAACTTTTGTTGGGTTTTTAATACATAGGATGGAAGCTTATTGACAAAAAGAGAGTGCTGGAGATAGGGGAAGTACCAGGGGAGCACACCACTCGGATTCCATTATATTGTCACGGATCAGCTCCACTTAAAAACTGAATCTACTACAGGATATTGCTTTTCCATTCACAAAATGAAAGAATGAAAGAACAAGCCCACATCAGACGTATTCTTGTAAAGTTTTAGGGCACAAAGAAAAACGAAAACATCCTAATATTTTTGAGAAGGAAAAAATAATTGTCCACCAAGGAATGAAAATCAGACTTGCTTCACAATTCTCAATAGCAGCACTGAACACTGGAAAAGAACAGAGAAATGTCTACAAAACTGAAAGAAAATAAGGTTCAACCTTGAATTCTACAATCACAAAAAGTAAGCCAAGAATGACAGAATTAAGATATTTTTAGTTGTTTATGAGCCTAGAAACTTTACCACTATTTGGAATATATAATTGCACTCAGTAGCTAGCAACTGACATCAGAAATAACAGTTGCTCAAATGGGTGTGTTTTTATCTCCTTGTAAAATATATTTGTAGCCAATAGCGGTATTTGTAGGTACAGGGGAAGTATAGCAGTTGTGTGATGTCAACAAGGACTCACAGTTCCCTCTTTTTGTTGTTATTCTCCAGTGTCAAGATTGCCTCATGTTTCAAATGGTTGCTAGAGTTCCTCCCATCACTAATGCAATCCAGTTAGATGTAGGTGCATGTGTGTCTGTGAAATGCTTACCAGTTATTTTTGCCAATCTAAGGAGTGCTCTCTCAAGTTGCATTCAACAACGCCCCTTTGAATTATTTCACTTACCTGGCTGCAAGATAGGATCTTTTATTTGGGCACTTCACAGCCTGAAAAATAAACTAGGACTGTGCTCCTAAGAACAGGAACATGGCTATTGAGGAGGCAAGTAGGTCGAACACCATCCAGGGAGTAGCTGCACCTCTCAGAACTCATTTTGTAAAGGTGACTGAGATTATACTCTGGCAAGATGAGGGAGTAGATTAAGAAATTAAAAGGCATAAGAACAAAGAAACAGAGCGAAGAAGGAATATCTTAGGATGACGTGGTCTATCAAGGTTAAAGGCTTCTGCTGTTTTGGAGTGCAGGAGGAGAGTGGGAGATTCTGCGAGGAGGGTCTCTGAAGGTAAACGAAGATCATTTGAAAGGAATCACATGATTAAGGGTATGGAACAAACTTGAGGTATGATGAAGCGTGTTACTCAAGTTCAAAGGAAAGGCAATATGAAATTCCAGAAAGAAAATTAAATCATATTTAAACAATTGATTTTAAGTAATTGTTGAAATAAAAGAGAATTCACCTTTGTTTTGATGTTCTTTATATTCTCCTCTAAGTGGCTCAAGAGTTTTGGCATTGTTCACATAGGACAGGGAATGTAATCCTAGCACTTAATCATAGTAATATAATAATGTCTTAACAGTTTTCAACTTCAGTCAACCATGGATTAATTGTGTAAAACCTAGTTGTAGATGCAAAACAGAATGTAAATATTAACAAAATCCAGTTTAAACATAGGCCAATAGCACACAGACAATAGGAAGAAGGACAGAGGAATTATGAAAGGAAATATAGGGGCATGAATATTTAAAATACTAAACATAATATAATAGCAAATAGAAGAATCACAAAAAGTTTTACTATCAAGCATTGAGAGGAAAAGTATAGATGTGGGGGGGAGATTAAAAGTTTACTAAACAAAACTTTTTCATTTATATAAAAATTTAGGAAATCAATTAATATTTGCTTAGAATGTTTAAATCAAAAGACAGAGATATAAGTATATATATTATTTAGTGACAGAAGGCAAAGCATGTTGCCCCTGGGGAGCTGGACTAAGGGTCTGAACAGACGTGAGGTGGGGAGATAATGGAAATTATGATAGGCTAATCCTGTTATTTGATTTATTCATATGCATTATTTTAATAACTATACAGACTACAAAAACCAAAATGGCAATACAGGAAGGCTTCAGGTTTTGCCTGGGAGTCTTACAAAGCACAGATCCTAGCAAGGAAGCAAGGGCTTATAACTGCTATGATATAAGCGTCACTGTGCTGTGGTACCATCTGGTACAGGCGCCAGATAGGGAACCGAGCACAGACACGGTGGGCACCTGCTCTCGCCAAGTTCTGTTAGATTGTTCAAAAATTCTGTGTAACCATATCAGGTACATAGTGAGGAAGTGGGTGAGGATATTCTCTTTTTAAAGATATATATATATATGTATCTTAGATAAACATCAGATGGGGCCAACAAAATGATTTACAATGGAAGAAAATAGATAATAGCGATTATTATGAAGAAACAGATTGCAATTTCAGAATAATTTTGACAATAAAGAGAACCAAATTGTACAAATTACTTGCGGAAATGTTAGGACTGATTACGTGGCATATTAGGATAGGTAGGTGTTGCCACAATAACAAAAAGTCCAAAATTTCAGTGCCTTAAAACAGGATAATTTTATTTCTTGCTTATGCCACATATTTACACGGGTGAACAATGGGCTCTGTTCCAAGTTACATTCACTTTAGGACCCAAGATCATAAAGGAGCCACTCTCTGGAGTGTTGCTGGTCGCAGAACACAAGGATTAGGAAGAAGAGTATGGTGAATATCACATGGCTCGTTAAGTCATGAAACTATGTAAGAATCACACTTGTTTTCCATTCACATACCATGGGTCAGACCAAGTCACATGGCCATGACTGACTCTAAGGGAAAAAATACAATCTCTATGACCTGAAAAAATGACAATTAAAGAAATATATGTACAACCTTAATTACTACCTAGTAGGCAATGGAAAAGCAATTTCAGAATGCAAATCACCAGTAGAAAGTCAGAAGTGAATTGATAATTCAGAAAAATCAAATGACTAATTTGAAAGATAAATGGTCTTTCAAATTGCAAAGTGCAGTAGAAATGCTCCAATACATAAAGACAATCGGAATGAATATAGTGGTTATTTAAGACCAAAGATGGGAGTTCCAATGAAACATATATTTCTTTTTAAATAAGAGAGGAAAAACACTGAAGTTTTTCTCGTCTGGGAAAGGCCCAAGAGTGCAGTTCAAATGGTCACCAACCAAGTGGGAAAAGTTAATGAAAAAAACAAAAATACCTAGATATATCCTGGCTCAGTTTTTAAACCTCAAGAATATGAAAGAAGCTGGGTATCTAGAGAGAAATCTAGAGAGAAAATTTGTAATTTTCTTGAAATTGAAATGTAACTTGAAGAAAATATAAATTGTAATTGAACAGCTCAGTGAATTATCCTGTGAGAATATAATTGTGAACCACTACTCAGGCAAACAAATAGGACCTCCTCTGTGCCCTAAAGACATTCCTGTGCATTCTTCTCCTTAAAGGTAACCACTACCTTAACTTCTAAGCATGTATCAGTTTTTTCTAGTTTTAAACTTGATATAATAGAACCATATAATGGATATTCTCCTATGTGACTTTTTCTCTTGTTATGTTGTTTAGATTCCCAACATGTTGCTTGATTGAAACCGTGGCAAATTCAGATTCATTGCTGTACAATAATTCTATTGCATGAATGTATTAAAATTCTGATTTATTCTGAGGGTGATGCACTTGATGGATAGAGTCAAGTTGTTTGCCATTATACATAATGATATTTATAAACATTTTCATACATGTTTTTTGCTGCACACAATTTTCTGTTAGGTGTGCAGTTGTGACATTCAGTGCTCCATTGTCACCCTCATGGGAGGCCATTTCTGGTTGTCATTTTAAAATCACAGTTCTCTCTTCTCTTTGGACTCAGGTTCTTAGGACTCCGAGGACTCACATTCTCCTTTCTCTGTTTTATTTTCTCTATGGCAGTCAATTCTCATCTAATAGACTACATTCTTCTCATTTATTTTGTTTGCTGTCTGTAGTTTGCTCACTGAAATGTAAGCTCCATTAGGGCTGAGATTTTTGTTTGTTTTGTTAATGGCTGTTTCCCTAACATGTAGAAGAGGTGCTCAATAACTTTTGCTGAATGAATGAATTATTTTTTATAATTATGAGTGAGACTCAATATTGCTTCATATATTTATGGCTCATTTGCAATTCTTTTTTCTGTGAGCTGCCTATTTGCAGCTCTTGCTGATTCTTCTTCAAGATTTTATATGGGCATTTTGAAAATCTGGAAAATTTGCTCGTTGTTGGTTACAAGTGTTGCAAAATTGTTTTCCAGTTTGCTGTTGGCCTTTGACTTCATTTATGGTAATTTTTAAAATATATGTTTTATTTTTTATTTTTATGTAAATAATTCCTATCATTTCTCCTTATGGCCTCTAGATTTTATGTCCTTAAAAAGGCTTTTCTCATTTCAATATTATAAATAAATTCACAGTGCTTTCTGTCTAGAACTTTTATGCTTACTTTAAATCTTTGCTCCAGGAAATTTATTTTGTGTTAAGGAATAAGGTGAAGATCCATATTTACTTTTATCTAACATGACTTACAGATTATCCCTGTATTCCCCACTAATTTGAAATAGTATCAGTACCAAAAAATAAAGCTAATCATGTTTGAATCTACTGTGCTTCTATTCTGTTTCATTGTTTGGTCTAACTTATCTCTTGTGCCATTATAAACACTTATTCATCTCTAGTGCCAAAGTTTCAAAAATTATTTTATATTTGTAATATATTTTAAACTCGTATAATTGCCTATCCTTATTATTAGAATATTCTGATTTCTCCATTCTTAGAAATTACCCAGCTATCTTTACATAGTGATCATACAAGATGGGCTTAATATAACTGCTTAGTTTCATACAGGCATGCAAAATCAAATCCCAAGCTAAAAACTACAAAGAAAGAAGTACGCGAATAACAACAAAATCCTCTTGGTATGTTAATTAGCGTTGTGTTGAATATAAGATTTGTTTAGTGAGAAGTGCCATGACCATAGGATTGTATCTTCCAACCCAAAAGTGTAAGATACCCTTTCAGTCATTCAGATCCTCCTCTGTGCTTCTTTATAGATTTTTAAAAAGACTTTTAAATTAGGTCTGATGCAATACTTGTGAAATTTATACCTCAATATCTTATCATGTTTCATTGTTTGTTGAAACAATATACTTTTTCTAATATTCTGTTTTCTGACTGGTTTTTGTTTGAACATAAGACAATCTGGAATTTTTATGTATAATTAGCTTTCTATTTCACTACCTTACAAGACTTTTTTCAAACAAGTTTATATCCAATTCTTGTGACATATAGTTATCATATAATATAATGATGATAATTTTACCTAGGACAAAAAATGAGGTGATGAAAGCAGAATTTTATTAATTACAAGGGAAAAATTATAGAATTGATTTATATATCAAAGATTTAAAACACTCAAAAATCCAATTTTCTTAAAAATATTTATAAAATAGGTACATATTAAGAAGCCTTTCAGAAGAAAAATATACAGGGGAAATAAGCAATACATGCTAAAAGATTTAAAATGTCATTAAAATGCTAAATACAACTCTTTAATTGATTTTTTTTACTCTAATTTTTAGGTCTCTGATCCACTCTGAGTTAATTTTTGTATTGTGTAAGGGTCAAGGCTCGATTTTTTATATTAGAATATTCAGTTGTTTCAACACCATTTATTTAAAATGCTATTTGTTCTCATATTGCTGTTATGCATCACCGGAGTCTCTTCCTCTTCTTATAAGCATCCTCACACTTAGGACCTCATTTACCCTTTAAAGCCCTCATCTCTAACTACTGCCACATTGGAGTTAGGGCTTCAACATATGCATTTTGTGGGGGACACGGTTTATTCCCAAACAGTTCCCACCCCAAGGGACTTTTTTCATCTTATTTTCTATAACAGTTTTCCTTTTCTTCCTTCTATCTCTTAAATATGAGGCTAATTCAGAGCTAAGTATCATACCTTCTTTGGTTCTCATTGTGATCCTAACTAGCTCTTCTTTCACATTTTAATTACTTCACATTCCATCTACTTTGGGAAAGCACTGGTTTCCAAGTATACAAATCTGGTCTACTTTGTTCCTTTACCCTTAGGAGACACGTAATGAGTTCTCCAAGTGGTAACATCACATCAAAGTGGAGGGTCACATCGCAATGAAACGGGGTGGATATGAGACTTTCTCCAAGGTGACCTTCAGGTTTAGTCCTTAACCAAAAACGGTCATCTGAAATTGTGTTAGTGTTTCATGTTACAGCTCATTACACAATAATGGTGAGCAACATTTACTGAGTATTTACTATGTACCAAGCACTCTTTTATGAGCTTTACATGTTAATTCATATTTGTCATCCTCATGATCTAATCTTGAGATTATTCCAGTTTTAAAGATCAGGAAACTTAGTCATAGGGTCACACAGCTTTTAAGTGACTGTAATTACCTTGTAGTCTCTAGAGAGCTCATACCATCAGCCCCTGTGCTAAGATTATGATTATGTCTATGACACATCTCATGACAAAGATGGCATTTTAAAGGATAAGGAAGTTTTAGTAAAAAAGAATTAGTATAATTGGAGTACTATTTGAGAAAAATTAAGGTGTTGTTAGATTTTTTTCTTCATAGTATATTTCAAATGAACTAAAGGCAAGCATAAAATATGCATCCTTAAAACTGGAAGATATACAAACATGCTGTAAAATATTTTCAGTAGTGGGGGAAGGGTGGCATTCCTACACATGGACTTTTAAGCTAAAAACAAAGATAAATTTAGCAGATTCAGCTATGACCATTTATTTAAGAAAATCCTATGCCAAATGCCAAATACCACAAACAAATGAAAAGAGACATAAAACAGAAACTTTTTTTTAGATTAGTAAGAAAAACAAATGGACTAAGGGCTACAGTAGAAAAATAGGAAACAACAAATATTCTAAGAAGGATATATATACATATTGCATGAACATATGAAATCATATACATAAAAATTAAACCAACATATTTTTTCCTCTCAAGATGGTAAATCTATTTTTTAATGATAATTCCCAGTGTAGGGGTAGGTATGAGAAGCTTGATATTCCTCCATTGCTCAGTTGTGGGTGTCTAATTGGCAAAACCTTTCTGGAGAACAATTTTGTAATAGATATTTTGCCTTAAAAATTGTTAATTTGTCTTACAAACATTGTTACCGTTTATCCTAGCATTTCTACACTGAGGATGTTACTCTAAAGGAATATTTGCATTTCTACACATTTATTTTGGAAGGATATTTACTCCAGATTATTATAGAAGTGAAATATTGGTAATGATCTAAATACTCCACATGAAAAGATTGAAATAGTGTGTTGGAAAATTAATTTTGTTATTTTATCCTCAAATACATAATATACTACTGCAGGGTTTAAGGCTTCTCTTAGAAGTAGTGCCTTTACACTGCCAACTCAAGGCATGAATTGAAAGCATAGATTGGAGAACACACTGAGGCCTATGAAAACACTCAAGATAGACTCCTGGACTGTGTCTGAGAATCCTATGGCTTTTGACATAATGTGATTCTATAATCTCACATAACTTGAATTCTGTCCCACACTAATTGAGTCACCATATTCTGGGGAAAGTAAAAACTCTTCATATCTCCTAGAACTGCCATGAAGTGCCTTCCCTTGAGACAACACCCATACATCATCATTACCATTATCGTCATCATCACTGGGATGATTCGTACTGTGTCAATTTGGTTAACTGGGACCTACAGTTTCTAGAAGCCCCTCTCTATGTAGTTCTGGGTTACAGTGGGCCAGAAGTGATACTTGCATGAGATCTGGAGTGTGGAAATGAAGAAGCAGCCTTTTGAGGTTGTTTAAGTCAAAGGTATATTTGACCAAATGTTCAGTGATGGACAAATGCCTAAGTGGATCCCTACTTCTTCTCACTCTCTTATGCTCCATGTCTAGCTCCTCTTTTCAACTGAGAAACATCTTGACCAAGAGCAGCACCACATCTACCACTAAATGCTCATCTGTGGACCTAAGTGGTGAGACCTATCCATAGAAGATACCTTCCCACAGATCACCCTAAGAACTCTCTCTTCATAGTCTAGAGTTGCCAGATAAAATATAAGACCCTAATTCAAATATGAATTTCAGATAAACAACAAATACTTTTTTTGTAAAAATATGTCCCCAGTAGTGCATAAGGTGATTATGGCAGTGCAATATTGCTAACCATCTAATATCCTGTCACAGAGGATAGGCATGAATGGGTTGGAAAATTAACTGTCACACTTTATCCTCAAACACATCATCCTCCACTGCAGGTACATACTCACCCTAAAAATAAACAAACAAACAAAAAACTTTGCCATTTATATGAAATCCTAATTAACTGTTCATCCCGTACTTTTTATTTCCTAGATCTAATTAGTCTTGCCTTGGTAAATTGATGTGCTTGGTTCTTTGACTGATTTATGACCCTTTCTCCAGTCCTCCAGGTCTTCTTCCAAACTCTGTCTCCTCTAGCTCCTTCTCCAACTGGGTAAAGCACACCTTCTAGAATAAATCACCTCTCCCACAATAGTCATACTCAACTCATACTCTCAATACTCTGCTCCTCTGATTTCTATTTTTTATAATAGTTATAATGATGACAATAGAAACAATAATTGTTTAAGTTTACTGAGTTCTTAAGTTTACTGAAATTTACAATGTGCCAAACCCTGTGATAAACACTAAACAATAACTTTGTATTAGTTACTTTAATCTTTTCCCATTTAAATTTAATACTTCTTAGGATTCAATTAATACATGGCACATATATACCAATTTCCATTGATACCAGATATTCTACACTCTTCTGCTTTCCTTCTCTATTTTTCCTTTAAGGAAGTGTGAAGTGAGTCAGTTACTTCAGACATCTGTATCTGATAAGAAAGGAAACTGAGGCACCAGAAGTTTTAGAGAAACTTTCAACATCATATATTGAGTTAATGGAGCACTTGGGAGTAGGATTTATTATCTCTGAGATTCCAAACTGCTGTCTTGACTGTTGCTCTGAGCAAAGTTATATATCTTTGGAACAGAAAGAAAAATAAGTCTTGATATTTCAAAGAATCCATCTCCGTTGTTTCGATTTCCTGCATGGAAACATTTATTCTTAGATCAAAATGTCAAAATGTAACTTACTCCATCAGTTTTAATATTTATTTTTAATCCAAGAAATTTACATGTCCCTTTGTTGTTCTTATGAAATCATATTTTATATTCATTATCAAACATGTGTTTGAGTTCAGTTTCTAAAGGTAAACATGGTTTTCCTGTAAGTATCCCACAAGACTTGAACAATGGGTTTTATATGTAACCTAGAGATGATATTTCAAACAATCACTTGGAAATTTTTGCTTTGTCATAAATTATTTCTCTGAGAAGGATTTAGATGAGATAAGTTTGGGACAAAAATCAAAGAAAAAAGAAAATGGCAGATATTTGAGGAAATGAAATAAACCTGATGGATATGAAAGATTTTATTGAAAAGGTAATACCAACCACTTAACAAGTCAAACCTAGAAACTGTCTCGTGGAGAAAAATGTGATCTCAGTGGAATTCCAAGCACTGCTACAAAATCTCTAAGCATGATAAAGATATTTTTCATTTGTTCTGTAATTGATGAAATACAGATTTCCAACAACAGGTATTCTTCTTCCCCTCCTTTTCTTAGTTGGGGGATATTTGGTAAATATGTCATTTTCTCCTGGAGGTCAAATGCCCATGTGCCTCTGTGTATTGTCTATGTATCGTAGAATATTTGTTCTGGTAGAACCCTACCTAGTGTCCAGAATAGATTAAGAGGGGAAGAAAGAGAAAAAACCTGCCTAGACCAAGACTCATATCATAAAACCTAGTTTTAGTTTCATGAATTATTTTTTAAATTCATAGTATTCATAAACACATCACGTGGTTTAAAATAAGTGCAGTAATTTATGAAGCCTTATAAATAAAATCTTCTAATTCCCATAGAAAGGCTATCTTACAAATTGGCCGCAATACTGCAACAAAATAATCAATTACAACCTTAGTGCGTAGTGACTTAGAGCAGTGTTTCTCGAACTAACTGTGATGAAAGACAAGTCATTATTCTTTCCATTCCATTGCAAACCAATTATTTTGTAAAATACAATAAACACAAATTACTGTAAAAACAATCGTATACTTGGATGTTGAGACAATCTCAAAGAGCTCTAAAAGTTTTCAAATATATTGCTCAGTTTCTGAACTTATCATCTTATAACACCAACTGAAGGACTGCCCTTGGGTAGTATTGCTTTAGAGTGTACTATTTGGTATCATTTGGGTTCAAATTCCATCTCTGCTATGTTCCACTTGCCTTATAATCTTATTCAAGTTACTTAAATGTAAAATGAAAATAACATTAGTACCCTCTCCAAAGTTTGCCGGGAGGATTTAATGAGCTACTATATGTGAAGCACTGGGAAGAATGTCTAGCACTCACTACAGAGTCAATAAAGATCAGTCATTAAAATTACTGCACCCACTATTACAGTATACAAAATGCCCTCTTCATAAAATCTCCGTGGGAGGTGGGGGGTAGGCTAAAGAAGTTATGATTATCCTCTACTGCACAAAATAAAAAAACAAAGGTCAAGTGTTTACATGATTACTCAAGTGTTTAAAGGGTTGCACAGCTGGGAAATGATAAAGCCAGGTGTTAAATGTGATGCTGGTGCTCTCTTACGTCATTCTGCCCTTCAAGGAAGGTCGACAGCTACATGAAGTAGTTCCCTTCATGCAGAACAAAGCCTTCCTTCCGGGTTCTGGAGCCTCTAGGTCACAGGGCATACCTTGACGAAGCACAGGATCATCCTAGCAATATCAAGTTCTCTTGCTCATCTTTCATTTAGTAGATTTCTTTCATAGGAGAGGTTCTTGTTGACCATGCACTGTGTTTCCTTTTCACAGCTACTGAAGAGCAAGATGTGTGCAATTTAGGCTTTCAGCACAGATGCTATATATCTGGTACACATGATGGCAGCTATGTTTTTGATGTTGGAAATGTCAATGGGAAAATATTTCCAACCTAAGAATGAGAGAAAAGATCATCTGTCTTCATATATTAGTGGATGGTCTGGCACACCTTTTCTAGAGGATATGAAGGTTTGATTGGTCGAGGTTTAGGTATTTTACTTTTTATAAGACCAAAGCAATGTTTGTATTTCTTTGAATTCTCAGAGAGCCAGGAGCATAGGAAATTCACACAGGACATTAAATGTTCTCTTAATTATGATCCCAATTTGATTCAGAGATAAAGGAAGGAACCAAACCCAAGATATGTTGAGAGAATAAAATTTCCCTGTGTTAGTAAATTAAACAGGGATTTGCAAAAAGCAAATACTGCAGATGTAGTTTCTTCAATAATGCCTTCAGGGGAACTTACATTCAGAAAAGAAAACTCTTCAATTATACAGCAGCACAAAATGAGCTTAGTGTAAACAAACCATTGTCCACTACTCTAAATAAGGAATGAAAATCCCATTATCTAATTTAAAAACCAAATGATAAAAATTTTAAAATGAGTTTAAAAACTGTGTAGAATACAGAAATGCAGGTGAAGGTAAACCCAGAGCATTCAGAATAATGTCTAAGTACTACACTGTGTATATTCAACCTCTCCAGGAATGTGTCCTTTAGGACAAAACACTCTCTCTTCTGTCAAAAGTGTCAAGCAAACGAAATAACTCAGCCACACTTGTACGGGAGTGGCACTGTGCTCTCAAAATTCTTGGCTGAGGTCAGGAATGCTATCGCGGCCATGATGGAACGTGAGATTCCATTGAGCCCTCAACTCTTGTTTACTGCACGTAAAGGACTTTGCACTCGGGAAGTACAGAGTTCCAGGCATTGCAGTTAGTGGCCCAAAAGCAAATAACCTGTAGTTGGTAAGTAAAGCTGTCCCAGACCTAATGGACAGGGATTGAAGTGAACATATTAGAAACTCTATTTTATTAAAGATGGAGGGAGATTACCATGGGGGATTTAATATTGCGGGCAAACTGCTTAAATATACTCTTTGCTATATACATTCTCAATAGGTGATCCAAAATTTTGAAACCAGAATAAAAGCATGGACATAGTTAAGAAATAAGAGCTCTACTTAGAAAGAAGAAATCCATGATTAATTTGAGTTCCCTCAGAAGTAGTCCCTAAGGCTAGAGTTTGAGAAGTAGTAGGCTATTTGGCAGATGGTCTCGGAAAACATTATCAGAAGAGTGGAGATGTGAGGCAGGAAAGGAAAGGCACAAAATAAAAGATACTTTTCAAGCCAGTTATTGCTGGGGAAAATTGGAAGATAATCCTGAAAGGATTATCTGGAGTCAGCATAGGGCAGATAATTCAGAATTAGCCCAGGAAGCAAGGAACTGGGGCACTTGTATATTAAATCTTCTGTTGGTTGATTGGTGAGGGATGAGATTACATGTTGACACTACTGAACTGATGTGGTGTTAGCCTTAGGCCACTGGATGTCCAGCAAGGCCTTGAAAAGGTGATGCCTCGGGATATAGTCAGGACATCGGCTACAGTCTGTGAAGCCAAGTTTCCTTTGGATTTTATAGTAGTTGGTGCTATGTCCTTAGGAATTTAAACACACATAGACACACACATTTGACTTATGAATTATCATCATTTGCTTTTGACCACAGAAGTGCGACAGGCATAAAGGCAGAGAACTCCAGGAGACTTATGCACAAGATGATAAAGTAGAAAAAATAATGTTTTGGTGTTATATAGATGAAGATTCTGATCTTAAGCCTTACAAGCCAAGTGAGTTAGAATGAGTGATTTAATGTGCTTCATCTTCATTTTCTTTTCTGGCAAAATGAGTAAAAGCGTTTTGCAGAGTTGTGGTTAATAGAGTTCAATCTCACAGCCCGATGCCTAGAATACAGTAGTATGGCAACACGATTAGTCAAATCACCAACACTGTCACCAGGACTACCGCTATCACCACAACCAGTGACAGTAACATCGCCTCACCACCACCGCTGCCACCACCATCACCGTCGGCTTGATTACATTTTTTCTTACTCAAAATGCTTGTAGGTTTTTCTGCAAAAAAAGAAATACACCTCTTTTGATGGAATGGGAAAAAAGTCAGAACAATCTTCAATCTTTAAAAATATGTCAGAAGGACTCAAAATGCCTCTGAAATGAAATGTGTCATATTTTTATTGCACTTAGCATTGGACATACAGCTGCTTATGTTGGAATGCTTGGACAGGTATTAATTAACAGGCACTAACAGCTTCAAGGAAAAAGTCATGCAAATACTTATTTAGAAAATATTTAAAGTAGTCATTACAGAGTGTCCAAATTACCATATAGTCTATGGCAATCTGTTTTCTAAAATGAATCAACACGACTAAGCCATTCTGTTAAAATGTCATTTAGTAACACCTCCAAACAACTGTCTGTGCCATTATGTGGTTCCAGATAGAGATTTAACACAGTAATTCCTTTGCCTCTCTTCTGAAAACAACAGCATTAAAGAAAATACTAGTCACTTACATAAAGTAACTTCACTAACTGGGTATCACTGACTGAGTTTACATATGAAGAATTCGGATAATTTAGGTTCTCAAAGGCACAGTGACCTAAATGTATTGTTTACTGATGGAGGAGGTCACTTTTTGTTTGATACATCAGTGATTCAGATATGAAGACCCCCAAGAACTGTTTTATCTTGCCTGAAAAAAGTCCAGTGGTCCTGATAATGATAACTAACTTAATGAAGACTCTTCCCTTTATTGATCTTATCCACCTCCATGATTTTAAATACCATTTGTGTGCTGTTAACTCCTAATATTTTATCATCGGTCCTGACTTGTTTATTCAAATGTCTCGCCTCAGTGCACTCGCCCACCTTAATATCTTTATCAGTATGACTAACAGTTATCTCAGTATTATGTAAGCTAAAACAGTGGAATTTATTTCACCTCCTCTATTACCAATGTGGTCCTCTTGGGAGAGAAATATCTGGGAGTCATCTTTGATTCTTCCCTTTCCCTCTTCCTCATTTCCAATCCACCATCAAGTTCTAATAGCTCTGCTCCCAAAATATTTCCTGACCCTGTCTATATTTTGTTTCTCTACTGCTCCCATCTAATCCCAAACACCATTATTACTTCCATGATCTAGTCATTGGACTTCTTGCTCCAAGCCCTACAATCCTTTATCAAAAAATCTAGAAAGGCATCTTTCAGAAAACTTGAATCAGATCCTCTCACTTTTCTGCTTAAAATGTTCCACTGGTTTCAGCTCATGCTCCAAATAAAATTTAAAATGTTTACCAAAATAAACAAATTTCTACATGGCCCTTTGCCTCTTGGAACTCTTTTCTCTAGCACTGTCCTTACTTTGCAGGTATAATTGCTTTCTTTTTCAGGGACTTACAAAGTTTCTGCTTAACTGTGGACTTGCTTTCTTACCATCTGGAATATCTTCCCAAATTTTCCTATGGCTAGTTCTTTATAACTTAGTTGAGCTCAAATATCATCCTTTACAGAAGCACACTTCAGCAACCCATATTAATATCTCCCCCGTATAGTCCTCAGTTACTGTCACATTTTTTTGTTATTCTTATTTTGCTATTATTAATATACAATCACATGAGCAACATTATGGTTATTAGACTCCCCCTATTATCAAGTCCCCACCACATACCCCCTTTGCAGTCACTGTCCATCAGTGTAGAAGGATGTTATAGGATCACTACTTGTCTTCTCTGTGTTATACTGCCTTCCCTGTATCCCCCTACCCCATCCCCAACCCCGCTACATTATGTATGCTAATTGTAATAGCCCCTTTCCCCCTTATCCCTCCCTTCCCACCTATCTTCCCCAGTCCCTTTCCTTTTGGTAACTGTTAGTCCATTCTTGGGTTCTGTGAATCTGCTGCTGTTTTCTTCCTTCAATTTTTTCTTTGTTCTTATACTCCACAGATGAGTGAAATCATTTGGTACTTGCCTTTCTCTGCCTGGCTTATTTCACTAAGCATAATACCCTCTAGCTCCATCCATGTTGTTGCAAATGGTAGATTTGTTTTCTTCTTATGGCTGAATAATATTCCATTGTGTATACATACCACATATTCTTTATCCATTCATCCACTGATGGACACTTAGGTTGCTTCCATTTCTTGGCGATTGTAAATAGTGCTGAGATAAACATAGGGGTGCTAAGTCTTTTTCAAACTGGGCTGCTGCAGTCTTAGGGTAATTCCTAGGAGTGGAATTCCTGAGTTAAATGGTATTTCTATTTTGAGTTTTTTGAGGAACCTCCATAGTGGATTCCACAGTGGTTGTACTAATTTACATTCCCACCAGCAGTGTAGGAGGGTTCCCCTTTCTCCACATCCTCACCAACATTTGCTGTTGTTTGTCTTTTGGATGGTGGCCATACTAACTGGTGTGAGGTGATGTCTCATTGTGGTTTTAATTTGCATTTCTCTGATGACTAGTGATGTGGAGCATCTTTTCATGTGCCTGTTGGCCATCTGAATTTCTTCTTGGGAGAAGTGCCTGTTTAGCTCCTCTGCCCATTTTTTAATTGGCTTATTTGCTTTTTGTGTGTTGAGCTAGCTCTTTATATAATTTGGATGTCAACCCCTTATCAGATATGTCATTTACGAATATATTCTCCCATACTATAGGATATCTTTTTGTTCTACTGATGGTATCTCTTGCTGTACAGAAGCTCTTTAGTTTGATATAGTCCCATTCATTCATTTTTGCTTTTGTTTCCCTTGCCTGGGGAGACATGTTCAAGAGGAAGTTGCTCATGTTTATGTCCAAGAGATTTTTGCCTATGTTTTTTTCTAAGAGTTTTATGGTTTCATGACTTACATTCAGGTCTTTGATCCATTTTGAGTTTACTTTTGTGTATGTAAACATGAGTTTACATGTAGCTGTCCAGTTTTGCCAACACCAGCTGCTGAAGAGGCTGTCATTTCCCCATTGTATATCCATGGCTCCTTTATCGTATATTAATTGACCATATATGCTTGGGTTTATATCTGGGCTCTCTATTCTGTTCCATGGGTCTATGGGTCTGTTCTTGTGCCAGTACCAAATTGTCTTGATTACGGTAGCTTTGTAGTAGACCTTGAAGTCAAGGAGCATAATTCCCCCTGCTTTATTCTTCCTTCTCAGGATTGTTATGGCTATTTGGGGTCTTTTGTGGTTCCATATGAATTTTAGAACTATTTGCTCTAGTTCATTGAAGAATGCTGTTGGTATTTTGATAGGGATTTTACTGAATCTGTAGATTGCTTTAGGCAGGATGGCCATTTTGACAATATTAATTTTTCCTAGCCAAGAGCATGGGATGATTTTCCATTTATTAGTGTCCACTTTAATTTCTCTTAAGAGTGTCTTGTAGTTTTCAGTGTATAGGTCGTTCACTTCCTTGGTTAGGTTTATTCCTAGGTATTTTATTCTTTTTGATGTGATTGTGAATGGAATTGTTTTCCTGATTTCTCTTTCTGCTTGTTCATTGTTAGTGTATAGGAATGCAACAGCATTAATTTTGCATCCTGCAACTTTGCTGAATTCAGATATTAGATCTAGTAGTTTTGGAGTGGATTCTTTAGGGTTTTTTATGTACAATATCATATCATCTGCAAACAAGGACAGTTTGAGTTCTTCCTTGCCCATCTGGATGCCTTTTATTTCTTTGTGTCATCTGATTGCCGTGGCTAGGACCTCCAGTACTATGTTGAATAAAAGTGGGGAGAGTGGGCATCCTTGTCTTGTTCCCGATCTTAAAGGAAAAGCTTTCAGCTTCTCCTTGTTAAGTATGATATTGGCTGTAGGTTTGTCATATATAGCCTTTATGATGTTGAGGTGCTTGCCCTCTATACCCATTTTGTTGAGAGTTTTTATCATGAATGGGTGTTGAATTTTGTCAAATGCTTTTTCAGCATTTATGGAGATGATCATGTGGTTTTTGTCCTTCTTTTTGTTGATGTGATGGATGATGTTGATGGATTTTCGAATGGTGTACCATCCTTGCATCCCTGGGATGAATCCCAGTTGATCATGATGGATAATCTTTTTGATGTATTTTTAATTTGGTTTGCTAATATTTTGCTGAGTATTTTGCATCTATGTTCATCACGGATATTGGTCTGTAATTTTCTTTTTTGTGGTGTCTTTGCCTGGTTTTGGCATTAGAGTGATGTGGGCCTTGTAGAATGAGTTTGGGAGTATTCCCTCCTCTTCTACTTTTTGGAATACTTTAATGAGGATGGGTATTAGGTCTTCACTGAATGTTTGATAAAATTCAGCAATGAAACCATCTGGTTCAGGGGTTTTGTTCTTAGGTAGTTTTTTTTTTCATTTTTTTTTTTATTCAAGTATCATTGATAATACAATCTAATATTGGTTTCAAGTATACAACACAGTGGTTCAACAGTTATCCATATTATTAAATTCTCACCCCTACTAGTGCTATGAGTTTCTTTTTTTTTAATTTATTTTGGTATCATTAATCTACAATTACATGTGCAATATTATGATTAAACTACCCACTTCATCAGGTCCCCCCGACCAACCCCATTACAGTCACTGTCCATCAGCATAGTGAGATGCTATAGAATCACTACTTGTCTTTTCTGAGTTGTACAGCCCTCCCCGTGCCACCCCCAACAGTACGTCTGCTAATCGTAATGCCCCTTTTTCCCCCTTGTCCTCCCCTTCCCACCCATCCTCCCCAGTCCCTTTCCCTTAGGTAACTATTAGTCCGTTCTTGGGTTCTGTGAGTCTGCTGCTGTTTTGTTCCTTCAGTTTTATTCTTTGTTCTTATACTCCACATATGAGTGAAATCATTTGATACTTGTCTTTTTCAGCTTGGCTTATTTCACTGAGCATAATACCCTCTAGCTACATCCATGTTGTTGCAAATGGTAGGATTTGTTTTCTTCTTATGGCTGAATAATATTCCTTTGTGTATATGTACCACCTCTTCTTTATCCATTCATCTACTGATGGACACTTAGGTTGCTTCCATTTCTTGGCTATTGTAAATAGTGCTGCGATAAACATAGGGGTGCATCTGTCTTTTTCAAATTGGGCTGCTGCATTCTTAGGGTAAATTCCTAGGACTGGGATTCCTGGGTCAAACGGTATTTATATTTTGAGCTTTTTGAGGGACCTCCATACTGCTTTCCACAATGGTTGAACTAATTTGCATTCCCACCAGCAGTGAAGGAGGGTTCCCTTTCCTCCACATCCTTGCCAACATTTGGTGTTGTTTGTGTTTTGGATGTTGGCCATCCTCACTGGTGTGAGGTGATATCTCATTGTGGTTTTAATTTTTCATAGTATTCTGTCATAATTGTTTGTATTTCTGTGGTATCCATAGTGATTTTTCCTTTTTCATTTCTGATTTTGTTTATGTGTGTAGACTCTCTTTTTTTCTTGACACGTCTGGCTAGAGGTTTATCTATTTTGTTTATTTTCTCAAAGAACAGCTCCTGGTTTCATTGATTCTTTCTATTGTGTAAACCTTTCAATTTTATTTATTTCTGCTTTAATCTTTATAATGTCCCTCCTTTACTGACTTTGGCCTCATTTGTTCTTCCTTTTCTAGTTTTGTTAATTGTGAGTTTAGACTGTTCATTTGGAATTGTTCTCCTTTCTTGAGATAGGCCTGTATTGCAATATATTTCCCTCTTAGCACAGCTTCACTGCATCCCACAGATTTTGTGGTGTTCAATTATTGTTGTCATTAGCAGCCATATATTGATTGATCTCTGTTTTTATTTGGTCATTGATCCATTGATTATTTAGGAGCATGTTATTAAATCTCCATGTGTTTGTGGGCTTTTGCATTTTCTTTGTGTAATTTCTTTCTAGTTTCATACCTTTGTGATCTGTGAAGCTGGTTGGCACAATTTCAATATGTTTGAATTTACTGAGGTTTTTTTAGTGGCCTAATATATGATCTATTCTTGAAAATGTTCCATGTGCACTTGAGAAGAATGTGCATCCTGTTGCTTTTGGATGGAGCTTTCTGTATATGTCTGTTAGGTCCTTCTGTTCTGTTATTCAGTGCCTCTGTATCCTTACTTATTTTCTGTCTGGTTGATCTGTCCTGTGGAGTGAGCGGTTTGTTGAAGTCTCCTAAAATGAATGCATTGCATTCTATTTCCCCCTTTAATTCTGTTAGTATTTGTTTCACATATGTAGATGATCCTGTGTTGGGTGCATAGATATTTATAATAGTTATCTCCTCTTGTTGGACTGACGCTTTTATCATTATGTAATGTCCTTTGTCTCTTGTGACTTTTTTTGTTTTGAAGCCTATTTTTCTGATATAAGTACTGCAACTCATGCTTTTTTCTCACTATTAGTTGCATGAAATATCTTTTTCCATCCCTTTACTTTCAGTCTATGTATGTCTTTGTGTTTGAAGTTAGTCTCTTGTAGGCAGCATATACATGGGTCTTGTTTTTTTATCCATTCAATAACTCTGTTATCTTTTGATTGGTGCATTCAGACCATTTACATTTAGGGTGATTACTGATAGGTATGTAGTTATTGCCATTGCAGGCTTTAGATTTTGGTTACCAAAGGTTCAAGGGCAATTCCCTTACTATCTGTCTAATTTAACTTACTTCCTATGTTATTACAAACACAACCTAAAGGTTCTTTTTTTTTCCTACTTTTTCTTCCACCTCCATTCTTTGTGTTTTATGAATCATATTCTGTACTCTTTGTCTTCCCTTCAATGATATCTGTTTAGCCTTATGAATACTTCCATCTATAGGAGTCCCTCCAAAATGTCCTGTAGAGGTGGTTTGTGGGAAGTAAATTCTCTCAGCTTTTGCTTATCTAAAAATTGTTTAATTCCTCCTTCAAATTTAAATGATAACCTTGTCGGGTAGAGTATTCTTGGTTCAAGGCCCTTCTGCTTCATTGCATTACATACATCATGCCACTCCCTTCTGGCCTGTAAGGTTTCTGTTGAGAAGTCTGATGATAGCCTGATGGGTTTTCCTTTGTATGTGATCTTTTTTCTCTCTCTAGCTGCTTTTAAAATTCTGTCCTTATTCTTGATCTTTGCCATTTTAATTACTATATGTCTTGGTGTTATCTTCCTTGGGTCTCTTGTGTTTGGAGATCTGTGCCCCTCCATGACTTGGGAGACTATCTCCTTCCCCAGATTGGGGAAGTTTTCAGCAATTACCTCCTCAATGACATTTTCTATCCTTTTTTCTCTCTCTTCTTCTTCTGGTACCCCTATAATGCAAATATTGTTCTGTTTGGATTGGTCACACAGGTCTCAATATTCTTTCATTTTTAGAGATCCTTTTTTCTTTCTGTGCCTCAGCTTCTTTGTATTCCTCTTCTCTAATTTTTATTCCATTTACCATCTCTTCTACTACATCTAATCTGCTTTTAAATCCCTCCATTGTATGTTTCATTTCAGATAAGGTATTTCTTAATGATTGAATCTCCACCCTAAATTCATTCCTGAGGTCTTCAATATTTTTCTGTACCTCCATAATCATGTTTATTATTTTTATTTTGAACTCTCAGGAAGATTGTTGAGTTCGGTTTCATTTGGCCCTCTTTCTGGGGTTTGTGAGATTTTTGTCTGAACCATATTCTTTTGATGTTTCAGTTTTCTGTGTGGTGCCCACTAGTGTGCAGAAGCTCCAGTCTCTGGAGCTGCTCAGACCCTAGAGTGAGGTTGGGGGTCATAGGGGAGTGGACCCTGTGCCTAGTGGGAGGAAAGATCTGTTCCTTCCTTCCGTCTGTGGTGCCTGTCTCCAGGGTCAGAGGCAGTGAGCCAAGCACACATGGGTAAACTTCTGTGCTTTGCATTGCTAGCTGTTGTAGGCGGGGCCTCCCTCTGGCTGGCCTGGCATCTGTGTAGTGACTGCAGGTTTGCAAGCAGGTGCCCTGTGTCTTGAGGTCTGCTCTATTTGTGAGGTCTGTATGCAGTCTGGTTCAGCCTTCTTCCTTGTTGCTGTGAAAAGGTTAGTTGTGTTTATTAACTATATTTTTGTACTGTTTGTGATTTTGGGAAGAGCTCTCTGTCGCACCTGTCAAGCCGCCATCTTGGAAAAGCCTTACTGTCACATTTTTAAATTCATATAATTCACTACTCTCTGAAATGGTCTTTTCTATTTATTAACTCCTTTATTGTCTATACCATCCACTGAATATAAGATCTGTGAGAGTAGCCAGTGACTGGAATTCCATTACTATAAATGGAACTCTCTGGAAAGTGCCTCTCCCAAGTTGTTGTTCTTATGTAGACAACTAGTGTTCCCCTGTTTATTTCCGCAGTTCTGATGTTTCCCACTGGGTTAGCCAGCCACTCTTGAGTTTTTCTTGTCTCAAATAAGCTATCTTCCTGAAGAGGAGTGGTGATAGTTGAAGGGAAAATACTACACAACCTCAGATATATTTTATTCCCAAGTAGGGATGATTGATCTGACTATAATATGGAATGTGTCGGTCATGTTAAGTCAAATGCCAAATTGGATAGACTGGGAGTTGGAGGCATTGTCAACTAGCAAGAGAAGTATTATATAATAGAATGACATTTGAGAATGCCCAAGAGGGTACTCTCTGACCAGCATCATGTTTTATATGGATTATTACCAAGTAGAACAATGACTGTTTGCACAGAGTAACTGACAGGATGATTGTCTAAGGCACCCCAATAAAAATCCTGGGACCTCTTTTAATCGGGTTAGGGCTCCTACAAACTGACATAGTGGAAGGCTTCAGGTTTTATTGTTTGAATTGTTCTCCTAATTACTGGTGCATCCATCCTCCGGAGTTGACTATAGCCATATCTGTGACTGGCATTGCAACGATTATGGGTTGAAATTGTACAAGTTGCTGACATATTACTATATAATCTCGAAAGTTCGCATCTGTGAACAGAGAGAAGGCATAAACAGATAATTAAATGTTGGTTTGTCCAAGTTGACCTAAAAAATTCCATGAAAAAAAGGCCACAGCTAAATGCTTAAGGAAGTCAATTTTAGTAGAAAGCTGAGGGGGTAAATCAAATCACCCATTTACCATGCCATTTAAGCTGCAACTGCAAGGCTTGGACCCCAGCTCTGTGAGCATACTAGGTGTATGAGGTGTGTATTTCTGCAAAGCAAATTACTCCAGAATTTAACAATTTGAAACAACAAACATTTATTGTATCACAGTTACTGTTAGTCAGAAATCCAGAAGTGGTTAAGCTGGGTGGTATTGATTCAGTGTCAAGGAGTGGTACCAGGCTGGTAATTTCAAGACTTAACTAAGGGAGGATTCACTTTCAAGTTAGTTTATGTGGCCTTTGGCAATATTCAGAAAATGTTTCCAAGTTGACTCTTGTGGGCCTCTCCGCAGGGCTGCACTATGACATGGCAGCTGGCTTCCCCTAGAGAGAGTGAGAAAGAGAGCCAACGATGGAAGCCATGGTCTTCCTATAATTTCTAGGAAGTGACAATCTACTGGATTCTGCTCTTTCCAAGTGAGTCAATAAGTCCAGGCTGCACTCAAAGGGGAGATTAAACAAGGTCTGAATGCCAGAAAGTGTGGATCCTCAGTGGCCATCTCAGAAGTTGCCTTTAACACTTAGAGGGGTAGGTGACCCCTACCCATGAGTAGTGTGAATGTAGAATAGGTCGGCTTCCATGTCATACTGCTGTTGGATCCCAGCCAACAGCAAATAACTGATAATACCAGAAAGTGCTGGTGTTTTTCTAATCGTGCAACCTAGAAGTCCCTCTCCCAGTTTGATTTCCAGCTCCAATAGATCCCTGTGTACTATCCAAGAACACAATGAGCAGTGAGCAATTTGTGCTTCTACCTCTGCTTTCTTCTCCATGATTTTCCCCTTCAGTAACTACCATGCTGGTTAGGGGTGACTTGCTGGGATCTCAGCAGACAGGGCATGTATTCTGTTTTGTTGATAGCATTGCTTATTTTTGTTGTTATTTTAGTATTTTTTATACTGAATTTCAAACCCAAACTTTCCTGAAGTTGTTTACATTTACCACTTACTAAATTAAATCCTATTAATGTATTAGGTTTTAATAAGATTTCTATGGGGTTTTAATAGAATTTTAAAAATAGAATTTAATAGACGTTTAGTAGAATTTATCATTTTCTTTAGAAAAGACAAAATAAAATAAAACAAGTTTCTCCTGGAGATTTCTAACCTGCTGTACAGCAATTGAATTGGATGTTCCTTTTTGATAATGCTGGGATAACTTTAACTTCCATCTTGTGATGGATTCTCTACTTCTTGGGTTCTTTATCTACCTTTTTCTTGTGTTTTTGATGTTCGTTAAATTCAAGGGCTCTGTTCTTTAGTAGCCTCTTGAAAAATAATGCATCAGAAGTAAAATTATAAGTCATTGGTATGGAATTCTAGATTGGAAATTATTTTTTTCTCATAATTTTGAAGCCTTGCTCTACTGTCCTCTAGGTTAAGAATATTACTGTTAAAAGCCCCATATCTGTGTATAAGACATTTTTTTTTTATCTCTCTCTGAAAGCTAGTAGCATCTTATATTTGTATTTGGTGCTTTGAAATTTCATAATGTAGGTTGATACATCTACATCTCTGGTTGGTAGGTGGGCTCTGTCAATCTGGGACACATGTCCTTTATTTCTATAATTTTTCGTTGAGATTTCCTCCACCTATTTTCTTTTTTTTTCACTCTCTGGTATATATATTTTAATTCTATTATCACATCTCATGTTCTCTTTGATTTGGGGGTTAATACTCAAAACATTTTGGACACAAAAGGAAAAAAAACTCTTTGCTCTTCCTTTTGTGGGCTTGTATAGGGTAAGGGATGAGCAGAAGTTAAATGTCTGTATTCAGTCTGTTATCTTTACCTGAGCACACTGAATTGTTTTTTACATTGACTTATTGACAACACTTTGTAAATTTAACTAATGTTTCATTCAAAACATTTAATATACATGTTGATGTGGTTGAGTTTTTTCTACTATCTTGCTGTGTTTTTGCTGTTTGTGCCCGCTGATCTTTGTCCTTCCTTTTCTGTCTTCCGAATTAACTAAGTATTTCTTAGTATTCATTTCATTGTTCTATTTTATATTTAACTTTTCTTAGCATTATTTTATGATGGGATTATTTTTGCTTTTACAATGCACACACTTAACAGTCTCCTATAACTTAACATTATACTACCACTTGTAAAAGTAAGAACCCTTCAGCATTATTTTAGCATGCCCTTTTGTCTATTATGCTATTGTTATAGAAAATTTTACTTTAGGTCTGTTAAAAGTCCACAAAAAGCATTACTATTTTTGCTTAAACCATGAATTAACTTTCAAAGAATTTAAGAAAAGAAAAAACATATGATCTTTTGTTTTTACCCACGTACTTATAAATTGCTCAATACTTATGTTTCCAATCAACTTGAGGTGTCTCCAGCATTTCTTGTAATGTATGTCTATAGACAACACCTCTGGAGATTTTTATTTTTCTACAAATATATTTATTTGTCTTTTACCTCTTAAGGATGCTTTCCCTTTTATATTATCTTAGTTAACACTTTTTCACAGCACTTTAAAGATGATGTTCCTTGTTTTCTGGCCTCCATTGTTTCTGAAGCAAAGTCATTCTTACTGCTGTTCCCTTGTAAGCAATGGGTCCCCGACATCTAACAACTTTAAGATTTTTTTCCTTTTCTTTGGCTTACACACATATGACTATGATGTGCCTAGTTTTGTTTGTTTTGTTTTTACATTTATTCTGCTTAGATTTCTCTGACCTCTCTGGATCTGCAGATTGAAGAAATTACTTTTTCTGCCCCATATTATTTCTATTCTCTTTCTGGAATTTCAGTTACATGTAAATAAGATGGCTCAGTTTTGTTCCAACAGCCATTGAGATTTTGCTTTTATTTGAAACCTTTTTTTCCTCTATTTCGACTTCACTCATCCTTTCTTCTCTTATGCAGTATGCTCTTAAACTTATCTAATGGATTTCTGATTTCACATACTGGTGTTTTTTTTCAAGCATAGGATTTCCACTTAGTTCTTTTGTAGCATTTCTATGTCTTGCAAAACTACTCCATGTCTTTCCCCATTATGGTTATCTTTCTAATTTTCGAAATCTTTTATGAAGAGCAATGAGGTTTTTCTAACAAGCAGTTTAATTACTGTAGGCTTGGTTTGGATCTTTCTTAGGATGATTCTACTTTGGTTTTACACTTTGTTCTTGGGTATAGACTTCTGGTGCCAACTGAAACACAGTGTGTTTACAAGCCTCTCTAATTTGGCAGGACTTATAGTATACCCACTGTCTGT
This sequence comes from Smutsia gigantea, assembly GCA_032199065.1. Lineage (NCBI taxonomy): Eukaryota > Metazoa > Chordata > Mammalia > Pholidota > Manidae > Smutsia > Smutsia gigantea. The sequence goes on from JAVSCE010009311.1 coordinate 590,424, forward strand.
CCAGTAATGGGCAGCTCCTGAAACCTCTACTCATTTCTTTAAGTCTTCCAACTGCTGCTTTCTGCTCATGTACCTGAAGCCTTTAGCCTTACGCACGCGCAGTTTAGGGTCAGCCCAAGATTGGAGGGGAATTTGCATGCATACTTGCAGCTGCTCCTTTCTGTAGCTTCATCCTTCTTAAGTGTTCCCCTTTCAGTGCACCTCTGTTCTGGTAGCTCTGAACTCTGACTACCCAGCCCAATAAGACTACTGCTTTCTGCTTGAGCTCTATCCCTTCATGAGATACAAAAACTAGCAGTGTCCTGAGGGACAGTGTCAATATTGAGTGTGGATCTCATCCAGTGTGCTTCCTTTCTTTCAAGGGTAATACCTTCTCCAGGTCCTGCTGCTTATATATAAAGAGATTTATTATTAGAATTGGCTCACACTGAGAAGTCCCAAGACTTGTAGTCAGTCAGCAAGCTGGAGATGTAGAAGAGCTGGTGCTGTAGTTAAAGACCAAGTCCTAAGGCCTGAGAATGAGGAGAGACAATGGTGTGAGTTCTAGGTTGAAAGCCATCAGCTTCAAATCCAAGGACAGGTGATGTTTCAGTTAGAGTCTGAAGGCAGGAAAAGACTGATGTCCCAGCTCAAAGCAAAATGGCCAGGAGGAATTCCCTCTTAGTCAGTCTTTCTGTTCTACTTAGGTTTTCAATTCATTGGATGAGGTTAACTTACATTGGGCAGGGCAATCTTCTTCAGTCAATTTATGGATTCAAATGTTAATCTCATATAGAAATTCCTTCACAGATGCACCCACAATAATGAGCATCCCATGGCCTAGTCAAGTTAACATGGAAAATTCACCATCACACTCCCTAGGCATATATGAATTCAGTGAAAGAAAATTTTCTCAAATGCCTTCTTCTTACTTATGTTGCTTTCTCTCAGATATAAATTGTGTCACTCTTTCAAGGGCTTAATATACTGTTGTGTGGAAAATTATAGGTGGATTTTCATAGGGTGAATGTACACAAACAATAAATGATGGGTCATACTTAGGCAAAGTCTTCAAGAGAGTGGGCCACGCATTATGTTATTTATTTATATTTTATAGTTTAGGTTTCATGAAAATGCAGATAATGTTGAATTTAAAATTAAAGAGAAATAAGGATATGGTGGACTTCAGGTGTACCTTAGAGGTATGGTACCACATCTCTGGGACTCTCTTGGTTCTGTCATGTTTAGTGTGTCAGCATTGCTTTCAAGATAGTTTATTTTATAGGCTCATGATATTTAAAGAAATTTCATTCTTCATATCCACTATCAGGAAGAATAGAGTATTGGTTTCTCAGAATTCTCTATAAAGTCTTTATAAACGTGCTAATCAAGTCGTCTCTTAGCTAATTTCTTAAATAAGATAATACATGTAATGAACTTATTTTAGTCCTTGGTACATTATTAACAAATGTTATCAGTTGACACCACAGTTTCTTTCCCTTCCAACTACTTCCACATTTCATGTCATACTTCTTACCCTATGCTCCAAAGTAGGATAAAAGGTGAACTTTGTCTCTCTAAGAACAGCCCTTCTTGGGACTCCTTTAAACATTAGAATCCCAAAAGCCACTCCAGCTATTTCTGATTGTCTCAGAATCAGTTCACTGTCTGAGTTGATGCTCTGGATTCAATTTTGTCCACGAATATTGTGGACTCGCCTGCTCTCATTTGAAAACCCAGCCCTGAACTATCTTCCAAATTTAAGGTGAATTATAATTCAACCATTTAGTCTTAAGTAGAAGCTACTGTGAGCTCATATGTTTGGATGCACAAATTTTAAAAATAGCTGTATTTATCTCAGTTACATAAAACACATTTATGGATACAATCTTACTTGATTTACATAATTCTGTCAGACAGGAGAGGGGCATGAAATAAATATTTGTTAGCTGAATATTGTGTGCCAGACTCTATACATTAAACAATATAGATATAATATAAATAACTTTTCAACTTTCATACAGTCCTCAGGCCAAATATGTAGCTTATGAATTATTGATCTAGACTTTAGAAATTAAGAAATTAAGGTTCAGAGGGATTAAGTGACTTGTCTAATAACATACATCTAAGAACAAGTGAAGCTAGAACTCAGCGTGGGTGTCCTGACTCAAAGTCCTGTAGATTTTGCATTATCACGGTTGCTGCCTCTGACACTAATGATGTACATTGGAAATAAATTCCCTCAGCTTTTTCTGTTGGTTGGCATTTTAAAATGGATTCAGAGAATAATTTATGTCTCCTTTTGTATGTGTGTGTGTGGAAAGTGTTTCTCCATTTACATATGCTTCTATTTGCAGATTCATAGTCTAGACGGCCAGGCCTGCAAGTAGTCACTGGTGGGCCATTATGATGATGTTTGCTCTTTCTCACTAATATCATAAATGGGTGTAAGGTTTGATAGCTCTAAGTGACAGAAAAATATTTTTATAGGTATAGTAGGAACCCATGTCTTTGTAATTAAGCTTGCCTGAAATAAGACCAAATGCATCAACATATTTATGCCTCATATTGTGCAGCCTCTTTTCATGTTATTTTATTAACATAAAGGGTGCCTTTAATTATGCAGAGCTACAAACTGCATTATTGATATTCTGTAAACATTAACTACACCCGACTTTAATGAAGCAAAAACAAAATGCAGTCCTTTATTTTTAAGATTCTTAGAAAGTCTATGTTGTAAAATAAAAGTAGTTAGAGGCATTACCCTTCTTAAGTTGTTACTGTGTGTGGATATGGATATAGTAACTTTCATCATTGGGGTATCCCAGCTCCATATCTTTTGTTCAAATGTTTCTGAATTATGGGAATATATTTAAAGAATGCTACTGGAGATTTGTCATCTAACTCTACTTGGCACACTTATATTTTTTAATATATTTTATTCCTTTTAGTCCACTGATAGATTCATGGGAAAATCTCACAAGTGTTGACATCCACTTGGCATTTGATTTGGGATTCTGAAATCTGTCACTCAGATTGTTAAGGATTTAAAGAAAGTATCTAGCTTCCAGGATCAGGTACACTAAATGACTTTTCACTCAGATTTGTTCTTTGTGTTGCTTTACCAGTTGAGGTTGGTACTGAGAGAAAGTAAGAGAGGAGGAGAGGGGAAAGGATTGAGAATAAGAATAATTGCCCAATTGGATAGCATGGTCTTAACCTTAATAATCGATTATAAATAAGTCACATGGTATTTACTGCCATTAGAAAATATTGTGGAAGGTCATTAAAAAGAGAATCATAGAAATAACGACTACTCTCTCCCAAGCTTAAGGAAATTACAAGAATTAAAATATTGAGGGGCTTTGTATTGCTTCACTCTGCTACATCTATGGCACCTCCAGCAAAAAGTCCTTCTATATTAATATCAACAATGAAAAATTACAAATATTTTGAGTAAAATGGTTTCTAACATTATGTATCTCTGGTAGTGAAAGAGTATATATACATACATATATATATATATATATATATATATATATATATATATATATATATATATATATATATATATATATGCCATTGAAACCATCTATATTTTGGACTTGGTTCAAACACTGCTACAAGTGTATGTAAGAGCAGTTTTTTATGGCATTGCTCTTGCAAAACCTGTGGAACTTAGGTGGTTTGATCTTTTATTCATTCCCTCACTACACAAATACATAATAGGTATTTTCTGTCTGGATAAAGAAAAGAGCCAGCCAGACATGATCCTGACATTTCTAAAGTTATGGTCTACTTGGGGTAGAATACCATTATAGAGAAAGTCACAAAAGCAATTATAGATGTTGTGATTAACAGACAAGTACTTTAAAATAATTTTTAAAATATGTTAAACTATAAGAAAAGATACATATGATGGTTGAAGAGAAGAAGAATTCTGGAGAAATACAGAAAGTAAAAGAAAAGAAAAAAGGAAACAAATGGAAATTCTAGAAATGAAAAATACAGTATCTGAAATAAAAATAATTAATTCAAGGAGATTAAAAACAGAAAAGAGGATTAATAAACTTGAAGATGCATCAACAGACATTCAAATGATACACAGAATCCTTCCAAACAAAAGGATAAAAAAGAAATAATGAGCAGAGCCTTAATGACCTGATGAGGCCATGTCATGCCATTTAACATATATAATTGGGGTCCCAGAAGAAGAAGGGAGAGAGAATGGGGCAGAAATAATATATACAGAAAAGTAATGAAAAGTAGTTTAGTGTACCTGATCCTGGAAACTGGTTATTTTCTTTAAATCCATAAAGAATTTAACCTGAGCAACAGATTTCAAAATACCAAATCAAATGCCAAAAAAAAATATATATATGGAGGTGGTTCAAGGTGGCAGCATATAAAGATCATGAACTCATCTCTTCCAACAAACACAACAAATATATAGCTATATATGGAACAATGTCCTTTGTAAAGAATCTGAGAACTAGCATTTGCTAAACTTAAAACACCTGCCAGAGGGACAGAAGTCTGTTGAGACTCTCTGTGGGGAAGGAATACTGGTGGATGTCATTTTTACAGGCTCCCTTTACTTTGCTGGTGCTGGTGCTGGTGCTAGAGAGTGCCATTTTTGCACCCTCACTCTCATCACCTAACCATAGCAGTCAACCAGTCACATCAACCCCGCTCCTTTTGCAAAGCACTGCCAGTAGCTGCAGGTAAGTAGACTTATCCTCAGTCTGTACCACTGGAGTGGACCTGAGATACGTGGCAGGTGAGATGACCTGCCCCACCCCCAAGCTGCTCACACAGCTTCAAAAGACACAGCAGGAGAAATGCTTGTCCCCAACTCTGTGCTGCACATATGACCTCATCAAAGCAAATAGGCACATGTAGCCCACATAGTGGTTGCCCTTTGAGTAGATTCATTGTGCTTCTGGACCCCACGAGTCTGAATCATTTGAAGAGGCAGTTTGATAGACAACCAAGAAATAGGGAAAGGTTAAATGATAAAATTCATCTCCTACATAAGACAATCCTTCAAGACAGGAAGAAACAACTGTTTCACATTATACACAGAAACACAGATTGCCAAGCAAAATGATGAAATGGAGAAACATATTCCAAATGAAGGAACAAGATAAAACCCTAGAAAAAAAGTTAATGAAATGAAAATAAGTAATTTATTTGATAAAGAGTTCAAAATAATGGTTAAAAGATAAGGAATTCAAGAGAAGTGATAACACACTGAGAACATCAACAAAGAGATAGAAAATATAAGAAAGTACCAAACAATTCACAGAGCTGAAGAATACAATAACTGAAATCAAAAGTATTCTAAAGGAATCAATAGAAGACCAGAGGATACAGAAGATCAGTGACTTGGAAAAAATAGCAAAGAGAATTAAAAAAAATTAGGATATATTAGGAGATATGTGGGAGAACAACAATTGTACTGACATTCAAATTACAGGAATTCAAGAAGGAGAAAAGAGAAAGGGGAAGAAAACTTATCTGAAGAAATAGTGGCTAAAAATTTCCTTAACCTAGGGAAGGAAACAGACATCTAGCTCTTGGAAGTACAGGGTCTCAAGATGAATCTAAAGAGATCCAGACAAAGATGCATTATAATTAAATTATCAAAAGATAAAAGAAAAAGAAACAAATAGTTACATACAAGGGAAACCCCATACAACTATTAGCTGATTTTTTTCAGCAGACACTTTTCAGGCTTGAAGGGAATGGCACAATATACTTAAAGTGCTGAGGAAAACAAAACAAAATTGTCCAACTAAGAGTACTGTACCCAGCATGATTATCATTATCACAGCTAAACTGGCCTTATAATAACTATTAAAGGGACTAATATCCAAAATGTATAAAAAACTCACACAACTCAATATAAAAAAATCCAATTTAAAAAGTGGGCAGAGGACAGACATTTCTTGAAAGAAGGCAGACAAATACATAGGAAAATGCTGAACATCACTAATCATCAGGGAAATGCAAATCAAAATCACACTGTGACATCACCTCACACCTGTCAGAATAGCTATTATCAAAAGACAAGAAATAACAAGTGTTGTCCAGGATGTGGAGAAAGGGAAACATTGTTGGCAGGAATGCAAAATGGTGCAACCATTATGGAAAGCAGTATGGAGGTTCTTCAAAAAATGAAAAATAGAACTATTATATGATCCAGCAATTCCACTCCTAAGTATTTATCCAAAGAAAACAAAAACACTAACTCAAAAAGGCATATATACCCTTACGTTCATTGCAGCATTATTTACAATAGCCAAGAAATGGAAGTAACCTAATATCTACTGATAGATGAGTAGATAAAGAAGATGTGGTATGTTATACAATGGAATATTACTCAGCCATAAAAAATAATAAAATCTTGCCATTTGTGACAACATGGACAGACCTTAAGAGTATTATGCTAAGTGAAAAAAGACAAATGGACAAATACCATATGAATTCACCTATATGTGGAATTTTAAAACCAAACAAATGAGTAAGTAAAACATAAACTAGACTGATAGATACAGAGAACAGACTGATGATTTCCAGAGGAAAAGGTGGTTGGGTTGTGGGTGAAAGAGATCAGGAGGAACAAACTTTCAGATATAAAATAAATGAATCATGAGTAATATACAGCATGAGGAATATAGAAAATTATATCATACAAACTTTATATGGTAACAAATGGTAAGTAGACTTTTATGAAGATCTCATAATATTTATAAATGTCAAATTACTATTTCACACAACTGAGGATAACATGATATTATATGTCAATTATACTTCAATTAAAAAAAAGGAATAAGTAGTGGCTGAAAATTTTCTAAAGTTAATTAAAAATTTCAAAGCACAGATACAAGAGATTCAACAAGCCCCAGGTAAGATAAATGCAAAGAAAACCATACCTTCAATCATTATAGTGAAAGTGCTAAAAACTAATAGTGCCCAGTCAGCACCAATAAAGGGTTAAATCAGGCAAGAAGAGAAAGAGGAGGCAGCAAAATGCTACTGGGAATCCCTCTTTGTCCAACTTAGATATAATTCTAACAAACCCACCCACCAAAAAAAATCACAGGTAAAATAATATCAAATATATATATATATACACTATTTATACATGATATAAATCAAGCTAAAGCTAAGGAGACGTATTTCATAACTTTTGATGGAGTTATTAGGGAAGCAGAATGTCTCTTCTCCCCAGGATTTGACAATCATCTCCTCCAAACTTTTCCTGCTAAAATGTTGCAAGTTATCTTTATATAACACATATTTAATTATGTCACTCTTCTTCTTAAAAAAAAATCTTTAATAGTGCATTACAAAAAGCATGAGCTATGGGATTAAACATACCTCAGTTTTACTCAGTTCTCTGATTTGTAAGCAGGATTTTCAAGCTCAATTCCTCGACTGTAAATGGGGATGATAGTGCCAATCACAAAGCTTGGCATGAAGAGTAAACTAGGTTATTTACACAAAGATGATGGATATGGGTGTTCAAGAACTGTCACACTTTCTTCCCCCTTGTACCCCAATACGCACTACATTAGAGACGGTACCTGACTTAGATGGTTTGATTTTTAATTTTTTTACTTTACAGTGGTGTAGAAATGATACACAGTAGAACCCGTGTTTCAAATTTTGAATTTTGATCTTTTTCCAGTCTAGAGATATGTGGTACGATACTCTCACAAGGCTGGGCGTCGACCGCAGAGAGCTGCACGCCCAGCCAGGCACGTGTTCACATGGGGAAACACCCAGTACTCCTAGGACCATTCTATACCCCTACAACCATTCTGTTTTTCACTTTTTGTACAGTATTAAATACATTACATGAGATATTCAACACTTTATTCTAAAATAGGTGTTGTGTTAGATGATTTTGCCCAATTATAGGCTAATGTGAGAATTCTGATCACATTTAAGGTAGGCTGGGCAAAGCTACAATGTTCAGTAAGTTGGAGGTATTCAATGCATTTTCAATTTACATTTTCACCTTATGATGAGTTTTCTGGACATAAGCCCATCATAAGTCAAGGAAAGTCCTGTATATAATGTAGACAACTCATCTACTCATGCTGGCATTGTTGACACCACATAATCCTGTTCTACTACATTCACTATATATAATTCCTCTCACTCCCTCTATTTAGCCAATATTCTAGCTTTAATCTATGCAAACACTCTTATCAGGTTTTTTGATGATTTAGCACATGCTATTGGTTGTCCTTCAATATTCTTCCTTATCTTTACTACAAGATAAGCCACTCAAATCTTCTAAAATCTGACACAGTACTGAGGAGCCTTTCTTGCCTCAGACAAGCAAGTTTCCACCTTCATTCTTGTGCATGTGGGATGCCTCTAGAGAATACAGTGTGTTAAAATCTAGTTTGATTTAAACAAGTTACTCATTGCTACATTCTAAATTCAGGAGAGTAGAGACTTGAGGTGTTCATGTCCCTGACTCTCAAATTTTCCTGTGTCTGTGACATATAACATGTGCCTGACAAATATCTTTGGTGTTCATGAATAAATGGATAGATAAATACTATTGGTGAGGCATGGGACAAGTGGAGGGATCAGCTTTAATTTCAGCCCAAAAGACATATTTCGAACCTGAGATTTGCGAATTTCTAGCTGCAGGAGGCCTTTGCCATGTCACTTCATCTCTTTCAGTTTCCTCAGCTGAAGAAAGAAAATAATACATTCCTGCCTGAGTTGTTAGACTTAAACGACACTAAGTATATGGAATGAGTTTGTAAACTTTAAAACAGTGTGTGCATCCACATTACATTACTTCTTTTATTAAGGATCAGTAAGATAAAATTTTACTTGAATACTTATTAAAAATGAGTTCCTAAAAGCAGTCAGTGCCTATTATGTAGCCCAACATCTTTTGTCATGATTCTTGGCATATACTGTGGACGTATGACTTTTTTTTTTTACCCATGGACTCTGACCTTGGAAAAGTGGGTAACTGGGTTAGGAACAGTGTTGAAAGAAAGATAAGTATTGATATTTCTATGCAACATCTTTAATGAAGTAAATAAAGGTTTGGGAGAAAAAAAGACAACACGAAGAATAATGTTCAAAGATGAGGAAAATTGTTCTGTTTTGTTTAGTTTTGTTTTCCTGGCAGATTTTAAATGAACTCTTGTTTAAAAATACATTTCAGTTTAATTATATGCCATACACACACACACACTTTCCCATACATTGTTTTATTTTATTCTTAGATTGAAAACCTTGGATTATATATTCTTATTTCCATTAACCTAAGTCTCCAGGTCTCAGTTCTCTCATCTGTAAAATGGAGAAACATAATCAATCTCACAGCGCTCTTGTATATATTAAATGAAATAATACATAAAAGTGTCTAGCACATGATAAAGGCTATTCATTAAGTGGGGGTATTTCTCTGCATCAGGACTAAATGCAGGCTCTCATTCTTAGTTATCTTTGTTGTTCTCACTGGGAGCAAGAAATCAAACCTAAAGGAAAATAATTCCAAAGTTTCCCACATATAAGAAAGCAAGGCTTTGAAGTCACCTCATGGGACTGCAGACATCTGAAATAAAAGTGGAGATAAACAAAGGCAGCTCAAAAAGAGTGAGAAACAGAGAGCTATGGAGAGAGGACAATAGCGGCAGACCATGGAAATCGGGGGGGAAAAAAGAGACCGACTTTATGATTGAAGCACACTGAGTAATTCTTAATTCTAGTTTTGTTTTTGTCCTGAGGCTACAGATAGTTTGTCCTAGAGGAATAATGCATGGCTTTTGTTTTTCAGATAGTTAAGAATATCTGGGTGACAGAGGAATGGATTATGAGTTGAAGTAGAAACTTCATCCCTTCCTAGGTGGGCTCTAGGTGTGAAATGCTTTAATTAGAAGTAATCTGGTTACAGAAATGATTTAATCTGACTTTTTGCATTAAAACAGCCCATTGAAAGAAAAATCATGGGCTTTTTTTTTAATTGCTTATTTTTTTAAGGCAAAGTAACTAGAATTTTCAAAAACATTTAGTAAAAGGTTCCACTTTACAAGCTATCAAGAAATACCAAGTAAAATGGTATTTAAATGTTTTTCCACATATCAGGATGACAAAAACTATAACACATGATAATACCTAATGTTGGTGAAGAACAGAGAATAAGAACCTTTTATCATTGCTGTTGAGAGTATATATATGGGGTCAAAAGAAAGAAATATCAAAATTTGGATGAAGTGAGGTAAAATTTGGCAACATTTATCTAGGTATATTCTATTTTTCAAGGAATTTATCTTAAAAAAATAAATTATATCATGACACCACACTCAAACAATAAGAATACATAAAATAATATTGCATAAGACTGTAAAATAAATGGAAGAATGTTTACAATATAAATCAATGTTTAAAAACTGGTTCTCCATCGTATGTAATATATGTATATGCATTCTATGTTAATATTACTCTGGAAATAGATAGAAATGAGACAAATAATGAGGGCCTATTTTTTTGAATGGTGGGATTACTTGAGATTTTCCTTCATTTTGCTTACTCCCTTCCCCTGCCAAAGCTTCCTACTATGAAAAATGAATGACTTTTGTAATCATAAAAACATGTATTTTTCATGAGAAAAAGCATGTATTTTTTATAATGAGAGTATGTTTCTTCTTTTAACTTAGTCTTTACATCCCACTTCTAAATTGGTTTTTATTATTTTTATTTTAACATGTTTCATGTAACTCATTTCTACAGATTTGGCATCCCTATTTTACATGTGGAAACAAAGGGCTGCTGGAGATTGGGATGGGCTGAGAGCAGCTCAAGTCTATATTTTTCCATAAACCAAGAACCAAAGCCTGTTTTTTAGTCATTCAAATAGGAAGTGATTGTTCACTGAGAAAAAAAAAATGCTGTCAATTCTTGCAAGAGTTGTTGGGTCTTGGAGCCTCCATGGGAACTGTGAAAGAGGCACAGAAAAAGTGGAACGAGAGCCTGCAGTGTGTCAATGGAACGCCAAGGGATGTAAAGTGACAACATAATGAAATGTGACGTGTCTCTCCAATGACATGTCAAGCCTGTACAATTCAAAGGCCAGGGTTTGCCTAAGACCTTGGTGAAAGCATGGTTCCAGTTAGTTACATACAAGGGGACCTTCAACTTAAAAAAAAAAGTTTATTAACAAAATGCTTTCACTATGGGAAAATCTTCCTGTGACATACATTACCAGTGGAAAAGAATAGTTTGAATTGCAAGTGCATAAATGAACAGATCTCCCGAAGGACTGCATTCCAGTAAGGAAGCTTCAAAGTAAAAGAAGACACCACCATTTCTGTCTTTCCCATGCCTTTATTCAAATGCTATCTCAATATGATAACTGCATCTGTTTACTGTCCTATCCATTCTATTTTGAGAGCAATAAATCCTGGAAGCTTTCCTCTTCTGATTATTTACATCACATTATTTTAAAATCAAACACTATTATGCCAATTTCAGTATTAGTCCTTCAGGTTTTTGTTTTTGCTTTAACGCTTTCAAAAAACCATATGAAAGATGGATGCTATGCTTTCCTTTTTCACTTGAACCTTGTTAGGGCTTCTTCTACAGTTGCTTTATAAGAAAATGCCAGGATTCCATCTAAGGATAAATAGATAAACATTTTTTCCATTCTCCTTACTATCTGTACTCTTGGGAGTACAGATTTTTTTTTAAAGTTGAAGGTTCCTTATATGTAACCTCATTGTTTCCCAAAATATAACACTTTGTTGAAACCATTAAAGTTAGTGACTTTTTCATTCATTTAAGCTTTCTAAGGATATTTTATAATATGGCCTCTGGTTATTAAAGCAAATACTGCATATTTTCAAAAATCCATATGAGAATTGTCCATGTTTTAAGTTTTTTGAAATATCTTTTCCACTTCTGATTCTTTTAATGTGGTCTTAAAAATCTATGTTACAGACCACAAGGAACATGTTTCTTAAGAGTACCTACATTAAATACTCACCAGTGAGTAGGTAAAGTTATGCAGATGTTGTCATGGTAAATATTCATGATAACACACATGAAAATGGCCAGAATTTAAATTTATATGTAGCCTAGTCAGACTGGAATTACTGGCTGTTACTTCTCAAAATACTTTCCTTTATTTTACTCTTAAAATGAATAAACGTTTTCAGATCTGATACAATGTTGGAATTCTGTTGAGACCACAATTTTCTTCTACTCCACACCCACCACAAATGGTATGAAGACAGAACGAAGAGGTTGCACTTCCCTAGGGATCTCCCTTCAGTACATTGACAGGTTTGGGTTATTTCCCTTACAGTTTCCAGTTGGTCTGCTAGAGCAATCTCTTCAGAGTGGTCTGGAACTGTTTCCTTAAAGAGTTCTTTTCTCTTTAAATGATTTTGCATCCAGTTACCTAATGGGAAAATAGAATGGAATACTAACTAAATGCAGAGTTGCATTTAATTTATGACAGACCTTCTCTTGCTCAGATATATTTTAAAATGTCACTGGCAACAAAGTCACTGAGTTTGTTCTACCTTCCTGAATCTTTTATAGCTGAAGTGGAATACTAGACTTCTGTATGTACTTCACTAATACCATCAGTTGGAAGGCAATAAAAACTCTCATGATGTCTGTCTATTGCTTAAAAATTGATACTTTGTGCTAGCTTAAAACTCATGTTTGGAATTATCAGCTAAAAGGTCCTATGAATACCTAAATGCAAATAATACTAGTTCCAGAAGAATAAACTGGAAGTTCTTATGCTCACACTGTGGTATCTGCTGGGACTAAAGATCTCAAAGTTCTGGATTCATTTCCTAGCTTTACACTTCACAAAAGATAGACTAAATAGCTTTATTCAAACTTCTCAGAGACTTTATATCCATGATCAAGCCTCTTAATTGGCAAGGACTTCAGCTGTTTTGACTCTTAAATACAATTCCTATGTCTTCATACCTTTCAAGGCACATCACAGATTATTGATTTACTGCTTTGAATTGCTTGCTGTTTTATATTATCTCTGAAATACAACAGGATGGCATATGATAGGATATTAATATAATACAATATCATAAAATATAGTATTTCTTCTTAGTATCTGAGTGCCCAGCACATAGTAGGTACTCATCCCTCATCCAATGTTTGTTATTGTTGATGCTGTCCTGTAATTTACTCTAGCCTTGATTTGAGACACCAGTGCTAGAGCTGACATGCGTTGTCAAAAATGAATGCTTTCTTTTGCCCTTAGTGATAGCATGCTGTTAACAGAATGCTCTGTTACTTAATACAATATGTGAAGTTTAATCACCAAAAGTAGCTCCTTCAGAATACACCTAGAGGAATTACCTGATTTAATGGGGTTTACTCCCAAAGCAGGAGCTGTGCCTTCAACAAATTCTAAAAGCAGAACATGAGTTTACATGAGCAACAAGCATCAGAATATAAGTCCCCATTCTGTTATTCATTTTGTTCAATCACCTGTGAAAAGAGCCTTAATCTGTGATTGTTTATGACAATACATATTATACTATGTTTTTATGTCCTTCAACTTCAGCATGTGTAGCAGTCAGTTACTTTGTCCCAGGCAATCAGGGCTTGTGAAATGCAGCTGAAATATTTCCTTTCAGATGAATGCAAAAGTCCTTCCAAAGAATCCCCTCTGGGAATGTGCACAATAATATCAGAACACAGGCTAGTTGGAAGTCACAAATGCTGACAGTCACTGCCTTTGGGGACAAAAAGACAGTGGAGACTTCCTGACAAATGCTGTACTTGACTTATTTCCCCCTTAACTGTTCACAGAACAAGTGTCACACAAGGGATTACAAAGTCAATGTCGATTTCCCTATTTAAATACTCTAGATATTAAACTGAGTTCCAAGATGGCAAGAACCAATCATCTACTAATGCTTCATGACCTGCCAGTCCCAGAGCAGCTCAACCCTGTAGTTATAAGCAGTATACACATGAAGTGTTTGGTTTTTACTATAAAATAAAACCGATGCATTTAGAAAACAAGCAGACAAGATTGCTGAAATGCCACCAAGAAGAAATTTCTAGATATGTTAGCAGCACTTTAGAATGCATTGTAGAAAGTTACCTGGTTTGGTTTGGTTTCCTATAGAAAAGCAAAACAAAACAAAACAAAATCAAGCATGATAAAGTAGAATGCGTGACTGGACAAGCTTTTCCAATTAAGTAGCCTGGTAGCCCCCACATCCAGGGTAGCCAATTCCATTCTCCTGGTCCATTGGTACTAAAAATTCACTCTTGTCTGCAGAACATACATAAGGATGGGAAAGTTTTTTTGTTGACAGGAGGCCAGTAAATAATACAATGATTTCTTTCTGATGGATTGCAATTTTACAGGTTTTTAAGCACTGCTGGGATAAAGACTCTTCTTAATAACTCAACCATTCTGTAAAACATATACAAATTTTTCTGAGAAAGAGTAGATGGAAGTATGGTAACTTAGACTTCTTCCCCAAGTGTATTTGGAAATTCATCAGATTTAGAAACCAAGGAAATACTTACCATATGTTAGAGGGAAGTGGTGAGGGATGAAATGAAACTGGATGTTTTTCATATGTGAATATAGCTTTGCTTAGCTCAGGCAAAAAACATGGAAAAGCCAGTACATTTGTATTTTCAATTAAAATATCTTTTTGTTTTACATAAACCTGCTCTTAAACTGGTACTGAGCAGTTGTGTAAATTTTTGCATTTTACGATATAAAACTAATACATATAAACAGTTCTGTATGGGAATCAACACCTGAAAAACAGTGTAGATGTAACTGGCCTTCCAGTATGTGTTACTAATTAAAATCAAACAGATAATGATTTCAGGAAAAAATTAATTTAGAGACAGGTCTACTGCGAAACAAAAGGCACTATAGACAGAATATTGCTATAGTTACAAGATTACTACATTTCTTTGATTTCTACCCATGTGGGGCCTCCTGCAGAGGTGAAGGTCTCGATAATATGAATGCCCACATAGCTAATTCACAGAACCTTGGTGTGGAACTCCCTAATTCAAGAACCCCAAGGAAATGTTGGCTTCCCTGGTGAAAAAGCCATAAAATGACTGTTTATTTAAATGAGTTAATCTCCAGCTCTTTAAAAGTATCTATGGGATTCTCATTGTGAAGCCTATGCCTTCTTCAAGGTATTGGCTCTTTCACAAAACAAAAATCCTCTCGTTTTGTGTAGGTGCCTAATAGTTCCAGAGCATTACACTTTTAATTACCTTTATTTAAATAACAAGCAATTTTATTAAATAGTTAAAGGCACAGCTTCTGAAATGCTTTCCCATTTCTAAACCTTTTCTTATTCCAATGAATTGGCTTGAGACATGTAACATGGATGAAAATATTTCAGTCTGTAAACTCCTTACTAATGGTTAAGCACACTGCCCATTTGATACCTAGCCTGACACTCAGATAAGACATTATCTGACTTCATTATCACTAAACTCACCTATTTTATCAGATGAGTTGAGCTTCAGTAATTCAGACAATGATTAGATGAAGAGGAAAATAGCCCCCAGCAATTAAGAAGCATATTTAAAAGCACTTTAGACCAAATGTATCTCTTGCAGGATTTTTTTTCTTCATTCTCTTTAGAGCATTTTCCAGACTCAGTCTTATAATTGAAAGAAAATTTAATCCTGCATTAACCATATAATCATTTTGCAGACTAGGTTCTGGAACTCCTGTTTATTAAAGTGGGTTGGTCCAGAATTTGTGGATTAATGATTTCAGACCCTATTTAAAATCTTGTCGACTTAGCATACCTCACAACATCTCTATTTCCATTCTTATTAAATCCCTAGAATACTAATTTTTGGCATTTAGCACCTTTCTTCTAAAAGCTCAAAAGGTTGTACGATCTCTAGCAAAAGAGAGTAAAAACTGTATTGTAAGGTAGAGAGAATATATTCCTACTTCCTATCTGGCAATCAGATAATACAGAAACAAATCCATAGCTATTAAGCGGGCTTCTTGACCATGGGATAAATCAAGTAACTTCTAAAGCAGCAAGGATAAGGGTACAAGAAATTAGGTGCTTAATCTGAGATAGTGTTTATTTGAATAATGCCAATACAGTATTTGATTCTTA
This sequence comes from Smutsia gigantea, assembly GCA_032199065.1. Classification (NCBI taxonomy): domain Eukaryota; kingdom Metazoa; phylum Chordata; class Mammalia; order Pholidota; family Manidae; genus Smutsia; species Smutsia gigantea. The sequence goes on from JAVSCE010009311.1 coordinate 606,560, forward strand.
ACTGAGAGAATTTTTCCTTATTTTGTTGTAGAAAAATGAATAAAAAATAATAATGGTCACATATTTTCATAGTTATTTGCACTTTAAAAGCTTTTTTACATGCTTTATCTCTAACAATTTTCAATAAATTTCTAAGGTATTTGTGTATTTAGTATAGAAATCCAAGGAAAATGACTATTAAAAAAAATAGAAGAATATTGATTCATGAAACATATTTTTTTAAAAATCACTTCAAGTATTTGAACGCAGGGATTCAAAATGAAGTCCTCTCTCTCTTAGTTCTATTTCCTTCCACTTACCTCCATTCTCAAAAAGGCTAGTTCTAAGCAGTGGCAAGTGGCCATGGACAAACTGAAGTCAAATTTTTATCCTTGCTCACAATCTCAGAAAGAGGGCATTTTCTTTGAGGTTAGCTCCAGCAAAAGCGCTAGGAGGACATTTAATTGGTCTAGCCTGCTTTAAATGTCTATTCCTATACCAACTGCTGGTGTTAATCCCTGATTGGCCAGGCCAAGTCATCTGCCAACCTTGAAAGAATTATATCAACTTCTCTCAAACCACCTAAACCAATGAGTTTACTGTGGGACAGGAAATGACAGGCATGGGGCAGAAGATGGGGAGGTGGCAACCATGCTTCTCCAAAAAAGGGCTCCAGGGCCGATAGGCACACATCCACTGCTGGTATTTTACAATTCTCTTGTACAGATGAGAAACCTGAGAGCCAAGAGATTAGGTACCTTGATTTGTGCTTTCAAACGCCTTAAAATCAGATCCAGTAATTTAAAACTGTGAGTTATATTACTAAATGAGTACTCAATTGTCTCATTTTAGCAATGAGAAAACTAAGAACTTCTAGGAGAGGTAAAGTTTGAAAGTTTTAGAACCAAAGCAAGACCCTAAGTTTCTTGATGTTCAATTATGTGCTCTTTCTGTCAGTCCAGACTTTAATATATTATTCTTTTTGAGAATTAATAATCCACAACCATGTATATGCTGGTTCCGTATTTGCCAAAGTATGTTACTAAATAGTAATACTCTCTACCATTATTGTGATAAGCAGAGTTCAATGCTGTATAAAATATTACAGAACTGGCCCAAAAGTGTGAGACTGTTTTTTCCTGAGCTGCTATTTTGAGTATGAGTATATTTTGTTTCATGATCAGTAAATGAAGGGTAAGTCTTTAAGTGATACACTACACATGACAGCCTTAACTGCTCTTTTAAGATCTTTGATATCTAGAAGTTAATTATACTGGAAGAAGAATTGAAGTTCTTTTTTTATTCCAGCAGAAAATCATCTAATAGCAAGTATCTGTTAACACTGAGATTTTTCCAGACGTCTTTCTTCTCTGAGCCAAGTATCAGCTCTGACATCCTGCCTTCCACCAAGAATCTGGTATACCGGGAGAATGCTTAACACCAAGACTATATCCTCTCCTGGGATTTATAGCATAATGTTTGTATGGTCTTTTCCCTTTATTTCTGACCCAAAGATGCTTCTGTAGCTAAAACTGTTCATTTGTTTCTCTCTTCAAACCCAGATCATGGTTGATTTACTTTTCTGAAAATTCCCTGCTGCCCCAGAAGAGTTTCTTCCTTGGGCAGGGGCTAGGTAGAACTTGAACTCCATTCAGAGCTGAGAGCTGTACTGATTCAGAAGGAAGCTTCTGGTCATATTTGGGAATATTACTTTATAGATAGACCCAGTATCCTAAGAACATCTTGAAAATTAAGCCAAGTCCATGACAAATTAGAATAGAGAAGGGCAACCTTTCTTTTTTTTTGCAGCTGGAAGAGGAGAGTCCTTCCTTATAGGAGCAGATTTCCCTTTGCTGGGAAAATTCCTTAGTGTCTTTGGGAGCAGATAGGTAAGAGGAGATAAGAAATGGAGTGGTGTGTGTAGCTATTTATATAAAGGCAGATTCATATTCCATTCTTTTGAGTCCCCCAGTCGTCTGGAAAAGCCACATTACAGAATGTGATATGATGTGTGTGTGTGCACACTCACGTACACACAGTGAGGTGGTTGAGCTGTGATTGAAAATAGCATGTGCAGAATCATGAAGAAGGACATAAAGAAAAACTGTTGAGGAAGTAAACTGTAGAAAACTGCAGAAATTTGTGACAAGGGCAGAGGCTTCTCAAGTGTGACAGAGCTGGGATTCTTACCAGATGTAGTCAGCTTCCTGAGGAGAAGATTCTCTATTTCCTGCTTCATCATTCTCTGTTTAAAAAACCTACTTCTTGTCCACACACTTACTATTTGAGCATCTGCAACCTTTCACCCCACAAGGCACTAGCCTTGGCAGAAAGAAAACTGTAAAACTCCTCAATCTGTGGACTCTCACTGTAACAAAACCTGAGATGATGACATTTAAAGAAAGGTCACTTACTAACTCATGTAAGAGGGCATCAGGTGAGGAGGTGGGTTAGTGCTGGTTAATCCAGTAGCTCAACAACTTTCTCACTGGCTCTATCCTTTTCTTGTCTTCAAAGGTTTAAGACGGATGCTGACAGTAATAGGGACTACATGTTTCCTCATTCACTACCATGGAGAAGAAAGAAAAGCTTCCCTATTCATCGTGACGAGCAAGAACTTTCCCAAGGGTCACTCACAAACCTTTCTACAGGGCTTATTGGCCAGAACTGGTCACAAAAGCAATCTGTGACAAGTGAATTGGGATTACACTAGGACCAATTAATTCCACCTGTGGATATGGGGTCAATTCCCCCAACTTCATGTTGTTACTTGAGCGGGTATTAATGTAGTCACATTGTATTGACTACTAGATATTGTTAGACCACAGAGAAAACCTTAGTACACATTGCTTTCTATCTGAGAAGTTGCCAAATAACTACAGAACAGAATTTCAATTGCCAAGACAAACACAGAAACCTGACCATAAACCTGATCATTTTTTCAATTCCAAGTATTCTACAGTCCGATTCATAATGAGTAAAACTGAGAACACAATTCTGACATATTGTTAGAAATACTCTATGAAATAACAGTTTTTTCAGTTTTATGAGCATTTTTTAGGTATGTCAGATTATTTCTTTGTACCTTGAAAAACTAGAGGGCTTTCCTGAATTGCTCACCTAGGAAAATGACAAAGCTCAAACTTGAAACAAGGAAATGAGGAATGTTCTTGCCTGTATCTTGCAGTAAAACAGTCTTTGATGTAAAGGGAAATCACAATGAACAATTTCTGTCTCATCCATTCAGACTGGCACTGCTTTTGTAAGAAGTCTCATCAGGAAGGATTCTATATATTACTCTGAATATTTTCAAGACCAAAATGCCAATCAACAGAAGTGCTGGGTAATGGTTTGATCATCAACACAGAACACCTTCTCTGATGACCGCTGGCTGCACCCACATGTTTTATGTCTGTTTATTTTTTAATTGCTTCACAGTTGTTCCAGAGTGTGAGAAGTCATGTTCCATTGAGCTGGTGCTTCTAGTTTTAATTTATGCATGAGTATGTACACTGTTTTTTTTCCTGCAGTTCTCAAAGAATTTTATGGGCCATTACTGAGTGACTAAAATGGGTGCAGATTTTGCAAGCCTCTGCCAGAAGATGTTTATTACTGTCATCATTCTTAGGAAAATCATGTTCCAGCAGGTTCAGGCCGTGTGCAGAACGTGGCACATGTGTGAATTGGCCATTTCACACCGCTCTTACAATATTGTCAGTAATAATAAAACCAAGGGAAAGACCTTGGGGAGGGGGATAAGCTAAACATTAATTTGGTCATGAAGCTTTGATATGTGATCTTTGTTAGACCCAGAGATGCAAAGTGCAGCTTGCTTTGTAAACTTTTCACCAAGGGCTGAAACAGTACTTTATTTTAAAGGTTCCCACTTCTGACGGAGGTTTCTATCTCCTGAAATCCATGTCTAGAATGTAATATTCTTGGATGCTTCTGGATGATTCTGTCTCTGTATCTGTTTTGGTAATTTTGAAGCACAACTTTTCATGTGACATCTAACGCTATAATGACAAGGAAACAAAACCCACTCAAGGTGCTATTTCAAATTATAGCATTTTACTAAAACATAGGCACAGGCTCCTCTGTTATCAGTCTCACTCCCAGGATGGTACATTTGTTAGAACTGATGAACCTATGTTGACACATCAAAATCACCCAAAGTCCATAATCTACCTTAGTTAGGGTTCACTCTTGATGTTGTGCATTCTATAGGTTTCAACAAATGTATAATGACGTGTATGCATCATTATACTATCATACAGAGTATTTTCACTTTCCTAGAAATCCGCTGTGCTCTCCCTATGCACCCCACTTCCCACCCGAACCCCTGGCAACTACTGTTCTTTATAACCCCATAGTTTTACCTTTTTCAGAATGTCTTATAGTTGGAGTCATACTGTATGTAGCCTTTTTAGATTGGCTTCTTTCACTTAGTAATATGTATTTAGGATTCCTCCAGGTCTCATTTATTTTTACTACTGAATAATTTTCCATTGTCTACATGTACCACAGTTTATTCATTCACCTATTGAAGGACATCTTGGTTGCTTCCAAGTTTTTGCAATTATGAATGAAGCTGCCATAAACCTCTGTGTGCAGGCTTTTGTTGGGATGTGAGTATTCAATTCTTTTGTGTAGAAACCAAGGAACACAATTGCTGGATCATACGGTAAGAGTATATTTAGTTATGTAAATACACTGCCAAACCATCTTCCAAAGAAGCAGTATCATTTTGCAACCCTGCCAGCCACACCAGCAATGACTGAGAGTTCTGTTGCTTCATATCCTTGCCAGTCTTTGGTGTTGTCAGTGTTCCAGATTTTGGCCATTCTCACAAGTGTGTAGTGGTATTTCACTATTGTTTTAATTTGTATTTCCCTGTTGACATATGAGGTGGAGCATCTTTTATATGCTTATTTTCCATTTACATATCTTCTTTGGTGAAGAGTTTGTTAAGGTCCTCAGCCTGTTTTTTATTGGCTTGTTTTCTTATTGTTGGGCTTTAAGAGTTCTTTGTGTATTTTGGATGAGTCTATTATCCAATGTATCTTTTGCAAATATTTCCTCCCAGTCTGTAGCTTGCATTCTTGTTCTTTTGACATTTCCTTTTGTACAGCAGAAACTTTTAATATTAACGAAGCCTTGCTTATCAATTACTTTTCATGGATCATGCATTTGGTATTGTACCTATAAAGTATTGCCATATGCAAGGTCATCTAGGAATTCACCTATGTTATCTACTAGGAGTTTTATAATTTTGTGTATTATATTTAGATCTGTGATCCATTTTGAGTAAAGTCTGTGTCTAGATTCATTTTTTTTTATATGGGATGTCCAATTGTTCCATCACTGTTTGTTGAATACATTATTTTTTCTCCATTGTATTTTGCTCCTTTGTCAGTGATCAGTTGACATATTTATGTGGGTCTCTTTCTGGGATTTTTCTTTTGTTTCACTGATCTCTTTGTCTATTCTTTCAGCAATACCATTATCCTGATTATGTAGATTTATAGTAAATATTAAAGTTGGACAGTTCTCCAACTTTTTTCTTCTCCTTGAATGTTGTGTTGTCTATTCTGGGTCTGTTGCCTTTCCACTCAAACTTTACAATCAGTTTGTTGATATCCTCAAACAACTTGCTGGAATTTTCATTGGAATTGCATTACATCTGTAGATCAAGTTGGGAAGTACTGACTTCTTGAAAATACTGAGTCTTCTTATCCATACATGACTATTTCTCCACTTATTTAGGTCTCTGATTTTGTTCATCAGAGTTGTGTAGTTTTCCTCATATAGATCGTGTACCTGTTTGATAGATTTAAAGCTAAGTATTCCATTTTTGGAGTGCTAATAGAAATAGTATTATCTTTTTTTACTTTCAAATTTCACCTGTTCATTACTGTTAAAAAGGAAAGTGATTGACTTTTGTTACATTAACCCTATATCTTGGAAACTTACTATAACTGTTTATTAGTTCCATGAGTTTTTTCTTTTTCTTTTTGTCGTCTCATGTCATCTGTGAACAGTAGTTTTATGACTTCCTTCACAGTCTATATACCTTTTGTTTTATTGATTATTGCATTACCTAGAACTTCCAGTATTATGTTGAAAAGGAATGGCAGTAGGGGCCATCCTTGTCTTGTACCTGATCTTAGTGGGAAAGCTTTGAATTTCTCACCATTAAGTATGATGTTAGCTGTAGGCTTTCTGTACATAGTCTTTATTAAATTGAGAAAATTCCCTTCTATTCCTAGTTTACTAAGACTTTTTACCATGAAGGGTTTCAGATTTTGTCTAATGTCTCTTCTGCATCTATTGATATGGCCACATGAATTTTCTTTTTTAGTCTGTTACTGTTATGGATTACATTAACTGATTTTCAAACGGTGGACCAGTCTTACATGCATGGGACAATTCTCATTTGGTTTTGATGTATAACCCTTGTTGGATTTGATGTGCTATTTTGTCGAAGATCTTTTGCATCTATGTTCATGAGAGATATTGGTCTACAGTTTATTTTCTTTTATTGTCTTTGTGTGATTTGGGTATTAGATTGGACCTTTTTGTTTTTATTTTCATTTCTAATTATTTTTATTTGAACTATTATGAGTCCTATCTTATACTAACCTTATTTTTATCCAGGGCAAATTATTTTCACTAGAGTGTGCTGATGTTCTGGAGGTTTTAGGTAAAAAGTATCATAGGGTTTCCCTAACAACAATATGAGGATGTCTTTGGACACAAAGCCAAAATGTATGGCCAAATTAGTGAGTAGATCACAGTCAGAATATAAAGTGGAGTTTATGTCCAAATTCTATGTCATGTTTATTCTGTGTCCAACTGGTAAGTTGAAGATGCATAGACAGTGAGATGACCATTAAGATACTTAGGATCCAATTCTCAAAGGGTATAAAGACTAAATTGAATACAATTACCTGATTTCAAAAGCAAGAATAGTTCTAATTTGGAAGCGGCTAAAGAAATAAGAGTTTTCATGAGATGTTGAACATGTCTGTAGACACCAATTTCCTAATACTTATTGTTGAATATATACTTTTATACGTTTGTTTTGGTCCACTATATCTTAAAAGATGTCACATTTAAAAGGAGTTTCAAATTCTCTCATGTTCCTTTTAGCTACAACTACATAAGTTCATGAGGGATGCTTCTTGTCATGGATATGGACTTGTAGGGAAAGTCTACTGTGAAAAAGCATAAAGGTCTAAAATGTAAACCAAGAGTGCTAATTTGGTTATCACAGGACTAATGGCTTTAATTATTTTATTCAACAAACACATATTGAATAGTTATTGTGTGCCAGGTGGTCTACACATCCTAGAGATTGAAAAAAAAGGAAGATATGATAGTCTACTGGGAGAGATAATGAAGCAAATAAATTATTAGATCATGGCAGAATGTTTTATCACAGAGCTGTGAATGTGCTGCCGGCTGTGGGAGCCAAAAGCAGGACATCCAACACAGCCGAAAATGCATGGAAAACATGAAGCTGACGTTGCGTCTTAAAGCAGAGACAATAGTCAAAACCAGTAAGTACATGAGAGGGAAAATGAGAAGGAGAGTTGGCAGTGGGGTTGGACAAAGGATATTTTAGAGAGGGAAAAAAGAGGATTGAGTGCCTGATTTTAATACTTAACTAAAAAGCCACAGTAATCAAGGCATTGTAGTATTGGTATAAGGAGAAACATAGATCAATGGAACAGACTAGAAAGTACAGAAAGACAAACATACTCACAGGCATCAAATTTTTAAAAACCATTTTAAAAATGCAAAAAATAAATCGCAGTTATTTAATGGTGACAGGATAAGGTTCTCAACAGATAGATATCTCTATCGACAAAACAAACTATGACCTTTTCCTCATAACACTCAGAAAGATGAACTGAAAAACCTGAAATTTTAAACTTTAAAATTTACAGAAGAAAACAAAGGAGAAAAATTATTGTAACTTTATTTAGACAAATGTTTCTTAGAATGCAAAAACATTTCTATAAATAAAAAGAACTGTTAAATTTGACTTCACCAAAATGAACACTTCGGTTCTATGAAGACTATTAAAAAAAAGGAGAAAGTAACACACAGACTATGTGAACATATCTGCATTACATATATCTGGTAAATGACTTATATCCAGAATATAAAGTCATTATTACAACTCAAGAATAAAATGAGGCACATAATTTTTAAAAAAATAATTTATTCTGGTATCATTAATCTACAAGTACATGTGCAATATTATGGTTATTAAACTACGCCCTTCATCAGGTCCCCCCACCAACCCCATTACAGTCACTGTCCATCAGCGTAGTGAGATGCTATAGAATCACTACTTGTCTTCTCTGAGTTGTACAGCCCTCCCCATGCCCCCTGAACATTACATCTGCTAATCGTAATGCCCCTTTTTCCCCGTTATCCCTCCCTTCCCACCCATCTTCCCCAGTCCCTTTCCCTTTGGTAACTATTAGTCCATTCTTGAGTTCTGTCAGTCTGCTGATGTTTTGTTCCTTCAGTTTTTTTCTTTCTTCTTATACTCCACATATGAGTGAAATCATTTGATACTTGTCTTTTTCAGCTTGGCTTATTTCACTGAGCATAATACTCTCTAACTTGCTCCATGTTGTTGCAAATGGTAGGATTTGTTTTCTTCTTATGGCTGAATAATATTTCATTGTGTATATGTACCACCTCTTCTTTACCCACTCATCTACTGATGTACGCTTAGGTTGCTTCCATTTCTTAGCTATTGTAAATAGTGCTGTGATAAACATAGGGGTGCATCTGTCTTTTTCAAACTGGGCTGCAGCATTGCTGGGTAAATTCCTAGGAGTGGGATTCCTGGGTCAAATAGCATTTCTATTTTGAGTTTTTTGAGGAACCTCCATACTGATTTCCACAATGGTTGAACTAATTTGCATTCCCACCAGCAGTGTAGGAGGGTTCCCTTTTCTCCACATCCTTGCCAACATTTGTTGTTGTTTGTGTTTTGGATGTTGGCCATCCTCACTGGTGTGAGGTGATATCTCATTGTGGTTTTAATCTGCATTTCTCTGATGATTAGCGATGTGGAGCATCTTTTCATGTGCCTGTTGGCCATCTGAATTTCTTCTTTGGAGAAGTGTCTATTCATGTCCTCTGCCCATTTATTAATTGGATTATTTGCTTTTTGTTTGTTGAGGTGTGTGAGTTCTTTATATATTTTGGATGTCAACCCCTTATCAGATACGTCATTTATGAATATATTCTCCCATACTGTAGGATCTCTTTTTGCTCTACTGATGGTGTCCTTTGCTGTTCAGAAGCTTTTCAGCTTCATATAGTCCCACTTGTTCATTTTTGCTTTCGTTTCCCTTACCCGGGGAGATATGTTCATGAAGAAGTCACTCATGTTTAGGTCCAAGAGATTTTTGCCTATGTTTTTTTCTAATAGTTTTATGGTTTCATGACTTACATTCAGGTCTTTGATCCATTTTGAGTTAACGTTTGTGTATGGGGTTAGACAGTAGTCCAGTTTCATTCTCTTACATGTAGCTGTCCAGTTTTGCCAACACCAGCTGCTGAAGAGGCTGTCATCTCCCCATTGTATATCCAAGACTCCTTTATCATATATTAATTGACTGTATATGTTTGCATCAATGTCTGGATTTTCTATTCTGTTCCACTGGTCTGTGGGTCTGTTTTTGTGCCAATACCATATTGTCTTGATTACTGTGGCTTTGTAGTAGAGCTTGAAGTCAGGGAGCGTAATTCCCCCTGTTTTATTCCTCCTTCTCAGGATTGCTTTGGCTATTCGAGGTCTTTTGTGGTTCCACATGAATTTTAGAATTATTTGTTCAAGTTCATTGAAGAAAGCTGTTGATAGTTTGATAGGGATTGCGTTGAATCTGTAGATTGCTTTAGGTAGTATAGCCATTTTGACAATATTTATTCTTCCTAGCCAAGAGCATGGGATGAATTTCCATTTGTAAATGTCCTCTTTAATTTCTCTTAGGAGTGTCTTGTAGTTTTCATAGTATAGGTCTTTCACTTCCTTCATTAGGTTTATTCCTAGGTATTTTATTCTTTTTGATGCAATTGTGAATGGAATTGTTCTCCTGATTTCTTTTTCTGTTAGCTCATCATTAGTGTATAGGAAAGCAATAGATTTCTGTGTGTTAATTTTGTATCCTGCAACTTTGCTGAATCCAGATATTAGTTCTAGTAGTTTTGGAGTGGAGTCTTTAGGGTTTTTTATGTGCAATATCATGTCATCTGCAAATAGTGACAATTTGACTTCTTCTTTACCAATCTCGATGCCTTGTATTTCTTTGTTTTGTCTGATTGCCATGGCTAGGACCTCCAGCACTATGTTGAATAACAGTGGTGAGAGTGGGCATCCCTGTCTTGTTCCTGATCTTAGATGAAAAGCTTTCAGCTTCTCACTGTTAAGTATGATGTTAGCTGTGGGTTTGTCATATATGACCTTTATGATGTTGAGGTACTTGCCCTCTATACTCATTTTGTTGAGAGTTTTAATTATGAATGGATGTTGAATTGTGTCAAATGCTTTTTCAGCATCTATGGAGATGATCATGTGGTTTTTGTTCTTCTTTTTGTTGATGTGGTGCATGATGTTGATGGATTTTTGAATATTTTACCATCCTTGCATCCCTGAGATGAATCCCACTTGATCATGTTGCATGATCCTCTTGATGTATTTTTGAATTCGGTTTGCTAATATTTCGTTGAGTATTTTTGCATCTACATTCATCAGCTATATTGGTCTGTAATTTTCTTTTTTGGTGAGGTCTTTGCCAGGTTTTGGTATTAGAGTGATGCTGGCTTCATAGAATGAGTTTGGAAGTATTCCCTCCTCTTCTATTTTTTGGAACACTTTAAGGAGAATGGGTGTTATTTCTTCTCTATATGTCTGGTAGAATTCAGAGGTAAATCCATCTGGCCTGCAGGTTTTGTTCTTGGGTAGTTTTTTGATTACCGATTCAATTTCGTTGCTGGTGATTGGTCTGTTTAGTTTTTCTGTTTTTTGCTTGGTCAGTCTTGGAAGGTTGTATTTTTATAAGAAGCCCATTTCTCCTAGGTTTTCCAGCTTGTTAGCATATAGATTCTCATAATATTCTCTTATAATTCTTTGTATTTCTGTGGGGTCCGTCGTTATTTTTCCTTTCTCATTTCTGATTGTGTTTATGTGTGTAGATTCTCTTTTTTTCTTAATGAATCTGACTAGGGGTTTATATATTTTGTTTATTTTTTCAAAAAACCAGCTCTTGGTTTCATTGGTTTTTTTCTATTGTTTCATTCTTCTCAATTTTATTTATTTCTTCTCTTATCTTTATTATGTCCCTCCTTCTGGTGACTTTGGGCCTCATTTGTTCTTCTTTTTCCAATTTCAGTAATTGTGTCTTTAGACTATTCATTTGGGATTGTTCTTCCTTCTTTAAATAGGCCTGGATTGCAATATAGTTTCCTCTTAGAACTGCCTTTGCTGCGTCCCACCGAAGTTGTGGCTTTGTGTTGTTGTTGTCTTTAGTCTCCATATATTCTTTGATTTCTGTTTTGATTTGGTCGTTGACCCACTGATTATTTAGGAGAATGTTGTTAAGTCTCTATGTATTTGTAAGCCTTTTTGTTTTCTTTCTAAAATTTACTTCTAGTTTTATACCTTTGTGATCTGAGAAGTTGGTTGGTAGAATTTCAATCTTTTTGAATTTACTGAGGTTCTTTTTGTGGCCTAGTATGTGGTCTATTCTGGAAAATGTTCCATGTGCACTTGAGAAGAATGTGTATCCTTTTCCTTTTGGGTGCAGAGTTCTGTAGATGTCTGTTAGGTCCATCTGTTCTAGTGTGTTGTTCAGTGCCTCTGTGTCTTTACTTATTGTCTGTCTGGTTGATCTGTCCTTTGGAGTGAGTGGTGTGTTGAAGTCTCCTAAAATGAATGCAGTGCTTTCTATTTCCTCCTTTAATTCTGTTAGTATTGTTTCACATATGCTGGCGCTCCTGTGTTGGGTGCATATATACTTATAATTGTATTTCCTTTTGTTGGACTGACCCCTTTATCATTATGTAATGTCCTTCTTTATCTCTTGCTACTTTCTTCATTTTGAAGTCTATTTTGTCTGATACAAGTACTGCAACACCTGCTTTTTTCTCCTTGTTGTTTGCATGAAATATCTTTTTCCATCCCTTCACCTTTAGTCTGTGTATATCTTTGTGTTTGAGGTGAATCTCTTGTAAGCAGCATATAGATGGGTCTTGCTTTTTTATCCATTCTGTTACTCTGTGTCTTTTGATTGGTGCATTCAGTCTATTTATATTTAGGGTGATTATCAGTATATATGTACTTATGCCATTGCTGGCTTTAGATTCGTGGTTACCAAAGGTTCAAGGGTAGCTTCTCTACTATCTAACACTCTAACTTAGCTTTCTTGTTAAGTTATTGTAAACACAGTCTGATGATTCTTTATTTCTCTCCCTTCTTATTCTTCCTCCTCCATTCTTTCTATACTAGGTGTTTTATTCTTTGCCTTTCGTTATTATTTGGATGGTCTGCTTTCTTTGCTACGAACTTATTTTCTCTGGTGACCTCTTTTTAGCCTTAGGAGTGCTTCCACCTAGAGCAGTCCCTTTAAGATATCCTGAAGAGGTAGTTTATGGGAGGCAAATTCCCTCAGCTTTCAGTTGTCTGGAAATTGTTTAATCCCTCCATCATGTTTAAATGATAATTGTGCTGGATACACTATTCTTGGTTCAAGGCCCTTCTGTTTCATTACGTTAAATTATATCGTGCCATTCTCTTTTGGCCTGTAAGGTTTCTCTTGAGAAATCTGATGGGTTTTCCTTTGTAGGTGATCTTTTTTCTCTCTCTAGCTGCCTTTAATATTCTGTCTTTATCTTTGATCTTTGCCATCTTAATTATTATGTGTGTTGGTGTTGTCTTCCTTGGGTCCCTTGTGTTGGGAGATCTGTGGGCTCCGTGGACTGTGAGACTATTTCCTTCCCCAGCATGTGGAAGTTTTCAGCAATTATTTCTTCAAAGACACTTTCTATCCCTTTTTCTCTCTCTTCTTCCTCTAGTACTCGTATAATGCGAATATTGTTCTGTTTGGATTGGTCACACAGTTCTCTTAATATTCTTTCATTCCTAGAGATCCTTTTATCTCTCTCTGCCTCAGCTTCTCTGTATTCCTATTCTCTGATTTCTATTCCATTAACAGTTTCTTGCATCTCATCCAGTCTGCTGTTAAGCCCATCGATCGCTTGTCTGATTTCTGCATTGTCTTTCCTCACTTCCCTCACTTCCTCCCTGAGCTCTTGCACATTTCTCTGTAGATCCATCAGTATGGTTATGTCTTTTATTCTCAATTCTTTTTCAGGAAGATTGTGCATTTCCATCCCTTCAGGCTCCCTCTCTAGGATTGTCTGATTGATTTTAGTCTATGATTTAGACATAGCCCACGTATGTCAGCTGGGCTCTTTGAGACTTTAAAAAGAGAAAAAAAAAGAAAGAAAAAAAACTTAAAAAAAAGAAAGAAAAGAAAAAAGAAAGAGAAGAAAAAACAAAAAACAAGCAAACAACAACAAAAAAACCGCCCACTGGGAATAGATTCTGTGGAGATGCTGTAGGTGGCGCTGTTGCTCCACTATGCCGTGGCCTTGCCGCTCCGCAGGGCCCTTTACAGCTCCGCCTCGCGAGGTGCCAAGTCGTCTTGGGTGTAGCTGCAGTGTATGTGCTGTCCTGTATCGTCTGGTCTCTTTTTTAGGAATAGTTGTACTTGTTGTATTTTCATAAATACATATGGTTTTGGGAGATTTCCACCGCCCTGCTCATGCCACCATCTTCCCAGAAGTCCCCTAGGAACCTAATTTTTTTAAAAAATGGGCGAAAGATATGAACAGATATTTCTGCAAAGAGGTAAGTGAGTGTCTAACAAACATAAGAAAAGATGCTCAATGCTTCTAGGCCTCAGTGAAATGAAAAGTAAATCCATGAGATACTGCTAAAGCTGGTAGAACTTAGAATTAAAAATACTGAAAATCCAAGGTGCTGACAAGGATGTGGACCACCTGGAAGTCTCAAACATCACTGGTAGGCACATGAAATTGAATAACTACTCTGACGATCAGTTTGGCAATTTTTTACTGTAGCTCCAAGCCAGAGGGTGTTCCCAGCTCTAGGCAAGTTTACTCTGGATTTGGTGAGACTAAATAACAAGAATGGAATGTTGTGGGTAAAAAGCGTTTATACCAAGCTTTATTCTCATAGTGGCAGGTGAATGCTAGAATCACATCCTCATCTGGAGGCTGCAAGTCTGTCTCTGTCTGCCTCTGCTCAAGGCTCTGCCTTCACCTCCAGACTCTGCTCCAAGCACTGGGAGGAGCTCTTTATATAGCAACACAGGGAATAGTGGCCTATTGCCAATGGGTATGGAAGCATCAGCCGATCAGTAGGCTGATTATGTCATCAAGTAGTTTAGGGTTAGGTGAGGATCCCAGCCATAGAAGTTTCTATTTTCCCTATACTTAGCATACATCCAAGTACTTCTACTCCTAAGTATTTGCCTAAGAGGTATGAAATGCCTTACACATGAATGCTCATAGAAGCTTTATTCTCAAAAGGAAAAAAACTGTAAACAATCCAAGTGAATGGACAAACAAAGTGTAGTATATCCATATAATGAATACTGTTCAGTAATTAAAAAAAGGCTGTACTATGATACTCTAACTACATGATGAATACAACAAGCATTATCGTAAGCTAAGAAGTTGTGCACTATATTATTTTATATACACAAAATTCTAGATAAGGCAAATTAATCTAATGTGACAGAACATATTAGTGATGTATGGAGTAAGTAATAGGGAGATTGACAGCAAAGGAGTACAAGGGAAGTTTTTGGGTGATGAAAATGTTCTATATCTTGATTGTGATGCTGATTACACTGGTGCAGTCAAAGCTTATCTAACTAAGTAGATTATTCTAAGGAGATTATACAAAAATTATATCACTCCCCCCAAAAAGTGATTAAAGAAGCATATACCACTTACACCCATACAAAAGGAAAACAGGGCTATGTGGATTTGGGGTTAGTCCTTTTTTTCTCTCTGGGTCTTCATTTTTGTCTATGCTAAATGAAGAAGAGATGGATGAGAAAAACTTTAAGACTCATTTCATTAAATACTTCCAAGGAAAATCTTTAATTCCTCCATTTTTTCCCCCAAAGGAGGATGCTTTACACAGAATACAGAAGACAGTCTTAGATCTAGGAAAACCAGGATAGCTATTGGGATTCTCAAACTTACTGGTTGGCTGAGCAGCAATTCAAACTCTCATAGTTACAATTTGTTCATCACCAAATTTGGATAAAAATGTGTGCTTTGTGGACTAGTTCTGAAAAACCAAATGATTCAAAAGTTCATGAAAGTCTTTGACTCTCTCTAGATGCTGGAAACATGTAAATTCCCCCTTGTCTTTCACCAGAGAAAACTTCAAGATTCAAAACTAAAAATAAAGTTAAATAGAATTCCTCCAGAAATAAAGTATGTATCTTTATCAATGGAATCCTCCAGGGAGGATATTTGAGTTTCTATAAAAGATCCTGTCTTCTACTAACTGCCTTTGCAGATGCTCTGAGCACAGCACCTGTCAGGTATTGAGGGTGAGAAGACAAGCATTAAGGAATGGCCCAACAGTGGGAATAAGATAGGCCATCCTAGGGGAGCCTTCACTCTGTACTGGTTTCTCATGCCAGTACCTTAGACAGCTGAACCACATGAATCTTTTCTTACTCTGACTCAACTGAAAGACTCCCCAGTGAGCTATAAAAGTTATTTAGTGCACTTCCTTGGGTATCTCAAATGTATGGTTGAATTTGGGCATTTCAGGAAATTCACATTTTAAAAGCATCCTATTTTGGTTTTGCTTTCATTCCTTTTCTTCTAAATTGAAAAAAAAAATCCTTAGCTACCAGTGTCTATTGAAGCTAGGTAGAATGATTTAGTGTCTTGAGAGCCTATATTACTCAGCTTTGTGGGAAGGAAAATGTGACATTTTTCTTAAATATACAATATTTTCTTTATGGGCAAAGACTTAAGGTTTTAGCAGATCACAAGGGGACAAAGAGTTTAAATGAAACTTCAATGACATACCAAACCAGATGAGAGAAATTCAGATACCTCTAAACTCAACCACGACCTACAGGCATAGAACATTTCACCATTTATGTATCAACCAACCGTCAATGGGGTAGTTTAATCAACTCCTCTAGGGCCAATTTAAAAGGGTAAACATGAGAGAAGCTTTTATTAATGCTTCCCTTCATCACAAAAGCAATTTCCCACTGTCATCTGAGCTTTTTATGATGGCCCACTACCAGCACAAACCATTTTAGTTTACCTCTGACTGTGCACCAAGCAGAAAAGAAAACAAATCAAATAATTAAAATGGTCAAAAATATGCCATTTCAAAATGGCTCAGTCCTTTAAAACATTTATAAGAGTACTTTTTTTCTGAGGGCAAAGTGCAGAGGAGGAACAGAGCAATGGCTTTCTCCTCTTCTCAAAATGAGCGAAGTCATTCTAAATATTTTCCTTTCCAAGAATGTCAAAGGGTCCTCTAGCATGGCCACTGAACCAGCTGTTGCCTATCTCCATCTTTCCACCGCCAGGCAATATCTCTAGTTATAGTCCTGTGCTCCAGTGCTTTTAGGACGAGAATACTTTCTGACTGATTAAAAAAATTATCCTGGTTGCTCATGCTGAGAAGTGAAGATTATCCCCATTCACTGGCAGAAGTAGGGTTAATTTTCCTTCTCCTGAGCCAGTAGCTCCCACACCTGTCAACCATCAAGGTTGAGCTTGCCAGGAACTAGGAGTGAATGGGCATGGGCGCAGCTGTAGCATATTAGTGTATCCTGAGGAGGTCCAGCATAAAAGATGTGAACTCTTGGATATGTCTCTATGGGGTTTTGACTGATTTGAAAACTATGTTGTTATGGGGAATCAAGAGTGGTAAGAGCCTTGGAGACTTCTACCAGAGCCCTCCCTTAATAATATATAATATGTAAAACTGAATGTGTATGTGTATCGATGTATTTTCATAAGGCCCTTTGGGATTACAGCAGATCAGTGACATTATTTCTTTATAATTTTTTAAACCATAAGAAATGATTTAGCAAAAGGTATAGCAATGATGAAAATGATCTTTCAGCTATCTCCTCCACCAGGTATGGAAAACAAATACTTATTGATGAAACAACACTGAATGGTTTTCATCAGTGCCCTTTTTTAAGAGTACATAGGTGTGGATAAAGTGAAGGTTCCTATGGCCATAGTTCTCACCTAGCCCTGGTTGGCTAGCTCACTACACGCATGTGGGCAACAAATGCCTCGTTACTGACTCTATATAAAGAGCTCTGTCCAGTGCTCTGCGTGACACTGTGGCATGGCTACAAGTCTACAGGAGAGCAGAGCAGAGGCTGGAGTGGTGGCAATTCCAAGGACAGAGACTGAGATGGCTGTGGGGGTAGAGAGGCCCAAAGGCAGAGACCGGCTTGCTGCATGCAGACTCACTCTGAGTGGATGGGAGTCTAGTGATTGACCTGCCACCGTGGGAATAAAGTTGGGTATAACCCTTTCACCCTAAGAACATTCTACTGTCATTTTTTTGGTCTTATTGAATCCAAAGTGAACTTGCCAGGGGCTGAAACCCATTGGCAAGACAATAGGTATCATAATACAGCAATCATATATATGGATATTTTAAAGAAAGTGATAAAAAAGAGTAATTTGGAAAAAAAGATCTGGCCCAATTGTGACAATATCTCGATATATGTAGATGCCAATCCTTGTTATTTTGTACTCTAAATTCTGATATGGATTTGTTTATTTTCTTAAATGTGAAAAATAATCCAGTTTTTGTATTCTTGCATGAGTATAAAATATTCTAGGCCTTTGACCCCTGACCATTTTCAGCTTTGTGTGTGACAAAAAAGGAGTGGAATTGTAGGAAGGATAGAAAGGTTACACTCTGGGAAAAACATATAAGGTGAAGGGAACATGGAGAGGTGCTTAAGTAGTACTTTACATTCCTGCACTCATTCAATTTCTCTAGTGGAATGTGAAGTCAATATTTCAAGCAATAACAGAATAAAAACATTGCCGAATGCCGTGCATTTTCTTTGCACTAAGCAGGAACTAAAAGAAAAGTAGGGGCAGAGGGATATATCTTCGTAATTCCTCAAAGCCAGCACATTTTCTCAGTAGAGGAGCAAAAAAAGCAAATACATCTAATTGCTGGTGAAAGTTAGGCCCATTGACTATAACTTAATTACAGTCTACCACCAAATCCTACATTAGTATATAAAAGCACAACTCTAAAGGAGAAAATAAAATGACATTTTGGCTGAGCAGAAGTTCCAAAATCCTACAGGGTCATGATTTAATGTTTCATACCCTATATATCATTAATAGCAAAGACATAATGAAATCAGTTTTGAAATAATATTGTATCCCAGGGTTCTCTATTTAGATGTGAGGTTTTTGAAGGGGTGGAGGGCAACTGATGGGCTAAGTGTCAGATGTGGCCCAGCAGTCACTCAAAGCAGATAAAAAAAATCTCAATTGCTATTTGAAAATTTAGGGAACTTAGAGTTAATTGATTTAGAAACTTCTCAATTCATCAAAATACCTCAAGCATCTTAAGAAAAGGAGTTGCTTTAATTATAGTGGCTATTACTGGGTGTTGTAAAGCCTATTTTTTAAGGACCTGGAGAGTCTGCGAAGTCCTGCTGAGCAGATCTTGCTGGGCAATGGAGAAGACTAGCTAGTTCCTAACTACTCAGTGAGACCAACCTCACGTGCAATGGGAAGTCTGTTTCCTCACTTTCTTCATTTTCCATTGACACTGACCCACAGTTGCCCCTCAACTCTGACCTCACCTCCTCTTGAAAGACAGAGGAAGTACATAAGATTCAGGTGCCATGCTTCTTCACCAAGACTGCCTACACATGTCCAGCACAGGCACACTGCAGTGTTTTGTGATGTGTGTGTCTTCAGTCCCCTTGATATTTTCAGCAGGGGAGCAACTTACTGCACATGCATTTGTGGGCAGACAATGAGTTGGAAGGACTTTTTTGTTACTGCCAATTGAGTGCAGTATAAACCATGGACCTAAGTATGTTCTACTTATTTCTTTCCATTCAGGACATTCCCCACTTCAGTAGTATAAAACCATAACTGAATGAAGTATATGTCCCTCCAAACTGGAATTTTGATTTCCAAAAGAATTTAATTCAGCAAATTGTTTGAAGATAAGAATTGTCCATAACAAACTATATTTGGTTGATTGCTCATGGTCTCATACCAATGGTAATAAAAGGGTATTTGTGATAATCTCCTAGAGAACAAAACAGATGTTGACAAATATCAACAATTTAATTATGCAATGATGATCATGCTGCTACATAATGGAAGTGGAGGTATGATCACTCTCTTTCCAGTAGTAAGTATCACAGTTGTGATGTTATCCTTTCTGGTATACGGGACAGAGTCAGCAGTAATGAATCAGGCGCTTGTTGCTCTGCTCAGTGCTGGAATTAGTTACAACTTTGGTTTTTAAGTAAGAGAAACTGGGTATTACTAGTGCAGGGTGGGTGGTTAAACTTCACATATTCTAAGGCTCACATATGTAAAAAAGTAACATTCTTGTTTATATACGACTATTTCCATTTTTTTCTTAAACTTTAATTCTCTTTAATGGTGGTAAGAGAAGCTAGAATGGATGGGGTTTTTCAATATGTCATTTAAATTTAACTTATCTATTTCATTTAAAAATTGTCCCATTGGTGTTATCTCAGCCCTTTTCTCCTTATTTTAGCCAGGATGGAGCTTAGACCTTGCATGAGGCATCAGAAAAATGCAAATTTGAGTAACAGCCTTCTCTAGGATGTCCCTTGTCCCAATTGGTCATTGTTCATCCTGTTATCATCTCCTTTGGATTATCTGTAACTGATGAAACTCATGTTTATGTGCTGTTTTGTTTTCTGTGCACAGTTAGTGCCTAGAGGTCCCTTTCCTTTTATAAACAGCCTCCACTGCTCTGACATGGCCCCACCAGTCTTTTCTGCTACTGGTGCTCTGCTGAATCTCAGCCATAATTAACCAGTGATTCCTCTGGTCATACAATAACTTTGAGCCATTTTCCTCATTAGGTACAGAATTCGTGGAATCAATAGTGAGAGTAGGGTAGGGTGTAGTTTGTGGCCATTCAGCCATTACAACTCAGCTGCATATGTTCAATGTCGGTGTGGGAATTCAGCCAAGTGGCCTCCTCCTTAGATCCAACAGGTTGTGGGGCTTGTGGATAAAGTGAAGGTTCCTGTGGCCAGAATTGTCACCTAGCCCTGGTTGACTAGCTCACTACACACATGTGGGCAATACATTGCTATTGACTCTTTATGAAGAGCTCCACCCAGTGCTCTGGGTGACATGGTGGCATGGCCGCAAGGCTGCAGGAGAGCAGAGTCTAGAGTGGTTGCAGCACGGACAGAGATGAGAGGGCTTCAGGGGCATGAGAGGCACAGAAGCAGAGACCAGCTTGCTGCATGCAGACTCGCTCTGAGTGGATGGGATTCTAGTGATTGACGTGCCATCGTGTGAATAAAAGTGGGTATAAACCCTTTCACCCCAAGAATGTTCCATTGTCATTCTTCGGTCTCACTGATCAAGATTGAACTTGCTTGGGGCTGAAGCCCATTGGCAAGACAAGAAATTATTTTGTTTTTCATTTAAGCCTAGATTACAAAACAATTGCTTCATTGGGACACCAACGCCCTAAATTACCAACAAACACTTGACATCTTTGTTTCAGATTTTATCAGACTTTCCCCTGAAGCACAAAAAAGGCTTGATTCAATAAATGGGAAGTCAAGGAAGATATAATTTAAAGGACATACAGGATACATGATTTGATCTTTTAAAAATATTGTACCCACTTTCTAGTTCACAAAAATAATATTGAGGAAAGAATGCCTCCCTAGAAATATTTTGTCAGGATTATTGAAATAACCAATAAAATTGCCTGTTATAACAGTAATGCACAGTTAATGCTCAGTAAACTTTATTTTCACACAAGATAGGTTTACCACTAGATAGCATTTATATTAGAAATTCAAGGATGATTCAATGTTTTGAGTTTAAATAGACATAAATAAGGAAAGTCAAGTGATCACCACAGAGGATGATTATGTCAATACCAATTCCTCCTCACAAAAAACTTGCATAAATGATACAGAGAACAATATTGAATTTCTCTTTCACAATCTATCTCTAAAAGGCTAGTGATACAAAATTAAGTCACATATTTTAAAATCATTAAATTTTAGTTTGATAAAATATTAAGCAGGTTAAGTATTATTTAAATGCATCAATTAAATGAAATTATTTAATTAGATTAAAATTAATTAAAATGAGATTTTAATTGATTAATTAAATACATTATTTTTTTCTTTCACCTCTCTTACAATGATTAGTGTAAAGTGAAACATCCTTTTCTCTGAGGTTCAATATTGAATTAAATTAGAACCTCAGGATCCTAGCTCCAGCCAAGGAGACTTTTTTAAATTGACATTTTGTAGAAGGAGAAACCAAAAGTCTGGTCAGGCTTAAAGAGTCTTAACTGTTCTGTTCTATTGCTTCTCTCATGGCTGCATGTTATGGCTGCTAAAAAGAGGAAATCTAGACTTCCAGTGCAACTCCAGTTTTAAAAATATGCCAAGAAAGTTGTACTGACTGTCTTATATTTTTGCCATGACACACCTCTTACTAGTTTAACACAAATACATGTACACACACACACATACTCATACATATTTTACCAAGTAAACACACATGTTGCTATACGGACTGGGTCAGTTAGTGTGCCAGCTTGTGGAAAAAGTGAAGATTCCTATGGCCAAGATCCTCACCTGACCCTAAACTACTTGATGATGTAACTGGCCTACTGCTAGGCCACTTGTTTCCACACCTGTAGGCAATAAGCTATTATTGACTGAATCAGTCTGTGGAGAGCTCTGCCTAGTGCTCTGGGTGGGGGCAGAGATGAAGGAGGATTACAGATCTGCAGACTGTTGATGCAGACGTAATTCTAGTGCTCGATCTATCACCAGGAGAACAAGGTGGGTAATAAACCCTTTAACCCCAAGAATGTTCCATTGCCATTCCTCAGTCTCACTGAATCCATAGTGAACTTACTTGGGGATGAAACCCATTAGCAAGACACAGCTCCATACAGTTTCTTGGTCCCGAGTATTGATGCCTGATTCTCTGCCTAGACTCTCTTCTCTCCATGGTAAGTTTCCAGGTAGCAGGTGAAAGGATATTGCTAACTTTGCCTACCACTTGGCCTCAGTCAGGGCTAGGTCACTGTATCAGATATGTTTCAATAATGTTTATCTCTGAAGGAAGGAGTCTGGATTTTAGAAGCTTTGGTTCCAGAAGAACCTGGAATTGTTAAGTAATTTTGCTCACACTACCCAGGTAAGTTTTTTTTTTGGCTACATACCATACATACTCAACATATTCACGTGTGAGTAAAGGGAGAAGAGGAACCACCAGACATACAGGTATGAAATGCTATTACTGGCTGAGTCAAAATTATTTGTCATGAAATTTCCATTCTGAAGACTAAGCCAAAACAGAATATGCTCCAATATGACTAGATGCCCCTAATGGCTAACATTTAAATAAGTTTTCCCCCATTAGGACATATATAAATATATCCACTTATACTCACACACACACACACACACACACACACACACACACACACACACACACACAATCACTTGTTTGAATTACATCTTCTTATTGTACTATAAGTTCCATGAGAACGATGATTTGCACATTGTTTCATTCCTACATCTAACACAGTTTCTGGTGCACTAAAATATGTTCAGTAAATATTTGTTTAATTGATGAATTATATATCTACATGATAAATAACATTAAAAATAGTCAAAATAATAATTCATAGATAAATTCTAGAGCAGCACTTACAATTTTGTGGGAACACAGACTCGCTCATTTTTGACATCCTGTCTATTGCTGCTTTCTCACTATAGTAGCAGAACTGAGCTGATGCAACACAGTAAGGCCCACAAAGCCTAATAAGTTTATTATTTGGCCTTTTATATAAGATGTTTTCTAACCCATATCCTAGAGGCATAAGCTTTAAATTTATATAAATAAACACATAACAAATGAATATTGTTATTGAATACCATTTTTAGTTTCTGGCCGGTGCAGTAATACTAGAAAGAAAAAAAAAATGATGGAAAGATGCAGAGCAAGATAAAATTATGAGAAGACATTAGGATTATTTGAAAGAAATACAAAAATTAATTATAAAATATTAGAATTAGAGGTTTCATGATGGTTACCAAATTAATTAATTCACTTCAAATATATTTCTTTGAGTGTGTGTTTGCTGTTCACCAGACATTGCATTTGGTAGCACAGATTTTTAAAAAGCTTATGAAAGATCACAATTTGTCTTTTTTAACCTTTTTTCCATTATCCTCTTTATCTCAGACTATGGCAAACACTTTTCAACTGCTCTGATATTGTCCTTTTCCAGAGCAAACACCTTACAACTAATCAGGTCATTTTCCTGCTTTTTGGCAGTTACTAAAGGTGGTTACTTGGCATAAACCCCACCATATGTACTGTGCTTAACAAAGCCCTTCATTATATGACCTGAGTCCAAGACGCTCTTGAGGTACATAGTCCAGTGGCAAGAGCCCCACAGTCTGTGTTTGAATCTTGCTTCCACCTCTAACTAACTGAACTTGAACGCGTTATTTACTCCTCTGCCTTTGTTTCTTCATCTATAAATTGGGAATAGTAATTATACTGGTGTAATAGGCTGCTGAAAATTAAATCAAATGACTCAGGTAAAGTGCAGAGAAAAATGCTTAGAACATAAGGACCACTCATTTAGCTAGAGTATTATTACCTACTCAGTTTTGAGTCTTTCTAATTTATATTCCCCACCCCAGGTCTGCTCCTGCAGTACTGAGCAAACTAATCCTATGAATGTGATGGCCTCTTCCTTACAATGCTCTCTTTAATACACCCATTCCTGTCCTTTTGTGGCTTCTCCTCTTTGTGTCCTAGTCCTTCTTTGACTTCACATCACAGGTACCCTGCCAAGAATTATGAAGGGGCTGAGATTTTACTCTGTAAGTTAATGAGTCAGGCTGCCACAGTTTCACGGATGTTGACAGGAGACATGAGAGTCCTAGGTCAGGACAAAGAACTTTATTATTTGTGTTCATAGCAGTAGAAGAATATCAGAATATCTTCCCACAGGGTGATGCAAAGAGGGTCAAGTGACATTTGCACATACGGTGGGTTACCTTACAGGACAGCAACCCTGAGCTTAGAGAAGGTGACTTTTATGATGGTCAGAAAGCATGCCTATCTTTTGCTGCCAAAATAGATCCTATATATTCTAAGACTGTGAAAAAATCTGTGTTTTGCTCTGAAGTGAAACACCATCTCTCTTCCAAAACTATTCACTGCACAAACATCAGTGAAAATACCAGTTGAGGACAGAGGCAGTCAGGGTCTCTGCCAGCATTAGGGTTAGAAATGCAACAGTACCTTGGACAATGGCATCCTAATTGTCTTAACTAGCATTCTCCCTTTCTGATGTTCCTCAAGATAGGGTAGACTATAAGATCCTTGAAGACTGATATTATTTCTCACCACTTATCCCAATGCTAAGCATGTTTCCTTGTACATAGTAGGCATCCAAAAATGTGTTTGAATAAATTAGAAAGTCTAGTGTAAATAATATTTTTATTCTCACCATTGCTACTGTGACCAGTTGGAGAATAAACTTTAAAAATACATATCATTTATATGAGCAACAACTTATAAATAGTTCAGAATTGTGCATACTTCATGAAAAATGTGTACAAAGTATATATAGAAATCTACAAAATGATTTCAGTGAAATAAAGATTTTTTTATATAAAGCTACACGCATAAATATGGAAGCAGTAAGGCTTAGAATTGCAATGAGAAAACACGAATTTTATTTGCATCTTTGCAACTTAAGCCTCATGCTCTCAGAGAAAATGTGAAAGTCTTCATAACTTTTACACATTTATTCAACAACAATTTACTGATGTCCTAGTAGGTGCCAGGGCTTTCTGCAATAGTGACTGTCTCTATTAACCAATTCCCATTATTAGGAGTGTCTCTTTAGCACAAACCTGTAACCTACAATAAAAACAATTGCTATTTCTAAGCTCAGTGATCATATAGAAAAATGTTCATGTCTTCATAAAAATGTATTCATACATAATAATGTATATTATATATTGTATGATATAAACTATGATATTATATGAATAGTATGTTATTTATATGAGTAAATATAATTTTCCTCTTGTAAAGAAGGAGCAATTCACAATATAAAATTCTGTAGTTATTCTCAAAGCTAACCAAGGCAGAGAATAAGAAAAGTAAAAAATGGTGTAAGTTTAAATTATCTATATAAAGGCCATAGCTGTACACACCACTTTTTCCCCATTGTGGATCCAGCCTCCTAAAGGAAAGTGACTAATTAATTATTTTACATTACACAAGTAAACGATAATGTTCAGTATTGGTGTAATAACCAGACCCCTGGACAAGACAGTCTCATTATCACTCCCAATAAAATAGCACTTCAGTATTCTGCAAGACTGCCATTACTGTCAAGGATCGTTGGGTGGTGTTTACAAATAGTTAACCAGCCTTTCTCACAGCTGTTCAAAACTGAGGGCTCATGAACATTTATGCAAGCAGAGTAAAATCTTATAAGCACAGATGAACAGGAAGAGTGGTGGTACAGCAAATGCATAACAAATAAGAATTTTAATTCATCTCATCATGAAAACAATAAGAGATGAAGAAAGAGAGGACCGAGGCCTTGGGTGCCCAGAATTAGGGACTTAACTCAGATCAACATTGCCTGTCAGACTTAATGAAGATTGTTTATAAACACAGATTTGGCATATTTTAGAGTTGAATGTAAGAAACAACTATTCAAGTACTATTCTTGTTGCATGGCAAATGTTCAGGGATATTTTAATTTAATCATTGCTTTGACAATGGGGAATCTAGACCACTAGGCATTTACATACTTGTATAATTAAAGTTTCTCTGGGATACTTCACATGCCATATTTTAGATGTTCAATATTCTCCTAAGATTTGGTTACTAAGTTTTTATTTGGTGTGAAATATACAGACCAAATCCTTAGATAATAGTATTTTTCATTTAACCTTTGCAAAAAATAACTAAGCAGTGAAATCTCAATCATTATTTTGTGATTTTAGAACTAAGTCCAACCTCTTCACTTTAGAGGAAATTGAGACAAATAGAGAAAAGCTAAAATTCTCACCCAAAGATCTAAACATAGTAAGGTGTCAGTTCAGGTCTCCTGTACCTTAGTTTGGGATTATTTCTACCATTCAACATTCTTCAGTGAGGTCATTCTTATAAGTAAAAATCTAAAATGTAAGATTCTAGGAAATCAAATATATCAATGTATATAACATAAACAAACCCAGTCTGGTTATGCAGCTTCTGAAAAGAAATGGCCTGGATTTTTCAAAACTCCTAGTTCCTTTTCATAACCTTCTGTAATGGCAGTAGCGCATTCATTTTGAAAAAGATTTAGCTAGAGGAGATAGAACACTAGAATTTTATCTAGATCTTTGTTTTCAGACAAAGAATTTAGTTTACTCTCTTTCTGATGAGTAAACTTAGATTTGTCTCAAAATATGAAATTTCACTTTTATTTTCTTTGTTAAATTTGCACTTATTAATAACTTACAATATGGTGACATAAAATCCTAATTTGGGGGAGTTTCAAGCAAGCATATTTTCATTCAAATATCAGCATTTTTGCAGAATTTTTTAGTCACTATATTTATTTTCTCTAATTCAATTGATGACAAAATAGTATGAATTAATGTTATTTTTATAATTATTTTAACATTTTTAAATTTATCATAATTAAGTTTATTTAATCATTAGCCAGAAAATAAATCAATGAAGTTCTCTCTGATCCTCAGGTAAGTCATAGGTGCATGTAAACTATATGTAAAACTATGTAATTTTCTACTTTGTACTCTTTGTAATAGAACATACTGATTGCAAAAGTAATCTAACTTTTTTAATTCACTGGTATAATACCATCCAACTGTGTCTCTCTTCAATACTGTACATATTGCTATTATCTTAATATCTTAAGAGCCTTGTTTCATGAAAACACTCTTTGCCTTCATACATCCATGGAACAAAATCTAAATTTATATGAAATCTTCTAAGAATGTTCACGGTTTTTTCTCACATATCATAGTTCTTCCTATTTGCCAGCATAAACATTCTGCTCCATAGAGTTAAGCTGCTTTACTAACTCCTAATAACTAGATCGTTCATTTGTTAAAAAAATATTCATTGAAACAACATAGTTGTGTAAAATGTAATTACAATAACAACTAAGTAATGTGAAATATCAGTAACCATTAAACAGATATGAAATATTAGTGCTCATTAATACAGTATAATATTAAGTACAGTATTTGCAGGTTATTGAATGAACATCATGTGAAATATGTGAATATAACATAATCAGTGCCTGGAGTAATTTTAATGATCAATGACAACATTAACTACATTAGAGCCACAAATAAATACAATGTAGGTTTAGTTACTGGCTTAATTTTTTGTGTGTGTTGCTCCAATGGTGTAGCCTTTTCTCCTCCTACCCCTTACTCCCTCCCCTGGTTGCAGAGTTCCCAAACTATAAGATGTTAACAACACTAATCAAAAGAAAACTGAAATAACTGCACTAATTTCAGGCAATACAGACTTCAGAACAAAGATTATTACAGCAATGCATAACAAAAAAGGGTCAATTCTCTAAAAATATATAATAATCCTAAATGTACGTGCACCTAACAACAGAGCATCAAAACATATGATGCAAAAGCTGAAAGAACAACAAGGAGAAATAGACAAATCTGTTATAGTTGGATACATCAATGACTCTCTGTAGTAATTGATAGGCAAACAGAAAAATCAGTAAACAAGCAGAAAGAAAATCAGTTATAGATAACCACAAGAGTACAATCAGTCAATACTATCCAATTGATACTTATAGAATACTCCATCCAAAAAGAGCAAAATATACTCTTCTGAAGCTTGTGTGGAACATTCACCAAGACAGATACATTCTGGCCATAAAACACATCTTAACAAATTTAAAGAAATAGAAATCATGTAAAGTATGTCTTCATACAATAGAATCCAATTAGAAATCAATAACAGATAGTTGGAAAATCCCAAAATATTTTTAAATTAAATAATACATTCTCAATAACATCTGGGTCAAAGAAAACAACCAGGAGAAATTTAAAAAAACTATTTTGAATTAAGTGAAAATGAAAATACAATTTATCAAAATTCTTGGGATAGAATAAAGTAGTGCTGAGTGGGAAATGTATGCATTAGATGCATACATTAGATAACAAAAAATATCTAAAATCAATAAATGAAGCTTCCATTTAGTAAAAATGAGAAAATAGTACAATGTAAGCCTAAATCAAGCAGAAGGCAATAATAAAAATTAGAGAAGAAATATATGAAAATGAAACAAGAAAATAGAGAAAAATAAATGAAACCAAAAGCTGAATTTTAGAAAATTTCAATAAAATTGATAATCCCCCAACTTGACTAACCAACAAAAACAAAATACAGAGAAATGAAAATTACCTACATAACAAGTGAGAAAAGAGCCATCACTATTGATCCCAGGGAGAAAGCATAATGAAGGAAAACTATGAAGAACTCTATGTTCACACATTTGATAACTTGGTGAAATGGATAAATTCTTTGAAAAATACAAACTATAAAACTCACTCAAGGAAATGGACACCCTAATTAGCCCTATGTCTATTAAAGAAACTGAATCAATAGCTACTAACCTTGCAAAGAGAAGGTATCAGATGTAAAGGGTTTCACAAATGAATTCTACTACACATTTAAGAAATAAGCAATATCATTCTTCACAATTTCTTCCAGAAAATAAAAGATAGAGGGCATTCTTCCTAACTTATTCTATGATTCCATCATTACTCTAATACCAAAACCAGATAAAGATATCTCAAGAAAACTACAAAATAATATTTCTCATGAATATAGACATAAGTTTTCAACAAAAATATTAGCAAGTAGAAGCCAGTAAAGAACTACACATCATAAACAAGTGGGATTTATTCCAGGTATGCAGTGCTAATCTAACATTCAAAAATGAGTCCAATCAATAGAAACTGATTCTATTAATTATCTTCTAATCAGTTATGGCAGAAAAAGCTGTGAAAATCCAACACCCATTCATGACACACAAAAAAAAGAAGCAGCAGCAGCTCTCAGCAAAGTAGGAATGAAGAGAACTTCCTCAGCCTGATAAAGAACATCTACAAAAAAAGTATAACAGCATACTTAATATTGAGAAAGTGGACCTTTTCTGCTTAAGATTTGAAATATGACAAGGATGTTTTCTCACTACTCCTAGTCAACATGGTTCTAAAAGTTCTTACTAGTGTAATAAGACAAGGAAAGAAAGAAAAGGCATGTAGATATGAAAGGGAAAAATAAAACTGTCTTTATTTTCAAATAGCTTGATAACTACCTAGAAAATCCCAAAGAATCTGCAAATAAATTCCTGGAACTAATAAGTGAGTATAATAAGGTCACAGGATAAGAAGTCAATATACACCAAGCAATATCCTTCTTGTATATACCAGCAATACATAATTAGAATTTGAAATAAAACACACACACACACACACAACAGCACCATTTACAATAGTACCAAAAATATGAAATCCGTAGGTATAAATGTGAAACAATATGTACAGTATCTATCTATACATAAAATATAAAACACTGATAAAATAAATTTTAAAATATACTAATGAATGGGAGATAATATGCTTTTCTTGGTAAAACTAGATTTTATAGGACTGGGACTACAAATGCATTAAGGAATGTTCTAAACACTGTCAGAGTGGGTGACTACTTAAAGATCAGTTCTTAATTTGCTGGATGCTCTAAGCTAAGAAAAAAGAAAGGAAGGAAGAAAAAGAGAGAAGGGAAGGAAGGGAGGGAGGGAGTAAGGAAGGAAAGAAGGAAGGAAGGAAGGAAAGAAGAGTGAAAGAAAGAGAAAGTCATGACAGTTGCTCAATTCTGTGAATATTGTATTAACCACTGAATTAAATTAAAAAAAAAACAAAGTCAACATCAGCTACTTGGAGAAGCTATTATGACTTTCTTATGTGAAACTTAGGACAGAGGAGCTGCAATATATTCTTAATTTCTAAAATGATATATGCATTTGAATATTTTATGTTTTAATCCCAATGACTTAGTTTGAGGAGTTATTTTTTTATTTATAAGGTAAGTTGCTCTTTGCAGAGAAAAAATGGAGATATTTCATGGTTGATGGATTAAAGGCTCACTGTTGTTAAGATACGTTATTCTCAACTTGATAGATTCAACACAATCCCAATCAATATCCTAACAAGCTATTTTGTAGTTATTAAAAAAATGGTACTGAAATTTATATGGAAGCCAAAAGACCTAGAATAGCCAACACAATACTAAATAAGAACAAAGTTGGGGAACTACCCCAATATCCAGTTTAAAGATTTGTTATTAAACTATAATAATCAAGACAGTGTGGTATTGGTAAAAGAATAGCCAAAGAGATCAACAGAGCAGAATAGAGAAACCAAATATAGACCCACACGAAGGAATTCAGACCCACACCTGAAGTTTGACAAAAGTACAAAGGCAATTCAATGAAGAGAGAATAATCTTGTCAATGAATGTGTTGTAATAATGGTCATACAAATGCAAAAAAATAAAAATAAAGAACCTAGATACAGTTTTTACACTTACTAAATATGAACACTAAATGAACAACAGATCTATATATAAAGTTCAAAACCTTAAAACTTATAAAAGAAACTATAGGAGAAAAGCTATGTGACATAAGGTTTGGTAATGAGTTTTTAGATACTTATTACCAAAGTATGATCCATGAAGGAGAAAAGTTGTTAGTTGGATTTTATTAAAATTAAAAGCTTCTGATCTGCA
The DNA here is from genome assembly GCA_032199065.1 of Smutsia gigantea. Lineage (NCBI taxonomy): Eukaryota > Metazoa > Chordata > Mammalia > Pholidota > Manidae > Smutsia > Smutsia gigantea. The sequence goes on from JAVSCE010009311.1 coordinate 637,784, forward strand.
AAAGATACTATTAAAAGAATGCAAACACAAGCCACAGAAAGAAAACATTTGCAGAATATATACATAATAAAGAACTTGTACACAAAATATATAAACTCTTAAAAATCAGCAATAATAAAACCAATCATCCAATTCAGAAATAAGCAAAAGATCTCAACATATATCTCACCAAAGAAGATATGCAGGATATGCAGATGGAAAATAAGCATATAAAGAGGCTGAATTTCATTAGTCATTAGGACAGAGTGAAATAGTGAAACACAGAGGATTTTTATGATGATGAAACTATTCTGTGTGATACTGAAATGTTGAATACAAAACAAAGTATTTGTCAAAATTTGCAGAACTTTACAGCATAAAACCTACAATTTAATGTATGAAAATTTTAAAAATGAATTTAAGAGGCTAAAGGGTTCCAAGATGGAAAGCATACTGTGACAAAAAAATCTAAATATATTGCACATATGTGAAATAACCTCACTGAATGGGGTGCGGGAATAAATTACTGACCTAAGTAATTCTAGAAATGAGTTTAGGATACAAGACTAAAGTCAAAAGACAGTATAATCTAGTTGATAAGGTTATTTCATACAGTGAGCAGTTTGGGTTAACAATTCTGAAACCACTATATAGAATACTAGAATTTAATAAGTAAATGGATGAAGAATGGTGGAAGTCAGGTTTCTCACTGTTGGAGTGAGAGGTTTCAGATAAAGAAGAGGAGAAGGCTAGATTGATCCATCTGGTAATGGATTAGAGTTGCAGGTAACAGCATAAATTCATGTTTAGCTTGATATAGATACAAATGATTACCCATGGAAATATTTATAGTTGCATGTATACATACATGATGTTGTGCACACATATATTTCTTAGCTTTATCAGCTGAAAGGGTCTGGAAGCAACACCTCTTTAATAACAAGTACATCTCTACTCAGATTCTGGTTTCTAATAACATTCTCAATAAAAGGGTCCAGAGCTCTTTGGAGAAAGGGCTTATTCTAGGACTGGAAGAGAAAATATGCATGAGCCTTAGCATTTTGTAGTGCCTGAAAATAAGGAAGTGGTCACACACACACACACACACACATTAAAGGGGTTATGTTAAAGGGACATAAGAGCCAATTAAAAGAGCTCCTGATGATCAAGGCTGGAAAAATACAACCAAAAAATACAGTGCTGGACAATAAAGCAAACCATAACTACGTACCCATGAGTACTGTTTTGTCCTGAATACGTGTCCTCCCAAAACTCATATGTTGAAACACTGCCTCCCAACGTGATGGTATCTGGAGATAGGGATGTTGGAAGACAATTAGGGTTAGATGAGGTCATGAGAGGGGAGCCCTGGTCAGATGAGATTAGTTGCCTTAAAAGAGGAGAAACGGAGCACTCTGTCTATCTCTCCCTGTGTGCACACAAAGGTCATGTGAGCACACAGGGAGATGGTGGCCACTTGCAAGCCAAGAGAAGAGGTCTCAGAATGAAACTGACCTTTCCAGCACCTTGATCAAGTACATGTTGATTCAAATAAATGTTTGAAAAAATAAATGAAAAAAAATAGATAAATCTCCTACACATAAGAATTATAAATAATTTGTATAAAGATATCCCCTCAAGGAGGTAGAGCAATATGCCCCTCCTGAATGTAGACTCTGCATAGTGACTTTTTTACAAAGTATGGGTTGGCAGAAAACAGTTCCTTTACAGGAGAAACCTGACAAACACTACCTCGGCCAGATACTCAAGATGGACATTAACAGTGATAGTCATATAGATAGTATGTTCCCTTGAGAAGACACGATGAGAGTGACACTATACCTTTGTGGTCTTCCTCCCCCAAACCCATAACCTCAGTCTAATCATAACAAAAACATCAGAGAAGCTCTAATTGCGGGACATTCTACAAAATTACCTGACTAGCAGTCCTCAAAACTGCCGAGGTCTTCAAAACTAAGAAATGTCTGAGAAACTGTTAGAGCCAAAGGGCCTAAGAAGACATGACAACTAAATATAATATGATATCATAGTGGGATCCTAGAACAGTAAAAGGACATTAGGTGAAAACTATGAACATCTAAATAAAATGTGACTTTAGTTAATAATATATTAATATTGACTTACTAATTGTGATAAATTAACTATACTAAGGTTAAGATATTTAAAAATGTGAATCTATAACTAAAGTAAAAAACAGTTAAAAAAAATTTGTTACTATGGGAAACAGTATTAGATTTCCCATTTACTCCTGTATCCTGTCTGTGATAAGACTAGACTTCTTGAACCACTGATGTTAGGACTTGCTTTGGCCAATGATATTTGAGTGGAAGTGGTACAAGGCACCTGTTATTAAGTTTTTTTCTTGCGTGAAAACAGCAGTGTCCCAAATAGAGGGTCCTCTTTTGGCTTAGATTCCAGAATGAATATGTCTCAAGAAATTAAGCTATACCTGACTATGTTCATCATGTGATGAATGAGAGATAAATCTTGGTTGTTATGTCACTAAGATTTTGTAATATTACAGCATAATCTAGAAAAGATGACTAATTAAGAAACTGGAACATGTAAGTATTGTTTGGCTGAAACAAAAACACCAATATATGTGCCACTGGCTTTGCACTGGGTAGTTGGTGGAAAGGGTATTTATTGTTGATTACACAGATGGCAACCCATTATACATGTGCACAAGTGGAACATTTTATATAATTGTTGCCTCTGATAACTTAGAAGATAGGCAATGTACTGAATGAGCTTTGTAGGTGAGTAAGTTGGAAAGCAGAGAGCTACTCAAATGCTGTTGGCTGCATTTGATAAGGTATTTTAAGAAAGAGATGAAATCAAGAAAGAACTGGACAATTTACTAACAGAGATGAATGATGCAATTTTTTTTTTTCATTTCCTCCAGTAAACTTAGTAAATTTTAATTACGGAAGCCAATTAAAACTCAGCCTGATGGCAAGGACTAATTTGGGGGAACCTAAAACCTGTTGTTGAAACTCAGAAGTGATTAATATGGCACTCAGGAAATCCCTCCAGTTGGATAACAAGTCTAAGGAACAAGAGACTCAGAGTGAGACAATCCCAGAGAATTCTACCAAGTTTAAAATATTGGCAGTTAAATCTAGAGAGAAAGGCATCTTACAAGAGGAGACAAAACAGTAGGTGCATAGACACTGGAATCAAATAGATAAAAGTCTTATGTTTTTGTACTGGCACCCAAAATTAAAAAAACTTTTTGAGAATTGAAACTCCCTTTGTGTACTAAGGTTGCCAGAGTTAGTGAATAAAAATACAGGGGGCCTAGTTAAATTTGAATTTCAGATAAACAACAAGTTTTTTGTTTTGTTTTGTTTTGTTTTTAGTACAACTATGTGACCTACATTATTTGGGACATAGTTATACTAAAATATTTGTGATTTATCAAAATTCGAATTTAACCAAGAGTCCTCTATTTTATCTGGTTACCCCATTTGGGTTTACCAACTTCTACTGGCAGAAAATAAAATGAAAAACCTTCTGAGCCCCCAAGGACAGTGTATTCTTTAATATCTATTTCAGATATAGGCAAGAAAGGAAATGAAGAGAGAACGTCCTTGCAGGAGTCAAATCTGAGAGTCATGACAAATAAAGGACTGAGGAGCTACTCCCAGAAAACAACACCCTATCCAAGAATGTCCTATTTCCTTCCATTTCAACGTCCTATATCCTCCTTCCATGGGGTGAAGGGATTACACCATGGAGGCACGTTTGGCCATGAAGCCGACTTTGGCCAGTGACGGGTGAGCAGAAGTAACTTGTGACATTGTTGAACAACAATTTAAAGCGTAATCACATGGTTCTCCAATTGCTCTTTTTCCTCTGCCACCAGATCAGCAAGGTCCCTGCAAGGCGCTTCTCCTTTAGCTTGGATTCCATTATGAAGTAAACACCCGGTTCAGACCAACAGTCACTTGCAGCTAACATGCAAACAAATCGGTATTTTGGGGATGGGGTGGAGGGAGAGAGCAAATGACAAGATGTTGGGTTTAGGATTATTTGTTAACCTTACACAGATACTAATTGAGCTCTGGGAAAGCATTCATTCATTTATTCTGGCCACAACAGAGCTGTAGTTTATTACAGCTGTAAGAGACCTCTGCAATGTAATCCGTATTAAATGGTTTGTCCAAGGTCATAGAGCAAGACAAAACTCAGATTCAGTTGTTTGTCTTTTAATATGAGTTTGTTGCTGTTCAAGACCATGAGACGTATAAGTCCCTGACTTCAAGAACTAATTGCTTTACTAGGAAGCTAAGTTTTACGTGTGTGTGTGCGTGCGTTAGCGCACGTTTGAGTGACGGGCCTCACCGTACTTCACAGGGCCCATCCTCCGTCTGCTCCCTTCAGCCGCTGGGTCGTGCTGTCGCCTATGCAGGCACGTCTTAGAGGCTTTCTCCGTTCACTTGAACCCTGTTAAGTGTATTTTTTTTTTGTTTCCAAGAAAAACTCTGCCACCTGTTTTATGGCAACATATTTGTCATTTGTGATACAAATTAATGATTTATAATTTTATAAATGTAACTTGGGCCCAATATACTAAGGTTTTTGCCCCAAATTCATAAATTTATCTAAGAAAAGCAAAACAAAAAGTAAATTGTTCTAATCAAATCATTTTGGTTGTAAAGTTATAATAAGCATCCATTCAACATATTACAACAAAGAGAAGCAGGGAATGTTTTTAAAAGCATTTGGAAGAAGGGCAATGTGGACTCATGGGAACTAACACATCTTAAACAGCTACATTAGCCTTACATCTTTCTGATCCAGAAGGTCTCTTGTTTCTCAGCATCTGTTCCATTTCTTTCATCTGCAGTTGAGATTCTGCCCATCCATTCTGTTTATTCATAATTTTGGAGGTGGCATTAATTTGTTATGCTGGCTCCAGCCAGAAAGTTTGCATGACTTGTCCAACCCAGGGCCCTTGCCTTCTGACCGCAGTTTCTGGGATCTTTATTTCAGATGATTTAGGGGGAAACCGAGTGACCATTGATTGGATCTCCCTAGATCAGATGTCCATTCCAGACCAATTACCTATAACCATTAAGCTGGGGTCACTTGGTATGCTGGATATCTCTTCTAAGAGTTTAAAGAATACAAAGTTATTAGACGGAACCAGGTATGGCAGGCAAATTAAACTGACATGCCCAACTCAAAAACATGGTCTACAAAAGCAGTAGGAGCATACACACATACACACATATCAGGAGGTTTTATACAGTTTTATAAGTCAGGGTTTCATAAAACTTAGACATTTGTCCAGGGAGGCCAATTGGCACAAATACATTATATTTTGGCTTTATTCTGCTTCACATAAGTTATAATATTAATCTTTTATTAATTTAAATTTCATATGAGATTCAGTTATTGAAATTTAGATCGTTGATGCAATTAGAGTCATTTACTTACTACTTTTGCTTTGATCTAAACTGTTAGTGATTTGAAAATCTTAATTTCTGAGTGAATTGTAGAGATAGTTTTATTGCTTCAGTTTATCTATTTTTTTGTATAATTAGGATATAGTAATTTAGTTTATATCTTTTCTGTTTAATTGAGTTAACAATGTCTGCTGAAAATACAATCCTATTAGCTGATTTGAGGTAATGTCTACAATTAACTTTCTTGCTAGGACAGATTGGATAAGAGGTACTTTTATCATAGGCCTCTTGTCTTCTGAATTTCAATATGAAATATTACCAGTGAATAGAAAATGCATTGAAAAGAGTTTGCATTCATTGACAAAACCCCAAGGATCTAGTGAATACATTTAAATTAATGATGAGCTTAAAAAGATAAAACTTAAATCCATAATATTTTAAGAAATACTTTATGTATGTGCATTTAAGAATAAAATTTTATAATCATATTAACCACAGTGCCTTCTGTAATAAGGAAAAAAAATGAGATAGGTGCTTTTACATTTTCTTATCTATTGAAGTCAGTTGAACATATTACCCACATAAAACACAATGAGAAAATGTAGGTAATGTGTTAAGCAAAATGCCTGGCAAATAGTAAAAACACAACAAATATTATCCTTTGTTATAATCATCATTATCATACTTATTTTCATTTTCATCAGTCTACTCTCTGGGTATGAAGCAGAATAACAAGGTAATTCAAGGTAATATATGTTTTTCATTGTTTTAATGATGATTGTCAAAATATCATTTTTTAAAATCTTTATTTCTAAAAGATCCTGTGCATGATCTCACAGATAAATGCAATTTTTAACCCATAGTTATACTGCACATAATATCCACCCACAGAAAATTTTTCCTTAGCTATGACTGAAAGTAAATTCTCCTATGATCCTTATTTCCCTTTGTTTATGTTTTTTGGAAAACTTTAACGTTGGAGAAGTTTAGTAGCCAATACAAAGATTAAAACTGCCAATCTCTTGCCAGTTAAGGATTTGTTACAACAGAACCATATATTTGTATCACTCCCTGGCCCTGCTTGATCAAAAAAAGACTTTCTAGTTTCTATTTGGGACTGAATTTTAAATAAACAAATACTGGATTCCTGTGGATAGTGCTATGACATTTAAATTATCTTGATATTACCCAGCAACCTACGACCACATGCGCACACATGCATACATGATCCCAATTTACCAAGTAGCATGGAAAACCTGAAAGAAGAAACATTTCAAGAAGTAGATTTAATCGAAATGCAATGATGTACAAATGAAAATTCTGTATCTCCTAAGGGAAAAACAAAATTAGAAAAGCTTAACTTCACAAAGATATAAAATAACTTTGCAAAGATATTGAAGACGTTAAATGTTTTTAAAAAATTTGATAATCATAGCCAAAAAGGACCACTCCAAATTTCTTTTAAAAAATGTCAATGTCTTATCCTTATGAGTACAAATGTGAGCCGATTGTTTCTGTAACCAACTTCAATGAAACAATAATAAGCTTATAATGACATATTTCAGACAGAGATTATGAGATAGCCACAACTAAATTCCTAAGAATAAGGCTTCAGGAAGACTAGATGTCAGAAGTTGTTCAAATGTTGAACATCGTCATCATCATGACCATAATCTGAGAGGCAGAAATCAGACTGGACATTGGTCGTTAACACTAAACATGTAAATGTCTCTGCAATGGATAGAGAGCACACATTCACATGTAAATCAATAATTTAAAAATTGGAATGAATGCCAGGCACTTAGGAAAACTATATTTAATTTTAATTTCCACAGAAATGAATTTAAAACTATTCATACAAACCAAGTACCTTTCAGAGAGAAGGGAGGTGTAAGCCACACTAAAGGCTGAATTACCGTTAAGCAAATCCATTTAGGAAGCCAATATTCAAAACCACTGTGCATTCTGGTGCTTCTACGTTTTTTAAAGTCCTCAGCTATTTCATTATTTCAACATCTGTGTTAGAAAGAATTCTATAAATTACCAGCCGATCAAAATGCTGGAGAGAGGACAAAAAAGTTCGTGTGAAATTTGAAAATGATGATGCTCTTCTGAAGAAAGGCTCTTCTTTTGAAGACTTTGTTTTTCCTTTCCTTTATGAATCTCTAAGGCTTCTGTTGAAATTTATATCTTGTCAAAACTGATAAACAAAATGGAATAGCTGTTTCTCCACCTCATAACTTTCATGATAAAACATCCATCTTTCTCGCTAAAGAATGGGAAAAGACACTACCTTCATAATAATTCTTAACTTTTTCTTCATAATGCTTTGTATCAGAGAAGACAATAGAGAGACTAACAGAAGAGATTAGAATAAGGGCTTCAAATATTTTGTTATGTGATGAGGATATCATGTATTCAAGTTTTATCACCCAACTCTCAGTAAACACAAAGTATTTTCAGGCATAGCTCTGATAAATTAGAGTTGAAAGAGTGCCCTGTTTTGCTAAGTTGTCAAACTTGTTCCAAATGAGAATGAAAATGGTACAAAGCACTTAAAATATTCTCTGTTTTAGCCACAGAAGTGGAGATAAAGTTTAAAAAAAATATTTGGAGCTTGATGTTGATATGTAGTAGACCACTGTAAATAAGAGTATAAATAACACTATTTAAATGGAAAAGATATTCCATGAGCCAATTGGTTTGAGTCATTTAAATACATTATACTGTGTCTGGTAATTGGTAATTATACCAATTAGATTGGAGAATCATTTATCAGTGTGCCAATTAAGTGAATTCTACCCTTCCTGGGGCTTTAAAAAAAGTCTATATTAGAGAGACCAAACAACTTCTAAGTTTATGGGTACTTTTGCTGACTTTTGATCATGTAATATGGTAATAATTTAGCTGATGTTACTTACTGTACCTAGTAGGGATATAGTCAGCTGGGGGCATATTTTATTCAGTCAGTTTGCCCTGCTGTTTGAATTTCAAAGTAAAAAACTTCAACCCAAAAATATTGGCTTAGAATCTTACTTTCAATTTTGTTTAAAAACTTACTTCAAAGAACATTTCCCTTTTAGCTAGTCCTTGAATTTAAAGGTTAATTTAATTATTGTGGTGTTGGTAGACATGTAATTATGGTTGGTTGGAAATGTGTGATTTTTTTTTGTGACACATTTCCAGTAGATGCGGAATACTGAGTTAAAAATTAATTAATTCAGTAACAATGGAAAGAAATTTTTTAAATCCTCATAGTGAAACTATTGCTAAAATCCTTTTTAGCTATAGAAGATCTTACAACTGTTTTTTAAATTATGAAAGCAAAAAAAACTTCTAAAGTGGTTTCTAACATCTTAGAAGGGAGATGTTACTTAAGTAACTTTTAATCACTCTGAAGAGAAGGGTAAGAAAGTCTCCCTAGTTACTCTATGAGTCGGTCTACCTAGTCAACCCTTTAATATGGAACTGGGGACACCACAGATGCAGTAGAGGACATAGCCTTTAACAATTCACCTCTCCATGTATTTTTGTAGAACTGACATTTCAATATTAGAGTTATATATTTTTCTTATTAATAAAAAATTTTATTTATAATTAATATGTTTTTATTATTAATATACACATGAGACATCAATAGTTTTGAAAGAGAACAGTTTTGCTGAAAAGTTGTTGCCAAGACATTCTTCTGGGTCCGGTATCTATATAAAAATTATTTTTCACTAATTCACACGAAATGTTGATGTTGGTCAAAGAAATCCCCAAACTGTTTTAAGTGAAGAATGTGCTTTGATATTAAGTAGTTGATTGATTATTTCCTACTCCTACTAGCTCTTACAAATATGTGGATCAAAAGTATGAGTATCAATGTAGTGGGGTTTTTTGGGTAATACTATATTGCCAAATATATTTGGGGAGTGGAGGAGTTCTTACACATTTTATAATGCAATAAAGTAGAGTTCACAGATTGGGGAGAGGTGAGAAGAACTAAAATCTTGATTGAATTTGGAGACATGATATGGTAAGCAGATATGAGAGATGACCTTTGAGTAGAAGAGTGGTACATCAATTGAAAACACATGTTTTATAAATCAAGTTGGAAGAGCTTAATATTCATCATAATCATTGATGAAATATGAATAATTTTAGTGACTGACCTTACAATATAACTAAGGAAAAGTGGGAAATGAGGCATGAGACATGATGGACAGAAAAAAATGTGAAGATCCCTGTGCAGTGAAAGAATTTTTGGAATAAAGTAAAATAAAACTCCATAATCATATACCTTACCAAAGGTATTAGCATCCATAATGTCAGTGACTGAAACTTATTCCTTCCTTTACTATATCTTTGCTCCTAGTTTCCAATGAAAGTGTATAGTGTCTGTGTGTGTGTGTGTGTGTGTGTGTGTGTGTGTGTGTGTGTGTGGTCTGAGGGCTTCCTTCCCTCTGCAGGCTAGAAGTTTGAGAGAATTAATACCCCCATGAGTTGACTTTAACTAAAGATTGATGGTGGATGCATATAAACACTCCAACTCCCTCCCCACTTGGGTGAGACATCCTACACCACTTCCTAGATTTCCCCAGTTAGATTAATCTTCATCTACCCGGGTGGAAACTTGCTTGATAATACATGTTTAACTGACTATCTCTCCTCACTGTCCTACTGGTATTTCCTGGGATCATATCTTCAATAATTATACTCAAATCCTTGTCTCAAGAACTGCTTCTGGGGGTACCCAACTAAGAAAAAAACCTGTTTCGTAGAAAACCTTTACTGACCCTAGAACTTTCATCATAACACTTACCCAAATATATTTTGTGTCTTCTTCTTCTTCTCCCCATAAACTTTGTTTCCAAAAAAGGAAAAGTCTTCACCTCACAGAGCCTTCCCCTAAAACAGTTCCTGTTGCCTAATGGGGCCAAGTTATGTATTTAGTAACTTCAACTGAATATTGAATAAAAATTGATGGTTTTGTTGACCAAGGATTTGAAATATATTTTTAACTCATAATGACAAACAAATTGGATTTAGTATATCGTGAGTGTTAATTGTACCATGTTTTGGGCATTATAATTCTTTGAAAATCGATATTCACAGTAGTTAGAATGTCAAATATGAAATTTTGGCTAGCCAGAATGTATCACTATTTTAGATTGTTACATTTGAAGGAGCTGAATAATATGATACCGCTTTTTTAGAATTATAATTAAGGAGGTCAGGAAGTTTGAGGTTCAGCATTGATCATTTCTCCCTATGCTCTTTATTCTATAAATTTAGTTTCAGCAACCAAGAAATAACTGTAGGAAAATTTCATTTTTACATCAAAAACATCTAATATACAGGGTGCGGAATAAATATTCATAGGATAAATATTTTTGTGATAAATTATAATTATGCAATGGATTATTGATGGGGCTAGATGAAGCTGATTTTTAAATTGGGAAATGAAAGCACAGTAATAAAGCTCTTTACATTTTTCTCAAATTGTGATTTGACTATCACCTAAGTAACTATTTATATACCTGTTTGCTACTACTAATTACTTTATAAAGTTCAATTACTATAATGGCTAAATATCACAATCATTGTGTAATTCAACCAAAAGCCACAGTAGCTGTGAAACGGATTCATTTGCGAGGAAGCTTATTTGCATTTGCAGATCTCAACAACTGCTCAAGTATCTGCTTTCTAGCAATTAGGCAGCTGCTACTTAAAATCAATAGTGGCAAATTCTGGTTGTGTTTGGTTTGGAAACTAAGTGTTGTCTTGTGTGGTACTTTGCAGTGAATGAATGAAGCCACTTTGCTTCATGCTGTTGTATCACTGCTACTTGGTATTTTTTTCCCCTCAGCTGGCTATTGCATTATTTCATCTATTTTCTTTTCATCCTTGGGCTTATTACAGGCTTTGGTTTTGAATAGTTTTGAATTACCTTTTTCAAGAGTTAATTCACAGTCTTTAAAATATACAGCTATGGAGTATGACCAGGGTGAAATATGTTGGATAATTTATTACCAAAAGCTATGTGTGAAACATTTAGGAATTTTATTTGAATTTCCTAAACAGTTGGGGAATTAGTTTTGTGGATGGCACAAGGTGTATATGGTGAAAATTGGCAGGCAAGTGGACATTAATGGACTGAAAAGACAACTGCAGTTATACTGGCTTCTGTACAAGTAAAACAATCAGTTTTGAGTGATGAGTTGTATCTTACCATGTGCTAGCAAAAGAAATATGTACAAAATACTCATATCAAATTTCCTGTATGTATTACCTTGGAGAGTTTATGGTTCAAACTTAATACCAATTTTTGCCTTGTTATTGTGTTTATGTAGGATTTCTTAGTCTAGAATGTGTTTTAAAAGTATGTAGGAAAATTGGCTGAAAAACATAAATGCTGAAGTTATATTAAATACTATTGGAATACTGCTCTAACATTTTTAAAGGCACCATGGTGTTTCATACCAGTGTACCTTTGCACATGTCAATTTGTCTAAAATTCACTCCCTTCCCTCCCTGCCTGCCATCCCCTGCCTCTTGCCCACCCCAGGAAATTCTGCATTTCTTCCAAGCCTCTGTACAAATTTCAATTTAGTTTCTTAAGCAAAATGAGACAGTCATTCCATACTCTGATCCCATTGTATTTTTCCTATGGAAGGCAGGATTATATATGCCATGGAATTATTTATGCTCTAAGGACTTTAGTTGGATGATAAGTACTAAACCTTATATATCTCCTACTTTGTTAAATATTTATCTAAAGAGACAATATTGTACTTTATCACCAAAACCTACTATTTTACATTAGACTAAAAAATAAAATATTTTTAAATGCATTGCTTTGCAGATATGTCTTGTAACATCTCCTAATTTATTTCACTTTAATCCAGGATGTAATAATACTATGTTGCTTTATAGCCTTTGTGCTGTATCCCCTTAGAACATTCTTGTAACTCTTTTTCTCTATCACCTGAAATCCCATCACTTTTCTCCTAGAACTTCACTGTTTTCCCTAAGGCTGCCAATAAGCTACCTTATAAATAGTGAGGGCTGTAACAAGAGACAGACAACAAATTCTTTTCTGATATACACCCAGGGAGTAGTTGCCATTGAAGTAGTTTTGGTTACCTATGATGGTAATGCCCAACCCAGCAAAATGAGATGCTATCTGCTGATAGAAAAAACCTTTAAAAATATGAAGAAGGTATAGACCCATGCCACATACTCAATTATGTCATTGTCTATAGTTTCCCCCAATTCAAAGTTAATACAACATTAAGAGTTTAAAAGGAAATCACATTTGTTTGTTTTTTATTGGGCAAGAAATTAATTATAATGGCCATTGTAAAAATAAATTTTACTTGACTGAGTCTTAGAGTGCTTTGGGATTGGAGAATTTAATGCTTTACAGACATAGTCTACTCAAAATATGCTAATTCTTCACATCATTTTATCAAGGGTAGGGATGCATGTTTTTATTGGAATATAACTGTGGTCACTGGAAAATGACTCACTCTTTAAATATTCTTCTACTACTGTTTAAACTACAGATTGTGAAATACATAGACTTCAGTGACTAAAAATATTGTAAATTGTGTTTTAGAGCTCAATAAACTTGAACTGAGTTGAATTAAGAGGCTTTCTGAGTTTAAAGGTTAAAAGTGTTCCACTAACAATGTCAACATTAAACCAAAACACTTAAATTTGGGGTTGGATGTAGAAATAATTCAACTAGAAAATCACAGAAATGAGAAAGTAACTTTTAGGTATGTGTTAACCAAATTGTCTCTATTCCCTCTACCTATCAATAGTTGCAATTTGTAAAGTACCTGATTCAGAAATATGTCTGTTTTTGCTTTCAGCTGCTCCATGATGAAAAAAAGAAAGGGCTGACTCTGATTTGCTAATGTCTTTGAGTGCTGTCCCTCAGAAATACAAATGTGAAATTACCTGAAGTTCTGATAAGCCCCAGAAACAAAACAATGACTCTCAATAGAAGATAATTTGAAGCATTCAGGAACTGGGGGCTTGGTTTTGTATGGTTAGAAAAGCAAAGAAGGAAGGCAGAATTACCACTCCAGCTAGAGGTGTGTTTATCCAGTTTATCTTAAGTTATAGGCAGATTTCTTGTAGGCTATAAAGAACCTGAGTTTCTTCAAAAGTGCAAAAGTCTAAAATATTCCTTTAGCAAAAAGCATTAACCTTTACTTGTGTGTGTGCATGTGTGTGCACATGTGTGTGCGTAAAATTTTATTGGAATTTGGCTCCAGTTACTCAACCCTGGCACCTGCCACTCTAACCAACTTGCCCTTTATCTCCACCCTCTGCAGCAACAGCTTTCTTTGAAGCCTCAGCCTAGCTAGCAAGATAATGGTAGTTTTGAGGAGCTTAATATAATTGAGAGACCCGGTTAGAAATATGAGTTAAATATTTAGTTAGAGACAAATTGAGAGAAATAGAGAATTGCCCGAGGAATAGTAAGACTATAGTAATTACTTTAAGATCAATTTAGTTTCTGAATTTAAGCCTTGAACTGGCTGTTAAGGATTGTGAGAATATAGATTCATTCATTCATTTGTTTGCAAAATATTAAGCATCATGGTAGTTGTTGGCAATAGAAAGATAGATAGGCTGGATTTCTATTTTCTAAAGGCTGAGAGCCAGGGGTGCACAGAGGTGGTTGGGAGGGTATGAGGGATACAATATGACAAGGTGAGATAAAGACCACAAGATGTGGTCTTGCAAGATTAACATGTATTCTTGGAAATGTGGGTTAGAGATGGCAATTTCTTGGTAGAGGGAAGAGCATTGGTGAAGTTAAGGAAACTTTACAAAATCTAGTGTATCTGGGAGTAACTAGAGCAGATTACTATGGTTGAAGCACAGGAGGTTACAGGAATAAGTAACATTGGACAGCGAAATAACATGCATATGTCACAGGAGAGGTTTAACCACAATGTCTCCAAGTATAAGTGTTTAGGCTTTCCCTGATTCATGTGACTCTTTCAAAAGTTTAAATAACCCCCTCTCTGTTTCATCTTCTCAATGTTTCAACCATTCGAAGGGACTAGAAACTAAATGTGCTAAGTTATCTGTATAAAAGATAGGTCTTGGGACAGGAGCAACATTTTTTGAAAGAACCACAGGTGGCATGCTATTGATGGAAGGGCAGACAAGGCAAAATGGAGCAGCCAGTGCAGAGGTAAGCCCAAAAATCATATATGGGTTTGGCTTCCATCATTGGAAAGGGTACCGTTCAGTGACCTCACACTGACACCAAAAGTGTCCCTTGAGTTCTCTGGATGCTGACTCCCTATGGCTCTTATCCACTTCTCATTCCCTCTTCTCCAGGCACTAATATTCCAGGTCATTTCTCCTCCTCATCCTTCCACACTGTCCTGAGTCTTGGTGTTACTCTTCCCCTTATTTCTCCTGTGGTGGGGGCTAGATTTCAGTGTAAAACTATGATTCCCTCAGGTGTCCCAGTTTGATTTTCAACCCCTAATTATTGACAGTTTTCTTCTGCTCTGTCTCATACTTACCACCCTAGTAGTATGAATGTCTTTGCTTCATTTAGAGTAAATACTTAGCAGGCTGAGGAAAAATATGATTAATATGCAAGATATTGTATATCTATCCTAGTACATGGAACCCCTTTTACCCTCACGATAACCATAAGCCACTGAAGTATTTAAAGAAGGAGGGGGAAAAACAAGCAAGCAAACAAACAAAAGCAATGAATGGCTTCTTAGAAAGTTCTCTTTGTAAAGGATGAAAGGTGGTAAAGCCAAATTAGAAAAGAGGAAATGTGGAGAAACTTTTGCTCAGGCCAAGGAGATAGAAGGTAAGGTCCAAAATGAAAGAGATGTTAAAGAGACTCAGTGACCATATTCTTTGAGAAGAAAAAGCAAACAAGCAAAAATAACAAACAAATAATTAAGAAGATCTTCAAGCATAAGTAGTTGGGTGTTAGTGTCATTGTCAGAGAAAGTAGCCTACACAAAAAGTAGGCTACTTCAGCAAAAATTATATTATGAGTTCAGTTTTGGACAAATTAAGCCTATTCAAGTGAAGAATAGATATGAAATTATTATGGATATAAAATATATATATAGTTTAGCAGAAGGCTTGGACTAGAAATTCTTATTTGTACATCACCTACATTCATATGATAGTTGGTGCTATAGGTGAGAATGAGACAAGAAAAGGAAAACTTACAGACTGAACAGAGAGTCAGTGACAGAATTTTTCCACTGTTACCTCCTCTACAGAAATTATGAAT
The DNA here is from genome assembly GCA_032199065.1 of Smutsia gigantea. Taxonomy (NCBI): domain Eukaryota; kingdom Metazoa; phylum Chordata; class Mammalia; order Pholidota; family Manidae; genus Smutsia; species Smutsia gigantea. The sequence continues at coordinate 653,483 of JAVSCE010009311.1, forward strand.
CATTAATTAAATCAACTTTTCTGTTCCATTGGGATTTAGGAAGGAAGACATGAGAGATTCCTTACATCAACTGTGAGCACTAGCATGGCTCAAAAGGAGAAATGTGATTAAATGAATTATGGGGCTTTACCTGAATTCAAGTTTTATAGGTCTATTGAGGTGGTCAAATATAAATTGACAATGTTGATACTGGAGATTGTAACAAAGTAGAATATTATTGCCTGCTTTGCCTATAATTTCATTCCCATGTGCAGTAGTAAAATGTCCAGGAATGACTTTAATGAAACGTGCAGTGTATATTTGAAGGAAATTATCAAATAGAGAATTAAGGCAGAATTAAGAAATTGGATAGCTACACCATGCTTTAGATTAAGGGATATATATTTAAAGATATCTTTCCATTTGCAATTACATTATCTATTTCACGTAATTTCATTCAAAACTTAAAAAAAGATAATTTTTAGCCAAGGTGAAATAATAATTAAAAAATTTTATATGTCATAAATATGTAAGGAAAGCTGTCCTTTAAAATAAAATTAAAAGGATGGGTAAGATTTGTCAGATATTATATATGCTACAAAAACCATAATATTTAAAAGAGCATAATGCAATTACATAGGCATAGATAAGAAACACAGAATATACATAGGAGGCTTAGAACTTATCTTCCCTGAGAAATACAGCTCCTAGAAACATCACAAACCAGTAAGCAAGGGAAGGATTGTTTAAAAGAAGTATTTTGGTAATCAGTTTTCTACTTAGAAATGATGAACTCATACACTCACCCCATATATTACCCAAAATAAGGTATGAAATGCAAAAATTCAAACATGACTTTGTGGGGAAATAAAAACAGTAATTCATTAAATCTGTTGAACTAATAAGACTTTTATAAATATAAATATGATATTATAATAAAAGTATAGTTGGGGATATCAAATTAGAACCTTATCTTTAAAGGAATACAGAGTCAAATAATACAATTAAAAAAGTCATAGTAAAAGTATTAATGTGATTTCACAAATCATCTTAATAAGTCCTGTAATCTCACTAAACAGTCAATGGATATGACCTAATGTTTAACAAAAGAGGGCATACATAAGGGAAATGTTCTACTGGTTCAGTGTTCAAAGGGCAAATAAAATCAAATATAAATTTTAATTCTAGGTAAATTAGATAAATATGTAAAACTATAGTATAGAATGATAAATTGTGGCCATGTATAATGTGATAAGAATCATCTGAGATACAATGTGGGACAATTATGAAAATTTAAAATACTTATGCAATTTTATTTGATCATAATTTCACTTCTAGATATATATTATTACAAGAAGTTAATCATAAATTCTGAAAAATTGGCATAAATACTGATGACAAAATTGTTCTTAATAAGGAGAAGTCAAATAATCTGTGATAGTTAATTTCACATCAGTGTGACTGAGCCATGGGGTGCCCAGGTATTTAGTTAAACATTATTTCTGGGTGTGCCTGTGACAGTGTTTCTGGATGGGATTAGCCTTCAAAACAGTAGACTGTGTAAAGCAGACTGCCCTTCCCAACTTGAGTGAATATCATTCCATCTCTAGAGGGCCTGCATGGAGCTAAACTGTGGAGAGAGGAAGAATACTCTCACTCTCTTTCTCTGCCTAATGGTTTGAGGTAGAAACTCAGACTTCTCCTACCCTTGGACTAGAATTTATACCATCAGTTCTCCTGGTTCTCAGGCTTCAGGACTCCAACTTGAACTACTCTGTCAGCTCTCTTGCATGCCCAGCTTGCCAACTACAGATCAGAGGACTTCTCAGCCTCCATAATCATGTGAGCTAATGCCTTATAAATCTATAAATCTATCTATATCATCATCATCATGATGTTTTGGTTCTGTTTCTCTGGACAACCCTGACTAACATACAATCTAATATTTATGATAGGATCATGATTAAGTAATGTATAATATTTACATTCACTGAGTTCTTATGAAACCATTAAATATTGTTAGAGGTGTTAGCTCCTGGAAAAAGTGTATTCCATTTTCATAAGTGAAGAAAAAGGGTTCAGAGTTACATGCTCACTATAAGAAGAAAATATATAAATATGAGATATGAGTATAAAAAAACATTTGTATTACCTATCAGGTGGTGAAAATATGGGTGGGTTTTTTAAACTTAAAAAATCATTTCCAGATTTCCTAGAATAAATATATATTAATTTTAAAATAGAAAAATTCATTTTATTTTAAGAGGGGATTTATTTTTTTTTATTTTTTATTTCTTAATATAATTTATTTTATTATCATTAATTTACAATTACATGTGCAATATTACGATTATTAAACTACCCCTTCATCAGGTCCCCCCCACCAACCCGATTACAGTCACTGTCCATCAGCGTAGTGAGATGCTATAGAATCACTACTTGTCTTCTCTGAGTTGTACTGCCCTCCCCGTGCCCCCCCAACATTACATTTGCTAATCGTAATGCCCCTTTTTCCCTCTTATCCCTCCCTTCCCGCCCATTTTCCCCAGTCCCTTTCCCTTTGGTAACTATTAGTCCGTTCTTGGGTTCTGTGAGTCTGCTGCTGTTTTGTTCCTTCAGTTTTTTTCTTTGTTCTTATACTCCACATATGAGTGAAATCATTTGATACTTGTCTTTTTCGGCTTGGCTTATTTCACTGAGCATAATACCCTCTAGCTCCATCCATGTTGTTGCAAATGGTAGGATTTGTTTCTTCTTATGGCTGAATAATATTCCATTGTGTATATGTACCACCTCTTCTTTATCCATTCATCTACTGATGGACACTTAGGTTGCTTCCATTTCTTGGCTATTGTAAATAGTGCTGCAATAAACATAGGGGTGCATATGTCTTTTTCAAACTGGGCTGCTGCATTCTTAGGGTAAATTCCTAGGAGTGGAATTCCTGGGTCAAATGGTATTTCTATTTTGAGTTTTTTGAGGAACCTCCATACTGCTTTCCACAATGGTTGAACTAATTTGCAGTCCCACCAGCAGTGTAGGAGGGTTCCCTTTTCTCCACATCCTCGCCAACATTTGTTGTTGTTTGTGTTTTGGATGTTGGCCATCCTCACTGGTGTGAGGTGATATCTCATTGTGGTTTTAATCTGCATTTCTCTGATGATTAGCGATGTGGAGCATCTTTTCATGTGCCTGTTGGCCATCTGAATTTCTTCTTTGGAGAAGTGTCTATTCATGTCCTCTGCCCATTTCTTAATTGGATTATTTGCTTTCTGTTTGTTAAGGTGCATGAGTTCTTTATATATTTTGGATGTCAACCCTTTATCAGATACGTTTTTTATGAATATATTCTCCCATACTGTAGGATGTCTTTTTGTTCTACTGATGGTGTCCTTTGCTGTACAGAAGCTTTTCAGCTTGATATAGTCCCACTTGTTCATTTTTGCTTTTGTTTCCCTTGCCCGGGGAGATATGTTCATGAAGAAGTTGCTCATGTTTATGTCCAAGAGATTTTTGCCTATGTTTTTTTCTAAGAGTTTTATGGTTTCATGACTTACATTCAAGTCTTTGATCCACCTTGAGTTTACCTTTGTGTATGGGGCTAGACAGTAGTCCAGTTTCATTCTCTTACATGTAGCTGTCCAGTTTTTCCAACACCAGCTGCTGAAGAGGCTGTCATCTCCCCATTGTATATCCAAGGCACTTTTATCAAATATTAATTGACTGTATATGTTTGGGTTAATGTTTGATTTTCTATTCTGTTCCACTGGTCTGTGGGTCTGTTTTTGTGCCAATACCAAATTGTCTTGATTACTGTGGCTTTGTAGTAGAGCTTGAAGTCAGGGAGTGTAATTCCCCCTGTTTTATTCCTCCTTCTCAGGATTGCTTTGGCTATTCGGGGTCTTTTGTGGTTCCATATGAATTTTAGAATTATTTGTTCCAGTTCATTGAAGAAAGCTGTTGGTAGTTTGATAGGGATTGCATTGAATCTGTAGATTGCTTTAGGTAGTATAGCCATTTTGACAATATTTATTCTTCCTAGCCAAGAGCATGGGATGCATTTCCATTTGTTAGTGTCCTCTTTAATTTCTCTTAGGAGTGTCTTGTAGTTTTCAGAGTACAGGTCTTTCACTTCCTTCGTTAGGTTTATTCCTAGGTATTTTATTCTTTTTGATGCAATTGTGAATGGAATTGTTTTTCTGATTTCTCTTTCTGTTAGTTCATCATTAGTGTATAGGAAAGCAACAGATTTCTGTGTGTTAATTTTGTATCCTGCAACTTTGCTGAATTCAGATATTAGTTCTAGTAGTTTTGGAATGGAATCTTTAGGGTTTTTTATGTACAGTATCATGTCATCTGCAAATAGTGACAATTTGACTTCTTCTTTACCAATCTGGATGCCTTGTATGTCTTTGTTTTGTCTGATTGCTGTGGCTAGGACCTCCAGTACTATGTTGAATAACAGTGGAGAGAGTGGGCATCCCTGTCTTGTTCCCGATCTTAGATGAAAAGCTTTCAGCGTCTCGCCGTTAAGTATGATGTTAGCTGTGGGTTTGTCATATATAGCCTTTATGATGTTGAGGTACTTGCCCTCTATACCCATTTTGTTGAGAGTTTTAATCAGGAATGGATGCTGAATTTTGTCAAATGCTTTTTCAGCATCTATGGAGATGATCATGTGGTTTTTGTTCTTCTTTTTGTTGATGTGGTGGATGATGTTGATGGATTTTCGAATGTTGTACCATCCTTGCATCCCTGGGATGAATCCCACTTGATCATGGTGTATGATCCTCTTGATGTATATTTGAATTCGATTTGCTAATATTTTGTTGAGTATTTTTGCATCTACGTTCATCAGGGATATTGGTCTGTAATTTTCTTTTTTGGTGAGGTCTTTGCCCGGTTTTGGTATTAGAGTGATGCTGGCTTCATAGAATGAGTTTGGAAGTATTCCCTCCTCTTCTATTTTTTGGAAAACTTTAAGGAGAATCGGTGTTATTTCTTCTCTATATGTCTGGTAGAATTCAGAGGTGAATCCATCAGGCCCAGGGGTTTTGTTCTTGGGTAGTTTTTTGATTACCAATTCGATTTCGTCACTGGTGATTGGTCTGTTTAGTTTTTCTGTTTCTTGCTTGGTCAGTCTTGGAAGGTTGTATTTTTCTAAGAAGTTGTCCATTTCTTCTATGTTTTCCAGCTTGTTAGCATATAGATTCTCATAATATTCTCTTATGATTCTTTGTATTTCTGTGGGGTCCGTCGTGATTTTTCCTTTCTCATTTCTGATTGTGTTTATGTGTGTAGATTCTCTTTTTCTCTTAATGAGTCTGGCTAGGGGTTTATCTATTTTGTTTATTTTTTCAAAGAACCAGCTCTTGGTTTTATTGATTTTTTCTATTGTTTTATTCTTCTCAATTTTATTTATTTCTTCTCTAATCTTTATTATGTCCCTCCTTCTGGTGACTTTGGGCCTCATTTGTTCTTCTTTTTCCAATTTCAGTAATTGTGTCTTTAGACTATTCATTTGGGAATGTTCTTCTTTCTTTAAATAGGCCTGGATTGCAATATACTTTCCTCTTAGAACTGCCTTTGCTGCGTCCCACAGAAGTTGTGGCTTTGTGTTGTTGTTGTCATTAGTCTCCATATATTCTTTGATTTCTGTTTTGATTTGGTCGTTAACCCACTGATTAATTAGGAAAGTGTTGTTAAGTCTCCATGTATTTGTGAGCCTTTTTGATTTCTTTCTAAAATTTATTTCTAGTTTTATACCTTGGTGATCTGAGAAGTTGGTTGGTAGGATTTCAATATTTTTGAAATTACTGAGGTTCTTTTTGTGGCCTAGTATGTGGTCTATTCTGGAAAATGTTCCATGTGCACTTGAGAAGAATGTGTATCCTGTTGCTTTTGGGTGTAGAGTTCTGTAGATGTCTGTTAGGTCCATCTGTTCTAGTGTGTTGTTCAGTGCCTCTGTGTCTTTACTTATTTTCTGTCTGGTTGATCTGTCCTCTGGAGTGAGTGGTGTGTTGAAGTCTCCTAAGATGAATGCATTGCTGTCTATTTCCTCCTTTAATTCTGTTAGTATTTGTCTCACATATGCTGGCGCTCCTGTGTTGGGTGCATATATATTTATAATGGTTATATCTTCTTGTTGGACTGACCCCTTTATCATTATGTAATGTCCTTCTTTATCTTTTGCTACTTTCTTCGTTTTGAAGTCTATTTTGTCTGATACAAGTACTGCAACACCTGCTTTTTTCTCTTTGTTGTTTGCATGAAATATCTTTTTCCATCCCTTCACTTTTAGTCTGTGTATATCTTTGGATTTGAGGTGAGTTTCTTGTAGGCAGCATATAGATGGGTCTTGCTTTTTTATCCATTCTGTTACTCTGTGTCTTTTGATTGGTGCATTCAGTCCATTTACATTTAGGGTGATTATTGATAGGTATGTACTTATTGCCATTGCTGGCTTTAGATTCGTGGTTACCAAGGGTTCAAGGGTTGCTTCTTTACTATCTAACAATCTAACTTAACTTTCTTGTTAAGTTATTGTAAACACAGTCTGATGTTTCTTTCTTTCTCTCCCTTCTTATTCCTCCTCCTCCATTCTTTCTATAATAGGTGTTTTATTCTTTGCCTTTAGTTGGTATTTGGATGGTCTGCTTTCTTTGCTATGATTTTTTTTTTCTCTGGTGACATCTTTTTAGCCTTAGGTGTGCTTCCCTCTAGAGCAGTCCATTTAAGATATCCTGTAGTGTGGTTTATGAGAGGCAAACTCTCTTAACTTTCGTTTATCTGGAAATTGTTTAATCCCTCCATCATATTTAAATGATAATCGTGCTGGATACAATATTCTTGGTTCGAGGCCCTTCTGTTTCATAACGTTAAATATATCATGCCATTCTCTTCTGGCCTGTAAGGTTTCTGTTGAGAAGTCTGATGATAGTCTGATGGGTTTTCCTTTGTAGGTGATCTTTTTTCTCTCTCTAGCTGCCTTTAATACCCTGTCTTTATCTTTGATCTTTGCCATCTTAATTATTATGTGTCTTGGTGTTGTCTTCCTTGGGTCCCTTGTGTTGGGAGATCTATGAGCTTCGGTGGACTGCGAGACTACTTCCTTCCCCAGCGAGGGAAAGTTTTCAGCAATTATTTCTTCAAAGACACTTTCTATCCCTTTTTCTCTCTCTTCTTCCTCAGGTACTCCTATAATGCGAATATTGTTCCGTTTGGATTGGTCACACAGTTCTCTTAATATTCTTTCATTCCTAGAAATCCTTTTATCTCTCTCTGCCTCAGCTGCTCTGTACTCCTGTTCTCTGTTTTCTATTCCATTAACAGTCTCTCGCATCTCATCCATTCTGCTGTTAAGCCCGTTGATCGCTTGTCTGATTTCTGTATTGTCTTTCCTCATTTCCCTCACTTCCTCCGTCAGCCTTTGCACATTTCTCTGTAGGTCCATCAGCATGGTTATGACTTTTATTCTGAATTCTTTTTCAGGGCGGCTGTGCATTTCCATCCCTTCAGACTCCCTCTCTGGGGTTGTCTGGTTGATTTTGGTCTGAACCATATTCCTCTGTCTTTTCATGGCTGTATAATTTGGTCACTGATAGTTGCCACGTATGTCAGCTGGGCTCTTTAAGACTTTAAAAAGAGAAGAAAAAAAAAGAGAGAAAAAAAAAGAAAAAAAGAAAAAAAGAAAGAAAAAAGAAAAAAAAGAAAGAAAAGAAAAAACAAAAACAAAACAAAACAAAACAAACAAAAAAAACAAACAAAAAAATGCCCACCGGACGTAGATTCTGTGGGAATGCTCTAGGTGGCGCTATTGCCCCACTATTCCACAGCTGTGACTGTGCCGCTCCGCAGGGCCCTTTATCGCTCTGGCAGGGGTGGGAACGAATAGGAGGCTGTTGATCTCAGTGAGAAGTGTTAAGTATGGCTACGCTTCCTCAGTCGCCAGCTAAGGCGTCTGAAACTCCCCAGGACTCCCAGCCTGCTGGGCTGAGTGTGCTGGGGCAATCCGGCTCCTCCGCTGGGCTCCTGTCTCTTTAAGACCGCTGAAGAAAGCGCGCGCTTTTTTTTTTCCTTCCCGGGAGCCGGCTGCAAGCACCCTGGCGCGTTCCCCGCTCAGATCCTGCCCCTCTGTCTCTCCAATCTCCGCTGCACTGCGCAATGTGGGTCAGCGCTCCCCGCGCAGATCACCGGGGCTGGCTACTTCGCGGGGTGCACTTCCACTCCCTCCCGGCTCTGAATCCTCTCCTCCCGCCGGTGCGCTGGGGTGGGGGAGGGCTCGGGTCCCGCCGGGTCGCGGCTCCGTATCTTACCCGCCTCTTGGGGTGCCGAGTCCTCTCGGGTGTAGCTGCACGCTGTGCGCTTTCCTGTGTATTCTCGTCTCTCTTTTAGGAGTGGATGTATTTGCTGTGTTTTCGTAGATAAATATAGTGTTGGGAGGAGATTTCTGCCGCCCTGCTCACACCGCCATCTTCCCGGAAGTAGAACTTATTTTTAATAAAACAAAAACAAAATCCTTTAGTTTAATGCAAGAAAAAAAGAAACTTGTTGAACCTTACCTAAATGTTTTTCACAGTTAGAATTAATTTTTTGAATGATATCTCTAAGAAAAGAGACTATAATAAACCTTGAATTGGGATTATGTATGTTTCAGTATTAGACATATTGGTTAAGCTTTTCTGCGGATTAAGAAGATATCAATACTCTTACATGCATTCTCATCTCCTCTACCTTCACTTCCCAACTTCTGTTATTATTTATACAATGCCCAGGTTTATTGAGATTCTGATCTTTAAGAATGTATCATATTAATTCATTTAATGCATTTAAGTGACTATGATGCTCTATGCCCTTTTACAACAGCTTCTCCATTCTAAATTCTGAATTTTGATTAATCTCAGAATAACATGAATTTAATTGTCAAGATAGTTTTTTCAAAAAGGGTAAATGGATGCTCTATTTCTGAGGGCTTTTTCTTTTGCTCTATTGAAGACATCTACCTATAGCTTTCATACAAGAACATTTCTTCATTGGATGTATTTTCTTGACTCACATTTTCTTTGTTTAGAACTCTGATCTACATGTGTAGATTTATGTAAACAGCACCACAGTCAGTACATAGAACTTCCCATCACTACAAAGACCTCCTTTGTGCTACCGCTTTATAGTATTACTCTCTTCCCTTCTCTTCCACCATCCCTAACCCCTGACAACCACAAATCTCTTCTTCATTTCTCTAATTTTGTCATGTTAGAATCATATAGTATGTGAGCTCTGGGACTGACTTTCTCCTGCTCAGTATGCCTTTGAGACCCAGGAAGGTGGTTTCCATATTGTGCAGTGGACATTCATTGATTTCCCTCCCCTTCTGGTAAGAGCACACTAATTTCCCTTTGCAGGCTCACTCCTCCTCCATCCTCAATCCACTCACTTCCAGCCTCCTTAGGAAGATCACATGACCAAAACTTGTTCTCAAATTGCTCTCAATGTGAGGAACAAGGACAGGCATGGGGACAAGTAGAATACTCACCATGAAAGACTATGCGGACTCTCCTAGTAACATCACCAAAGAGAAATATGGTCAAATAATAAAACTGACAGTGATTTTAAAAGCCTTCTCGAACAAGGAGAAAATTTGGGTTGAGTCTTGAAGGCTGAGTGATATTTTTCTAGCAGAGAAAGTGGAGAGGGAAATAAATCATCATCACTGAAAGATTAACAACAGATATACACACCCATTTATTGAAAGACAGAGGAAAATATGTGAAGATTACTATGTGAATCATTATCTGTAAATACCCCTAGAAATGAGAATGCAGGAAAAAAAATCTATCAATGAAGCATTTACTGCTACTCAATTTAGAAAGATAATTATTTAGCTAAAAAACCTGCTTTATTAAAGGCTATAATCACTTGAAATTGTGTTTGGATTTGAAAAGTGTGAGCAAATTTCATGAAGCATACCTAATTATATTAAGAAGTTCAAATTATAGAAAAGATATCTCATTGAAACATAAAGATTTATTTAAACAAGATATAAAGAGCTAATTAATGAATTTAACAACTCATCTTTCTGACCTGTTTGGTTTTTAGACAAATTTTTTCCCTCTGTCAGCCTTGATATGTGAATAGAAATTCTGCAGAGAGGATTTACACAATCACTTGGCAAGATAATAATTGGAATCCCTTATTAACATTAACTGACCTTCTATTCAAATGCTGAAGCATATACTTTCAATCGATCCACAACATTTAACCTCCTTTTTGTGTGCTTTTCTATACAGAAGCTAGAAAGGTAAAAACTACATTTCCTAGACTCCCTTGCAGCTAGGAACTCGAAGCAATTTGGTTTTGCCTGTCAGATGTGTTTGCCAAAGACATGAATACAGACAGACCTGAGTTAACAAGCATTAACAGGTCGGCTGCTATGGCCTGTTCCTAAAAATCAGCCTAGAATCTATTTATTTGTTCATCCCATCCATTCCATAGGCAATGCTGTACACTGTAATAAACTCATTTCTGCCTCAATGAACTGTAATAGAGTCTGTTCTCTGTAACTGAATGCTGACTACTATTGCCACCTTTGGTCAAAGTTTTTGACTTTAAAAAGATTTGATTTTAAAAAGAGCATGCTTGTCACTTAAGTATGAATTTATGTATTAAAACTAAAATTTGGTGCTGAGCACCCAAAACATTTTTATTTTAAAATAAAATGTATTTTTTCTTTGCACAGACTGGAAATAGTTTTATAGATTTAATTGTGATTATAAAATGCACTGTGCTCAGAATAAATATGTTACACAGTAGTGAAAGGGATAAGAAAGAAAACAAAAGTTTATTTACAAACCTTTTATCTGAAATAATCTCCATTCTTTTTCTGTGCTTGAAAAAATAAAACATGTATATTCTATAAGATCATGAGCAAAACAAAAATATTGCTCTGTAATATGCTTTTCACCTCATGTGAATATATTTTTATATCAAATATGTGACATTTTTATTAAATTCTTAGTAGACATTGTATATATCTTACAAATTTTTATAATTCATCCCCTCTTTTGAATATCCAGGTTATTTACAATTTTCAGCCATTATGAACAAACCCCAAAATGAACATATTTTTTCATTTCTCTTCTATTTATTTCTTCAGTGTAAATGCATAAAGGAGGAATGTCAAAGTCCATTGAACGAGTTTTGATGTGTATTGCCAGATCACCCTCTACAAAGATTGTATCAATTTCTAAGGTCACCAGCAGCTACACTGCGGCCCATTACTTTGCATGTCACCAACACTGGATGCAAATGGTCTGATAATATGACAGTGAAAAACCAGACTCTCACTTTGTTGTTTTCATTCTCTCCTCCTTCTTTTCATTAAAAATGAAAAAAGAAAAAAAACACCCTATTTCTTCCATTGTATCAAAATTTCTCTTCTCCCTAAAGATCATTACTTTATTTGGGGGGGCTTCTTTAGTTCAGGATTATTATCCAGACATGTTCCTTATCATGATGGTAAATGCAGATATAGATTTAAAAGATGCAGTTATTCTGCAAATATTTTAAAATATTATTTCTGAAGCTGAATCTGACTTTGTAATTTCTGTAGCACTCGCTACAGTGACACAGCGACTCTCAAGGATATAGAAAGCCAGTGCCACAGCTTTAAACCTCCAGGCTCATGGAGGACAGCCCCCCGCAATCTGTATGTGGTTCTGTGGGTGTAAGTTATCAGAGCTTATTTGATTGCTACCTCTGGATACACAGTCTCTTCAAACAGCCACAGGGCTCATTGCTGTTATTAATCTGTTTCTGTTGCCAGATTCATAGCTTCAGAGTAAGAAAATATTATCTGAGCAAATATTTAAGCAGAATTCTCTACACTGTTATGCTTCATTAAAGAACAGTTTTCATTCAGCTTGTTCTGGAGTAAAGTGAAATGCTCCAACTCAATACAGTCTCCAGTTTCCCCCAGCATTCCCCCTCACAGTAGGAAGCTAAGGCCTTCCCAAGAAGAAAGGTTTTATGATGATGAGACCTCCTCTCTTATTCATGTCCCTCCCAGAATTTGGTCTGTGGTGGGAAAACACTGACTGAAAGGGATAAAATAGAGGGTGTTTGTGTGCAAACTTGTGCAAAGAGGTTAAATATGAGTGACACTCTTCCACTAATTGCTGAAGCATATGGCCCACTCAATATTCAACCTCCTTGTGCGCTTTCCTGTGCTGCAGAAATTTTCAGGTAACTGGCTGGACTGGAACGTGTAAAAGGCATCTGTACAGTACCCCGTGGAGTACAGTGCCGGGACTCCTTGCCTATATTATAGGGTCTTTCTGTCCCTCTTCCTCTTTGGTTGCCCTCCCCTTGCTCCTTAGTTGAATGAACTTGCTATAGAGACCCCCAGAGTAAAGTGGCTGGCTGTAAAAAAAAAAAACTGGATAATAAAATTATTGATCTGGATAAGTAGTGTTGGTACAACAAACTAGTGTGATTTATCATGCACAAACACATTTCTAGTCACTAATATTTTTGACTTGGAGGACTTTGTCTTTGATATTGGGGGACTTGTCTTTTTGGTGTGGTTCACGTGGTCACAGGTGATATAAGAAATTATCATGATTTCTCTCTAAAAGCAGTTTGAGGGGCAGTGTCTTTTGGCCACTCTTGTTCCTGTCGATAATGGCCTGTTGATGTTATTATGACAATAACCTTATGGGGAAAGGGAATGTGATGAGCTTATGGAGAGTCTGCAATGGCGAGCCTTTCATACTCCTGTTTGGTCCGTGTCTGGTAAGGGAAATTTGGAGCCATTGAACCCGATTCCATTGCTATTAATTTCCTCCCTTATGTGTTTACACCCATGCCCTCAGAAAACTGTTTGCAGCTCATCACACCATATTTTATATTAAAGCCTTGTGGAGTAAGGGCCATGGAGTCCTGCTCTGTTTTCAGAGAGGTTACACTATCAGTTTGTTCAGGTAGATGAATCAGTTATTTATTACACTTCAGTAACTTCAGTTAAAGTTGTGGTACATTTGTGTAATGGATTCTCTGGGAATCCATTGGAGTTGGGTTGTGTGGATGTTTTCTCAACACACATATTGAAGGAACACTATAATTTATTATTTTGGATCACAAAATTGTATTTAGAATTACAGATAAAAATATGAAACTTTTATCTTATATCTGAAAATAGGCATTTTATTATATTAAGGTAAAGCATCTAGCTCTAGTTATTTCTTTATCACAAAGAAGAGAAAGTTAGATCCTTATTTAAAAGGCTGTGGAACACTGTGCATTTAAAGTACTCAGCAAGTTATTCCCTGAAGCACTCCGTATGACATGTGAGTCTCTTGATCTTTCACAAAATGCATGAATACAAGCTTGGAAAATACAATATTGACTGTCAATGCAGTGCACTTAGCCACAATTATTATTTGCATGTCTTTTGCAACATAACTGGAGGGGATACTTCTGTGAATATGTTAAGTATCTGCCAATGTCTGCTAAAGAAGATTTAATTTTGTAAGAAAGACTTCTTTTTCCCTTTACCCTTCCACTAGTTATTCTTTTTCCAAAACCATTTTCTCGAGATAGAAAGGACCTTTGGGAAAGGGTGGAATTGACTAGAATTTAAAAAGGGAAGTCCTGCTACCCTGTTGTTACTAATTACCATATGATGGATAAAATAACTTGCTTTGGAAGGTATCACTCTATGATACCCTGCAGAAGGAATATTTGTCACGGTAAGCTGTTCTGTATGTATAGAAATCTTTATTTAAAACTTAGTTCAGCAACTTGTATGAAATTTTTCTTCAAGTTTAGTTTGGAGAACAGTTTAATCGACATTCCCAAATGTTCTAGAAATTACAAATTCTGTTTGAACTCTTTTTTATGTGTTAGTTAAAATTTTGATATTTGAATTCACTTGGTTTTAGCCAACCAATGAGTTATTTTTAACCAGTAGCTCAAGCTTTTGTTGTGGCTGGTTTTGTTTATGATGTGATAACTGGTTAATCAATCCAGTCCTAAAAATGCAGAGCTGCTAGTTAAGGACAAATGGCTCACTGGTAGAGGCAATATGCCACATGATTTGGAAGTAGTTGATGTACCAATGGGAAGAAAAATTGATTTCCATGATGAACTATATGATCCCAAGTGTCTCAATCTACACAAGGACGTGAATGCACAGAACTCTACTTGGAGGCATAGCTGTATTAAACCTTTTAAACTTCAATTTCTAAGAGTATATGAACAAATTTTGATTCTAAAATCTGTGTGGAAATGCAAAGACCCTAGAATATCTCATAGAATCTTGAAAAAGAAATACAAATTTGGAGGACTCTGTTATCTGACTTCATGACTCATTATAAAGCTGCAGTATTCAAGGTAGTATGGTACTGGTATACGGACAGATAAATAAGCAATGGAACAGAATAGAGACCCCCATGTTAACAATCATTTTTAATAAAGACACCAAAGTAGTCCACTAGGGAAAAGACATCTTTTCAACAAAGGCTGCTGGAACAACTGAATCTTGATTCCACTTCATATTATACACAAAGTCAAATCAAGAAGGATCATAGACATAAATGTAAAAACTGGAACTCTAGAGATATTTGAAGTATAAGATAATAGTTTTTCAACATAAGGGTAGGCAAAAGCTTCCTAGGATACAGAAAGCATAAACAATGAAAAAGAAAAATCTGTTGAATTAGATTTCATCAAATTTAAAACTGTTCATCAAAAGACACCATTAAGTAAAGGAACAGGTTAGTCACAGATGGAGAGAAAATATTTACAAAATACAAATCTGACAAAGAATTTGCATCCAGAATGTGTAAAGAACTTATACACCACAAAATATAAACAACCCAATTTAAAAATTGGAAAATGATTTGAAGAGTAACTTGCCACAGGGAGATACACAAATGGCTAGTAAGCACACAAAAAATGTGCTTAATGGAAATGCAAATTTAGGCCACATCGAAATACCACTATACACGTACCAGAATGGTTAACATTTAAAAGACTGATATCACCAAATATTGATGAATGTGGAATGACTGGAACTCTAATACATTGTTGGTGGGAATGTGAAATGGTATAACCACTTTGAAAAAACAGCCTGGTAATTTCTTATACAATTAATAAGCACCTACCTTATTCCCCAACAATTCTGCTCCTAGGTATTTGCCCAAAAGAAATAAAAAAATATTTTCCAAAAAACTTTTACAAGAGTGATCATAGAAGTTCTATTCATAATAGCCCCAAATTGGAAACAGCCCTGGTTTTAGCTGCTACATGCAGATGCACTCCAAATATTTCAAGAAATCTGTAATTTCAAAGATAGATATGAGCTTTATTTGTGTATCATTATCCTAGCCTTAAAAATTATCCTTATGATTGAAACTCACGGACTATACATTCATTTTCTAAAACTATTAGTTATTATCGTAAATCAAAAGAGCTTCCCCAAAAGCTAAGAGAAATTTTCTGTTCCTTTTCCTGGGCTTGTGCTGGCAAAGACTGATTCTGTCTCATGTGAACCTATGGCACAGTGGCTCTTTATTTCTTAGAAGTAATCCAAATAGCTAATGGTGAAAAGGGCTCATGGAAGTTCCCAAATGGGACATTCTTTAAACAAATGGGACTTTGTAAACAGCATTTATATATTTACAGCACAGATCATAAACTTGTTTTATAAATGTGGCTGAAATGAGATAACTGATTTATTTGTGGTTCTAGTGACATTGCATAACCTTAAACGAATACCACCATCAGCTCTCTGGTTCTCAGGCCTTTGGACTCAGACTGGAAACCACACCACTGGCTCTCCTGGTCTCCAGCTTGCAGATGGCAGATTGTGGGACTTCCTAGCCTCCATAATCAGGTCAGCCAATTCCTATAATAAATCTCCTTTTATATTTATCTGATTTTATATATATGTATAAACATTTACGTGTTATGTATGCATATGTATGTGTGTGTGTGTGTGTCTGTGTCTGTGTATGTATTCTAATGGTTATGTCTCTCTGGAGAATCTGAACTAATATAGCCACTTTGAGTACCATATCTTCAGCAAGCATGTTCATTCATTCAACAAACATATATTGAGCCTTCTGTGTGCCAAGGTCTAGAATAGATCTGAGATACTAAGATGATTAAAAAATAATCCAAGCCCTCAAGAAATTTGCAGTTTATCTGGAGAAACAGAAAACTATGTAAACAAATAATTGTTCTAAAATGAGCTATCCACTGTAAAGATCACACCCTCCCTGGGTGGTGCAAGGGAGGGTGTGATCAGCTCTGTCTAGAGAGATGCAGGAAGGACAAGCACGAGGAGGGAAATGTGAGCTGGTTCATGTGTGAACAAAGCAGAGTGGGCATTACCGATGAGGCCAATAAGGTGGCAAAGTTGTCTACCTATGCTTGAGATGCCAAGATACGAAGCTGCTTCTGGGGCAGTGATTGGAGATGAGCACCTGGAAGGCTTGCATGCCTTGCTGAGAGCACTGGGCTCTGTTCTATTGGCAGTTCCTAGGTTTTCTTGAGTGGAAGACCATCAGAGAGAGAAATGTCCATATTGGAAAGATTGGTGGCAATCTGAGAGTGAGCTGAAGGTGAAAAGCTGAGAAGCCAGGATCCAGGGAGTCCGGTTTGGAAACACATAAATGACTTGGTGTGTGGAGATAAGCCATGGGCACACAAGCCATCACAGGGAGGAAGGGACAGAGCTGACCCTTAAAAGGTGCGATCAGTAAGAATTAGCTAAGGAGGGGATTTAGAGGATGGGGCTGATGGAGAAGATGAAGTGAAACCCCCTTGATTTCTGGCTTGGACAAAACTATTTATTAAATAGGACATAGAGGAGAGGAATATTTTGAAGGGAGTTATTGAAGCTGAGTTTTGGTTATTTTGAGTTTGAGATTTCTGTAGGGGCTACAGCTGTAAACAGCTGACAGTTCTATATGTAGGTTATAAGCATGAGTAAAATTCCCCAGAGTGAGTGTTAAGAGACTAAAGGTCAGAGTCCTTAGAAACACCAACACTTAAGACTGGAGTAGGTGGGAGGAGATAGAAAATGGTCTGATTCTAGAGCAGACGATTAGGAATGAGCAGTGCCACAGAGGCAGGAGGCCACGCACCAGCTAAATCGGTGTACATGGCTGGATCCCTGGGGTAACTCCAGCCTCTTTCACTTGCTTCCCAGTGAAACCTAGGAGCACATAGAAAACTTATATGTGAGGCTTCAAAGCAGAGGCCACATGACTGGGGTTTAGCTTCTTGGTGCTTTTTAAAATGTCTGGTCACAAGTCCCTGAAACTGGATCTCAAAACAGGACACAGAGTTAGCAGCACACACCAGCCGTTTGTCAGAAAGGAAGAGAGACATTTGAAAGCATATTTATATCAAATCACTAGAATATTTAGAGGTTTAAAATGGATCTTTCCTACAACCTCAGGGCATGAGGAACTTTTCACACTTTAAAAGATGACTCATTATTGCAGCAAATGCCATATCATAAGCTTTTCCTAATATTACCGAAATACAGAACACTTCTTAAAGAAATGCAAATAAATCTTATGCATGTCTATATATCACTGTTTTCAGGAGTCAACGTTCTTTGGAGAAGATGTCTTCTTTTTTTTGCATGACAACTCATAATTACACCAACTCTACAGTTCACTTTAGCAATGAAACAGATGGATACCCAGATATACACCCCCTGGGAAACCCAAAAGACCAAGATCCAAATTTCTCTGTGTGTGTTTTGTCTTGAGTTTGTTTATTAGTATTATTACAATTTGCTGTTGTTGGTGACTATAATGTCATTTGAACCTGAATTTAGAAATCCTCAATTAAAAGAGGCACTTTAAAAAACAAATGATTTTTCCTGGATAAATCATCCCATTTTAATTTAGCCAATAGTTACAATGTTATTTAGAAATAATTACTTTATTCAGATTCTAGCTTGGATGAAATTCTTTGAAAAAAGACCAGATGTTGAAAAGTTGAGAGTAGAGTTATAATTTAGACTTCATCTTCAATGTTAGGAAGGAAAATATTCTGTATTCAGTCCATGTTTTGCTTACTCAAAGAGAACAATTAAGGAAAAGTGACATTCCATCTTGGAAGTAGTTCTACTTTGATCTAAACACATTTTTTTCTGATACATTTAAGAAGTTCAGCCCATTTGACAATGGGTGGAATATAAGTTATTTTAACAAAATAACCTTAAAAACGATGCCTTAAAGAAGATATTTTCAGGGAGACTATTTCAGAGGGGTGGGATGGCTCTACTCCACATGGTCTTCCAGGGACCCATCTTGTTAGTCGGTCTTCCTGTAGGGCATTGTCCTAGTCTTCATAGTTAAAGCTGGCTCTGATGAATCAAAGCATGAAAATGGTCACATCCATGTCCCACATTGTGGAAATGGGAAAGAGAAATGCACCAGGACAAGCAGCTTGTCTTTAAAGTCAGAGGTTCCAGAAGTTGCATACATCCCATTAGCCTGAACTTAGTAACATAGCCACACTCAGCTGCAAGGGAGGCGGCAAATATAATAGTCTCTAGCTGGGCACCTACATGCCTGATTTAAACTCTAGTGCTATGGAAGGAAGGAAGAATAGACTTTGGTGGACAACCCAGAGTTTTCTGGTCTTCTGGGGGGTACTCTGATAGGCCCATGATAATGCTGAACTTGGAAGCACTACCTTCAAAAGGCATGACTCGTGGTTCAAACAATGGTTAAATTGTGCTCAAGACCATATTGCAGAATAATGGAAATAGAAAGCAATCTATTCCAAGTGGATATTTTTGGGAGAGGCAGTAATGCAGAAAGAAAGGAAAAGGCACAGTGCTTAAATAAACACATTTGAATAGGAGGTGATGTGTTGCAAGACAAATGAAAATCAGTTGATTTACCAAGCCTCTATCCAAATGAAAATAAGGTCACCCCTGATTCTGAGAAGTTCATATAGGGAAGAGACAGAATTCTAATTAGGATTAAGAACATTATCTCTCTCCAAATGTCTGCAAGCATAGAATACTGGTTCTGTCTATGGCTATACCTATAATTTTGCAATATGACTTTTTTTAAAGGAGGAGACAATTTGGTAAACTGATAACTAATTTAGATAATGTTAATTGTATTGGGCAGAAGATGATTAGGAGAGTTATAAAAGAAACCTCAAGTGTGCTCTGCATGGGATATTACTGAAAACATGAATTTTGTGTAAAGCTGTTATCCTTCCACAAAAGAGAGATGGTTCCTGGATGTGCTTGCATTATACAAAATCAGAAAAGAAGTTGCTGAGGGTAGGAGTGGAGAGCATAGTGGTTATGCTGAGTTTGGTACACACTGGAATCCCCTCTTTAATTCTCTTCTGAGAATGGTGCATATGCACATGCATACACGTGACCTAATTATATAACATCATTGCCTGGCTTTCTAATCACAAACCATACTCCAGATTTCCAGTACAAATTTGCTTCCTTCTCAGTTAAATGCAAATAGCTTTGGGTATTAAGAATGCCCCCTTTATTTTAGCAATGATCGCAATTTGCTGCCACCTTAGAATATAGTGGGACTTAGATATCCCTTCCTGTGGACTGGTTGCTATCATTGAATCTGTTTGGGGAGGGTTAGTCCAATATTTGTTTCCCATTTTAAGTAAACATAGTCTGCTAATCTCCACAAGTATGGTGTCCTCTATATAACCAATTCAGTATTATTTAAAGTAATCATATATTCATCATATCATGTGATAATCAACAGGAAAGATAAGGTAACTATCCCGTCAGCATTCAATCAAACAAAAAGCATGTCCTTTGCGAGAGGCAGCAAACACCCTGCCACTTCTGAAATCCCCATGAAGCAACCCCTCTGAGCTTGTTTTCTGTCCTTCCCTTCCCCACCTGCCAATATATTCTTCATTCTTCTCAGCCTTGGTTTGAGCCATGGGAGGATGACCCTTGTGGACCACATCTCCTCAGCTCCCTTGCTGGTGGACTTATGATTAATTTGGCCAATGTCTGGAGACTGGAGGGTGAGAGTAAAGATTTGGGGTAGTTCTCTCTGTCTCCCGTTTTCCTTCCATACTCTACCTATCTCAGGTAGCAGCTAGCTCTCTCTAGGAGCACAGTGCCCACGGGATGGCCCTTCGATCTTTCGTCTCTCATTGTGTTCCACTAATCTGATTTCCTCTTGTGCTTCCTGTTTAGAGGTACTAACAGCTTCCCACTGTAGCAAGTTCCTGGGTACCTCACCATTTGCTGTTATTCCCTTAACCCAGTCCACACCTCCATAGGTAATACTTTCTTCATTTAATAGCAGTAGTTTCTTCATTTAAACCACCTGGGGTGAATTCTGTTTCCTATCACAACCATGACAGGGAAGGTAGCTGATATGCCTTTGTGTTGATCTGCATCCAGCAGGTTCTGGAAAGAGTTATGTATGCCTACTTTAATTACTTTCTTTATTTTTCTATTGAACTCTTTCCAATAAGTCATTTGCCCCAGTGGCTCTACCAAATCTGCCCTTGTCAAAGTCATCAACAACGTTAATAATAATTCAGCGGTCAGTTCTCATGTTACCTGTTCTTTCAGTAGCATTGAACACAGTTGACCACTCTCTTCTTTTTGAAATCTTTTCTTCACTTGGCTTCCTAGGCAGCATGCTCTACTGACTTCTCTAAACCCCTGTTAGCCAGTGTTTCTCAGTCTCTTCTGATGGTTCCTGCTTGTGATGGTTAGCCTGGGTAGCTGCTAACCAAACATGCTTTCTGTTTTTCAGGAACATTTAGTTAGGTTGTGTTTCTGAATCTCCCCTGCAGTTTGGAGGGCCACAGGTACCACTTCTAGGCGTGACCACAAATATCCTCCTATGCGCCATCCTCTAAGTTCTTTCCCTTTCTCCCTGCAAGATGCAGACACTCATGATGACCCTGGAAACCATGTGTTGAAGATACAGGAGCCACAAAAGGGAAGGATTGTCACCCACCAGTCAGAACACACATTTTGGACTCTATGTGAGCAAGAAACACTTCTATTAAGTTTGAACCATTGCTCGTTTCTGATTATTATTTTTGTTACAGCAGATTATATTGCCTGAACTAATTTACTCTTTAGCTCCCTGTCCTCTCAACACTGAGCACCTAGGGCTCAGTCCTCAGTTCCCTTCTCTTTTCATGCTCTTTTCCTTTTCATCTCTTCCAGTTTCATGCCTTAAATAACACCTATATTTTTGTCAGTTTCACCTTTCTAGGTGTTCAGTCTAAGATCTATTCTTGAACACCACATCTAATCAGTCAATAAATGCTGTTGGTTCTACCTTCAAATATACCCAGTGTCTATCCCCTTTCACCATCTCCACATGCTGGTCTAATAGCTGCTCCTGAATTCTGCAATCGCCTCTTACTCTCCCTGCTTCTGACCTTGCCCTTTCCAGTCTGTCCTTACCTTGCCCAACAAATGACTCAGTTAGAATGAAAGGCAGAGTGTGCCACTCTTCTGCTCAAAACCTTTATAGCTATGCATTTGACTCTGGAAACACAGGAGTCCTTATGATGGCTTACAAGGCCCTACATCAGCAGCCCTTACCTCTTTGACCTCATTTCCTACAGCTTTCCATCTCAACACTCCTGCCACGCTGGCCTCCTCCCTGCTCCTCCTTACCTATTCCCATCTCCAAGGCTCTTTTCTTCCTGTTTCTTCTCCCAGATGGTTCCAGGGCCTCCACCTGTCACCTCCTTGACTCAAATGTCACCTTATCAGTGAGGTTTCCATGACCCTCCATTTAAATTGCACCCCTTCCACACACACTTGCTTCTCTCCTTTCCTTCTCAGTCTCCATGGCAATTACCACTACCCTGCATACAGTTCATCTGATTAAATTGTCTTGTTTCTTCGGCCTTCTCTCCGAAGGACTTGGCTCAGTGCAGGCAGAGGGTTTTGTTTGTTTGTTGCCCTGCTCTACGGCAGCACCTTGGGCAGGGCCTGGCACGGAGGGTAGGGCTGTGTGGGATGAATGAATGAATTTTCTGTATGCCTTCTAAACCAGACAGGAAAATCCAAGTTTTAAAGTACCTTTCAAAAAACAAACCATAAGAGAGAGAAGAGAAAAGAAAGAAGGAAGGAAGGAAGGAAGGAAGGAAGGAAGGAAGGAAGGAAGGAAGGACAGGAAGGTAGCTTCGCACTAATACTATGCACTGTTACCAACTAGCATTTCCTCAGCGCTCAAAATTGAATGCATCCCAGTAGTTATGCTGACAGAGCCGTTTGTAAAAGACTGGGGTCCTCCGACCAGCATTCTGAGAACTCATGACAAGCAAGCACTTGAAGCTAGTGTTGTTAGATTTAGCGCAATATGTTAAAGTGTGTCTTTATTTTCTATATTACAAAATGGTTATAATTTTAACATGTTTTTAAGTGTCTTAGTATTTCTCTTTGTAAAAATATTCACTATACATAATTTGGAAAATGTGAAGAAGGATACAGGAAATCACAGTGAAAGAGAAGGGAAAAAATTAGAAAGATAGGAACAACCACAGACACAAAGATTGTAAGTTAACACATTGGTGCATGACCTGCAATCTTTTTTCTTTATGTTAAAAACAAAAACAAATCATCTTTCAATGACCTTAATAAGTTGACTACATTAGCACGAGCCTCAGTGCACATAACATTAATCGCTTATCAAATGCTGAACCAGAGCAGCTCTTGTTTCTTGCTACATGCATTTGGCCATCAGTTCACATGATCGTACTTATCCCATCAGCAGCAGCTTTGAAGGACAGACAGGGCCATGCAGACACTACAAATAGGCCAGTGTGCGGTGGCAGTTACCCATTTTTCCCAGTGTGAAATAATGGTTCCATTTCTGTAGCAGCAATGAAACATTTCTTGGTGATAAACCAGGAGAGATTAAAAATGGTTTTGGCCTTGCCTTGTGAGTGATGATGTCAAAGGATGTGGTAGGGTAATTATTGTGAAGACTTAATTCCTTTGTCATCAGGTATTTAGAGATATACAAAGCATTCTACTGATTAAACAGCATTCAAGGTGACTAAACATTAGCTGTGATTGACAGTTTACAGCTCTGACAGACTAAAAAGATTAAATAACATTAGGCAGTGGCAGGTGACTTCTTTCCCCTCGGGGCATTTTGCCCTGTGAGAAAACGATTGGGATTTCTAATAATATTGCTAACAAGTAAGTTCTGAACTATTTGCTTGCAGCAGTCATACTCTGAGAAGGAATGCAAATCCTATTATGCATCGTTTTCATCTTGGGGAGGTTGCAGTGGCTATAAAAGTCAGATATAAGGTAAAGGAGAGTATAACTTCCCTTGATATTTAAAATATCCTGAAACATGTCCAACTTTTAGGGATGGATAATATTTCAAAGCTCTTGGCCAACATCAATTTGTTTTATATCTGATACAGTCTCTCTCAGAAATAGAGCCAAGATTATCCCAAATTCAGTAATTTGGAATTTCAGGTAAACAACATTGTTCTCTGTAAAATTTCCCTTGCAGCTGAACCTACTGTTATCATACATGTTTCCTAATTACATACCTATGCATGCCTTACCTCAGCCTCTATCCTTTTTTCTTCCTAGAAGGTTCAGAGGAGATTTTTTTAACTATCTTATGTTTAAGCTGGATAAAACTACTTCCTATGAAATCATAATCATGAAAGCTTACATGCTTGTGGTTTTTTGAACTTCATGAATTTGTTTTCTCTTTTATCTCATGGGAATAATAGTACCTATGCACAGGGACATCATGAGAGCTAGGAGAAAGAATACATATAAGTGCTTAGCACAATGCCAGCCCATATCATTTGCCAAATAATGGTAAACCATTTTAATTAATTAATTTACTATATTTCATCCTTACAACTGCCTCAAAAAGTCAACAAAGTAAGCAGTATTATTTTTGCTTAATGGGTTCCTTTGAATCTAACGCACGAAGGTGGAATGGCTTTCCTTAAAGTCAAGACTTTAGGTGATACGAGTCAAAACTAGAATCTAAACCTGCTGGTTAAACCTTAGGTATGTTCCCTAGAGTTGCCTAGACCATGTCATTGCCCTGGAGTGAAGGGGGCCCCCAACAGCTCCGTGTTGCACCCTTCCAGGTGTCATCCCTATCACGGCTGCTCCCCGGCTCTGCTCCTGCAAGCTCCTCGAGGCTCCATCCCATTGCTCTTCTGAACACTATGCTTTGCGCTCATTGAAACCATAAGCTTTGCTCCCTGACAGACCTAGGTTTGAATCCTGGTTCTGGCTCTTAAACAGCTGTGTATAAATTGAACATCGGTTTGTTGTGAGAGTTAAAGTACGATATTGCTTACCTGGCAAGTGGTAAGCACTCCATACACTTTCACTGTTACTATTATGATTCCTAATAATTCCTAATAAACTCCAGAGCCGCACTGCTGTACCTGCTGCCATAGCCACGTCTCCACACCAGCTGTCTCCTTGGGCTCTGGCCAACCCAGCTCCCAGCCTCCACACTCCACTGACACTACTGCTCTCCCTGTCAACAAACACCCCCTTCTGATGAGGCCAGGATCACTGTCCTGCCTGGGGTGCCGTGGACTCATCCCTCCCCACCGGATGCTTTTCAGTCTCTGCATCGGCGCCCCTACCTTGGTGGTTTTCCTCCTACATGGCTCCCTCCTCTTCTAATGGCACTGCTTCTCATCCTGCCCTTCTGAGCTCTGCCTGTCTCTGCGAAGTCTCTGACTTACTCTTCTCCTCTTCAGCTGTGCCCTACAGGGGTCATGGTTTCATTTACCCCTCTGGCTTTACCACCTTGCATTCACCATCTCTGCCTCTAGAGTGATTTCTCTCCACACCATATATATATATATATATATATATATATATATACACACACACACACACACACACACACACACACATATATATAATATATATAATATAATATAGATATAAATATTTCAATGTTTCTAAAGGTTTGTTGAGAACAGTTGAAGGAATGTGATTAACACTGCTGACAGGAAGCAAAAGGGAAAATGCCTGAGCATGGTTGGCATCTCTTTAATAAACCTTCAGTGGAGCAACCAGGGAACCCCATAGGTCTCTTCCGTTCCGTGGGGGTGTCTTGTAGCAGTTCTCCCACACCTCCTTTCTGTGCAACATCTTATTAGCATTGCAAAAGGTGAGGAACTTATGTAAAAACAAGGCATACTTTTGATGCTGTTACCACATCTGGAGTTTCACTAAAGTGGTAGTAAATTTAAACTCATATAAATGCTCTGGCCCTATTGGGCATCTTGTTTGAATAACCCCTTCCTCTAATGCTATCTCAACACACAAGAGAGAGTACTTTCAACTCACTGTAGGCAATCATACAGTGCTGAAAATCCCTCTGGAGTCTCAGAAAATCCTCCCATTCTTGTAGTCTTCACACCTGGTTCGCCTGGTGTGTCTCACTGTATGACTGTCACTGCCCTATGGTGTGTCACTGAGTCTCACTGAACGACTGTCACTGCTCTATGGTGTGGCACTGAGTCTCACTGTATGACTGTCACTGCCCTATGTTGTGTCACTGAGTCTCACTGAACGACTGTCACTGCTCTATGGTGTGGCACTGAGTCTCACTGTACAACTGTCACTGCCCTATGTTGTGTCACTCTCACTGAATGACTGTCACTGCCCTATGTTGTGTCACTGAGTCTCATTGAACGACTGTCACTGCTCTATGGTGTGGCACTGATTAGGGTGGTGTCATTGGCCCAAGGCGTTCTGGATCCCTGGTTACCAGGACAGATACAGCAAGACTGTGGCCATTGATAAAAAGTTCTAACAAGGAAGAAATTGGGGGTAAAGGGTGGGAACTCTAGAACCTCTTTCTCCTCTGGTTTGGTGCTTGGAGAGACCCTAAGAATGGTACAGACATGCATGTCAGTGCCCTTTTACACAGAAAATAGGAAATGAATTCCAAACAATACTGGAAACAGCTGACCCTTTTAGCACAAGGCTTAAATATGCTAGTGCCGAGCCAAGGCAGCATGTGCAGAGTAAATATTTTAATCCCTAATTAATCACTTTGGTTAGATTGGTAAAACACAAGTCTAATGAAAATAATTTGAAATTTCCTTCATGAATAATTGCCTTGTTTGGGGAATTGTGGGAAAAGTCAACTGACTGACCTTCCATTCTTACTCAGCTGTACAGCTCTGAGACTTAATTTGTGTCCTTCAACCTCTTCCAGTCACCGTTGTGAGATTAGAAATACCTTTCGTGCAGTTTAGCAGCAACTATGTAATATGACAGTTAAGTCAGCAGAGAGGTGAAGAGCTGAGCAACTCCTTGCTCTCTCGCCATGGAGCCTTACCGTACGTACCCTGTAGAGGGATGGGTGTCGTCACAACCCTGCGTTCTTTTATTAGGCTGTGAGCATGATGGATTGCTCCAGGTTATTGAACTGTTCCTGCTCCTTTTTAATTAAAAACTTGAATAATAAGGTGCCCAGGGTTTGGGCATTTACAAAGGGGAGAAAAAGAATTTTCCAGCTCTGAATGCTGATGAATGCTATTCTGATTAGCTCTGTGCCACCAGATTTAATTACTTCTGTGAGTAAATCAAATCTTTCTTACAGGGCAGTGTTCCCGGGTGTGCAGAGACCAAAGGTTAAGCCACCTTACTAGTTACCTGTTCAGACATGTTGGAACCTGTTAGTTGTGGGTTGTGAGCATGCTCTATTCCATCCCTCTTCCATCCTGCTTGCCTGTTCTCCTTAACTTCCTCCCTGCTGCCCCCAACCCCTTTCAGCAATGAATGTATTGCCTGTCTGGTTGGGATGTCACTGAGTGATGACTGGCAACATGCCATATGGCTGGTACACTCTGGCTCATGCTGCAGTCATTGCTAAAAATTGCCTGGTCCACCAGTCGGGTTGGCCAGTTCTGTGGACAGTCAAGGTCCACCTGGTGGACCATCTGCCATCTCCCCCTAGAGGTTCCTCCTCTCTTTTGTTTTCCAGTCTGGTCGTCCTCCTCAGTCTTGCTCTTTTATTTGGAAATTTCAAATATTTGGGGGAATTTTTCTTTTGCCTCTCAGCAATTGGTTCTTGGGTTGCTGGAGTGCATTTGGATAATAGCACCTTAACGATTTGCACCCCTGCAGTTGCCTTGCACAATGGCCAATAACTGGCTTAAGAAGTCTGGTTATAGGCCCGAAAAACACCATTCAAATGGAGAAATATAGAGGCAGACAACTTGTAATCAGGTGATAATTGAACCAAATTTTGGAGCAGATTTGGTGTCTTTATTCACAAATGGAATAAACCACATTCTATGCCAAAAGGGGTGTGGGAGCCTTGCCATTTTACAGGATCAGAGGAACAGAGAATTGATAGTCAAACCATTAGTTTTCAATATCAGTCGACCACTGTGAGTGTGTAGAGGGATCACTGTACATCCCACAGCATGATATATGGGTGAGCATAACTAGTAGAATATATTGTTGTCCTAATGATCATCTTTAAAAATAGCTCTAAAGGATTCTTCCCCAGAGCTCCTGTTGCCAGACCTCTGGATCAAAGAACCACCAGCAACAAGACTAATTCAGGGAGAAACAGCAGAAAGAGGACACTGGGCTGAAGAAGGCAAACTTTGGCTGCTTTCTCACTGTGCCCAGGCTGGGTCCTGCTGATGGCACCCACTGAAGGCTTGCGCTCCTCCGCCAGGGAATGTGTGCTAGGCAAGCCGCAAGCGTGACTGCTCCCTTTTGCAGAGCTCCCCTGACACACCGGGCTGCCCTTCCCTCTAGCCCCATGGCTCTGTGCAGGAGCTCTCTGTAAAGCAGACCTGGAACTGGCTTTGGGACTCCTGTCTGCACTCTGGCTTCTCTCAACTTTTCTTTGAATAAGTCAGATCAGAACACTCATGGACTACATAGTATAAGAAACAAACCCCCTCTGTGGGTGTCTGTCCCTGTCTTTGTAGTGTCTTTGAGAGGGATTTGAACTACAGTAGTGCCCCCCTCACATCTTGACCCTACATTGGAGCACATTCCATCCCTTTCATGAGGGTCTTTGCTTGTAGGTGTTTCATTTATTCAGTAACGTTAACAGAGCTCCTAATAGACACTAAGTACTGGGCTGGGCACTGCCTTAATTCAAGGTAGTTCTACACTATTTAAGTCTTCCTCAACACCGACATTTAATTCCCCCTTCTCGCCTTTTCAGTGGTTTTAAGATCTACCACTGAGTTACCATTCATTTGGGCTCCCGCACCTTTCTGCCTTCTCCCTAGCCTTCTTACATTGCTCTTACAGCCTCTAATGGCAGAGCCTGGACCACAGTGAAATGGAGGTTACATCAGATAGATAGAGAGACAGCTCTGTCTTTTCATGTGAGCTGTCATGTGGTCAGAAACATTAAATTGGAAGAAATGTAAAAGGTTCTGTAGTCTTTCTTTTATAGAAATTCACAGGTTTAAGTGACTTGCTTAAGGTCACAGCTGTTTTCGAATGAAGGCTAAAAAACTGGCTCTGACTCCCAGCTATGGCTTTTGCCAACACACAATGATCTTCAACCCATCTAATTCAGGGTCCATGTTCTGATTACTTCTGCTATCCCAACAGTCAGAAATGGGTGAAATATCAAGATTCAAATACTTTAATAATATTAACAATAAACTGTCTGAAGGCTGCTGATTTCAGCATGCCCAAAATACAGCCACAAAAAGCTGGGACTTCTCACTGCTGTTTCCTTGGGGCACCTATTCCAGGCAATGGCCCAGAACCTCGACACCAGAGAGGTTTCAGACTTCCCTGCCTCTTCTACCTGTGTTAATTACTTCGGCGGTGTTTCTCCATCAGCTGACTTTGTACATTGAGGCTGACTACCTGGCCCAGTGACAGAGCTGCTCCTGGCCTCGGTACACTGTAGGTCTGTGTGGAGGCCACACGGTGAGTCTCTCCTGTGGTCCCCTCAGACTCTCATAATGACTGTGCCCGTAAGAACATGGACCTTTCTCCTTTAATAAAGATGCCTAGTTTCCAGAAATCAGTCCATCAAACTTAAACCAGGTGAGACTCGCTTTTCTGAGCGGTGATCTCATTCACAGAGGGTTCCTTTTCTTTTCTTTATTTAAATCTTAAGGACAATTTCTTACTGATTTGCTACTTACTTTTCATCATAGGGGTTCATAGTTTTTTTTAATACAGCATAAGTCCTAAAAAGAATCACATATTGAAAACCTCAAATAGTTTGGTCTGTGAAATCATTTTGCCATTTAACAAAATGAGGCACACAGCCCAGGTACTCGAGGCACACACCCCCCTTTCCTTTGTCTTTGTGAGTCATTGTTGGAAGCCAGGGTTGAGGGGCATGAGATCACGAGGGGACAGGGGGTCGGGGGTATGCTGTCAACGTCTGACAGATTTCGAGTGTGGATTAGGGACTGAAAGGAAGCTCAGAGTCAAGTGGTTTGGGGGGATTGGCGACTACTCCCCAGAGTTTGGCTCTCTAGCTATGCCAGGCTGTGGAAAAGGGTAGGATTCAGCTGCTTTATCCATGGAGCTGCAGTTGGTGGGACTGGCTTCATGGGCTTTCATGTCTTGGGCCCATTAGCTCCCTCTGGTTCATGACAGTGTCCTTGAGAATATAATTGCATTTGGGAAGGCCTAGCAGAGAAGGGAAAGCAGCACCCCCTACTTGTCCTCCCTTAAATGCAAATTGGACTTATAGGGAGGTAGGTTTGCACTCATTATGAATAAGAGCTGTTTAACGATTAGCAAAGATCAGTCAGCTGAGGCATACAATGAGCTCTCTGGCATTGAAAGTAAGAGTCTAAAGACCATCTTTCATGGATTCCTCAAGGGGGTTCCTGTTATGGGTGGGAAATTGGATTAGATGACTGAGAATTCATATAACCAAAAGGATTGTGATTCCCTGAATAGTGTTTCTTTAACATCAGTCTGTCGTAGGTTTATCAATATTATTTAATTCCATTTCCAGATTGGCTCATTAGTGTACTCGAAGGCCAATGGCAAGGCCAAAAAGGGCAACTGCTTCTAGGATTGGGTTTCAAAGGCCTCAGGAAGGCCCCACTGATCAGGAACATCCACAGTTACTGCCTCACTGTTGCTGAAGACTATGGGCCCTAATCACACGCAGGTGATCTGGGGGAGGCAATGCACAAAGTGTTCCCGGTGTCCTGGACCAGTACACTAGGATGATGGTGGTAGAGTTGTGTGATCATGAAAACGTGCTTTGCAGTGAGACTTTGCAGGTTGGAAACCCTGTGAAGTTCAGCAAACCCTAGCCTAGTCTGAAAAACAGGAATGGGAGAGTAACATCTCTCTTACAGGGTTTCAGTAAGAATTAAATGACAAGACATGACAAATGCTTAGACCAGTGCCTGGCAGAAAGGAAGAGACAAGGATGTGCTAGCTATTAGTCCTGGTTTAAAGAGCTGGATCACTCTTTTTAAGAGTAAGTTTGGCTTTGCATAGGTGAAGGGCAAGGAAGGATTTTTGCTTTAGGGAAGGCTACCTACTTTCATTTGCAGGGCTCGAGATGGGAACCAGGGGTGAAGAAGACCAGAGGGCAGAAGCAGAGAGCACAGGGGACAAAAACAGCTTCTTCTTGGCTGTGCTGCCCAACCAAGTCCAGCCATGCTTGACTTTTCCAGTTTTAGTTTTGATGAGTAAACCCCAGATAAAAAGTTTTTAGAACTCAAAATGCACTGGAGACCCACCAGATTTTTAGTCATTAAACTTTTCCTCTCCATAATAAAACAAGTCAGGAGAGAATCAAAGCCCCCAAAGAGAATGCATTTACCATAAGGGACTAATCCACCTCCTAGAGAACTGTCCAAGGATTTTAATTAAGTTCTTCTAAAGACTAGTGAACCTAGAGAACTCCAGGCAAAGGGGGAGAAGTAGCCTGCCAGGCGCCCTGCCTTCCACCAGCTTCTCTGAGAGAAGTTTGAGTGAGCGATCCCAATCTTTGTCTTCCTCATGACGGGGCCCCACTTTATCACAGCATAAGAAAGCACATGCCGTGGTGTGGAGGAAGCTCCCTTCAGTGGCTGTTGTGACGACATGGGACAGCGGCTTTGTGTTGATCGTCCCCCCACCCTGCCCTGTGCTCTGCTCCTGTGAGGTTTAAAAATTAATTTAGAGTACATGAGATCAGCAAAACAAGGGCATTAGATGGTGTCCCCCAGAAACGGACCTCTTGTGCTCTGAAAATGTTCTTAGAAACACATGTGAGTTTCTTTGCTCTCAAATTAAGGAGGATTAAGGCCGCCAGACAGTCATTGCTCAGTTCCTTCAGATCATGTGGCCAGCGCGGAAAGCCTTAAGGTGCTGGCAGGAGCCTAAGTCAGTTGCCTGATCTCCAAATTAATTTTTGAATTAAATGATTGTCCCCCTCCCTTTTTTTTCTTCTAATTGAGACTTCCATTCAAAAATGCTTAGCAAACAGTTGGGAAAAACCCAGAACAAAAGGCTGTTGTGCAATATTGAAATGGAGGTCAGTTGAAACAGTTTTAAGTGAGTACTAGAGGTACAATTAAATCTTTTTTAAATCATATTTTTATTAACTATAAAAATATTTAAAAGTAAATCATAAGCACTATAGTTAGAACCTAAATAACAATTGGAAAGCTTAGATCATTTCATAGCTCACTTGTGTGAGCCTCTCCTCAGACGCAGAACAAAGACTAGCAGGACAGCTTCATGTTTAATTTTAAAACAGCAACAATGATGTTACCTTATATATCCTAATGTTTTAATTCTCTGAACACTTGTGAAATGTTTCTACAAGGTAAAATAAAAAGAGAGATGATTTAAAAATCCCAGAATGAGAAAGATCCACATACTTAGTAACAGTGAGGGCAGACAAGTGTTTAAATAAGGAAGTGATATTATGAAGTAAAGGTTTATTCGAAAAATAAGACAAAATGCTATCTTTAAGAGTAGGTTAAAGTTTCAATTATGCCAAAGGCTTAGATTCAAAATATTCAGTAGGGAACTTCATGCTGGAAAAAAATGGGGCATTGTATAGTTATGCATATTTCAAAATCTTCAAGTCATCTTGTTCAATAAAAACAGCCTTAAAGACAAAAATGATTGGCTGACAGTGAAATAAAAAACGTGTCCACATTTATTTAGATCAGCACCGGTTTTCATCATACCCATGGCAAGACTTTCTGTGAGTGAAGAGTTGGGGGCTTTACAGTTTTATCACCCTAAAGCTCTGTTTATGGATTGAGAAAAGGTATAGGAATAGGTGTGAGTAAATACTATTTCTGGCTTAGATGCTCATCGAGTCACAACAGAATTCCCAGAGACCTCAGCATATGGTTGTACATCCATGTAGGTTTAAGTCATAGTGACTTTATTAAAGGAAGGTTGTGGTGAGTGGAGGGGAGGGAATGTCCTTGCAACAGTGATTAAAAACCAGAGATGCTACCTAGCTGGTACTTTTTCTTTCAAGTTTCTTTAATCTTGGGTCTTAAAATGTTGACTAGAGACCCCTTTGTGATTAAGCTGTATGCAAACCCTAATACATCATTAATGGCTAGTTATTTTCTTTTTTGCCTTGCTATACTGAAGTTCTTTCTTGGCTGGTCCAGCTGCAGAGATAATTCTTTAACCGCTCTCCCTGTTTGCAGAACATGCCATTAAGGAGAGCGTTGGATGCATGAAGAGATGATAAGAGAGTTGCCAGCCGCTCTGAAAATGAGTTTGAGCTTCATTCATTCATTCAAAAAATATTTATTGCCTACCTATTATGTGTCTGGCAGTGTTCTAGGTGCTGTGGGTGCATTAGTGAACAAACTAGACAACGATCCCACCCTCTTGGAGTTTGCATTCTAATGGAAGTTGGGAGAAGAACAGACAATAAGCAAATAATTACATCAGGTGAAACGTGTTGTGGAAAAGCAAAGACTGAGCAGAGAAGGGGAGGAAGGAATGCTACTGGGAGAGAGGTGGTGATAACAGTTTTGAATAGGTAAGTCAAGAAAGGCTCACTGAGGAGTGAATCTTCAGCAAAGTAGGATGGGAGACACCCATGTAGACATCTGGGGCAAGAGTATTCCAGGCACAGGCAATGACAAGTGCAAAGACCTGCAGTGGGATGTGCCTAGCAGGTCCTAGAAGTCAGTAAGAAACAAGATCGTAATCCAGAAATCTTGCAATGGGCCAACCAAACAAGATGGAATTTAACAGGAGTGAACAAGGGTGGAGGGATGGTAGATGAGGTTAGAGACTTAAGAAGAGGGGCCCATTCGTATAAGGTATTACAGGCTACTGTGGGGACATTTTAAGGCCCCTCTGAGAGAAAGAGCAATGGAGATTGATCCACCACTACTGACTGTGTCTAAGATCTTGATAAAATAGAAAATGGATGGAGAATATAGTCAGTGATTCTGTAATATATTTCTATGTTGACAGATAGTAACTGCACTACTGGGGGTGAGGATTTAATATGGGTATCTGTTAAACCACTGTACTGTATATTTGAAACCAATATAAGATGTATATCAACAATACCTCAATAAAAAATTATTACTAAAACCCCCACACACATCAAAAAAAGGAAATGAAAAAGGAGTGAAAAGTCTAGAGATAGGAAATGCCTGGTGTTTAGAAAGTAGAAGTAGGTAGATTCTGTAAATTATGGGGGTTGGCTTTTAATGTAAAAAATAAGATAATAAATATTTTATGCTTTGTGGGCCATCTGGTCTTTGTCACCACTCAACTCTGTTTTTATTGCATGAAAGCAGCCACAGAAAATATGTAAATGAATCAATATGTGTTCAATAAAACATTATTTGTGATAACAGACAATGGGCATGATTTGGCCGATACGCTGTAGTCGGGTCACCCAAGCAGATAGCGCAATGGTTTTGAGGACTTAATTGAGAAAGCAGAAGATCACTAAGAATAACTTATGTCCAAGTAATCTTCATTTAATGGGACTACCAGTCTATTAGGATAAGTCAAATGGGGTCAAGATTATGGATATGCATTTTACCAGGACATTTGACAAATTCTTTTCTTATTTTCTTGTGAACAAGATGAAGAAATGGTCTTGGATTCAAGAATAATCCATTAGTAACTGGTTAAACAGCCCCACCTACAGAGGACTATGCCAGACCCAGGCCAGTGTAAACTCAGATGCACTTCTGCCTTTCTGCTCCTCTGCTCTATAGCACAGCAGCTGTGTTTCCCTAGTTGCTGTGTCAGCTGCTTCCAGCTGAGTTAGGCCAAGAGCAGGAAGGAAAGTCAGGTATTTCTCCCCCTCCCTCTGTGACATGGATGGCAGCTCTGATGGTGGCTGCATTTCCTCCATGGCTCCACTTTTCATTGCTGCATAAGGTCTACTAACTGGCCCCCGTGGATACGCCTGCCTTTTAGTAACAGGGGCTTCCTCCTATTGGTACTCTTATTCGCTTTATTGTTCCCTGGTTAGTTCTCAGATCTTCCATTGTCTGTAAAACAACTCCCCTGTACTAAATTCTCTCTTTCTTAAATACTCAAGGAAGTTTCTGTTTTCCTGGTTGGTCCCTGAAATGGGGCAAATTTATGAACCCCTTTCTAGAATAAGCTTTGGACTCCAGTATTGCCAGGTTCTCTTCTCTGCTCTCATTTTTATCAATAACTTGGATGATGATGTAGTGGGTATGCTAATCACATTTGCAAATGGCTTGGAGCTTGTAGGAAAAGCTACTTGCTGGATGGCAGAATCAGAATCTAAAAATATCTCAATAGGTCAAATCCAACAAAAAGGAAAGTAATAAGAAAAAAATGTGAAGTCCTGCACGTGGAACCAAAAATTGAGTATGGGATGGGGAAATTGTAACCTAGTAGCACATGAGTGCTTCAGGTATTTGTGCTGACATCAAAATGAGGCAAAAGTTTACAAAAAATTAAAAAGCCACAGGGAACACTGGTTGCATTAGTACTTTAGTACAGAGAAAAAAGGAGTTAACTGGACTATTCTATTCTCTATTTATCAGACTGCTTTTGGAGTGTTACATTTAGTTTGGGACATAGCATTTAAAGATACTATTGATAAAGTAGTTTGAAACACAGGAGAATGAAAGAATATTAAAAGGAAGTATAAGTTTTTGAAGGAAATGAGAAAGAAGCAGTCAGAGAGATGGGTAGTAATTAAACATTTCCATGTTTGAAAGGAGACTGGGCCAGCAGTAGTCATATAGAATGAACTCTTTCACAGGCCCCTCTTTTTTGCAAGGATGGAGGTTGCGTACTCTCCTTCTCTGGCA
Organism: Smutsia gigantea; assembly: GCA_032199065.1. Classification (NCBI taxonomy): domain Eukaryota; kingdom Metazoa; phylum Chordata; class Mammalia; order Pholidota; family Manidae; genus Smutsia; species Smutsia gigantea. Next base: position 688,748 of record JAVSCE010009311.1, read on the forward strand.
TACTCTGCTATCTCACATATTCTTATTAGGAAAATTTTCCCTATGTCTATCCCAAAATTATCCCGCTCTAGAAGTCCCAACACAGTCATTGTTGAAATGAGAGCTCAATTTTGCATTGAGTCAATGGCTCAGGAATCTGACTTATTTTAATTCTAGGTACTGATTCCTTTTGTGACCCTGGATAAGTCACTCTTTAATTGCCTCCATTTCTTCACCAGAAAAGAAACTGCCAAGGAAGCTCTCTTGTACATTTAGCAAATACTGGACTTCCAGAGCTTAGTAAACTCCCCCCCCTTTTCCTGTTGCTTACTGTTTATATGTTTTGCAGAAATCAGAGGGAACAACATCCTGGGGTTTCTCTGCTGATGTGATGAAAGAAGTGACCGAGACGACCCCAGGGCGAGGGACAGGAGGCTGCCTGGATGTTCTGTGCAGGAGGTGACCCTGCACACTAGCCTCACTAGAACGGCCATCATTGTCCCTGGCTTACCAAGGTCTAGCTCATGCTCTCTTCCTCTTTTCTTGGGTAGATAGGCTTTCTTGTAAACTTGAATTGTGCTCCAACAGAAACTTCATGTAATTCCGAACGCCAAGCTGTTTTTATTTTTCACTCTGATTCTTAGCTATGGGATGCCTTTGGTCTGGCTTGCTTACCTGGTGACTACTTCCTTCTTTTGCTTCTCTGGGAAGAAATGAAGAAATTGACACCTTTTCTGCACAGACAGACTCAAAGTTCAGAACAAATAACTGAGAGTCAGGAATCAGCATTTCCTGATGTCACCTAATAATGCTAAACTCATTAGCACTTACACAAGATATCTTGGTGTGTTTAGCATGGGCAGGTTGAAAGAAAAAAAAGTCTAACAATGCTTAACCTGATATTTTGCTCTATTCTGATGGATTTGGGAAAAACCATGGGTGTTGCACTTCTAACACACTGTTGCCTTTTAATGTCTTATAGGTAATATGAGTTATTAAATTTTCCTTGTGATACAGTTGTCATGCTTGACAAATCCTAAAATAGTCAGTGTAGTTCTATGATAAGAATGCTAGCTTTCTATGGCATTGCCATTGTTAGCTTTAAAAGTTTTGAAATCAGAAGAGATGTTAGTGATTATGCAATTTCTGTTAGAGATAAGGAAATTTATCTGTAAGATGCCCAGAGAGGTGAGATGAGTCTGCTAAGGTTGCCAGAAGGAGTGAGACTTGGAGCTAGAATCTGGAGAGCCTCTTTCTAACAGGCAGTGTTCTTTCAACTACAGCATCCCTCGGAGGCTCTGCTGTCTCCCTGTCCTTAATCTCATGTGTATAAAAATGCAGATCATGAAAATAGCATTATAACATCATAGAATGAACCTTCTGTCAGCTCAGACTGGGGACTTGTCTATAATCCTGTTCTAGAGAATAGCACATGAATGTGGACTTGTAGATATTATCTACTTCATTTGCTCTGAGGTGCCCTTGATGATAAGTTGCCCTATTATGACATTTTTTAAATGTTTACTGAAAGAACTCTTCTAGACTTACTTAAAATGACCCTGATTATTAGAATATCTTACTCTTGTGTATAAATAAAAAGAGGATATAAGCACAACTAATGGTAGTTCTAAAACTTCTTTGTATGCTTAATTTTTCTGAATCATTTTTGAACTTGCAGTTGTTACTGGACTGTTTTCCTACCCAGTGTTCTTTGTTCTATCAAGAATATCAGTGGTACAGTATTTCTGAAGAGTGTTCTATTAAGTTTTGGGAATTTTTCCCCAAGTGATGAATATTCATTCTGAAAGTTTTGATGCACATGTCCACATAAAGACAATTATGTCTCAACCGCCACTCGGTGACAGCAAGTTTAAGATGCATTCCAATTTCAGAGATTTTAAGATGCTGAAAATTTTAAAGGAAGGAAGAAAGGAAAGAAGGAGAAAGAAGGAAAGGAAGATGGGGTGGATATCAGAATGGATGAAATACAGCATGTTGTTTGGTTTTCCTAGCACTCCTTCTCCATTTGGCATTAAGTGTTTGAGAACTGCTGGTAGCCATTCACTCCAGGATCTTTGAGGAAGGACATTTGCAAAACAAGAGAATTAATGAGGCCCATCCATAGTGGGAAGTAAATCTGAGAGACAGAAGTTTGGATGCGGTGTGCCCCTGGATTCAGCCATACCTGAAGCTACTCTTGAGCTTTTCATTTAAGTGAACCAGTCAAATATCCTTGAAGGGCTATACTGGCTCTCTTTCACCAGTACCACAAAGAGTTTTGACAAAAACATGGGGCAACCCAATGCATATTTAAGGAATATTCTATAGTCTTAAACATTTACAGGACAGTAAAAAGAAAAAAAATTAAGACTGGCTGCTACATCAGATAGTTGTCTTCATGAGCATAGATAAAAAAGAATATTAGGAAAACAGAAAAAGAAAGGACCAAGAAAATTACAAAGTTTATTAAATAAAGCTAAATTTTTGAATTTTAGTCTAAAAAGTACACTCAGAAACCAAAGCTGTGTTTGCCAGTGGAACTACCCCAGAGCTCCTTCCTTCTGCAGATACTGCCAACACTGTGGCGAGCTGGGGTACCCCGTGCAGCGGAGCAAGGCCAGAGGCTCACAATCTTCCTAGGGATGCTCCCACAGGCCCTGCCATTTGCTGGGGATGACCTGCCACTGAAAACTATTTCCCAGCCCAGCCCAGCCCACACATAGGAAGTACCTAATAAATGGTAGCTTGCTTGCTTTCTCCCATTCCAATCCCTGCCCTTGATTTCAGATTTCAGAAAGATTAGAATACAGTTCTTCTTTTCCCTTCCACAGAAACTTGTTATACATTCTGGCCATAGTTGCTTGGGAAGGCATATCTTTAGGAAAAGCTTGGGAGTTTGGTGTGTGTGTGTGTGTGTGTACTCACCCAATAGCTTAGGGTAACTACATCATTTACCCTCTAAACTAGAATATTTCTAAGATTGAAAGGGGACACTACTCAAAAACAACAAGTATATCTAATAATAGCACTAACTTGGTTAATACTGTTATTCAACTTTATTTCCTCATTAGCCAAACTTTTGTCATCCGTGAGCTTTGTGAGAACAAGACCCAGATCTTCTTGTTGCCAACGCAGCAGAGCTGTACAGGTGCTCCGTGAATGTTGAGTATTGCAGAAAACATCATGAGCAAGGAGACAAGAGTAACAAGCATGCTTGTAAATAAGGTGCCTATAGTTTTATCGTGTAGTGTGGCCACCAGTGCTTCAAGAGCAGAACACTCAGAAGACCAGGCAGAGATAAGCAGTCAAAGAGGTAACCTAGAGCAGCAGTCACAGGTGTAAGTCCAGCTGACACATTTACATGCATGCTTGGTTGTCACTGCCCTGCCTGGTCCCTGGGCATACGTGTGGACAGTTCATATGACTTACATGCACTTTCGTCCAGGAGAGGAGGTGAAATAAGGCAGGAAGTTGCTCTGAGACTTGTGCAGGCACCAACCCCCAGATGCTTCTGTGCTGTGTGTGTCGGGGTCTCCTTTCTGGGAGGAGGAGTGCCTGGCCCCTCAGTGTTACAAGCTGGGACAGGGACGAGCCTCAGGGCTCAGGCACTGTGGCTTAAGGCAGAGCTGCCTCCCCATCCCCCCCTTCCCCATGTGGTGTCTTGATGGAAAGAAACCAGAACCTCAAATCAGGAACCCTGGACTTCAAAGCCACACATAGCAGGCGGCAGTGGGGAAGAGGGACAGGGAAATGCCTCTGGCCCATGCCTGCCACTGCCTCTGGCGGGAGGGACTCGGGTCCTGGGTGTCCCCTCCCTGTCCTCCTCTCCCTTCCCCTTCCCTTTTCCTTCCAAGTTCTCGCCTCAGTCCGTGGGTCTCTAGCAAGTTAACTTATTTTTATATTCTCTCCTTTCCTTCTCCTCTTCTCTTTGCTCTCCTCCCCCAAGGAGGTGAAGAGGTGAAGCAGAAGGGAGAAGGAGCAGGTGTGGTGGCAGTGTTGTGGAGGTCACACCCTGAGCCAACCCCTCCTTGCCAATAGCTGGGGTGGCGGCACCAGGAACAGTCAGCAGGCCTCCCACTGAGAGCCACTGGGGCCCCATTCTTGGCGGGGTTTCCCGAGCTGGGGTGTGGTGAAGAGGGAGGGAGGGAGCATGAGCGGCACCTGGCTGGCTGGAGACTGGGCTTCAGAAGGCCAGCAGGAGGCCATGTGAGCCTACTGGGAGGCCGGCATTGAAGGGGGGGCCAAGCCAGTGTAAGTAGGGGCCACCAAGGGCTGGAGAGACGGACGGGTGGACAGGGGTGTCTTGGGGCCAGGATTGTGGAGCCGGTGGAAATGGGATTGAGACACTAGTAAGAGGTTGACAGAGTTGAGGGGAGAAGGTTTGGGTCCTGGACCCTGACTGCTTTGTGACTTTTCTCTAGGTGCCAGTAAGATGGCTTGGCTGGTTCCTAGGCCATTGCTGAACAATGTTGGGATGATATGGGCTAGGGAAGAAGAAGAAAGCACAATTTAGAGGTAGGTGAGGTGCTTTCTTGAAACCCTTAAGACCCTTGAGGGTTCCCCTTGGGGCCCCTTTATAACATTGGAGACCCCTTTATCATGTCTCCATGTATTCATCACTGTAGGCAGCCCTGTCTGCTAAGAATGCCTCTGGGCCCCACCATGGCCTGCCCTGCTGAAAGCCCCACCTCTCACCCCTCATCCTTTCGGTCAGTTTCATCTGCTGGATGGCAAAGGTATATTCAATTCATTTACTGTTTAGTGTTTTTAACTTATTCACAGATAGCTCTCAAAGTGATATTACCTGAAACCCAAGGACACTTGGTACTGAAAACAATGTGAGTATTGGGGTCCAGTCGACCTGGGTTCAAATCCCCATGCTCACTGTGTGACATGGCCCAGCTGCTCAGATTCCACGTCTGTGCAGCAGGGAAACTAATGTCTCTATTTACTCGGGATTGTATATAAATTGCTTAGCTTAGTGCCCAAAACTGAATAGATGCTAAGTAATTATGCCTCCCTTTTCTCCTTTCAGATTCCTCAAAATCATAGACAGTGTTACCCTTTAATGATTAGTAAATAGTTGTTTTCATATGATTAGTATCCGCTTACAGGAATGAGGTCACATAATCTTAAATATCAGATTAATTTTTAAATTAACTGATTGGCAATTCTGCTTCGAATTACATTATCTTGATTATTTGGAGTAAAACAATAGTTGATATTTAGACTTTCACTTGCAGGATAAAAATAGATGAATTTTAATAGTGAAAACAGTAATTAACTATGTCCCATCATTACAAAAGGGCCATCTGGCTGCTCTGTAGCAAAAGCAACCAAGAAAACGAGGACAGCAGTGGATTTCTATGACATTATTCTCATGAAAATGAAATAGATCATGAATAGTTGTGGTTCAAAGTTTAAGATTTTTAGAAAATTAAAGAAGGGAATAAAAAGAAAATTAGATGAAGGTGGCCAAAAGGTACAAGCTTCTGGTTATAAGATACATAATTCAGAGGGAGGTAATGTGCAACATGATGTTATAGTTAACATTGCTGTGTGGTATATGAAAGTTGTTAAAAGATTTTAAGGGTTCTCATCACAAAGAAAGAAAACACATTTTTTCTCTTTCCTTTTTTGTACCTATGTGATATGATGGATATTAACTAAATTTACCACAGTAATCATTTCACAATATACATAAGTCAAATCATTATGTTGCAGACCTTAAACTGACACAGTGCTCTCTGTCAATTCTATCTCAATAAATCTGCACCAATAGAGATTTGAGATATTTATTCATAAGTAGAAAATCAAAATTCCTCAGGCACATGGTAACAAACATAGGCCTATGGGATCTGAGCCTACAGGCCAAGGGCATCTTTCATATAGGGTTTGGCAGAAGTTGATTTTGTTGGTATTCTTTTCATAAAAAATTCACATCAGTAGGTCTATAAATTCACAGTAGTAATAAGAGCAGGGGTAAATAATCATTCCCCTAGAGAACTGTTCTGCCCTTTTTGGGGGTTCATATCTGGGAGTTGAGGGAACACATGGAAAGAAAGGATATGGAAATAGTTCCAGGACAGTTGTGAGAGAGAAGGCTCTTGCCTTTCTGAGCAGTCTTCCCCGGATAGGGAGCAGAGAAAAGCCGATTCAGGGACGAGGAAATGTTTAATGAACTTCTCAGAATGCCCCATCGCTGCCTGAATTAACCAAATGTGCACCAAGCTGATAATAGAGAAACTACTGGACTCGTCAGTGAGAGGCCTTAGTTCTTGCCCCACTCATGGAAAAGTTTCTTTTTCCCTTAACACAATTTCTTTCCCGAGAATGTTTTCAGTGGGAGATAATGCACAGAAGGTGTACAATACCACTGGTTGTCAAAGAAAAGAGGCTGGGGTCCCTTCTAGTGGGTGGTAGGTAAGAATTACTAATCCAATCTGCTTGAGTTAACTCAAAACAAGGATTAGTGTAAAGTTCCAGAATATGTTAATCTTTCTTTATAGAAGTAAACTTCAGCACTGCCACCAACCCCATGGTTTACAGTTCCTGGGAACAATGAACCAATTAAACTGGAGAGGGAAAAAGGATCTTGCCCAAGTTTATTAATTGTTACCTGATACTTTGAGTTGCTTTGATTCTTGGTTATTTGGCTTTGTGTCTCAGACACAGGAAATACAACGTCATTTATTATTCATTAGACTGTTCTTAAGTACAGTATACCTCCTAATTAAACACATACTACTAGATGCTGGAATTTTTCATCTCCTACCTTATTAAAGAGGCTGTTTAAAATGGTTCTTGCACATAGATGATACTGCTTTGCCAAATATGTCCATCAACATTAACATACTCTTTTCAAAAACATAGCTAAAGCTTACATGTTTAATGAATGGAACAAATCATAAGTTATTTGGATCCAGACCCACTTGGTAGAGATTTTCAAATAGATTCTTATTTTCTGAGTAAAAACATCATACGAAAGACTTGAAAAATACCTCCCCTTCTCCCTGCCGATCTGGCATGTTATTGGGGGGAAATTTTTGTACCTAAAACTAATGACCTTAAGTTAATTTTAAGAAGGTTTTCATATCTGAAAACATTTAAAAATTATTTGCTTTGTTTATTTATTAATTTGTGTTCCATAAGTAATGATTGGCTTATTTTATTGAAATATTGGATCAGGAATAGAAGTTGCAGAATATCAACTACTTCGATCATTAGTATCCAGATATTAGAAACTATTCAAATCTCTAAATAATAACAAACAACCTGTGCTAGACACTTACTAGATAAAAGATACTTTATATATATTTCCTGACGTAATTTAAATGAATTTTAAGGTTTAAAATTACTTTGGGATTGTGCTGAATAAAACAAATAGAGACACACTCATGTAACATCTCAAGTGATCTTGGAGTTGAGTATATGTTTTTACTTTTTATGGTTATTTGTAAAAAGGAACTTAATGATAAAACAAATTTTTTAATTAATGAAATTTGCAAGCAGATAAATATATTTTGGGATTTTGAATCTTTTGAAAGATATTTCCATTATTAATCTAAACTTTAGATGCCAGAATCATTTAAAATGAATTGCATTTTAAACTTACTTATATTAATCTGGTTCAGTAATGACTTGGTAACATTACCTAAAATATATTTTTCTATAACCAACTTTCTTGTTTTGTTCTGTTTTAATTTGCAGCATCAGAAAATTAAAATGGCATTGAAAAAAAATGAAAAAAGAAAGGAGAGATGAAAATTTAAAAAGTCACCAATATGAGTTTAAAAATCTCTATTCTTTTTTCTCAGGAGTGCCCATGTGTAAACTCCACCCCCAGGCCTGCAACCCCCACCTCCATCAACAGGACCAAAGTTTCCCACACATGGGCTCACATGAATGTATTTCAGGAACCTGGGCTTTCTGGAGCAGATAGCCAAGCAATATTCTCAAAGAACTGCATGTTGTTAATAATCCAGGTACAGAAAAATGTGTATGTTGGCAGGGAGGGGAAGGGGGAATGTCAGTTTTTGGATTTTATTTGCAGTATCAACATGAAAACTTTCTTATAAATTGAATCTCATTGAAATGAAAATGAAAAGGCAATACTACCTCTTTAATATGGTTCACTAACCCTGTTCACACTGAGTCACTGACGCTCAGTAGGAGTTTGCCAACATCATCTACTCAACCCTTGATGATTGTGAAGGATTTAATTATAATTAAAAATGTGTAAAAAAAAAAGATGAAATCTAATCCAAAAGTCAATTTTGCACAGAATTTAATAACAGATCAAAGCTCAAAATTCTACAACTAACAAGAGAAAAACATCAGCACTTAGGAAGCAAGACTTTTGGTCCCGGTGTCAGTCTCCATACCTGTGCAGATGTTTCTTTCAACTCCATGACAAAGGAGTTGGCCTCACACTGAGGCATGGTAAATACATTAGGAAATAAAGGCAGGCATTCTCAACAATACCAGCCATGTGAAACAAAGGCAAAAACATGGTTGTAAACAGACACAGTTTCTTCCTCCTTTGTCCTGAAGCAGCGATTTCTCCTCACTGGCCGGCTCCGGTTTTTGGACCCCTCCTCTCGGACCTGCTGTGAAATGTGCAGGGAACAGCCTTCAGGGGTCGCCCACAACAGTAAAACAGCTCGTAATGGTTTATCTCTGTATTGTCACACACACCAAGAGAAAACCACAAGAAAGAGTAAGCCAAGTTGCCTACATTATCTAGTGTGGCTTGGGTGCTTACAGTAGGGGCTCATGAGTGTGGGCCTGCTTTGTTTCATACATAATATGAATCCCTGGCTACATCACAGTAAAAAGTTAGAAATATTTTTTCAAATGTGGTATGTGAATTCTATTATATTTTCTTGATGCAATGATCTCTGCTTGTAGAAAGTTGACTTTTTGGTTGTTTTTAAAAAATGGGCAGTGATTAGATAAAAAGGTTTATCAAATGGTACCCACTTAAGTCAAAGAAAAAAGCCACAGCTAAAATTTTAAAGGAAGGATGTCCAAATTGCTGGTGCCTCCCATATATTGAACCCAATTTTCCCAGCAGGAGACCATTAGGATTTTGTTATTAACTAACAACTTGACTATTCCCCAGGCAGCCCCCCTCACTAGGTCCTACTGCAAATAAACAGCCCCCTCCCCAGTGTCTTGGCTATCCCCGGAGGAGGGGCCCTGGCCGGTGTGCCCGGGCAGCTGGCTCTCCCCTTGGGGTAACACTGGTAATAATGTAACTGTTATGGTGCTGGATTGAGGGGAGCAAGCAGATCATTTGCTTGGAAACAGGACCTTTTAATTTAAACAAAAGGCTTGAAAAAATAAAAGTGCTTCTTAAATGTAGTTTAATCAGTCAGGCAAGAGATGTCTAATGAAGCTGCCAGACGGATTTGTAGTCAGCCTGTCACTTCGGCCATCATGTTTACAGCTCTGAGAGTGAGATTAACACCATGTGAAGGCACAAAATTTCCTGTGTCTGGGATGGCTGTAAATTTTGACAATTTGACAAATTATTTTGTTGCAGTGATGGTGATTTGGAAAACCTGATGTGTAAGAATTTAGTTCCTTGAGATTTCCCTTCTTTCCACTGGACCCAAAGAGTGCTGTATCAACACAACAAAGCTAGCAACCTTTGTTTAAAAAATATATACACACACACACACACACACACACACACACACACACTATTTGTATAGTATGTATACATATAATGTGTGTGTGTGTATATATATATTCAAAACCAAAACATTGGTAAATGGACTTTCACATTTTTTTCATGTATTATTTCATCTAATACTTTCAAAGGAAAATTGCCATTTTGGCTCTTACTTCAGCTAAAATTTCTTTCCAAAGATTTTTTAATTGAGGAAAAACCACCCATAGGTCAATGTGACAATACCATGTCATAGTTATTACATAGTTCTTCTACAGTCTCAACTTCCATTACATTGTGCCTTTTGCCATCAGGGAAGATTGAAGTGTAAGTTTCAAAGAGTCCATATTCTGCTAGTATTTACTAAATACTAGGGAATTTCAGTCAGTCAGTATTCAGCATGTCAAATCTTAATTCTCTTTTGAGACAAATATCCACTGAGAGTTTGGTTGAAGACATGTAATTGAAAAGGGTCCCGAGAAATTTGAACAAATATAAAATTTTATTACTGTGTTACAGAAATATTTTTTTAAATGGAAAGTTAAAGGAAAGGGAATTCTCAATTTGGAAAAAATAACAGTGAGTTTCTTTTCTTAATTTGCCACATTTATTTGCTGAAAGTGGCATACAGTTGTGCCTAAACACTCATATTACGCACTTTGCTTCCTCTTAATAATCTAGGGGAGTCTCAGCTTAATCTCTTACTCATTTCATGCAGAAAGCACACATATATTGCTTTTGTTTTATGACGTGTTTCATTCCGTCTAGTAATATTGGTAGTCTAGTAAGTCAATATTTATCACATTTATAAATTTTGAATCACTAGGGGGAAAAAAATTACAAAGGGAAAAAGTGTGTGCATCATTCTTTCTTGACTATTTTTAAGTTTAAAAGTATTGTCCCTGCATTGAAACTTTAGCCTTCTTGAGCTAAAATAATGCAGCCTGCATGTGGCTTTCTTAATTATAATTTTTTCTAACTGCATGTTTTCGAAGTTTGCCGATCCCCACAAACCTCTCTATAATGGCCTTGTGATGATTATCATTTTCCTTTCCCTATTGCTTTCTATGGAAGCCCCAGGAAAGAGTTCCTAAAAATTAAATTTCATGCTTGCATGTGTTTCTGTGATCTACAGCGTGTATGATCTCTGAGTAGAAAACTTCCCTAAAAATAAATGGATTACCCTTTTTACTACACTGTCTGATGTCTCTTCAACAGATAGCACTGCTTCTCTGTGATCTCTAACCCACCACAATTGAAATGACAAGCGTTGAAATGGGAGCCTCACGGTGGCGCCCTCTGCCTTTGCCGGCCCCTTCTGCAGCGTGGAGCCATTCATGCTGCGCACCGTTGGTTCTCAAACTTGAATAATGCCTGGACCCCTTTTAAAAGGGTGGAATAACCTTCACACGCCTCACAATTAACCAGTGAAGGCCACTTTGGGAAGCAATGAGTTAAGAATTAGGGTCTTATTCTAGAACAATGTCCTTCAAATGGGAACCATAACCGCAAAGAAAAGTTCTGTCTTTGTAACTGCAGAAGGTTGAATGTTTAAATTTCTATTCGTTTACTGAAACAAAGCAATTAAAATGTTCTAAATATCCTGAAGTCTTGGAAACCTGAAAACACGTCCGTGGGTCCCCGCCCGCATTTGAAAAACCTGCTTTTCCTTTCGCAAGGACATGCATCCCTCCTTGGCAGAAGGCACGCATCTGACCTTTAATAAACTGCTCTGCAAATATCATCGTTGCTTAGTTTGTGAACGACTAATGTGTTTCCACTGACAAAACTGTCTTTCCCAGGTTGCTGCTCTCTAAAATAATGCTTATTTTCCTACTGGGTTTTCTATTGCTGGCTTTTTTTAAAGGCAACTAAATTTGTCTAAGGGATTGTACTTTGAGGCAATCCAAGGAATTTAATCAAGAACCAATGAGAAAGCCAAAGTTTCTAATGGAAAAAAAAAAAAGTGACGAAGTAGCAGACCTCAAAAATACTAACCAAGTAGATTTTCCAATATTTGATACTTTAACTAGAGACAAAATGTTCCCTAAAAATATTTTTAAGCAAATGTTCAAATAAGTATTTTTTCCTGGGATAACTGCTCCTATATGAAATAATATCAGCAAACATAGTGTTGGCTTTTTTCTCCTCATAGCAATCAACAAGTTGGACTTTGTTACACCAGAATAAATGATGCCTGTAAAGGATTCCATTTTCTCAAAGTGGGTGATTTAAAAGGGAATGATGAAGAGAGCAAGTTTAGAATTGGCATTCCCATAGCATAACTCATCTGTTCTTGTTTGTAACAGCGGAAGGAGACAAACCAATTAAAGTCCTATTAATAAATGAACTTTGAATTAAAGTCTTTAGCTAGGAAAAGTTGGGCCTTATCCCTCAAAGGTACTAGGGCCTCTCTCAGGTCTTTACGGTTCTTAGAATTCTAATAAGCTTACAGCCTACAGCCGCAGGTGAGGCTAGCAGTGCTGTCTGTTTCTGAGCCAACTCACACACCTCGAAAACAAATATATATAGTTACTCTTGTACCACTGTGGGAATGTACCATAAAACCACCAGAAAGAAAAATAATAAACATGTCATACAATAAGTACATGCTATGATGTGTAGCATCAGTTTTTCAATAGTTGAGCTTTATTACAATAACCACAACATGAACAGCTTTGGGTCAACATGTAGGCCAAAAGAATCCATCACTCAAACAGTCTTCTTTTCAAAACACAGCTATCTGTGTGGAGCTTGACTTAAATACTTGGCATTGGAAGACTTTGTTCATCCTAGTAGCTTCATAATTGAGCATAAAACTAGGAAGCCTGGGTTGAAATTCATTTTTGATAGGTCATAGAAGTTTTGTGAGTAAATTCTTTGTTATTAATCTGGGAAAAGGTATGATTTTAGTTAACCTGGTATGCATTCAGCCTGTATGTTGTAAAAGATCCCAGGTAATCTGTTATAAAAGCCTAAAAATTAGAAAACTGTGTATTTCTTAAGAGACTCAATATGCCCCTATGTAAGAAAAGGTGGTGGTTCTTGTATGTGAATAGTATTTGGTGGGCTTCAAATATTGCATAAAATTTTTTTTTAACATTTTTATATAAAATTACAATTATATCCTCAATTTACCATAGTTATCCTTAATCTTAAATATTCAGCAATTCTGCAGAAAAAAAATTAACCCTATAGCAATTTTAGTTTTAAAATATAATGCCATTTTGCTAGTGTTCTTTTATTAAATCAGAATGTGGTAGGTGGGGACAGGGATCTTGTTTCCTCTTCTCCTGTACCCTTAGCACCTAGATCTCAAACACCCAGTATCTGACATATAGTAGGTGCTCAATAAATATTTGTTTAATGAATAAGTGAATTTTATGCTAAGCCCATAAAAGGCATATATTTCAGACATATAATTATGTGAGATCATAATTATGGTTACGACAGTCAAAACATAGATGGATTTTTGACATTTGTGTTTTCCTAAATACAAACAGGGAGCACCTAGTCCTTTTTAATATTGTTGCATCAAACACAAGAATGAATTTTTCTCTGACCTGGAAAACTTTCTGCTTCTGAAAAGGATCTTATTGAAATGAATGTTCATCAGGGAAATGTCTGTTTTTGAACAAATCGTAAAGAATTAATTTGATTTGAATGATTATTGCTTTGGATCTTTCTCATAATGTATTTGTTTGTGTGTGAAATAGGGAGCATGGTTTTACCCACCATCTGTAGAGTTAAGGTGCAGCATGGTTTGATGTGTAAGAGCTCCAGCTTGGATGGGACACATTATCTTACATTAGCTGTACTATATGTGGAGGTTTGCTGGCAAAAAATAGGCTCTATACCAAACTTCTAGAGAAGAACCAAATTTCTTAATTCTTTTAGAAATTCATTCTGTTACAAAACCTTAACACTCAAATATTTCTAAATTTGCATTTTTCTGTGAATTAGAAAAGCGTACCTACTAGGGGCTAAAGAATTATTGGCAGTGATTAAAATATTTGACAGTTCAGGCAGAGAAGAGTCTTTCATTCAACAAGTACATCCACTATGCCTGCACACACACAAATTAACAAGAGAATAACTAAAAACAACACATGAATAATAGTAATTGTAAGATGGCAAGATTAAAAGCTTATATAGAAACCCATAAGTACAAAGTGGCTTCTGAGAACTTGGAAAGCCTTCTTTTTAAGGCTTTAGAAGTAGTGAGATTTGAGCAGAGCTTGTAAAATGCGGTATTTTGTGTTGATGTTCATTCAACAAACATTTATAAAGTGTCTCCATGGTCCGGGTCCTTGGGTTAGCTAAAGTCATCATGTCAAGATGAACCAGACAAAGTTGTATTTGCAAGTCTCACTGTTCATTTCAACCCTAGCACATACTATATTTTGTATCATATTAGAATTTTTACTTGGCTATTTCTAGATCTAGGGACTTTCTAGATATTGACTTTCTGGTTACTGCAAGAGCAGGGAAAATTAAAAGAGTAATGGAGGCTGTTATCTAAGGTGTGTCATCAGAGCTAATGTGGAAAAGACACCCAAAATCCTGCTCCTGTACCAAAAGGGGCATAACTAAGGTGTTGGGCTCACATGGACTTCTTAATAATCCAGCAGTCTGGTCTGTTCTGTCAAAAAGTATTCAAATCCACCATTTGCCATTTGGTTTACAAAAAAGATGCTTTATTGAGCTTTCCAATTAGTGGGCTGTTAGCAGGATGCAGGTTTAATGGTTCCCTCCAGGCTACTTTCAATCTCCAATACTTATGATATTGTATTAAAAGACTTTATACTTTTCTCATGGAGGAAGTATTTAAGTATTTTTAATTGCCATATTTCAAAAGTGAAGATTGGCTCTGAAATCAGCCTTCCTCGGCCTTTGGGAATCCCGTGTTCTAGCTGCCCACCATCTCTGAGCACTCTCTGGATATATTTCCCCGCTCCTCTACCCCAGACACTTCCCAGTTATGTGTCCTTGACTTTCCAGTCTTTTTTTGGTTGTATCTAAATGCTGCTGTCTCTCAAAATTCTTTGCCTCGTTCTGCCTTGTATTTCCAAACCTATGCTTCACTGTTCCACATCTCAAAACCAGGAAATCCAATTTGGAAGTTAACTACCTTCTTTCCCGAACATGTTTCCTTTCCTACTCACCCCATCTTTGTCAATGTTACCGTTCCCGGCCTCCCAGCAGAAGGCTGTCCTGGTTTTCTTCCTACTTTCCAACACCTCTTTCTCAGTCTTGTAGCTTCTTCTGCCACTCATCTCCTGAACATGAGTGTTTGCTGGGGTTCAGTCCTGGCTTCTCCTCTCGTTACCCTCAATGGTCTCCTTTGACGAACTCTCTCAAGTCTATATCTCCAGCCCAGGTCCCCAGCCATTGTGCCCAGAACTGTATTCATCATTTCTCCCCAGTGTGACCCCCTCCTTGCTCACCACAGGCTCCTCTTGTGTCCTGCAACCACATATACCTGGCCATGCACAATGGAGATCTGGGGATCACCCCGACTCTTTCCTTAACCTTACTTTCCACATTCAGTCAAGCCTGTTAGTTCAATCCCTTTAATGTCTCATGAGCATATACTCTTATGTACACACCTATTACCATGGCCTTCTTTCATACTGTCATCATTTCTTATCTAGATTTCCAAGATATCACCTTAGTTAATACTTGTAACAGGCCCTTTTCCAGAAGAAACAACTGATGTTTAGATTAAGTAACTTACTTGTAATAACAATTGTTGGTACCAGGATTTGAAACACTCATTTGTATTGCTTCTTTGCTACTCAAAGTGTGGTCCAGAGACCACCCCCACACACACACACACATACACACATCACATCACTTGGGAGCTTGCTAGAAATGCTGAGTCTCAGGCCCAGTGAATCAGAATGTGCATTTAATATGTGCAGCTGATCTGCGTGCGTATGAAGCCCTCCTTACTCCAACTGCTAAGGGAAAATGTGTAAGTGCAGATAATTAACCCCAGTGCTTGTCTCCATGTCTCTAATCTTTTATTCTCTCTCAAATGGACTTATCTGTGGTTGGAGGTGAGAATTTTTCCTTTAAGA
Organism: Smutsia gigantea; assembly: GCA_032199065.1. NCBI lineage: Eukaryota > Metazoa > Chordata > Mammalia > Pholidota > Manidae > Smutsia > Smutsia gigantea. The sequence goes on from JAVSCE010009311.1 coordinate 704,486, forward strand.
CAGAAGTACTTCTAATAGCAATGCATCTTTCTAACACAGCTTAATAAAGCTTAGGGACACGTGAGAAGAGAAGTGGGGAATTAGGGTCACAGCTGTGTGACCTGGAAAGTATCTGCTCACTCTAGGCTGCCATGTCCGTGCTGGGCCTCACCTTGCACTGTTCTCTACCCTTGCTAACTAACAGTGAAAGATGTAAGTGTAAGTAAAGGTATTTCTGAGAAGCTAACTAATGTGGAGGGAAGACCTAGCCCCTCCCAAAGGGTTATTGCCTGGTTGCTGAATCTTACTCATTTATAGTCATGAAAACAGAGGTGGAGAATACACGAGGCTGGAGCGCACAGTGCCTCCGCAATAGATGTAATCACAAGGCCCAAGAATTCCTAGCTCTTATTCCCTGGCTCTAGCAACGGGACCACACACGTGAAATCATCTTTTGTACTGATTATTGAGTCCTTCTTTACGCAATTCTTGCCCTGGGAATCCTTGTCTCCATTTCTGAGGCCATGCACGTGGAGGAAATCATGAATGCCACCTCCCCTGCTTGTGTAGGGGAGATTTACTCTCTGTATTCGCACTGACATCTATAGCCTGGGTTACTCTACTTTGAGGCCTCAGAACTATAACCAAAGAGTGCTATTGTCTTACTGCTTATATAAGAAAATCCTCATCTTGGCTGTACCATTAACACAGAAGTGCTAAATGGCAGTATTGACTGGGGGGAGAGAACCAGAAGGCTGGGGAAAGTGTGAATAGATTTCTTTTTTTAAAGGCTGCTTTAGTGAAATGTATGGCACTGAATCCAATCCCATTAAAACGGGTTGTAAAAAAATTAAGTTTCCATGCGCTAAACTGCTTTTACGTGGCAGTGGCATTTCTGTGCGCAGCGTATATGTTTGTGGTGTTTGGGTTTCACATCAAGCAGATGCATACGTAGACCTCAGATCTGCTGTCCTCACTTAGGAGTCTTCCGAGAGAAACACCCGCCAACTCAATCTCTCTCTAAGAGACACTGGAGCCTTCAGATGGGGAAAAGGGAAGAGCTTAATCAAGCACAGATTCCCAAATACCTGTGGCTCGCTGTGAAGCCCACGCTACAGAACCTGACAGCAGGAACAGCTGATGCTGACCCAGTTTTGTCAGAATAAAAGCAGTATTTATTTTTTTGGTGGTGGTGAATTTTTCTTATTAAGGGAGAGGAATTTAATGAACATTCGTTCTTAAGGGTGACTGAGGGTGGACCTGGCTCTCACTTGCCCTCTATCTTCCCTGCCTGGCCGGCACCCTTCCAAACCCTTATCTGTCCATAGAAGAGGCAGGCTACTTCAACCTCTGATCGAAATTGTGTTTAAACCTTCATCCTGATGTAAAGTCTTGAACATTAAGCCCCTAAAGACTTCAAAAGCCCCTGGATTTATGTCCTGTTCCTCAGCAAGAGGCCCAATCCCAATCCCCTTGTCTTTGACCAGCAAAAAAAGTAGAACCTCCTCACCCAAGGCAAGCAGTGATGTGCTAGGTGAAGAGTTATCCTCAAGAAGAGGATATTTATTTTATTTGTTTTCTTGATTTCTTGTTTCTAGTCACAGAATGAATGTGAACATTGCTTAAGAAAGACTTTCATTTCTGCCTTCCTGAAAGTACCTAAAGGCATTTTTAAAGTAAGGCATGTTAGTATTTTAGGATCCAAATTTAGTAAGTCCAAGACTTAGAATATCTCGCATTGTCTTTAGAACAGGTTGTGTTTGAAACAACAATGGCTATTTTAATAGCTGTCCCCTCTATTCCCAGTGAAATTCAGGGGTGATATGTACACAAGCATAAACACACCCAGATGGGAATATGCCTCAGAGAGAATATTGGAAGGGCAAAGTAAGTCTGAGAGGATTAGCAGCAGAATAAAACCCAGATTAAATAAAATAACCAAGGAAAAAAATTCGTAGGAAAACAAGAACGGTTTTACTGTTTGTAACAGGAAAATGCCACCCTCCACGCATTGAAAAAGGAGGGCTTCCCAGCAGACTTAAATCAAAGTCCAAAACTAACTTTGATTTATATTTGTAACTCTTCTGACTTGTTCTTTAAAAAAATAATTTACATTAGTTTTATTTGTCCTGTCAGTTAAAGTAACAGAGGCTGCCAAAACACTGTCATTTCTTATAACTGATTATTACTCCCCCTTCCCATGGCTGTCATCCGTGTTCCAAGTGCATTTGTCTTTGGAATGTTGTTCCTTTATTGCTTTTTGTGGGACCTGTCTTACTCTGGCATTTTTACTGCAGTAGACACATTGCTATATTACAGCAGGCCAAAGGTCATCTACACAGCCATCAATTCTGAGAATGATTTTTTGGTTAATAAAACTAATTTTCTAGGCTGAGGGCTGCTTGCTGTGAGAAGGGCTTATATTTGCCAGGTCATGTTTTCTAGAAAGTGATAGAATGCCAACCATTAAACCCTAGTGTATGATGCTTTAGTAGTTTGTCAAAAACAAAATTTTCCTGTTTTAACATGTGGGTTTTGAGTACAACAGAAAATTTGAAGTTATGTGTTTACTGCCAGGATGAAGCAAATATGTGTTTTGGGAGAATGTATAACAAGTGCTATTTTCCTCCAGGCTCAGAAAACACCTAGGCAGGGAAAATAGAGGTGGAGTGCTGAGTAAGAGGTGGATTTAGAGCCACAGAGATGTGGAATAGAAAACGGCCATAGCCATCTACAGTGATCTTAGACAGTTGAGTTAAATTCTCTCAGCCTAGGCTTTTTCATCCATAAAATGGAAATGATAATAGTACCTGCCTTCTGTTTATTTGGAAGGCAAAATAGTATATGCATAAAAAGTTCTGGACTCCATAAAGCGTATCGGACAGGCTAGGTGGCTTGTACTACCTAACAACTCCATATTCTCACGGGCTGAAAACAACAAGTATTTCTTGTTTACGCTCCATGTCCACTGGAGGTTAGCGGCACTGAGGGTCTGCTCATTACTGCCATTCTGGAATCCAGATGAGGAACAGCCACGCTCTTGGACCTTGCTCATCACATGCAGAGAGGAAAACAGCCCTAGGGATTTCATGCCAGCAATTAAAGTCTCAGCCTAGAAGTGACACACAGCGCATCACTTCTCATCAAATTCATTGGCCAGAACCAGTCACATGACCTCATCTACTCACAAACGGGCCAGGAAGGCATATGTTTAGGAGGCAGAGAGCTGGTGAGATCAAAAGGAAATTTAATGTATGTGTGCCCCCTTCCAAGGGAAGAGTTTCCCTGACTCTACAGGGAAGAAGCCCTCCCACCATTCCCACTAGTTCTTCAAAGGAACAATATTATCTGAAACAACATTTTCCTTCAGTAATCTATGGAGTAAACATAAAATGATTGGAAAGAAAGAGAAGAGTTTATATGGCTGACTTTATCCATCATCCAAAATGCCACAAAGATGGCAGCTGTTCTGTAGTGGGGCGCTCAGCTGCAAGCAGGGAGAGGGGGCAAAATCCACATCTGATGTGATGTCTGGCAAGTCGCTTCGATGCTCAGATCCTCAGTGTCCTCACGTGTGAAGTGGGGGTAAGACCGGGCTTGGCAGTAGGTTTGGGTCACAGAGCACAGACGAGATTGCAATAACTCTAAGACACTTTGCAGAGCCACTGGTGCACAGTGGTGTCTGTTCCTTCATTCATTCAGTCCACCCCTCAGGGGTCACAGAAGCTGCTTCTCTTCACTCTCTAGAAGGTGCAGTGTTCGCCTCGGTTCTATTTGTAAAATCATTTTCAGAAGTGGAGTTTCCCAAACAAGCTCTGCCCTGGCTATGGGTTGATGTGCACAGTACAGTAAAAGTGCTGAGGTCTCACCGGCAGACTTAGGGTTCTGTGCTATCAAAGTGCCCCTGGGCTCTTTGCCACCAATCACGTTGCATTCCCGACTCAGCCGGTGGGTGCTGCAACTGGCCAGGGGAGGCCCTGGTTAATCGGCAAGATGCCAATGGAACTGCCCCACTGTCCTCCCCTGGGTCTGAGCCATGGAGCCTGTACAAGCGCAGCCATTTCCTCAGTGAGACCCATGCACTTCCCAGAACTTGGTGCTTGTCAGAAAGGGCCTTGGGCTGGAAATCGGGAAGACCTGAGTTCTGGCTCTGACCGCTGCTGAGTGATCTCCTTCAGCCCACTTACCCTCGCTGGTCTTCAGTTTCCTTTGTGTAAAATGTGCTATCTGAATTAGGTTGGTAGTTTTCAAATGTTTTTCCTCATCTTCAAAGCCAAGGGGGAGCCCTGTAGTCCTCACAGGATAATAAATACCAGCAGAGCTGCTCTGAGTTCTCGGAGGGATGAGCTCCAGGGTCCCTTCTGACATTACGTTTGTTCGCGCTCTGGGAGAAGCTTCTTCAGCTCCTGTGTTTCCTTCACACTGGCTTCAGGTACTTGGAAGCCCAAGAACTCCCTTTGTGTAGAGGCCACAAGCTGTTATTAGGCTGTGAGAGGGTTTGCACATTAAGCCATTGTCCCTTTCATGGTGAATTAATTGGTCAGCTTGCCTTGAGCCACCTCTGTAGAACTTGAGGGAACTGACAGAAAAGATCAAGCCCAGGAGAAACAGCTGCCCCAGGCTGGTCCTTGGGGACTGGGTCAGGGTCAGGATGAGAACAGCTCCCCCCAGAGTCTCCATCTGTGACAGGACCACGTCAGGAAGGCCTCAGGGACCAAGGAGTTATGAGGGAGGAAGCCCCTGGTAACGGCCACACGCCACAGTTTTGCCTGAAGCCAGCCCTCCCTCACAATAGCCCTACGGCAGTTATTTTAGAGAACCGGTTTGAGGTAGCGCGAAAGCGAAAGGGGCGCTGCCTAATTCGTGTCTGGGAGCAGGATGGCTTCAGACGTGCTCTCTTCTGAGCAGGAACACTCGCCTCCTTCTGGACTGCTGCATCCCCTCCCCGCTGCTGCGCTCTGGGAGCTCTCTGCGGAGGCGGCCACACCAAATGGGTGACATTTTTTTGGCACTTTCTTTGGACAAGCCCTGTGCTTGGCAGTTGGCTCCTGTTATTTTAGTTCAGCAGCAGCCAGCCCTCTGAGGAGGGTAAAGGGCTGTTACTCTTCCCTCCCCTAACATCTCTAGATGAGGAAACAGTGTTAGAAATTAAGAATTAAGAAAATTCACACAGAGCCCAAACTGAAACCTGACATGTGTCCATCCGAATCTAAGTCCTGCTTTTTTGAAATCACTCTACTCTCTTTCTTCCTGTTCGCTTTTTTTTCATCTTCTCACTTTAGTCACTGCTGGGGGAAAAAATTACCTTAGGAAAAGAACATGTAGAAAAATGATTAATTTCTGTTTTATTTCTGATTTTGCCATATACATCTGCACATGTGTTTTCCCTGCTTAAACATCTTCGGCTTTCTAATGCCTACAGAGAAAAGTCCTACCTCCTTTGTCTTGTTTTTCAAGATCTTTACAATCTGATGTCACATCCTTTCCAGATTTATTTGCCTGCCACCATATCACCAGCTCTAGTACCAGCTGTCTGACTTCTTGCTCTTTCCCAACACAACATGAGCCATCATGCTTCTGCGCATTTGCTCATGCTGTTCCTTTTGCCTGGAATTCCCTGTCCTTGGTCATATATTTGTTTATTCCACATACATTGAGCTCCTACTGTGTGCCAGGCTCGGGGGCTATAAAGGTGAATAAATCAGGTCTCTAATCTCAGCCAGTTTACAGTCTGGTGGGTCACACAGACAGATGAGCAGGGAATTGTAAGGCATTGGGGATTTTTGACATTATGACAACTTACAGGGGAGAGCTAACCCAGATTTGCAGGTGGGGGAGGGAGGTGCAGGGCATGATAATTTGTGTCAAGGGGCTTCTCAAAGAAGGTGATACCTGAATTAGGACTTGAAGAAAGGGGAGAGAAGGAGGTTTTCTGACACATGCAAAAAAGAAAGGAGAGAACAGAATTTACAAAACACTTAAAACTTTCAAAAGTGGATTAAGTGAGATCAAGTGGTAAGAGTGACAGACGAGGAGGGGAGGGGCTTTGGGGGTCGCAGAAAGGATTTTTGGACTTTTAACTTGAGAAAGTGTAGAACTACTGAAGGATTTCTCCACTGAAAAAGGGAAATGACATTTTCATATTGGAGCTGTGGTTAAGTCAATCTGAAAATCGTTTAGGGAATATTCACAAACTTAAATATTTCTAAGACTTTATGCAAGGCTGGTCAAAGGTAAGAAAACACAGTAAAATTCTTCACATCCCCAAAGAAATATATTTCTTCCCATTTTCTGAGAGACATGTGGCCCTATTGATTTGTTATTCATTTTTCCATTTTTAATAGATACAACAAATAAAGAAAAAAAATTTTACTTTCCCCTTGGCTCTTAAGAATTACTAATAGTAAATACTTTGAGGAGTGGCAATGCTTTTATTACTTGCCACAGAGAGGGGGCTTCAGTGAACTCTGGTAAGCAAGCCCCATCCAAACGGTACAGCCCCTACTCCACTCCAGCTGACATGATACAGCCTACCTACAAGTAAAACTTTTTAGAAAGTCAACATAAGGCCCTAATTGTAAGGTAAAGAAGAAATAAAACTTATTTCAATAGACAATTGCTTTGGCAGCACTAAACAAGTGACCGTCTGACAAGACATTTAAGAGCTGTGACTGCCCCAGGTACTACAGGGTGTCTAGCTTCCCTGGGCGCTGACAACTAAAGACTACATTGTTTCACAATCTTTGTGATAACCATAAGCCATTCCCCATTTCAAAAATGCCCCCTAAGTGGGGTTCTGTCCCCAGTGGTAAGCGCCAGTTAGAACAAGTATTGGCAGCAGGGGAGGGGAAAGGCGTAGAGTGACACACGCAGTTGGGAGCCCAGGTAGGAAGCTCCTGCTTTTGTCTAAGGGAGAAATGGCTGGAGAAACAACTGGAAGTGGGGGGAGAGGCCAGGAGGAGCCAAGTGGACCATTTAAATAGCTGGGGAACACAAGAGCCAGAGTTTACTTTGGAATGAACAAATTCCTTTTATTGACTTTTCTGTGGGAGACCTACTGTCTGCTAGGCTGGAATCTGTGGGCACCGTATTCCAAGCTCTAAGATAACACAGAAATCTGGGAATGAGCACCACATCGTGTATACATTATGGAAGTCAGACTGGATGAGACCTCTCACAGGAAGACTGTGGAGTAAGAGGTGAGGTGGTTCATGGACACAGCCCTGGAGAACACCAACCTGTGAGATGTCCAGCCTCTAATGTGGAAGTCTTAAGGAGTTTCCAGGAAGTGGGAAATCCAGGAAAAAGTGATATAACAGAAGGCATGAGAGGAGAGATGAGTGGGGCCAACTCTGCGGAGAAAGGACATATTCTATAGAGAGAAATTCTACAGAGAGAACAAATAAGAGTTGAACAATGTCCAAACAGAAGGACCCTGGTGACCTGAGGGGCTGTGTTTCAGTGCAGTGCTAGGTGTAGAAGCCTATTAATAATTGATGAGGAAATGTAGCCAAGGTGTGCAGAGGTGTGAACTCTTTCAAGTACCATAGCCATGAAGGAATATTAGTTCCTGTTCACCTATTAAGGTCGTCCTCATATGAGATCTCTGAATTTTCTCTTACTGTCTGTATCCCTTAGGATGTTTTTGCTGGTAAGTAACAGAAAACTGAATCGAAACTGGCCTAAACAATAAAATCCAAAAGTGGCTTTAGGTTGCTGAAAAAAAGTACAACATGGACTTCAGACATGGTTTGATCAAGGTTTTGGATCCAATTCTCTGTTCTCTCCTTTGTGTATTGGATTTTCCCTCAGACTGACTTTCCTATTTCATTTAACAAATATTTATCAAGCACCTACTTCATGCCTGGCACTGTCCTAGGCCCTTGGGATGAATCAGTAAACAAAATTGATTAACGATCCCTGACCTTGTATCACATACAATCAAACGGGGGAAGACAAACATTAAAAAATATACATATATACACATTTATAAATGTGCATATATATACATTTACGCATGCATGTGTACATACACATACACACATATGCAAATCATGTAATATGTTAAATGATGATGAAATCTGTGAAAAAGAAGAACACAGTTCAGGGTCAGGAGGATTGGAAATATAGGAAGGTGTGAGTTGTAGTTTAAGGTGATCAGGGAAGTCTTCATTGAGAAAATGGCATTTGAGTGAAGGCGTGAGGATATGAGAGAGTGAGACGTATGGATAGCTTGGGGAAGAGTGTTCCAGGTGGAAGAAACAACCAGCACAAAGGTCCTGAGCAGCAGCATTCCCACTGAAAGGTTTGAACAGCATTATGGAAGTCAGTACCTGGAGTGGCGTGAGTAAAGCATTTAGATCATGGTTTAGAGCATAGTAACAGAGGGCCAGGTCATAGGGGCCTATTGCAAGGGCTTTGGCTTTTCATCTACAGGGCTTTGAGTCAAAAAGTAAATGATCCAACTCCAGTTTAAGAGGATCTCTTTGGTTGCTGTTGAGATAGTAGACTGTAGGGGAGCAAGAGTGGAATCTGGGAAACCACTTAATAGAGTCCTTTAATAATCCAGGCAAGAGATAGTAGTGGCTGGACCAGGGTGGTAGCAGGGGAGGTGATGAGACATGGAAGGATTCTAGAAAGAGCCTGAAAAGAGGTCCAACAGGATTCACTGACAGATTGGATGTTGGAGATGAGAAAAGAGCCAAGAATGACTCCAAGATTTTTGGCCTAAGCTGTGATCTCTAATGGGAAGGCCATGGGTAGAGCAGATTGGGGAAGAAAGATCCAGGCTTGAGTTCTGGACATGAGGAAGTTTAGAAGTCTATGAGACATCCAGGTGAAGATACTGAGTAGGCAGAGGTATCTACAAGTCTGCATTTGGGAGAGAAATCTAGACTGGTGAGATATATTTCAAAACTGTTGGCATAGAGATAATAAAGACCTAAGACTGGGTGAATCACCAAGGAAGCAAGAATAGGTAGAGAAGAGAACACCAAAGACTGAACTATGTGCCCTCAAAATCAAGAGATCTGAGAGAAGAGGGGAACCAGCAAAGGAGAATAAGACAATTCATCATAGAAATAAAATGAGAAGAAGAAAGGACTTTTCAAACAGAAGTCCTCAGTTTCCCTCTGACTGGACAAGGAACCAATTTCAGGTCCTTGAATCAGTCCTTGCAGCCAATGAAAACAATAGAATGCATTTCCGAGCTAATCGTCTGAAAAGGGTCTCAGAGTGGCTTACACTTGTGAAGACTCATTCCTGGAACTAAAGTGGGGCACAGTCCCTTACAATACCACCCAAAGGGAAAATGGAATATTGAGAAGCAGTCAATAAAGAGTATCTATGACCTTTCTACACATTCTCCAGGGGGATTGATCATTTGGTTTCACTTACTTCCAAAGCCTTTCATTCAGTGATAATTCTATAGTTAGTCTATTGTTACATAGTTGTTTATCTACTTACTGATTTCTTCTTAGATTGTTAGCTCCTTGAAAGAGGAACCATCTCTTATTCTTCTTTGAGCCCCAGGGCCTAGCTCCAGTGAATATTTGTTGAAGTGAATTACATGTGAACACGTGAGAGTATGTAGAATTTTGGTCTTTCTGTGGGGCCTCCTGGGAGATCTGAAGCCTAAAGTTAAAAGAAAAAAATTAAAACCCTTAGAATAGTTTGATCCATCAGTTATATAATCATGTAGACTTTTACCTGGTTAAATTGCTTTTTTTGAAGCTATTAATGATGGTGGCTGAAAGACCAATTATTTCATAAATAGCTTAGCTTTCAGAAATCCAAAAGACTCTTTGGTAACTAAATATACATACACAGTTAAGCATGAAATGTATCTGCAGGACCTATAAATTCATTTTATGTGTATACATATGTGTATGTATATATATAGTTTGTGAGTACTGATTTAAACTCATGCTAATGCTAATGTAGTTAGCTAAGGACAGTGTAATGCACAAACAGAGTAAAAGCCTTGGGGAAGCTAGACAGGCATGTGTTCTGCTGTGTAAGGCTTTTTTCTATGTGATTATGATGTTTTGTTAGACATGATTTATCCCATAACATACTGAATCTATATAGTGAGCTGTATTATTAGAGTCCCGTTAATTCAGTGCTTGGTCACAATTAAAGCAGCCTAGACTTTCTCAGAGGAGAATAGAAAAGCCAAAATATTTTTTTGTCCAGTATTGGAGTGGAAAAAAAAAAGAGGCAAAATATAAAATGTAAACATTCAAAACATTATAAAGTATATTATATTCCTTCAATCTATCATAGACTTTATACTTTTTGGAAATAGTTACCATTACCTTCTCCCATAGACATATAATGAAATATTTGTCCACATAGGTTTTTTCAGAAATTTAAGCATTAATATAATTTCTTTAAATTACAATAAAATTCCAAAGTTTTATCTGTTTGCTTGTTTGTTTTCAGAAGATGATGGGAGGGCTGCTAAAACAATCCTTTTGAATATTTGAAGGTATTTGATACAACAAAATGTTTGATCCTTATCAAATTAATTGTCAGTATTTAAAATTTCCCTTTGAAGGCAAATTCCTTAGTTCTTCTAAAAAGCATCCATTGTAAGGATGAAGACTGAAAGAAACACTGATCACTGCTATGGAATCTGTCAGCTCAACCTGGACAGGGCACTAAATGGTTCTTGGATTATTAAGCAAGTGAGCATTTTGTTAGGGTAGATTCTCTTTACAGTGAAATAAAAAACAGGGTGCATCTGAAAAACCAGATAATGTAATGAATAAGACATTTGGTAAATAAGAGCAATTAAAAATCAAAAACAGCTCACACCTGAAAAAACAGATAATAGAGCAGGTAAGACATTCAGTAAATATGACCAAATAATGATGTAAACTTCAGTCTGAATCAGCTGTCCAGGATGCATTTCTATGGCAAGTAATTTTTCCCCCTTTATGAGGCCTACCTGTATTTTTGAAAAATCAAGGTAAACTCCAAAGGTCACAAAGAAGTTCTCTTGAAGTGTCCTCTTAACTGAGGGAGAGCTGGATAGGTGGTAAGGCGATAGGGTGTGTACTTCACAGGTTTATGTTAGAGGGAAGTGGGCCTTCCCTGAGCATGGCTCTCTCCAGCATTTCTGAAGAGACCCAGCAAAGCAGGAATGGGATAGCCAAGTTCAAATGGAGAGTGCAAGGCAGGCTCAGTGGGAGGGCCCACATTCTCCCATGCAGTGCTCCGCCTCTTTGGTGGTGGAGATAGTGACTCATGTTATGTTATTATTTTCTGTTCACTTGCAAGGCTATCAGATCTCTTTCTTTTTGCCCTTGAAAATAGCATTAGATGATTCTGTGTGTGTGCATTTGAGAAAGCCAATGCAATATCCTATTAATCCGCTGAACCACTTCAACAACTGGAAAATGATCAGAGCGTGGTTGATGACCGCGTCGGTCAGTTTCCCAGAGCTTTGCAGAAGGCCACGCAAGTCATTCCATTTAAGGGATCTTCCTTTCTGTGGTCACCCAAACCTTCTCTGCCCAACAGCTTGGCAGCCTGCCTGTGGCCCATTGCAGCCATCCCAGAACACGGGGTCAGTTTTGGGGCCAATGGTTTGCCTTCTTCCCCCTCCAGGGAGCAACTCCTCTTCATAAGGATTCTTTTTCCCAGCAAGCAAAGATGACCTGGAAATTTGATAGTGCCAGAGTTACAAACTATACCTTCTCAAGAGAGAAATATTACCTTATAAAAACTAGCTCTTATCCTGCTGAGAACCTGTACTGTGCTGTGAGGATTGTCTCTTATTAGAGCTGCGAGAGCTGAGGGAAGCATGTAGGGCTATCTTCCACACACCAAAAAGGCTGCTGGAATCGTGTATGACCCTGAAGAGAAACACAGCGTTATTCAGGGGGGAAGACAAAAATGTCAATGGAAGCCAGTACATTCTCATGAAGATTGAGCTTGAATACCCTTAAACACACCAGGAGAAAAGTTCTCAAGGTTTCGAAACCCCTAGGTGATGGTGGAGTTCTTGGCTAACTTCCCTAGAGCATTATTAGGCATTATAGATGTCCTTCGGATCTATGCAATCCCATAAGAACGAAAAAAAAATTGTTATGGGGATTTTAGTATTAACTCTTCAGGGAGTCTAAAGCCTTTATTTGCCATTTCTCAAAAAAAAATCCCTTTTTCATATAGAGTAGGGTAGAGAAGATTGGGTAATAATTTTGTAGCAAAAAAGATAATCAGTTGACTAAATAATATTCACTGAGCACTTACTGTGTGCCATGCACTACAGAGGGGATTGGGTTATATAGTGACTCTGCGGGCATGGTCCCTGCCCTCGGGAGCCCGACAGGTGCAGAGTAAGTGGGATGAGCGAGTCATGCTTAACTATGTGAGGTTGGGAGTCTTCCAACTCAGTGGTAACCAGGTACATCTCATAGGAGTTAGACACCAGTATACTAGAAGTAATGCAACCTTAAACATGCTCATAATTCCTCCTTTCCCACTCAGTGGCCCTCGGACATGCAGGAAGTTGGGTGACCCTTTCTCCCCTATTTCTTCTGGGAACCTGAAGGTCTTAGTCATTCCCATGCAACACCTTTCAGGGAATGTGCTGTGTCTTAAGAGGTTATTATGCTTTCTTTTCTAGCTTTTCAGATGTATTTCTTCCCACAACATCATCTCACAATCTGTTTTCACTCTATGATTTTCTTTGCCATTTTTGAAAATCTATGTATATCTACATGTTAAACTAAGAATTCCCAAATATCTGCTTCTTCCAGTCAGAGACATAAGATTTTAATTCCTAAATAATAAAAAAAGTTCAGACTTGGACAGTATCCATTCATACTAAAAGTATGAGCAAAAATCTTTTTTCTTCAGCTGTAAGTCCATGCTAAAAATTTTAGCATTTTGTTTTTTAATTTTAACCATGGATATTTTCAAATTACTCAAAAGCGGATTATGTGGTTCGCAATGTCCTCATCAATAAGTTTCAAGAATTTTGTCCATTTTATTTTATTTGTATAGCTTCCCCCACCACACACAGACATCCTTAAAAAAAATTGTACAATATTTAAAATCAAACTTCAGACATTATATAATATCATGCATAAATGCTTCAATATTCACCTCTAACAAGAATATTTTAAATATAATATGCCATTCCACAACTAATAAAATTAACAAAGATATTTTTTGATGTCATGTAACGCAGCCCATAATTAAGATCCCATGACTGGTCTAAAAAATGATTTTTTATTGTTTGTTCAAATCAGGATCCAAAAAACAACCATACATCATACTTGGTTGTTGTATTTCTCAAGTTTCTTTTAATCTATAATGAATCCCTTCCCCTTTTATTCCTAACATACAGTTTTTGAAAGACTAGGTCTTTTAATTTGTTGATTTTCCCACATTGTGGATTTGTCTATTATCTTCCTCTTGGCACTGTTCGGCCTGTTCTTCTATACCCCAGATCTTTTGTGAACTGATAGACTTATAAGCTTCATTAGGTTTCGGTCCTTCCTTCTCAAGAATAAATGGTCCTATGTACCTTCTATTGCATCAGATTTGAGAAGACACTATGTCTAGTTGTCCCCCTTTTTGTGATTCTGAAGTTAATCTCAGCATCCAGGCAGATACACCCATTTAAAGTTCCCCATCAACTTTTCACCTAATTGTTTTAGCATTCATTGATGGCCTCTGCATAGATCCATTATTGTCAGAGTGAATTTCAGTTATAATATTAAATTTCATCAGCCATAATTCTGAATCTCAAACGATTTTAGTAAACTTTTCTAATAGAAAGATTCTAAATTGTACTATATTGCATTTTCAATTTAATTGTTTTAAAATTGTGATATATGTTTACACAAAATTTACCAAATGTTAAGTATAAATTTGAAAATACAAATCACATAACATCCTTAACTGAGAGATGATCATTTTTAATATTTTGTTTTGATCTTTCTTTCAGATAGCACTAAGCAAAATTGGGACCACTGTATATTCTATTTTCTGGCTTACTTTTTCTCTCATTAATGTTTTGGACATTTTTTTCCTATTGAAAAAATGCAGACCAGCATCATTACTTTTAATTAATATTTGAATTTTCTCAAAATATAGTCCTAAAGATGAAATCCATGGAATAAAAGATATTTAAAAATTAAAACATATGTTTTTTCAACACTCCAGCTAGAAATTTTCCTGCGCAAATATAGCATGAGCACTAATTTCCCTGCATCCTTGAAAACACTGAATATTATAATTTCTTAGATTTTTGGTAATTTGATACGGAAAAATGTTATCTGTTCAGTTATATGTTTTTGACTAATTGCAAGAGAGATGGAAAATTACTCATATGTTTATTAGTTTTTTTGCGTTTTTCTTCCAGAAGTTTTCTGTTCATTTCTTCTGTCAATTCTTCTATTAACATGCTTGTGCTTTCCTACTTGGAATGTTCAGAAGTTTAATATTTTTATGTTATCAAATGTATCTTTTTTTCCCTTTGTGATTTCCTCCAGGGCTTTAATCTTTAGTAAGTCCAACCCCATCTTGAGAGCTTTATAAATATTTGCCCATATTTCCTTCAACAGTTTTTTGTTCGTTTTCATATTTTACTTTCTACTCCTTAATACACCTTGAATTTATATTGGTTTTAATGTGAGGTAAGGATCTAATTGCATTCCCTTTCCAGGCAAATTCATAACATTTTCCCCAACTCCATTGTTTGTTTCCCCAACCCACAAAAGCATGGAATAAAAGCATTAGCATGTAGTACCTGGTACCATTAAAATAAGATCTGATAGAAATTGGCAAGAGGAAGACTTCTATCTTATTATTCAAGCCCTCCTTTCTCTGCCCCCACCACTCATCCACCCAACCTTTCCAACATGGAACACAACTTCTGTGTCTGCATAGAAACTTTTGCTTCTTTTAATCAAGTAACAATGAAAGAACCTTGTTACTGATTACCTTATGATCATTCTCCCTTTTCTCACATCGTCTCCTTTTTGTCACCTTTCTATCACCCACACAGCCATACAGGACTTGGATACAAACAGCTCTTCATCTACTGACACAAAAGAAAATTAAAAGAAGAAGGAGGAAGGGAAAGGAGATGGGAAAGAAGGCAGGGGTGGGCAGGGGATGGGGGAAGCTTTATTATCAAGTTTATTCTACCCATAATGGTAAGCTTTTTATTTAAGGGACTATGTTCAAATTTCAGAACTAGTTTATGCTCTGTTTCATACAGGTGATTACTTGCCTTCATGTTTGTTTGGCTGTGACTTTAGATAGATGAAGAGACAGTCTGCTCACATGATGAAGGGCAATAAGAAGGACGTTATTTCAAAGTCAAAGAGAGCAGTCTAGATTTTGTTTTCTCTCTGAGAGTCGCCTCTTGCCTAAGTATCTAAAATTAAACATATTAGTTTCTACATAGGCACTCAGAGAATTGAATTAAAAAAAAATCTTAAGAGTTTTACAATAGCTGTAAAAATACTCATTTTCCCATTTCTGTAAAAAATTATATTATTTAAACTTTTTTGGAGAGAATCTCTCAGACTTTTGCAATTAATGTGATTAACAGAAATTAAGTATAACTTTGCCCTGTAACTGACTCTGACGATTAATAGATATATTTCACCTTACAAGTGTAGAGTTTATTTGTTTCTTGTACTGATTGACTAGTCATTTTTTTGGGGGGGGATTTAATATTTAAGGGAATACGTGGATGTAGTCTAGTCTTAAATTTTGATTATATTCCAAGAAAAAATATGTACAACAGAATTTAGAAATCAAGAGGGGAGAATGCCAGTAGCCAGGCTATTTTTAATTCATATGCTTGTTGACGTTTTGCAATCCCTAAGATTTTAGGAAAGCTTAAAGTAAGCCAACATTTAGAAACAGGTGTTGGCATGCCCCCAGTTGGGATTATATTGTGCATTGTTGGGATATGTGTTGTCTGGCATACTATGAAAAGTTTTGCTACTAGTATCTTGCAAAAACATTTATTTCAGCAAAGTTTTAGATCAGAGTTCCACAAACTTTTCTATACAGAGCAAAATAATATATACATTTTAGGCTTTGCAGGCCATATGGTCACCATTGCCACTACTGAACTCTCATTGTGATGGAAAAGCAACCATAGACAATGCATAAATATATAATCACAGATGTGTTCCAATAAAACTTTATTTACAAAAATAGGTAGCAGGTCAAATTTGGCCCATGGGCCCTAATTTGCTGATCCCTGGCTAAGAGGATCATTTGTCAATGTCTAAAAATTGAAGGAGGCAAATTTTTTTTTCTATCTCTTGCCATAAAAATTTTAGTAACCTTTGCAGTTCATCTCTTCATCAATTTAATACTTTCAATTTTATGTCTGTAAATAGTTCAGACTCATTTCAGCCATGTAAAACTGACTAGTTCTGGAATTATAATATTTGGAAATACATATCAAAGCTTTACTGTGGCTAATTCGAAATCCCCCAAATGCTGACACAGCACTTAGGCAAACCATTCTTCTTTTGCCAAGGGCTGAGTTTCATCTCCATAGGGCCACACCTTTAGTTTCCAAATTTTAGTAATTCCAATCTCTTCCTTTTATTTCCCCATCACTAGTAGTGGTAGCTGCTTCCTGCAGTTGCTATGTCTGTGAAAGCATATAGTTCTCTCTCTGTTCAAATATTGGTGTGGTTTTGTCTCCTGAGTGGACTCTGATTGGTACATACCCTGAAATGAAACTCAACTCAGTTATTGGAAAATTATTAAATATTTATGGAACAATTTGGGTATATGAATCTACTTTTTCTACTGTAGATTTTGTGAAGTCTAAATACAGGCCAAATATTTCCAGTTAAATTAGTGTCCAAATGGAGATGTACTATAAGAAGAATGTAAAATAGCTCCTTAATAATTTTGATAGTGATTACATGTTAAAATGATATTTTATATATATTTAGTTAAATAATACTATTAAAGTTGCTGCTACCTGTTTCTTTTTACTTTTTTAAATGTAGCTACTAGAAAATTTTAAATGATATATTTGGCTTTAATTGTATTTCAATTGGACAGTGCTGTCCTAGTTTTTTTTTTACATTTTATCATGCTTTGCATGAAGGTGAGAATCAAAGGGAGGGCAAAAGGCCTGTCAGAAGATTGAGAGGAGGAACGAAAAGTTTTTAATCTTGTTAGATATACCTGCAGGTCACAATGCTTGAGCCTGGTTTTCAAGAACAAATTACATTTCAATGTATTGCAGGGGACCATCCACATTTTCCTTCTGTATAATAATTTAATTGTATTCAATATTGTTTGCAATACCTGAGCCATTGGCTAGAGTTCCCTTAAATATTTTTCAATTAACTAGATTAATTTCTGCAACAGGAGTAGACTGTATAGGCCTTTGGGAAAATTTTTTTTTTTTGGTTCAACATTTTAAAAAAGTATATCCTGGTTTATAATAATAATAATAATAATATTAATAGCAATAATAATAATAATAAACCTTACACAATTTAAAACCAAAATGTTATATTGAACTTTTAACATAATAAGCCCAAATGCATAAACAGCATAAGTATTGTGATCCGGTTGAATTCATTAATATTCATTTGACTAGAGAAGTGAATTTAAAATTTTAAGTAGAACTCCAATAGCTTTGGGACATGAAAATCAGTGGGAGCAAATGAAATCAATTTACGGCATCAAGTGGTTATGTTTCCTCCAAAGTGAAGGGTTTGACCCTGAAAATAGGGCTATAACTGGAACTGAGCATTTTGCCCTGGAATTTGGGACTGAGATCTAGACTTTTGGGCCTGAAAATGAAACCACTAGACTGAACTAAACTCTGCCTTTAAGAAGTATTGTTTTTGTTATTCCGTAGTCCTTCTATCGTGCTCCTTTCCATTCTCTTTTTCTAGTAGCAGGGCTGCTGGATAAAATACAGGACGCCCAGATAAATCTGAATTTCAGATAAACAAGAAAAATAAATGGAGAAACCTCTCTGCCAATCAGAGCATCACCGACTTATAGATTCATATATAGGGGCCATGGGACCCAGGACTGGCCAATCACAGTGTCCCTATCCCCCTGTTCTCACTGGTTGGTCTAATACATAAATAGTGTCCCAAGTAGGGCCAGTCAGGGTCTTTACTTGTGCTTTGACACAGGGAGTCTGGGAGAGAGACGATCTCTTTTCCTTTTGAACTACAAGTTGCAAGGATGAGGCTGGAGTAAGCCTCAGCCGTCTTTCCTGCCATTTGGAGAGAGCCTGCTTGTGGCAGGAGAAAAGGAGGATAAGTACAAAGAAACAAGAGATAAAGACAGAGGGAATGGGCTCTGATTTCTGCAGTTGGAAGGTATTCTTGGTGTATTGTACCAAAGTTTGATAGTGAATAACACTACCAATGTTAAACGAACCCAATTGCTTAAGAACTCCAAGATGGCAGCCACAGCATTAAATAAGCCGAGCGTCCTTCTAAGTACAGGGTCCTGTGTAACTGTGCAGGTTGCAGATCCATGAAGCCAGTCCTACCTGAAGGTCATAGCTAATCTCTTGATGCCTTAATTTCCTCATCGAGGAAAACTGGCTTTTTAGTGTAAAACAGTAAGTGAGTTATTTGTGAAATTTGTCAACAGGTTCTCAGTAAACAAACTACCATCTGACTCCATTATACATGGTAACCAAGGGTGAGGTCTTTGGAGTCAGGCGGACATGGACTCAGCCTGGCTCTACTACTTCCGGTGGCCAATTATGTAATGTCCCGAAACCTCAGCTTCCTCACCTGTAAAGAGGAGATTATAAATGCATATGCTCCTGAAAGATTATTTTGAGGATTAGGTGAAATAATGCATTTAAAAAACATTTAGCTTAATTCCTGGCATATAGGGCTTACTAAATGCTAGCTGCTGTGGCTATGTGCCTGGCCCTATACTAAATGTTTTGCATATACTATCCCATCTAATTCTTATAACACCTGGAAATTTAGATATCATTACCTTCAGTGGTTAAGTGCCTTTCCAAATGTCACATTGTTGCTATGCAAAGGGTCCACAATTGAGATCCCAGACTGCTCTGATTCTAAAATCTATGCTCATAGCCACTATGCATGTTGTCTTCCTTCTGGCCATTCTTTCCAAGTCCTTACTGTGGGTCTGCATTCCTGTAGCTGCCAGTGATAAGAGATATGGCACACATAAGGAAGTTTTTAAATATCAATATATCTGAATGGCCATTGTAAGATTCTTCTCTGCACATCTGTCTTCCTGTCTATCTGCCTATCTACCTTATGAAAAGCATAGGAGAAATGCTGGCCACAAAAGGAATGACAGATTTAATGAGACGTGAACACCTGAAAACTGGTTGAGATTTAGAGATGTTTATCAGACTTCAACCAGAGCTGGATTTGTTTACCCCTAATTATACATTCTTCATTTGAGTGTATCTGAAACAATACTATGAAGGGCCTTTTACGGTTCTTTTTTTCCATCGAGAATTTATCATTTTTCTTTTGAATGGATGCTACTAATTTTTATGCAAGACTGAGGTAACACTAGTCACAGCCCCGTGTAGACCTCCACAGAAAAGCAGCTAAAACTGCCTTACAGTCAGGTGGGTCTCTGCTTGTGCACACTTTGCTTTCTAACTAGCAGAAGTGCGGCTGTTTCATTTTGCCTTCACCCTGTTGGTATAGTTGGGCCTTCAGTTCAGAGCCTGCAGAAAGTAGAGGAGTGGGGAGGACCTTCTCCTTTTCGCTTTGCCGTTTCTGGAACACTAGAAAGCATTTCTGTAGCCCTGAAAACTAATTCGGTGGATGCTTTGAAATGTTCAGATGATTAGGACTTTCTAGGACTTTTTCTAGATCAGGATTTTTCTCTTGCCCCAAAATGGGTTAAAATATAAGATGACAGCATATCCAGGAGAGTTAAAATAAACTTGTCGTTTATATTTAAAATAAATTTAAAAACGGGCCTTTTTATTAAATAACTGCTATAAGCCAGGCACTGAACTGGAACCAGAGATAGGTCTGTACCTAAACTTATCATTGCTAAATTAAATGGAATTATAAAATAAGCAGTTATTTTATCCCCATAATGCTTTCCTCTTTTGGTGCTTTTGCTTTCTTCCTCCTAATATCCCCCAAAGTATGTATTCTGAGCGGTATCAGTAGGTGATTTGATAGGCACAGTTTAATAGGCACAGTTCAGTAAGTTTAGAAAAAGCATTATTAATAAAAACAGCCTTTTTTTTTGCATGCTTCTATGTGCTGGTTAAGTGCTAGTTGCTTTATATTCATTACTTCATTAAATTCTCCCTACAAATCTATCAGAAAGGGGCTACTTTTATTTCCATTTTGTCCAAGTCACAACTGTCAAGTGGCAGAGTCATGCTAAACCAGTTTCCTTAGTGAGTATGCAATGCTCACCTCCACCAAACTCAGCATAAGGAGTTTTCTCTACTGCATAACTTCTCAGAGCCTTTAGTTTCCTGCCATGCCCCATGAGTATCCAAGATGAGGATATAGTATACTGTGGCTCCCTAGTTACTTGTCTTCCTCTCTTATTTTTTTTTCATGGAGTATCTTCAGAGATCAGAATTTTACAGAACACATTTTGGAAGATTTTGACCAAGATATATGTCTTTTAATTAACAACTTGGAAGGCCAAAATGACTTCAGGAACAATTCGAATATTATTTCAGAAATCCACAAAATAAGGAAAAGAGATGGATGAATAGGAGGCCTTTCAATTGCTCTTGAAATCAATTGTGTACCTGCTCAAACTGGTTCTTCTCACTTACCAGACTGGTGGGCTTTTTGAGCTTTATTTTTCTGTTGTTAAGGAAAATAAACATAACAGGGTCACTCTGAGGATGAGTTAAGTTTTAAGGTAGAAAATCCTTAAAAGGTTTGAAAGTGAAAAACGGTTAGTCATGAATTTCAGCCAAGTTGCCAAGTCCCTGCTCTGTGTCAAACACTGTGCTCTTCTAGCCATGTATAGAGCTGAATTAAATACTAAGCCTACTCTCAAGCACGGAAAGATATGCTGTTCTCAAAGCCCTTTTGTTTGCAGGTAACAGAAACCTACCTAAGCTAGTACAAATAAGGAGCAGTTGATTATAAAGATCCAGTTCTCTCAGAATCCACAGATAGGAAATGAAGCTGAGTATAGTATTTAAGCTCCTGGAAGGTCCCCGGGAATGAAGTCTGTTCTCTCTCTCTTGGGACTGCAGGGTCTCTTGCTTTCATTTCTCTCTGGCATCTTCTCCAGCATCTTTCTCCTCTCTGCTGAGTAACTGGAAGTGTCTATTCGTTTCATACATGGCCACCACTCCTATGTCTGCATGGCCTTCTAGTGCTAACAACTATTCTTTTGATTCAGATTCACAAGATAAAAATGTGACTGGCTTCCCTTAGTTAGATGTCCAAAACTGGACATTAGCTGGGGCCAAAGGGTGGGCTCATGATTTATGGGCTCTCCAAGCAGGGACCACACCAGGAGAAGCAATGATAGATATGTCTACCACAAGTACTTAAAGAAACAAGGCAGAAAGCCTGAGAATTATTGGATAATAATCTTTTTTTCTCATTCGAATTTGTTCTTATGCGTTTTCATAGTACATAGCATTTAGTACATCTAAAGGTATATCATGAATATGGTTATTCTCTTTTAAATGAAAGATAAGACTCCATAAAATTAGCACTTAATTATCACTCTAGGACCTTCAAGGCACATACAACACCCCAGACTGAGAAATTGTTTGTTTTTTTATTTTATATTTTTTTAATATCTGCACTGTGGAGCTGAGCACAGATGAGTCTCTTTGGATTTGTCAACTAAAGGCTCAGAAATCTGGAATATTAGAAGGAATTTAAGAACTGAGATGGTCTTCTAAGGGCCATATCTTTAAGGATGGGTGGAAGAGAAAGTGTTTTCCAGAAGTTGGTAAATGTTCAGGGAAGTCAAAAGGCTGGACTGCGTAAGGATCCCAGAATTGGAAGGTACTTCCTAAGCCTGGTTGTAACCAATTTGTGTACCCCATATTCCCATGTTTCCCATGTGATATGATAGGAATAAAGTTGAGTGATTTCACTTTTGATAAATTTTGGCTAAAGTTTTTTCTCACCAAAATAATATGTATCATTATTAAGAAAAAGTTAGTAGAGAAGCAGGTGGTACTTTACCGCTGGATGGCATCTTTGATCTTAGATCTTTTGTTGCATCCAAAGGATCACTCTGAAGTGGAAAATAGGAAACCACAGTAAGACTTTGTTTTAGCTTTCTGGAGGAGAGAGTAGTCTTCATAATAGCTGTATTTGAAATGGACATAAATAGTTTGCTCCACTGGGAATGAGTTGCTTCCTGCTAGGCTTGGGTGAAGCTGATAAACTAAAAGAAAGAAGCCTGGCTTTGTATGGCATGTGTATGGCCAAGCATAGAAAAGCAGCAGTAACAGAGAACATTTTTTGCTATTAGGGCAGCAAACTTCTGTATTATAACTGGACATGGAACAATTCACAGAGGGAATCAGTAAAGCCCTGAAACCTCTTGACAGCTGCAGGCACTACCCCTGCAGAAGTACCCCAGGTCACCTGCTCACCTAGGACAGCAAGACACCTAGAAGAGGACAACTCAGTCCAGGACAAAGCAGATGAGAACCATAAAACACTGGAGCAGGACCCAGTTGTATGTGGTTATGCATTCATCTTGTATTGAAGTAAGACCATTGTCCATATGAGTTAATTGTGAGTACTTCTATGTATAAATTCCTCTGTAGTGTTACGCTTCTATAGTGTTATTTCCAATAGTTTATTGGAAATCTCATTCCGATTTCATTGCAGTGGGTCATCGGACTGGGGTAAACCTTAATTGTGCCCACTCAGACATAGCTTAAACAGAGCATCCTATCACAAATGAAATTACAATGCAAACTACTATCCTGATTGGAAGAAGGACTACAGCTCTAGAGCTGAGGCATAGATAAGGAGAATTATCAAATGACACCACAGGAGGTAAGAATGACCATGCATGCAGCAACAGGATGCACGGTATAAAGGGCAGCCCACTTCTGATTCCAAGAGTCTAGTTAGGATGCATGGCAACCTAACAGGTATGCATATCACTTACTTTATAAATCTTTAGAGATAATTTAGTATATGTCAGGCCTTTTTCTTAGTAATTCACACGTATTGATTTACTTACTCTTATAACAACCCTATGAGGTAGGTGTTATTATTATCCTATTTTACAGAATAAAATATTGAAAGAAAAAGTGACTTGGTAGTTTGCCTAAGGTCATATAGTAAATAGTGGAGCAATCTGACTCCAGAGTACACAATCTTTCTGTGTCTTATTTCAGTGGGAAAACCAGTTCTCTATCTTCCTTGAAGTTGTTCTCCAAATCTTGGATGTCTAAGGAAATATACCAGAATCCATTCTAGACAAGTGGTCAAGAGTCAAGATGAGGAGAGGCTAGAACCCTTTTCTCAAGGAGTTTACACATCAGTGGGGAAATAGACCATAAGCACCTAAACAAGTGAACAGATATAATCTGTTGGGTAATGACAAGTGCTATGAAGAAAAATAAAATATGTCAAGGAACTAAGACTGATGGACAGGTAGTACTGCATCAGGTACAGTGGTCAGGAAAGACTGTACATTTGAACAGAGCCCTTAATGACATCATTTTACCAGTTTATTCCTACTGAACAATTTCTTTAATTGACCATATCTTTTATATTTTGAAACAGACTTGAGCACGTGTGGGGTTCATGATAAGTATGTAGAGATAGTAAATAAGCCCGCTGCTATATAGATGTCATATCCCTACTACCAAAACATGTCACAGATGCTAAAACAAAACAAAACAAAAAAGGGAAAATAACAGATCAAGAGTCATCATAAACATAAAGCAAAAATTCTTAACAAGCTTTTAGTAAATAATACTCAACAATATATTTAAAAATGAATACATTATGGCCAAGGAGAGTTTATCCCAGAAATAAGTACAAAGTAGATTTTAATATACAAAATCAATCATACCAGCACAATTACCATATTAATACAGTAAAGGAGAAAAACCATATAATAATTTCTGTAGTGTCAGAAAATCTTTTGACATTCAACATCAATTTATGATTTAAAAAGTTGTCAGCAAAATAGGAAAAGGGAAATTCTTCAATCTGACAAAGGGTATCCAAGGACAACCTATAGCTAATACCCTTCTATTAGCTCCACACTTTTGTTCAACATTGTACAAGCCATTGCAATAAGGAAAGACGAATAAATAAAAATCATAAATATTAGATAGAAAAAATAAAATTATTTGCTGAAGATATGACTATTTATATAAAAAACACCAAGAAATTAAAACAACTACTAGAATAATAAAGGTAATAAAAGCATAAGGTACAAGGTTAATACAATAAAATAAATTATATATTTATATACTGGCTACAAGCAATTGGAAAATTAAATTTTAAAAATCAATTCCACTTACAATAGTATCCAAAACAAAAAATTATATTAACTACAAATCAAATCATAAGATGTGCAAGACCTCTACACTAAAAACTGCAGAACATTATTGAGAGAAAGTTTTAAAGCCCTAAATAAATGGAAACATATACCATGCTCATGAATTGGAAGATTTAGTATTCTTAAGATGTCATTATCCCCAAATTGATTAATAGACTGAAAACAATACCAATATCAAAATTACAGTATGCAATCTTACAGAAATTGGCAAGCTGATCTTAAAATGCATAAGACAAGTGTCTTGGAATAGCCAAAACAGTTTTTTAAAAGAACAAAATGGGAGGATATTACTACCTGATACCAACTTACTATAAAAAATATAAAAATCAATTCAGGGTGGAATTGATGAAAGGAGACACACATGGATCAACATAATATAATAGAGGGTCAGAAATAAACCCACACATATATAGTTAATTGATGTTTCAGTGAAGGTGCCAGGAAAATTCAATAGGGAAAGGAAAAGCCTTTTTTAAGAAATTGTGCTGGAATAATTGGATATCCATATGGGTAAAAAAGCCATAGACTTTTTAATCTTATACAATACACTAAAATTTATCAAAAATGGATCACAGACCTAAAAAGCAAAACTATAGAACTTCTAAAGCAGTCTGTAGGAGAAAAATATCTTTGAAAACTTGATGTAGGCCAGTATTTCTTAGAAAGCCACAAAAAGGCACACACTGTAAAACAGAAAATTGGTAAACTGGACTTTATGAAAAGTAAAAACTTTTGTTCTTCAAAATACACCATTAAATAAATAAGAAGGCAAGTCACAGAATGGGAGAAAATATCAATAGGTAGATGATTGATTGATTGATAGATATAGATAGATTTGGCAAAAGACTTGTTTCCAAGATACATGAAGAACTCTTGCAAGTCAATAAACACCCCCCAAAATTTGAACACTTCATAAAACAAGATATAAGAGTAAGCATATCACTCATTGTAGGGAAATGCAAATAAAAACTACAATGAGATACTACTACATACTCATTAGCATGGCTAAAATTAAAAAGACTGATTATATCAAGTGTTGAAGAGCAACTGGAACTCTCACACACTGTTGGTGGGAATGTAAAAATCGTGCAACCACTTTAGAAAACTTCTTGGCAGTTTTTTAAAAGTTAAGTATGCACCTACTGTATGACTCAGCCATTCCACTCTTAGGTATTTACTCAAACGTAATGAAAACATATGTCTATACAAAGACTTTAATGTGGATGTTTATTGATCTTCATTCACAATAGCTCCAAACTGGAAACAACCCAGATGTCCATTAATTGGGAAATGGATAAACAAAATGTGATATATCCAAACAGTAGAATCTTACTTAGTAATAAAGAGAAATGAGCTACTGATAATGTACAACAAACTGGGTGAATCTCAGAAATCTTTATGCTGGGTCAAGGAAGCCACACCCAAGTGTTTATAATGTATGATTCCATTTATATAAAATTCTAGAAAAGAGGCGAAGTATGTTAAAGAGATACAAACCAAATCAGTGGTTGCCTGGGGCCATGGGTGGAAGGAGGGATGTTATCAGTTAAAACTCATTAACTTGTACCCTTTAAATGAGTGCAATGTATTGTCTGTAAATTATTCCTCAATAAATTTGAAAAAATAAAAATACTATTGGTTCTTTTTTGAACTTAACATTTTTGATAGTCTCTTATTGTTTACTTCTTTTAGTGATCCACCTTTAGTTTTTAAAAACATTTTATACCTGTTTATTTTGTGTTTTTTTTGTTGTGAATTCTATTTCTTTTTCTTTCTTAAAATTGAAATATAGTTGATACATAGTCTTATATTGGCTTCAAGTATTCAACACAGTGGTAACAGTTACCCATATTATCAAATCCTTACTCCCATTAGTGCAGTTACTATCTGTCAACGTAAGAAGATGTTATGGAAGCATGGCTGTATTCTCCATGCTGTACTACCATCCCCATGACCAACTTATATTATGATTGAGAATTTTTGTGCCCCTTTATCCCCCTCATCCTCGCCATCCATCCATCCCCTCTGCTTCCCTATGGTAACCACCAGTCACTTCTTAGTGTCTGAGTCTACTGCTGTTATGGTCATTTTGTTTTGTAGTTTTTTTATTCCACAAATAAGTGAAATCATATGGTATTTGTCTTTATCCACATGGCTTATTTCACTTAGCGTAATACCCTCTAGGGCCATCCATGTTGTTACAAATGGTAGGATTTCTTTCTTTTTTATGGCTGAACAATATTCCATTGGGTATATGTACCACATCTTCTTTATGCATTCTTCTATTGACATTTACTTTGGTTACTTCCATATCTTGGCTATTGTAAACAATGAAGCAATAAACATATGGGTGCATATATCTTTTTGAATCAGGCATTTTGTTTTCTTTGGGTAAATTTCTAGAAGTGGAATTTCTGGGTCATATGGTATTTCTATATTTAATATTTTGAGGAACCTCCTTTCCTCAGTGCTTTCCATACTGCTTTCCACAGTGACAGTACAAATTTACATTACCACCAAAAATGTAGGAGGGTTCCCTTTTTA